>BROE01000013.1:10853758-11456745 GCA_036571765.1 Plecoglossus altivelis
TCTAACAAGAATCCAGGATCGTTGACACACACGCACACACACACACGCACACACACACACACACCACACACACACACACACACACACACACACACACACACACACACATATATATATATATATATATATATATATATATATATATATATATATATATATATATATATATATATATTAACTTTGAAATCATGTAACCTTTGCTTTGTTTCTTCAACAGAAGTTAACTTCTAATGTAAAATGTTCGCATGTTCTCAGACTAGACAAAACTCGGATCTCAAAAAAGAAGTGAGCAGAGCAGTTCTACCTCTTGAGATGTGCCGATTGCGCTGTCCATGCGGGTACCATAGGCAGAAATCCAAAGGCGATAAAAAATTACACTATGCATGACTATATTTAGATGTTCTCTTTCAAATTCCATCGACTATCTACATATAACAACGCAAACATCTACAACGAAATCTTTTACAAAGGATTTACACCCATTTCAGCACCACTTGTGGTGGACAGCTCCACTAAGTTCTTCAATCTGCAGCTTTCCTACGGATTCGTGATCAACTGTTTCTTCAGTTGTGTCTGACTCTAAACGTAGCCTTCTAGGCTATGTGATTAAAATGAACAAATTCCATGTCTCAGGTAGAGTTTTCTTTTCGGAAATCTTTACGAAGATGCAAATATGACTAGTCAATAGGATATGTGAAAGAGCTCAACAGCGCCACAGTTATTGATTCACAGTTGAGGTGATTCCCCAAATGCAAAGACTGGTATGACTTTCAGCATGCATCAAGATTCACGATTTATTTCCCCAAATTAGTACAATAAGAACATCACTGCAATGTGCTGTATTAGAAAGCCACGGCTTAAAGGGAACATTCTAATCTTAGTCTTAATAAACAGATTCTCCTTTCCATTACTCACCTCTAGAGGACCTCTCGTGAAAAGGGAAAGCTAAACTAAAATTTTTCGAGAATGTAGCAACACACAATATCAAGCTTACTGTTCTGAATCCGTGAGCACACTGTACTCTTGAATGGCATGCCTTTTATACGAGTGATGCCCCCTATCTATTTCAGGATCACGATCCAACCCCGTTGCTATTTTTAGCTCGCGCAGTGATAAAAAAAGAAAACCTACAGAGGTTCCTCGCGGAATTTCGAGCCCAGGGAACATGCGCGTTCACTGTGCACGCATAAATGCGCGTCCATATATATCCATGAAGTGGCACCGCAAGGTTTCAATGAAGTAATTGATGAACAGTACATTCAGCAACACCAAGCTGGCTTTCCTTTCACATTGTAGGTTTTGAAAGTGTAAAATCCCTTGCTGTTCAAACGTTTTATGCCCCCCCCTCCCCTTTCTTTCCCCCCGTTTCTGTCTTTGCTTATAAAAACGAAGGGCCACGGTGCAAGGCTATTCTTATTTTGTATTGTATGTATCCTAAATAAATTAAAACGAACAGGAGTTGTTTTAGAGACCAACAATTAACTTTTGTGTGTAAGAAAAAATACAATTTTTAATTAATTTTTTCCCCTCTTGAGGACTGCGTCAGTTGCTAGGCATTGACGTCACGTTAAGATTTTCCAAATTTGAAGCCCATGGCCACTGTCATTGAATTCATTGCATTTTCTGCTGCTCCATTTTATTTTTTACGACGGTAAAGGTAGCCTAAGCCTACGATTGAATATCATTACTTTAATTTCTAAAACTAAAATATGTCCCTCATTGTGTACGTACAATTCTGTCACAATAAAAACCAATTGTCTCCTCTCATCCTCTTCCGTTTACTTTTCATATGGAAACCACAGCCCACGCAATAGTTTGACACGCGTGTACAACCACACGCACGCATGTAAAACTAGCTATGCACATCCACGAGCGACACGCACACATGTAAACAATAACAAAAGGTAAAGCTAATATAATTCACAATATCGGCTAAAGGGCGGTCTTAATATAGCTTGACGGATGTTTCCCTGCACCGGGCAGAATGCTGAAACGCGTGGTAACGGAGTAGCGCGTGGCCGACCAATGATACTATTTTTAGCTCGCATACTCAATATGCCTGGCGCTGCGGGTTTCTCTTTCCAATGTACAGTAAAAACATAAATACAGAGTTGTTTCCTTTCGACCATGTCCTACTGAGATAGTCAACTGTTTCAGAATTGCAGTTTTGGCCACACGATAATTTCGGTTTCATATTGGTAGTTAAACCCAATCCTATGATTTGAAATGAATGGACCAGACTACGACCGAGTTGCTTGATAAATATGAAATGCCGTGTTAGGACTGAAAACGCATGAGACATTACCTACTATTGCAATATTCTTAATATATTATGTTAACTAATATTACAAGCATGCAATAGATTGGTTTCCACACATGGATGCTAATGGAAGATGAGTACGCTCAGGAGTTCCAAACCATAGGCAGGCCGAACAGTACTTGTAAACATCTTTAGACAGTACTTAATGAACATTAACTTGTAATGAAAGCCCTGTGTACTAGTACAACCACCTTCTGATACAATAGATGAAATATATCTTTTCTGCTGCAAGTAGGGATCCTACGAGATATTTCTGACATAAAACTACCTAAACATAATCGTCCTTTGACACATTCTTTGCAAAAAAAAGTTAATGCAGACCATTTTGTGTGAATAGTTTTCTGTGTATACCTGACCAATGTCGCGCGTCACATCAGAAGCTTGGAAAATCTCCTGTAACCATCTGAAGTTTATTAAAAACTGTCTACACTGCAAAGATCATGATGATTACTTAATTTACCTGAACCTACCAGATTTGTCTCAACAAAACGCTCTATAGGATAATTGCCAGGAAGCCTATGTCCTCTCCTCTCATGCTGCATTCGCAAGAACTGCATGACACTGGCACAGCAACAACAACAGCTCTGAGCATTGTTAGATGTTTCAGTGCCATGGACAGGGGTAAATCAGAAGTAGATAATCTGCTTGATCTCATTGAAACACCATTTGTCCACTTCTAGCTGTAATCATAGCACATGACTATCAGGGTAAACATTTACTTACAAAGTTTGTAAGCAATGAGTGTTGTGGGCTATAGGCAAATATAAAATCATATTTCTGTCTGCTGCTTGATCACTTAAAATTCTTTAAAAACCATGGCTCAGTCTGGATGTTGTGGTCTAAACGGGTTCAAAGACATCCCCATTATCTTAACGTACGGCTATAGGTTAATATTGCTAGTCTTTAATAAAGCAAGTGCTTCAGTCAACATGATAGCACACTAAGACGTTTATATAAAGAAGGATTGTATGCTTTTTAAATAGATAAAGATCACTGGCCCTCACATATACTTACCCAGGCAACCAGTGTATGTGTTTGGTCACCTCCTGATCAGAAGTAGATTTTTTTTCTCAGGGAAGTTTTCCAAGTGCCTTTTTGTTGTTTGTGTATATGTGTATGAGTGTGTGTCAGGCAGTTTCTGTGATTGGTGTGTGTGAGTCTGTGTGTGAATGAAAGCAAGGCGGCAGAGACAATATTTGGACCAACTACCCCAAGAAAGTGATAGAATTTCAGGTAAAATTATTACACACCATGTGATGACTCAGATGTTTTACATTCCGTTCAATTTCTCGTGGGTTCAACCATTGGAAAAACCCAAATTTCTTCTCTTTTTAATTTTTTTTAACAGAAAACATAGCTTCAGCCTACCAGTGTGCCATTGACCTGCATTGACGTCATTGCGTCATTAGGTATCCCTTAGAAACACAGACGCTCAAAAATAGCACCAAATGAATTCACATTATTAAAAACGTTGTGGGGAAGTAGAATGGTAGATAATATAGTATAAGGCCTGTAATATCATGTAAATGATGAGGATGTTTGGAAGATCTGAACCTTCCGCCTTTTGACACATCCGTGATATAGAAAATACACAATACATTGGACTAAGAGTTAGGATGTGGCAAATGGGATTTTGACCTGGATATTTACTTGTTTCTGTTGCACTGCAGCATGCCTAATTTCATTGTAGCAAAACCTGAAAACAGGGCATTCCACAATTATCTATAGCAGTACTTTCTAGAGCATGAATGCACAGATTTGCAAACCATTCTTTCTGCCACTGTTCTCAGAGAAACAGTTTTCCAGAATTTAATATTGCTCAGTATGGTGCTTACAGTGTACACACTATACAGTAACTGTGGGGAACATCATGAAACTATTTGTCCAATGTTTCTTTGCTATTCTTTAAGGACACAGTTGGTCTTAAAACAGTCAATGGTTGCAGAATATTGCCTGGCCCCATTCAGAGCAGTCTCTGTGGCGTGCTCACTCACATGCCTATTACATAAAAAACTCCCACTCCCAGTTCAAGCGCTCCTAACAAATCCATGCACGCTTTGCTGCACACGGTCTATTTATATACTGTACCCAAGACATGACTGGTTCAAAAATATCACCACAGTCAATTATTCATTGAGAAACATTGCAAAACTGAGAGGGTTCAGGGGACAGAAATAGACTCATGCAGGGGTAACAATGATCACAACCATTCGAAATCCAGTGAGATGTTCGCTCTCCAAGGTACTGAACCCAAAGAAAGCAAGAAAAAAACATAGTCAAATGTGCATTTTGCCTTCTCATGTGTTGTGATGGTATTTTCAGCAGAGTGCATGTGTGCTGGGCCTCTATACAGCTGACATGTTTCTTTACAGGTTGCTAAAAATATCAGGCTACTCTATTCTTGTGTCTAAAGTGTTAGCAGCTAAAAATGGCATTGTCTATGCAGATCTGCACATAATGCAAATGAAAACATTGGAACACCAGTTGCTTTTTCCCAATTAATTTGATATCCTTAGAAAATATCAAATGAAACCTATAAAGTTGTTTATTTGAGTTTTTATGACAAAGACAGTTCAGTCCCATCAATAAACAAGATCCAATAATTAGTCCTTATTAAGTCAGACTCACATCATGAGCAACGTGCTTGCAGATGAACAATGTAATGAAACCTGTCTTCTATGATTAGGATTCCTCCTTAAGTTAGGTAGCATGGGTAAACTGTACTTACACTAGATTTTGTGACGGTTGTTTGTGACATAAGATCCCAGAATTAGATGTTTGTGAGGTGTTGGACGACTCTATATCAAGATTGCAAAAGTAAAAAATCTATGCTCATACAACCTTACCATTTTGTAACTTATTTTATTCACTCATTAGGAACAGAAGCTCTTATAGTACCAGCACCAGTCAGGCTACTGAATATTTCATATCAAGGAACCTCAGTGGAACATACTGCCTCTTGCTGTTAGATAGACATCCACCCTGAGTAGCTTCAAGAGGCAGGCCAAGGCCTGGTTAATGAACAGACTAGGATCAATTCTTTATAGGCATTTTTGATAGAAACCAAATCATGTCTAATTGTTTTTTAGTTTTGTTTATATTTTCAATGTTTTCCTTTGTGATGCCAAATACTTTCAGCTTTTGCTTTGAAAAAAGACTAAGTTCCATCCATGTACAAGGTAGAAAAACCATGTTTTCCAGCATTCTCCCTACCCTAGGACACCAACAACACAATCTTGTTGAGGTCTGGAAGAACCTGATCATTGAGTGAACCAATATAGAGGGATGGAGGCTAAACTCCTTCTCCAAGACATGTTTCATCGCTCGTGATGAAGTTTGTTCAGAACAGGCTGTTTCTATATTATTGGTTGTGACTTGTACTATAGATGTCTAATATGAAAGGTCCTTACTGTCTTGGCATCCATTATGGAAGTAGTCAATAGTAAGTGTATTCACAATTTAATGTCAGGGTGTAGAAGGATTCCTGAACTGGGATTACATCAAATAATTCTGTGTCTGAAGCCATGGAAACCACATTTGCTTCCTTGTAAGTTTTAAGAATGAAACACTGCCATCCTCAGGCCTGAAAGATAAGTTTTTAATTGAGGTTTTTACATTTTTTTGTCTGAACAATACCATCAATTGCACGTGTGCAACAATGCTTGGAGTTAAGTGAGTTGTCCAGATGGAGAATGGTTTGTTACCATGTTCAATTTAATCAATTTAGTTCAAATTAAATGATGAGAGAACCCTTGATTTTGGTTGAGTGAAAATACAAATGAACTTGACAAAAATTCCATCTAAAGTTCTGTTCATCATAAGCCTCAAGGCAACACATCACCTATTTTTCATAAAAAAAATAAAAGAGGTTGGGACTTTTACAAAGACAATGAATGGATACATCAAAATGAGTAGATGAGAGCATTTCATCCACTATTTTAAACACTATACACCGAACATTAAAGATATCGATTCAGTTTCAATCGATCAACCCGTTCTAGGTTTTTGATGTTCATAAATAAAGGAGCAAAATTAACAGCATATTTCATTTGTATTTTCTTGTTTTTGCATCCATCAACTTTGCTTACAGCAAAATTCTAGGTCCCATATAAATAGGAATGATTAAGAAAAACACTTAAAAGTGCAAAACAAGACAAAGTATTGAAACAGGTAATTCTACAGTTTCAGTAAAATTGCTCCAGAAAAAACAGCAGCAATTTCCATTTTCTCAGCAAAAACATTTCTAATTCATAAAAATATATAGTTGGATGACAACTTTCAATTAAATCCACAAATGTATTTGAATTCAAACTTAGCGCCACCTATGGACCATGTCTCTTTTCGTATTATTCTAGAGTGCATTGGAGCAAAATATGATATTCCCTTTGGTGTGGTTTGACCTCCCTGTAGCAAAAGTTACACTCTCAACCATTATAGAGACAGAAGCTGAGGCTTAATAGTATTAAAATGGGTCATCTCATTTTCTCAAACATGTCATTGACTTACAGAAACATGGCATCCTGTCTGTCGTTGACTGCAAATCTGTGACCGATTAGAGGGTAAACACATAAATAATTATAAATAACATGGGGATGGGTTCGTAGGTCATGGTTAACTTCACACAGCTCGTTCCGCTGGATCTAAGATCAAATGTAGTGGAAAATGCATCTCTTGGGCAGTATATTGGGTTGGGACAGTTTTAGCCATTTTTATATGGCATAGCAAGGCTCCCAGTGAAACAGAACTTCTGACATGTTTTAAAGTTCTTAGACAGAGAAGGTAGATTTCAATGGTTCTCGTCAACTGTCTGAAGCTAATTTTACATTTGTTTATTATGCCTTAACAGAAATGAATCCCAATAAAAATGAATTCCAAAATTCTGTTAAATATTGGTAGTAGACAACCAACTTCAAACAATAAGTTTGAAAAGGCTTCTGCAAGTTGTGAGTAACTTGTGTTGGTTCTGTTGAGAGCACAACTGGTACTCCTTAGTGTCAGTTCTTTAAGGGCTGGCGACGCTCTTTCTTGGTAAGCAGGTAGCACTGAATGGTTCTTAGGCGGTCTTTGGCTGGAGCAAACTCTGGCTGCAGCTTGAGAGTGGACTCATACCAGTGCATGGCCTTCTCAAACTCCTCCTGGAAACAGGAATCAACAAACGATGTTAGCTTTCATACATCAATAGGATCAATTATAGATTATATTATTTAGTTTTATTAACAAATGTAAAAGGTTTACAATGTAGCCTGTTGCACCAGTCAAAATCCTGCCAAACCTTTTTAAACAACCTATATCGACTCTCAAACAGTACAACAGAGCCCTTCCAACATAATGCACAGTTTGATGCTTTAAATGTCGTTGGCATCTTACCATGGCAATGTAGACGTTGGCAAGAGTGAAATGGTTCACGACAAAGTGCGGGGCAATCTCCACTGCCATGCGGGCTACTGTCAGGGCATCCTCCCACAGCCTGGCATTCTGGAAGATGTTGGCCAGACTGATCAGAGGCACATCCTAGAAGAGGGAGAGACAGAGGTCAGGTTAGGTAAGTAAGGAAATGGAGACATCTAGTAAAAGAAACAAAAACTGAGCGTCACTTTTGGATTAAGAACGGCAAGTATATGTAAACTAAGAGACTGGATGTAGTACCCTTGGTAGACTTCTGATGAAACTTAACAATTCAATATAATAATTTGACCAAATGGACATTCTGTACATATGTACCGTTATAGAAATTAGTGCAACTTCAACCCTGGCTGTGACCTATGATGCTTTAATGCAATATCGCATGTTTTGCTCCTTAAGGTGCAGTGCATGCTACCTTCATATGGTGGGGGGCATAATTAAGGGCCTGGCGCAGACAGTCGATGGCCCTCCTCCCCTGTCCCTTCACCCTCCAGTACAGAGCGGCCATGCTGGATAGCACCCAGGAGGTCTGGTTCTAGGTGAGAATCAGTAACACAGACAGTTAGATTTAAATAAATAGAAAGTGGTTATGAAAAGACTGTGTTCATGTGAACATAGGTGAACTACTGTATGGTTAGATACAGTAGTAGTATGGTATGGTGGCTTTGTGTTGCCTTTACTGTAAATGAACTTTTAACGAATACAATCAAAGCTGTACAGCAATGAGGATTCTAACAGCAACCTTCATGAGTAGAAAAGTGACAGAATCCAACATATTACTAATTGAGTTTGCTCATCTGTCTATTGAGCAAAATGAGATTTGACCCTCTTAACTGCCAGCGTACCTTCTCCAAGACCTTGGCGATGCGCGTGCCCACCTGCTCAAAGGACTGGGGAGGGAACTTGTCTTTCCCCAGATTCTGCAGCACCTACAGCACCGAGGGGGGTGAGGGTAGAACATGAGGAATAAGGAGTACTGATAAGGTGGGTGCATTTTACAGAAGGACATAGCAAAGCAAACATTTGTAGCAAGGAGGTCATTTGGAATATCCATTTCTTTTTGTTTCTTTTCCGAACATTGGACTGGGTAGTGACGAGTTGCATGGCTGGGTAGGTTATTTATGGTGACACTAAAAGCTCAGTTAAAGTAATGTAGGCTTAGTGGGAATCACTGCAGCAGGAACCTCTTTGAGCTGGCTCTCCCCAGTGTAGTGGATGGCAGCACGGTTAGCCACTCCTGCCAGGTGGTCTAGGGTGTGCATGCTGGTGGCCAGGTTGGCATTACACAGAGGCTCTGCTGCTGGCTCCTGGATTGGGGTGGCAAAGTCGATGTGCTCCGTGATGCTGTGGGGGAGTGGGTGTAAAGACATGGTGGGTGGAGAAGGAGGCATGTTATTTGAGGTGTTTTCAAGTGTGGCATAAACAACAGATAACCACAGGGTGGTTATTCTACAGGGTTATTTTTCCGTTCTCTGCAAAGTTGGTTGCAGTAAAATGAGTGTGATGGTGTTTCCTGTGTTACGAGATGCCATATGGTAACCCAGGACATGACAGCCAGAGCACTAGAGAGAAGACAGAGAGGTAGGTACTGACTCAATGTTCTTGGCAGACACGGCCAGCCAGGTGCTGGCTACGGTGGTGAGGTCCACCCTGCGTGTGCGCTGGCACTCCTCAGGCCCGGGCCAGCCCAGACTGCTGTAGTCCCTCCAGCGCCCTGCTGGCCACACACACACACGTAGAATGAATAGAAGTTTGTCAGTGACAGTAGCACTACCTCCTGAGGGCTCCTCTGTCCTCTATGGATGTTACTCTGACAAGGGAAGTGAAAGCAATCCTTCAAGCATTTGCAGATGCCTGCAGTGTGGTATATGTTGGTACCTGAAGGGCCAGGGGAGGGGATGGTGGGCCCGCTGATCTCGAGGACAGAGTGCCCAGGCTGCAGCTCCTCCTGCTGGCCGTCATCAGTGCTGCTCCACACCTCAAGGCTCTCAGCCTTGGGCTTCCTCACGCGCTTCACCTGGAATGTTATCTGAACAGAGAAGACATGTGTGAGCCCCCTGATTGTTCAGGTTGCCATAGCAATTATACTGAGCTCATCATTACAGACCTCCAATATTTCACCAGTTTGAATGCGACTATTAGAACTAATCTGACAAAGGCTTGGTTCATGTTCAGTCATTTAGCACACATACTGACAAGCATACGAAACAGTTCTACCCATGTTTTACTTAGGATTAAGTAAAACAAACAAACAAACAGTACCCTACATTAACGTTTAAGTTGGCAAACAAGGTTTGACTGCAAAATTTGGATGAATCAACACAAAAACAAACACCTACCCACTCTGCCCCTTCGTCATCCTCACAGTTCCCCAGGCAGGGTCCCCCGGGGCGGGCACCCATGACACGGTCGTTTTTCAGCACCCGGATCCCCCGGAGGTCCCCCCTCTTTCCCCCCACGTCCAGAGCCCCCATCAGTTCCTCCTTCAGCTGCCACTCCTCCTCCTCCACCCCCTCACTTCCTCCTGTCTTCCCTGTGCCGCTCGCTGATGGTGAAGCTCTCTGCTGCCCTGCCGCTGCCTCTCCTGAGCCGTTACTGTCCAGGACCACCTCTGACAGATGGACAGAGGAATAGAGACATGGACAAAGGGACTCCCAATTGTATGCCACTTGTATTTTGTAGGCAATATTACTGTTACTTTGGTAACTTTCATGCCCATCCAAAGGATTAGGGTTGGAATATGTTTCATAAGAAGTTTGTAGATTGTGGACCCCCAACCTGAGATAAGAATTGGCTTACTTTTCTGATGTTTACAAAATCAAGTGAAATCGAGGTTGACATTTTGCTTTATTTCGCTTTCAACCAGACGGTAAATTGAGGAGCCACCTTTAGTTGACCCTTACTTTCAAATAGAAGCGACTCGTCCAGAGAAGACCTAGGCAGGGGCTGAGCTGTGAGGTCTTGCTCCGCCCCCCTGTTAGACTCCCACTTATCCAACTGTTCCAAGTCATCCTCCCCAACACACAAGGCACCTTCTGCATGGACAAATACACACACGCAAAATTAACATGCCTTATACACACACATTCACACACAATGCGCCATCTTATGTACTCAGTGTAAATAATTGGAGCCAAACTTGAGCTCTGTGAGGAAAATATGCCGCATTCTAAATTAGGTAGCTGTTATTTTTGGCCAGCTTGAATTATTGAGTGGCAGATTTCTCCACTTCAAAGCCCTTTCCCCTTCACTCACCATACCAGAGGAAAACAGAGGGAGAGCGAGGGAGGGCAAGGGAGAGCAAGGGAGAGCAGGAGAAGGAGCAGAGGAGGGTGAGAGAGCATGAAAGGGGAAACAGAAAACCCACAGGAGAGATGGGGAGAACAGGGAGGGGACAACTTAGAGAAACAGGAGGCCTGATGGAGGGAGGAAACAATGACAAATATGGTCAATGAAGAGCGGGAACAGAAAGGCTAAAACAAGGCAATCAGACAAATATGCTGTTAATTACTATCTATAGATCTGATTTACAGATGGCCTTTGCTGTGAGTGTTTTCATACACCACCAAATACCCTGGGAGGTTGGCAGTAGATTGTAGACAAAGGAATGATACTGTATGGCCATGTTGATTGTACACTATTTGTACAGTGCATTTGTGTTTCATTCTATCTACTTGCGTCCTTGCTCGAGTGTGAGTGTATGTGAGTATTTGGGTGTGTGTGTGGACTTACGTTGGCATGGTGGCCTCTGTGGTAGGTTGTAGAGGAAGGGGTAGAACTGCAGGCAGCGCAGCAGAGGCAGGCTAGCTCGGCACTGAGGGCAGATGGATGAGAGGGCCAGGGCGTGGCGGAACAGGGCCAGGGCACCCGTCACATTGCCCTGGGCCAGGCGGACGCTCGCTAGGCTGAGCAGCGTGTGAGGCTACCAGGGACAACCACAGCAGGACGGGGAGAGGTAGAGAGGAGAAAGTGAAACGACAGACAAACATTGTTGATAAGGACAAGAGCGAGAACAATACATTGAGTAAACACCGTGTGCATTTTTGGGCACACACGTCCCTGGACCCAAACAGGGAGCGCTAGTTCATGCACCTGAACTGTGTGACTGTCCACGTGTTAAGTACCTCAGACGCATTGAGCGCCAGCGCGTCCACCAGCAGCGGGCACGCGTGCTCGGTGAGGCTGTGATGGAGGAGCAGGTTAGCGGCATTTGTGAGGGGAAGGTGGCGGTACGAAGGCGGTGCGGACACTAAAGCGTGGCGTAAACACTGAAGGGCTCTGGTGCCGTTGCCTTTAGCTCTCCAGAACAACGCTGCCTCGTTCTGGAGCAACCAGTGGGGAGCGCTAGCCTGCAAGAAAAGAAAGGAGGAAAAAATAGAGAAAGGATGTTCAGTTTTGATACGGCAAATGCTCAATTAGCTATGTCAACGAGAGTGAAGTCCTGATGGTTACAGTATGTAAGATTGAGGCCCAGAAAAGGGCAAACATATATGTTTTACTTTATAAATGAGCATATAGTGATTTTTTTTCAAGGGCTTGTATTTCAAAGATCCTTGGTAGCACTGGCTGTTTGGAGAATTCATCAGGAAGAGCCTCACCTGGTTCATTGCTTGCACTATACTGGAGCCAATCTGGTCCAAACTCCAGCCTCCACTACGAGAGAGCAGCACCTGAACCATACACACACACAATTCAGCCAGGGAAAGGGCTTGTCTATGGATGCCACAAAGCATGCAGCAAGACACAGGCGTGCGCATGCACGCACTCGTGCACACATCCATACACACGAGGACTCCTAGTAGCTACCTGATCTGCATAAGGATCTGGTAGCTCCTTTCCCTCCATTGGCCAGCCCACTGAGGCAGGCAGGTCAGCTTGGGCAGGCTGGGGGCCGGGGCCACAGTCTGGCACAGCCACCGTCTTAGGAGGGTCTCCACTCTCATAGAGCAGTGTCTGAACTGGGCTGCATGAGCAGCAAACACACACACATAATGCTGTTATATATAGCCAGCACATCCTGACGTCTCAACCAAGGTTCTAATACTAAACCTTGGTTGAGATCTTTTAGGGTCTGAGTTCCTCAAAGCCCAGACACACTCACCTGAGGCCCTGTGTCTCAGGAGGGAGGTAGAAGGTGGGAAGTAAATGTGCCGAAGGAACAGCAGGGAACTGGCGGGCGCAGTCGGCTCTCTGTGGCCACAGCATCCTTTGGACATCCTGCAGAAAAAACACATGGACCCATTTAGCTTTCCAGGTCAGCTCGTACGAGATACACTGCTAGTACAGTCATCTGTGCTCTTCTTCAGCTTTGACTTATTAATCAACGATGGCCAAGCAAACCCTCCCACAAGCTTACAAGCACACAGACACCAACCTCAGGAGAGGAAGAGTCCTGGCTCCACAGAGCTGCGAGCTCCTGCTCTCCAGACACGGAGGGGTGGAGCTGAGGGCTGGCCGTCTCGTTAGCACTGTGCTCGGACACCAGAGCCACGCTGCCTGCTACAGACATCTCCTCTCCAAACTGGGGAGACGAGGAGCGAGATGGGAGATGAGAAAACACGGAAATGAATGACAGTTCTGGTCGTTGCGAGCATGTCACAGAAAATGAGCACCATTAGCTTACTTCATTGTTGAATATGACTCGTTTTGAAGTTGAACATGTCTGGTGGGTGTTAAATACCTGGATGTACTGGACGTATTCAAACAGGTCTCCACGGTGATAACGCACAGGTAGGTCGAAGGGGCAGAATAGACTGCGTTGTTGTGGACCCAGACGACACATCTGGTGGTTCCCTGTACACACACACACACATTACAGCATTCATCTAGCGCCACCATTGTAAGTGATGGCACCGCCGCTGCATCTATATCCTCACCCAGCTGTGCCTCCTTGGCCATCTGAGTCTCATGAATGATGTTGCGCAGTATCTGCTCCTCCTGCAGTAGCTTGTGCTTGTCTAGCGCCTCCTGCTGGCGGAGGTAGTGGTCATGCTGCCTCTGGTACTCCTTCAGCTCGTTCAGAGTGCGCTGCAGAGACCTGGGGAGCCCAAGAGAAGGTAGAGGGGACGTGTCCGCAACTCACCGCCATGCCCAGGTGCTTTTTGCTTGTGTATGGATGTACTGGTGTGTGTACAATGTGAGGGTCCTGTCCCTACCTGTGCTGGGCCTCCAGACGCTGCTCCAGTTTCTGTTGGCAGAGCACAGCGTGCTTCCGTCTCAGAGCCTGCTCAAACCCAGGCTGTGCCTGCAGTGCGTGCTCATAGCACAGCACCGAGTGGTTGTACTCCCCAAGCATCTAAGGACAGAGATTCGGACGTCAGGAAAAATGTTAGTCTGTTTTTAAAAGAGAGGAAGAGCGTGAAAGATAGGATAGTACAAGAAAAGGAACAACTGGGATGTGAATGTATATTAATATTAAACACTTGAATTAGGAATGACATTCACTGCCATCTTTGTCATTTCTACACAGGAAAAGTAATTGACATTAAGCGGATAGGTTGGCATGGCCTTAGGAATCACTTACTGCATAGATGTTGCCCAGGGTGTAGTGGCTGGTGAGGAGGTCAGAGGTCAGGTCAAGGGCTGCATGTGCCAAGATGGCCGCATCGGCAGAGAAGTGGGCCCGGTGTAGGATGTTGGCCATGTTAACCAGGGCAATGTCCTTGTGTTGCCTGCATGTGTGTGCGGGAATAACACAACAAGGTTGACAGAACTCATGTTGATGCACCTGAAGTTAGTTTCTTTGCCTGGTCCGTACTTCTGTGATTGATCAACAGCAACGAAATATACAAATGAAAGAGAATCTTTTCTTTAGGAAAGCTGAGAGATATTTTCATGGATAACCCCTTTGAAGAAGCAGTGATGAACAGGACATACCTTGGAGAGAAGTGCAGGGCTCGGACCACACAGTCCACTGCCCGTTTTGGCTCATTCTTCATACGCCAGTAGAACGATGCTAGGTTGTACAAAACCCACGATGAAGAGTTCTGAAAAAACAGAATGTCAGAGGGGATATGGGAAAGGGGGCAAGGGGGGAAGTTGTGCTTGTTTACATTTCTTCAAAAGAATAATTCAAGAACATTTGCCAACATTTTAAATCAGATTAACTTTCTAATAAAAAAAAAGAAAAGAAATATTCACGCAGAGTTTAATTACTACTCACATGAGTGCATCCCTCATTGTTTGTCATTTACAAGCAGCTTCACTGATATGGATGTGTCAAGTGGGGAAAAGGCTCACCCTTAGAAGCCCTTGGTGGATTCTGTGTCCCACCTCATCCATGCTGTGGCCTAGCTTGTGAGAAACAGAGCCAAAGATAGGGTCTTCCTTGGAGAGCAGAGGGGAGGTCAGGTTCACCCTCTCTTGCACGCCCTTAAGGACAGAAAGAGAAGACAGAAAAACATTACAAACGATTGTGGCGAGAGTGAGATGTGTGTCACTATACAGTCCATTTGTGACATGGGGACAATTCCCTATGACAAATTTGAAACTTAATTCAAAACACCTTCCTATGTGGCTTCATGATTCTCAGGAGTCTACAGAGTCTACATTTTTTTTAATTCGAGTATTTTGATAAAACCGTCAAAAGACTATCAAAATATATTTTTCACACAGATGCTTATCCATATATGTAAGTGAACTGAAGTATCCTATAAGTGCAAGTCTCACCCTTAGATGTTGGAAGGCATGGATACTATACGGCAGGTCCAAGACTTTGGCACAGTCTGGTATCTCCAGGTCTGGGGGCAGAGGGGATCTGGAATCCACAAATTCTTCAGGGCTGCAAAGGAAGAACACATGATTAGTTCAGCAATGCAAGCAAAAGAATAACTCCATGAAGTTCCTCTTCATACCCATTCCAATGGCTGTTGAATATTCACTGCTAGAGCATGGCACAGTGGATATACACTCCTGTCTCCTTATAATTCAATGTCATGCTGCTGCTATAGGTAGTTTATTATAACGAATTACTTATTGACCCTCTCACACCTTTTCAATAAGACCTAGTGTAGTAATGAAGTTTTATCCATTGGATCTTACCACATATCTTTGCTCTCCAATGAGATGAAGGTCCCATCGTACAGGTCCAGGTCTCCCAGGGGCACTTTAGCGGTGACGCAGTCTGCATCCTCTTTGTAGTGCCTCTGCTCCAGCCCTGTATCCCTGTCCTCGTTCTCCTCTATATGAATCTTCTGAGCAACTAGCTGCTTCTGCGTAACAAGAGGAGGGCTTTTTATTTTACCACTTTGCTCTGCTTATGCAAATTTGATAATTATGACATGAATTGTGTAAGCGCATTTTCAAAATTACATCAAAACTAAGGTATATTTTTAAAGCATGTATACACATCTCTAGGCCCAATATATCTACTAACATAATTGTCCTACAGTAAGTGATTTCCCATTAAGTGATTCCACCCCTATTGATGCCATATAAAGGTGAGAGCACCTCTAATTTCTTGAGGTAGTTGACGCGGGACTCTTGTCGCATGAAGATGACAAGGTCATGTGGGTGTTTGAGATTTAAAGGTGAGTCGACCTGTAACACAAAGTGTCCTCTTCAAAACAGATTGATGGCATTCCACATTCAAAGCTGCTCCTTCAGATACTATGGAACACAATGTACGTGCAACAGGGGCTCAACTGTGTGTCTAAGCATTGGTTGTCTTGTTTACAAATCGTATGACGCTCTTCATTATGCTCATATCTGTCATATATGGACATTTCGATAATGGTGTCGTTTACCGTGGCATATATGCCACTGTCTTAGGTCCTAATGTCGCATGATGAAATAGCTTGGCTAATCAAGCCATTCTTGCAACATCATTACTAACAGATGACATACTGTGTGCAACGCAGCTGGCAACTGATATGTTTGGTACTGCGCTAACGTTGGTGGGTGTTCCTGAGAAGACGGCAGTTAACGGCCAATATGACATGCAGTTAACCATTTAACTAGAAGCGTTTTTCAATGTCTCGATGTAAATATGTACACTGAACGTTAACTGTTGCACTATCAACCCAACGTTAAAAACATTCTTTCTTGAAACATTCAAACTCCCGAGTATTTATTAGAGTTCAAAGTACCTAGCTGGCCAGCTCATGATAGCTAATGCTAGCTAGACTGTATTGCAAAGCTCTGCGTTAGTTAGCTAGCTAGATGTAATGTAGCTAGCCTAGCAAATTGGTCTTGAATAAATACGGCCGATTTCGTACTTGTTGTTGAATTTTTCCATCTTCTGTGACGACCCAGTGGGTAGTGGCGCCCCCAGACTCGACCAAAAGTATACATAGAAAGATGAAAACCTTAACTTGTAAAAAGAATTTTCGTGAGACGTTGACATAGGGCAGAGACCCAGGATTGATTTTCCAGAAGTCCGCCATTTTTCTGCCTCCTTTCCACTCTTGTGTCAGAAAACGCTCCCAATGTAAAACCAGCTGACGATGGAATTCCCTAACTTCCTGTGTCCATCAACATGAGGTACTGTAGCTATGTTGTCGGGATATCATGATCAATGTGTATTTAAAATAAAAACATGAGGTATGTATGTATGTGTGTGTGTGTGAGTGTGTATGTATATATATATATATGTATATATTTCTTTGCACTGACACAAAGGTTAATTTAAATATGCATGGTTCCCAATTTGTTGTAATAAACTATTGGAATCCATGCCCGACCAAGGAGTTGACATACCTAAAATGCGTTTTGAAATTCCCATAACGGAAGGGTACTGGCACCTACATTCAATTAGTATTGTAATGTATCCATAATCCTATGTATAATGCAACATACTGAACATACTGCATACAATTTAATTAGTGTAGCAGCGTAAACCTTACAAATAGTGTTTGGTATGGTTCTCGACATTAACAACGCTCCTTTTGACCACTTTTTGAATCGTGTACACAGTAATTCCATCCTCAACTATTCAAACCTGGACAGAAAACATACACATACGAGTGTAGGAGGTAATCTGACCAAAGGATGGCGCTCCATTTAATATGGCTTTGTTTGACTTTGGAGCAAGAAGAAGAACCTTGAGTTGTGACGTTCGGAAAATGCAGGAAGAAGACTAATGAGTCAACTCAAAAAACTTCGAGGCATTATTAAACATTAAGGTAATATAAAAAATGTTATACAAATTACAGGACTATACAATTCAAATTGAAAAGTTGTCGTCTATTGACTGCGATTCGCTGACATTAACTATCGTTATATTGGCGAGTAGTTGGACTGATGTGCTTGCTGAAAATTTGGGGAAGTGCACCACTGTAACAGAGGTGTCTTTCCGTATTGTACAGTTCGGCGTGATTCATTTTTATACAAATTAGCTCACTGATACGGAATTCCTAAAATGGCCGTTTTTTCTCTTCTCATTTTACTTAAATGGAATAATGAACGGGAGAATCTTGTCATAACTTGTAGCTGTGCTAGTCTACTAGGGGAGTCGACAGTGACAGCCCCGCCCAGGTAAAACGTTGGCTTCACGCAGATAGTATTCAGACTACATGTTATGAAAGGTCATTATTGATTTGACATACGATCGTTACCTTTATGATAAGTTGCCATTTACTAATCCTTGACAAGCAAAAAGCTCTATTCTTTTAGGGCCCCCTCTGGCCAATTTGACTAGTAGGTGAATAACTGATCTGAGATTTTATTAATGTTCAACGATGTTCAGCCTTTTTATGTCTCATACATGTTCTTTCTCTCTCCTTCTCTATAGATGTCCTGCTTTGAGGGTGAGACGAACAGCTTGGAGGATGACGGGTGTTGTGGGGCAAGTGATGGGGCAGCAGAGCTCTCAAATTGTGCCTTAGCTATGATGGAAAAAGAGGGGGATTTCAGCCCATCAGAAAGTACTGGCTTGTTTAGCGGAGGAACAGGCATTCTGAGGGACACTCCTGCACAGGGGTACGACGTAGAGTTTGACCCTCCTTTGGAGAGCAAGTATGAGTGCCCGATTTGCCTCATGGCTCTGCGAGCAGCAGTGCAGACTCCATGTGGACATCGTTTCTGTCGGAGTTGTATTGAGAAGTCCATCCGGTAGGCTAACCACCCACACCGCAGCTCTACTTCAAAGGCTGTTTTTGCTTTTCCTTTCAGTTTTAAAGAGGTTTTCTCCACCTTTCATTTCCACTTTCTGTTCATAACTAGTTCTACAAACTGAGGATGCTAAGGGAAGTGTCAAGCTGTTGTTATCCATATTCTTATCCTTATTTTAACTTATCAGTTTTTTTGTTTGTGACAAATTCTGTTGTCACTTGAGTGGTGCAGTGATTTTTACTGGGCAGAAGTATGGACAGCAATTGTTACTGTGGTTAAGGATCATGGCTATCCCTTTCTACCTAGTGATACGGGGCAGAGGTGTCCAGTAGACAATGAGATACTGCTGGAGAACCAGCTTTTTCCAGATAATTTTGCTAAACGAGAGATCCTGTCCCTCACTGTGCGATGTCCCAACAAAGACTGTGTAGAGAAAATGGAGCTTCGCCATCTAGAAGTAAGTATCCAAGCCTGTCAGCTGATTTAGACCCTATAAGTTAAATACATGTATAATTGTTCAATGTAGCACGTGAACTGTATTGGAAGAAACATGGATAATGGTAGGTTTTGATTTGCATTGGATGCAAGATAACAACATTTCATTGAGAGGAGCCATCATCTGTGTGGTATTCTCACTTTATTAATGCTAACAGATTTTAAAAGGCTTTCTTTGACCAGAAGGCTAAATGACTTGAAATCCCAATTGGACACCTCACCCTCTCATAATTTGTTAAAAATCATTTTTCCACTTTTCTCTGCCAGAGTCATGTGAACCAGTGCCAGTTTGCCACTGTGCCATGCCCACTGTGTCAGGACTTAGTGCGGAAGAGCCAGCTCGAGGAACACACAAGCCTCCAATGCCAGCAAAGACCGGTTTCTTGCCCTGACTGTGTGGAGAGCTTTGTCTATGAAGAGAGTGAAGTATGACTCACCTACATGATCCTGATTTTACGTGAATAACACCCCTGTTTTCAAGATTTTGATTTTAATGGGCTCGTTTGAATAGTAACACTGCAGGTTGAATTGTAAAGCTCCTTCATTACAAGTCAGTTCCTATGTGTAACATTGACCTCACAAAATGATGCCTGACCCCTCACCATTCTCAAGTTTTAGTTAGAATCCCCTGGGTATTCAAGCTATTTAAATGTATTTATTTGTAATCACTAATAACAAATGTGTTGGGTTTCATCTGCAGCTTCATAAGCAAAGGTGTCCCTTTGCCAATGTGTCGTGTCAATACTGCGATATGGAGCTCATTAGAGACCGGGTGAGTCAGTGTTATTTTTTTTAAATCAGTGTATAAAATAGCTGTGTTCTGAGCTGTTTGCCTCAAAAACTTGGCCTAGGTCTTATAGAACATACTCAGAATTACAACAGATTGTTGTATTCAACCAAGTATCTCAGAACTATGTGTTTCTTTATATGGCACACTGGGGTTGAGTATGTCTTGCGACTGATTTAATTGAACATTTTACAAAGAGTGACTTCTCTTTATGAGAGTGACTTCTCGATCATAATCAGTAAAACGCATCCTTTTCTTTCAGTTGGAATCTCACTGTGATATGGATTGTCAGAAAGCGCCTATAGCCTGTCCGTTCAGCATGTTTGGATGTCGAGAACGGGTAATCTACAAATGTATTTTTTTTAATCTTCTTCAAATCCTTTCAAATGACTTTTTTTTTTAAATGTCAAGTACTACTTTCATTTTAGCAACATCTAACCAACGTCACATTGATTTAGCTTGACCTTGCTGAAGGTCAAGGTTGTCAAGGTTCAACTCTGGTCGCCACCCCGTTGTCCTTCATCCTACACTGTGTCTTGACTTTGTAACATTTGAGATGCATGTATTTCAGATGCTGCGGCACGACCTGGCCCAGCACATGCAGGAGTTCACACAGATGCACATGCACTACATGGCCGAGTTCCTCAGCCGCCTCAGCATCAACGAAATCCAGTCACAGCCATCAGGGGCCGCTTCCCCTGACATGCCAGGCGAGGTCAGGGGAGCAGGACCTAGCTGTCGTGCTTCCCCCTGCCAGTGCAGCATGGAACGACAGGCCCTTAAGGAGACCACACAGCACTTGGATGGGCGGCTGGTGCGGCAGGACCACCAACTCCGCGAGCTCAGCATTCACAAGGACAACCAGGTACAGCGAGCGTGTGATACGCATCATTCTTGCTATTAGTGTACAAAGATGACTCGGAATCGAAAAGGGTTTCATACATTTAGTTGATCATTTAGTCAATTTTGACTAAATTTGAAAATTGACTTTGTTTGCATCAGTTGTGTTTTATGTAAGATTTTAATTTGATTGAAATTTTTTGGCTCGGGGGGGGGGGCAGATTTGGTTTGATAGTTGCAGTTTGTCAACTTAATTAATTCAGTAATGGTACTTCACACATTGTGTGACTATTGACAGGGACAAAGCCTGTATTAGGTGTAAACTGTAAAATCAATTGCATTCAGCATTGTGAACTTTTAGTAAGCACGTCATACAGTAACTACTTGAATAACTATATTATGTCTTCCATGGTTGCAGTCTACTCAGTTGATGGAGCTGAGACGCAAGGTGGCATCTCTAGAGGAGACAGTGAGGGAGCTAGAGGCCCAGCAGTGCCAGGGCATCTTCGTGTGGCGCCTGGAGGGCTTCTCTGCTCACCTCCGTACCCAGGAGGGTGGGCATCCCGTAGTGGTGCACAGCCCTGGCTTCTACACCGGTCGCCCAGGCTACAAGCTATGCTTGCGGCTCCACCTTCAGACGCCCACTGCCCCACGCTGTTCCAACTACATATCGCTCTTTGTGCACACAATGCAAGGTGCCTTCGACAGCCAGTTGTCATGGCCCTTGCAGGGCAGCATACGCCTGGCAGTGCTGGACCAGAACCCTGAAGGGCATCATCACGTGGAGGTGATGGAGACCAAGCCAGATCTTCAGGCCTTTCAGAAGCCCACCCTCCATCGCAACCCCAAGGGCTTCGGCTATGTCACGTTCCTGCACCTGCAGCAGCTGCAGCAGAAGGGCTTCATAAAGGACGACACCCTGCTAGTGCGCTGCGAGGTCACGCCCCGCTTCGACGGCGCCCTGAGGAGGGAGGGGACGGGGGTCCAACCCAGAGGCCCCGAGGCCTCACTTTGAGGACATGAAGATTCAGAGAGAGAGGAGAGACAAAAATGGCAGATGTTGTTCATACATAGCTGATGTGTGGCTGCTGCGAGCCAGGATCTTTATAACTGAATGTACATCCCCTTGTCATAGAATTCTGTGTGAAAATCCACAAGCCTTGCAATGCCAGATATCAGGAAGCTATGAACACCTTGCTGAGACATCCTTATTATCCTGTTCAGATGTGGACAGTATTATTGGCATGAAAATTATCTTTATACATCTATGAAAGTGCCTTTGCCCGTCAAAACAATACATGCTTTTTTACATTGTAGGGTGAATTGATCATTTCTAATATAATGTCAATAAAGTTATGTATTTAAAACATAATATAAGTAATAAGTATTCCATACTCCATTCCAATTATGCTTGTGAAATGGTCCGAGTGAATGTGGTAAGAGACAAAGATCATTTCTAATATTCATATAAATATTTAGAAAAATGCTACATTGCTGTCACCTTAGTGAGTTGTGGGGGTAAGTTGATATCAAAATCTCTATGAACTGAGTGTCCCAAAAACGGATATTTGCGACATCCTTCAAGTTTGTGTTTTCAAAATGACTCTTATAAAGACGCAAATATTCACAGACTGCTGTATCCACCTACAGTGATTAGTGTGACTAAGGGTGTGTACCTTGTATTTATTTTACCAGACTGTTTTCCCAGAATGCTCTGTATAACTTGCTTAAGTGGTTTTAGTAGGAATTGTCAAGTGTCTCTTTCAGTGCTGTAATGTACATGTTTAATGAAAGTGACATTTCTACAGTAATACCCTGCTAGAATCTAACATCTGACAATATGCTGCCTATCTTAATGGACCTCAACATGGGGTGACACTGGATTGTGTGAAGACTGAATGAAATAACAATAATGACTTTTACATGTAATGTTAAAAACTGCTATTAAATACTACTATATTTATGACTGATACATTTAGAAGCACCCCTGCTGATCCCTGCTGTTTTACAGCTCAGTTCTCAGTTAAGATCAATTGTACCATATTATCATCCACTTGTGTCTTGATGTCTGTTGTATGCAGTAGAGGGATAGAAAGAATGCATGGTACTCCAAAGCAAATGCAAATAAAATAATCCTCTCTTAAAATCTGACATCTTTAATATCAGGGACATGGTGTTTGCTTAAGATGACCTACATATTGTAACATGTACAGAATTATCAGTCCAGTACATTACGATACCAGTAACTTTACGTGTACATACATTTTGACACATTTATATCTGTCGAATATTTTGTGACTGTCAGTTGACTGTTTGGCCTCAAAACATAATGTAGTGAAGAGATCCTACACTGTACTACATTGTACATATACAATACACAACTTATTGTGCTATTCATAATGACAGTTCTCATCTTGTTTCTTTATAGTAATCAATTAGTCATTCAATGTTCATATATCTCAGAAAACTACACTGTAGTTGCTGTTTGTTTTACTCATCAATAAAAGGGAACCTTTTGGTGGCTCCATATCCGGGGGCGCCAGGTTTCGGTTCTCTCTCTGATTTGGCCTCCTTGTCTGTTGGGCTTTTAGGGCTCTCGGAAAAGGTGCTGGGTTGGACACCTGCTAAAGAGACTAACATTGGACAACATTATGAAACAAATACAATAACATATACTGCTACCATCATCATAGTTCCAGATCTTACCAACAAACACATTCATTGAGGTCTTGAATCATTTAAAAACAGAACATTTGAAAATAGTACATTTTACAAAAATGATTTGAATGATTTGAGCTTTGCACCATCTTTTATAGGAATGACCCACTTACATGGAGCTGTTGGAGCCTCTCGCTCACACTTCAGTGTACTCAGAGTAAAACATTCAGCCATCCAGGACAACACCTCTCCACAGTACTTCACCTAAGGTATGAGGAGGAATATAGAACACCGTGTGCTAGGTGTCATTGTTGTGTCAATTTTACAGAGATATGTTTACAGTGCTATCATGCTATGAGTAAGATGTAGACTACTTTTTCAACAACAGCAACCGACATCAACCTGTACATTAACCTGCCTAATAAAGTTGAGAGCGAATGAAAACCTTTTTAACCTTTTTAACGAATCATTTTTTTAAATTACCTGAGCCTCGATGGATGACAATCTTTTCTCCTGTTCCTTGAACCCCCCAATGTTTCTCAACAAGCTCTGAACCCTTTGCATCACAAAACATTGGCCAATTTTGAATATCCAAGTACATATACTGAGCTGTTGAACTACAATAACAGTCAATTGATGAGAATATAAAGACCTGGATTGTTTAAATGAAATGCTTGTTACTTTAAAGAGGTGCTCCTGAGTCTTTCTTCACTGCTCTCCAAGTGCTGCCGCTCCAGTTTAGCCAGGTAGTTTTCCTTCTGCACAGTTTCCCATGTCATTAGTCTCTGGTCCAACCCCACAGGAAGCTCCCTCTCTGGGACATACAGACCCATGCAACATGCAAGTAAACAGCATAAACAGGTAGACAAAACATAGTCAGATGTATTTCAAACAAATTGCTAGTATTTTAGGGTATACGTATTTGCTAATATTCAGCAAGTATGGCCATTCATAAGATAAGAACAATGCATGGCTGTACATACAGAGATTGCTTGTATAGCTGTAATACATGTATAGTTCTATGTCCTGTAACTTATGTATTGTAAGTTTGATTTGTATTAAGCCTTATGGCAAAGCAAATGCACATCAATAGACAGGACATTCTACATTATTGAATTATAAAGCTGTTATACCCAGGTGCTCTATCTTGGACTCAGGCCTTTTGACAAGACTAAGGAGAAGCTGGGAACAGTGGCTTATGATGATGAAGGGTGGGGCCAGGGCAGGTCGGCTGTGGTACTCCACTATGAGATTGTACCTCTGGAACTTCCAGAAGATGTCTGTGTTACCCTGAACCACTTGGAAGGTGTAGCTACAGTCAAAGGAGGAAAAGATTTCAGTCAGATTTCAGGCCAGAAACTATAAAATGATTACATTATTATTTACTTTATTCTAAAACATGTGCTATGAAACAAACATAGTTGTATTGAACCAAAGCAAGCCAATCAATTATGACCTGTCCAGAACATAGCATTAAGACTGACCTGAACATGGCAATAAGGAGATTGAGCAGGAGGACATTGGTGACCAGGAGGAAAATCACTAGCAGTAGAATGACCAACCAGTTGGCATAGATGTTGGGACAAGGTGGCAAGGTGCCCATGATAATCTCTTCGATCTCTGTGGTGCAGTTGGTCTCGGGCATTCTCGCAACTAAGAACGCAAAGTAATGAAAAATGAGGGGTTCAAGGAGAAGGAGAAGGCACACAACCAAGTATTATAGCTACTTATAAGAAAATAATATGCAGTATACTTGTTTAATCAAATGTATACAGTACATATATACACAACATATACAAATAGAAATACAACAGTTTCTTACCATCTATCTCCTCCAAGGGGATCTGACCAAAGATATGGAGGTAAGGACGGTACAGAACTCTACGGAACACCCAATCCAGACGTGGGTCATTAGGGTGGAGCAAGGCTTGGGTGGCCACACCATATGCTATGAGCCAAACACTCAGGAAGAAGAGGAAAAAGAACACATCCTTTATCTGTGGATGGGGGAAACAAAAAAGTGGTTTATTAGGGGGGGGAGGGAGGTTCAATGTAATAAAGTACATTTTCAGCCAAAGGAATGTCAGTGAGGTTCACCATTCGCTCCACAATAATAATCTTTGGCCCCAGTTGCTTATGGATGGCAAAAATGTGGATCAGCCTGAGAGTGAACACCATAAAGTCCAGGGCCAGTACGGTTCTTCCAGCCTCGTATGTGCTATCAGCCATCCTGAGAGAACATTGTTAACAACAATTTGACCACACTCTATTTCCCTATGAAATTCAGTCAACATCAATGCACGTCAATTGTATTTTATTGTGATTATTTCATGTATCACTGTTGTTTAACTATACTATACGTAAAATAGGAAGCATGTAAGTGACCTGCAGGATACTCCGATGACAAAAAGCAAGATGGCCACCATGTCACACTTGTTCCAGTTGTCCTCCACGTATAGTTTGAACTTCTTCAAAATATTTGTGTCCTCATCCGTAAAGAAGCTCTGCATCATCAAAAGTTCAACATAAAACACGTTATTGTAAAAATACACATCTTTAAATTAGGTAATAACTAAACATGATATGTCTGGTAACTTGACACTGTTTAAGGCTGGGGATGAGGCCTTTGACTTTCCTCCAAGGTATGGAAAAATAAAATGCAATGATGTAAAAGTATTTCCTTGCACAGAATTGCTTGGTACCTGTCTTAACTCTTCCAGCACCAGTGTGAAGACCCAGAAGTAGAGCATAATCTCAGGGGCTCCAGGGCCTTTGGGGGGCGGCGGGCGAAAGTCCAAAAGAAGAACGTAGGTAAAGAGGAAAAGAAAAGCGAAGTACATGATGACGTTGCCCAGAAATACAGTGACGGGGGCACTCCAGAAACGTCTCCAGCGGCGCAGGAGAAAACGCCACCATGTAGCAGCATAGCTCTGGGTTGCTGATGCACCAGGGGGTGCCATAGAGTCCCTGAATGAAACCATTACAAGATTTGTTTTTTAGATAAAAGAATGTTACATGAAATAAATATAATGAGAACCATATGCCTGGGTTTAGAAAATATAGGAATAGGAAAAACAAATCTGACAGTTCTTCAAAAGAAAAGAAATAACATCCACAAGCACAATGTTCAATCAATGTTCAAACCATGAACAGAAACTAGTGATTGGACTCACAAATGGTCTTCATCTGTTAGTTGTAGAGCCTTCTCTGTGTCTAAACTATCCAGTTCTACATACTGTTCTCCCCCACTGGGACTGTCCATGTCCTCATCACTAAAACGCAGGAACAGAAAAAGCATCATCCCATGGGTAAACACACACAATTTCACAATATTAACATGTAGTAATGATATGACATAGAATAAATACATTAAACACTACATGCATGCTGGCACATTATAACATTACATGATATAGTAATGTCCAAGTGCATATCGTTTACTCAAAGCAAAATGAAACTCAGACAAATACAGAAGAAAATGTTGTCAAAGCTAGAGTATGGAATTTGAGGTTTATACTCACCTGAATTTGATAAGGTTTGTCCAAATGAGAGGTGGGCAAAAGAAGGAAACTAGCAGTTTAGATATGGCTGTGTCTGTGGTCATTGCTCCCCACCACATCTTGGTGAGCATTGCCTAAAGTAACAACAACACCTGTTTCCATTAAACATTTTACTAACACAAAAATGATGTCAGGATCCAAAAATGATGTCAGGATCCAACAGAGAATGAACTTGGTCAACAGAGGGCACTGCAATATACAAAGTACACACACCTTATTGCCCTGCTTAGACACACTCACACACAGTCATACACAAACACACAGACATTTCTGTTGTCTGGCTTTGACTATTCATTGAAATAAGTCCACATATACTTGGCTCATGGTAATTAGGTTGAATGTTCTCCCTAGCATCTAAAATAGGTATTTTCAATTAAGTTCCTAAACCACAATAAATTTGTCCTCGTCATCACAAAAATTGAATTAGTATCAGCCAGTTTCCCATCAAAGAAAAGCAGTAAGCTCTTGGCTTTTTGTATGCATTGATAGAGGGCTTTTGATTGGTGTGCATGTTCAGAATAGCTAATGCACACATCCTTTGTAACAGTCAATCAGGTTATGTCTGTCATATATCTCACCTGTACCCCATCATGTGCAAAGAAGCTTTTAGCGTCCGCTTCGGTTGCCAAGTTAAGAACCGTGGTTTTGCTCCAACAGCGGGTTCTTCTAACTAGCAATGCATAAGCACGGTCCTCACTGTTAGAGTAGCATTCTCCAAACAGATCTGCAACACCATAGCACCATATTTTCAGACCAAATACTTAGGTTCCACTCTGCAAAGCCTAACCATATTTGAATAATGTTTAGACTAGTCTGGAGTGGGTGCAGACTTGTGTTGTACTAGTGTTGTTCTCACCAAGGGCAAACTGCTCATACTTGGCCTCCTTCATGCTGCGAGCAGATTCGGCTTCTGACTCTAGGCGAGCCATCTCCTTCAGGATCTTACAGCCAGCCAGTGCAGCAGCCACAGCTTCAGGGCCCTGCCTCACAAAGAGAGTCAGATCACATTTATTTGTGTCTGTGAATGTGTGTAAGTAAAATGGTAAACATGTGCATGTTTATGTGTTTGTTCAGGTTTCGCTTTTTTATTTTAGAACTTTTACACTATTTTTCTGTGGTGACAAACATTTTTTGTGCTACTTATACTTATCTCCCTGTGTTTGCTTAACAACTGCCACTAACACCCACTTCATTAACTGGACAGTGCCTACTTTACCTAAATTTGAATAATATTCTTTGTGGTCAGATCGTTTGCTCTGTAAATGGACATGAGTAGAGTGACAGACCATAGCCCAGAAGTAATTGGCCATCTGTTGTCGATTCTGGAGAACAGCCCAAAGAAAAAGATCTCTCCAAGGGTGCTCACATCGTTCTTCCAACTCTGCAGGATTCTTCTGGGTGTGAAAGAGTCTGCCCTTGCTGGCTCGCTCCTATGTTTCACACAAACACATACTCACAAACACACTTGGTATGTCCCCAATGAATTTCCACTTTCGATTTTCTACCACAAGTAAAAGTCTTAAATATTTCAATTTAGTTCTTTGGTATAACAGAATTTTTAATATTTTCACTATTTGTTTCCATAGTCTCAGGAGTACATTTCACTCACCGTAGGCAGCTTTAGGTAGAAACCTTTGGAGGAGTCATGCAGGAAGTCCTTCAACACTTTGGACACCTCTTGCAGGGTGAAGCGAGCTCGACGGTCCCCCTGCTCTGCCTGGTGATGACCAGGGAGCCCAGGGGGCCTGTTGGAACCCACCAGAAGCTGCTTCTCCTGGTTCTTCTTGAGAAGGAGGTCATGAAGGAGGCTCTTCTCTGACACAGAGCAGTAGAGCTCCTGTAGACGCCCGTAGGTCAGGAATTCTGCCAGGTTCACCCCGTTATCCACAAAGAGCCGCACAAAGTCTGGTTTGTCATTGATCAGTGCATCCATCATCACTTCTTCCAGGTCACACGCCTACAGAGATCATTCATCAACATTATTCTGGTGATTAGTGGACCTGCCTCTTCAATGACTCCTGAATTCATTAATTCTTGCTACAATATATATAGTTAGGTTGGTGGCCATGTTCCAAAAAAAGAATGATCCACATCCTTTATTTAAATGTTTGCTCTCACCCTCCACTCAACATCGCCATTGAAGATTTCACTCTTGGCAATGTCTGCCCTGTTCCAGGCTACCGCCAACTTCAGCTCATCCAAGAAATCTTGGGCTTCTTGACTTTGACTTTTACAGGCTGGTATACAGAAATTCCAAATAGTTTTATGATTACAATTAATACCATTTCAGTTCAGTAAATTAATTCCCAAATTGTAGAATGAGAAATTAAATTATCTATTAAACTAGTATACTCAGTGACCCAATGTACTTTCATGGAAAATAGGTGTGCTCATACCTTTGACCAGAGCTTTGAGGATGACCGTATCCAGCTCAGAACTCTCCTGTTCAGGGTCATGGACGGTAAGAAGATGGCCATTGTCCATTATCTTCTGAATCTAAGAGTAAAAACCAATACCAAGCATCTTGAATTAGCCTATTTACATTCAGATATTAAGAACATCTATCAGCACTGCACTGTACTTCAGCAACATAAACATACAAAAACCATTTGTTTCGAGTTGGTGAAGAGTTTCTTAGTTTCTCACCAGCTTGGCCCAGTTGGTGATATCAGTGCTGTGGTGTACGTGGGGAAAAGTGTCCAGCAGAAGTTCCTGAACAGTGTCAGCATCCCAACTGCCCCTGTTCATCAAAGTGACCAAGATGTCTGCAACACCCCCTGACCCGGCCAGTATCAGCCAGGGTGTGGCATTTCCAATTCCTTTGTACATCCTCTGTAGAAGATGAGTTGGTTTAACAGGTATTAGGTCACAACTATTGTATTTGTCTTTGTGGCTAAATTGGTTGGCAGCAACATTTTGATTTGACATATAATGTTGCATCTCATTTCTAGGCCTGATGTGAATTCCTTTGAATGTCAGAATTAGTAACGATCAAAAACAGCAATCAAAAACTTCTGGTCCACAAACTTGTGAACCAGAAGAGTGCATGCTGGTACGTTCGGTACCTGCAAGATCTTAGGTTCTCCGTGCACTAACAAACATAGCACAGGGATCTCAAAACTTCCTGCACCTGTGAGAATCAACACGTTAAACATCAATCAACTACACACAAATATTACAATATACATTACAAGGATCACTTTTACATGAAATCTCACTTTTACATGACCATTTTAGAACACCAATGTAGGAATTTACTACGAAATGAATGTTTACAATTTAAGTTGACCATTAACTGCTTACCACCATAGCCAGTGCGTTGCAGGGAGATGTGTTTAAGGAGTTTGACCCTCATCTCACTGGTGGACCCTGGTCTATTGGGGTCTTCCTCTACCAGGACGAAGTGTGAATGGTTACAGTCCAGAGAATAGACCGTACCATGAGGCAAATCCTGCGGCACATATACGGCAGGCTCATCTCGCTAATCACACACATGCACATGCGCACACACACATATACACACACACATACAGGTGTGAGTTACTTTATAGGCACACATGCTCATTTTTGTCCTTGATTCTAATAATTGTAAAGAGAAAAAAACTAATGTATTAATTAACTATTTGAACAACAGTCCAGAAATTCATCCAGATCAATATTTGTTATTACAACTGAGTTTTTCAACAAATGGACTAAACAACTAATATTTTTCATGTACTGCACTGTTTCCCTGCAGTGACCTTGGAGTTGAGCAGTGCTTCCCGATTATGGATCATGTTCCAGGGGGCAATGCCAATGGCCACCACTCTGACTTTGGAAGAAGTACTGGCCAGAGAGTGGTCCCTGACTGCCTGGCCCAGCTGCTTGGTGATACCAAATTGAAGGCCATTGGTCAGGATCCATGCTCCTGTAAAATAAATAATTCAGTGAATCATGCTGAATGTCTTTCCCTGGATACAGTTTATTGAAAGAGTGTTCTAATAACTAAGTGACTGTGTCTGCTGGTACTTGTGTGTGTGATAATTCACGAATGCTTGTGTCACACCTGTGCTCTGTGCAGCCTTCACCAACCCTTTCCTCACAGTGTCCCTGAGCCAGGGTTTCATCTGAGCCAATTCATCTCCTCCCACTAGCGCCACCACTAGGTGTGGAGGTGACAGGCCCCACTGCTCCGTTAGCATTTGATAAATAAGCACAGGGTCTGTGGAGCTGCGAACCCTCACAAACTGGAAGATAAAATAAAGTTTTGTATTATTTTTGTGTATTTTTCTCCAACTAGTCTGTGGTTCATGGATAAATACGGACATACTGTACCAAGACACAGAGGCTCTACTTGGCTTTTGATGCCAAAGTAAATTTTTGGTTAACTTGTAATTTCATTAGCAGAAAAGAACAGAACAAAGATATTAACACACTGCAGGTGTGACATCTGCTCCCATCTGAGTTTGTTTTACCTTTCCTCTTGTCCTGCTAGGACCAGTGAAGTCTATGTCCCCCACCCGGCCAGCTGCCCAGTGGGCCTTCTTTTCAGCCTGGACACCCAGGCCTCGGCCCACACCATCTAGAACCTCGTCCAGTGGAGAGCAGCAGTGACAGCCTAAAAGAACACTGGAAGTACAGTGCACACATTCAATACAAATACCTATATCATGCCATCAGAATTTGCTTCATTCATACATTTTCTAAACCGTGGTTTAACACTACATGTGGAACAATACAAAAACATTTTTTTTAACATCTACAAAAACGAAATTTTTGAGGAGCACCTCCCAATTTCATGACGCATCTGTACATTATAACTCTGAATGCAAAGTTCAACCTTTTTATCTTTTGAAGTACCTTCAATGAAATATGCACATGCACAACACAACGATAGATCTGTAATGAAAAGCCAACTTCTATGAAAATAGCTTCTCTCAGGCTGGCCTCCACAAAAGACTTGGGTATTGTGCACATTAAAGCCACATAATGAGCATTGGTAAACACCACCCTTTATCATATGAGGAGGTTATACTTGTCAGACTACATTAGTCACTAAATCAACAATGTGGTGATATTTAGGCATTACGTCTTAGGCTGCACTGCGCCCATTCATAACAGGTGGAGTTGGTTCTTAACTGCTGGTCAAATCTATATATAAAACATGTATGCATGTTTCATAACATCTGAAATATAGTTTTGACAAGGTAATCGATATACTAATGTTGGGCAAAGACTGGCAAACCCCAAATACAAATGATTCTATTGTATTGTTCACCCCCACACATACAGTAAACACACACACTATAATCACCTATGTTCCATTTCCAGAACATCTCCACATCTTGGGCATCGCCTTGGCTGGTGCACTCTCTGTTGGCAAAACACGTTGTGTTCAACTCACTGTTACAACAATCACCACTGGCTTCACCAGCAGGTGCGAGGCCTGTAGGGGTTTGGTCTATGTAAAGCATTTTCATGTTTCGCTTCAAATACAAAAAGTCTCCACTTTGACCTTTGGCTCACATTGAACCACAGCCATTCTAAAGATAAACACTGTGAAAACCATGAATAAAAGTGTTCTTTTGTCTAACAATCCCTTGTAAACCGCATGACTGGTTACTGTGAGAATGAGGCATTTAATTATTAACATATTTAATTAAATGGTCAAGTGAAAGCCAATCTAATCTAAATTTGTACTGTCTAGGGTCATCATCGTGAAAAAGAAAGTGACAATGTAGGTGTATTATGATAAGAAACACTATTAGTAGTGAAAACAATGAAATATCTTCATTGTTTGTACTTTTTTTGGAAAGAAACAACTGCCAAATAATAAACTGGCAGCTGACATTGGGTCCTGTTGTGTCATAAATCAGGTTTTAGGAACATGGACCTTTAGCTAACAGTTTGAAAGGAGACACCTCAACCCAATGGATATTTACAGCATATAACATACTTGGTGTCATGGTAAATTGTATTTCAATATACACTCAAGAAGGCAAGTATTAACATTCCAAAAGTTCCGTATGAGAGGCGAAAATTATGGCACTTAAACCTTTTCAACCTTTAAAATGCGCTTAACAGTGTGGAGTGAAGTATCCATTCAACCTTCGATGGCTTACACTCTGGCGTGTCATGACTGCTCCGTGGCTCAAATGTAATCACTCAAAACATTGCTTTCATTATTGACAGCAGTTGATCATTTGCATGGGTCAACCTTGACTTTGCTCAGCAGTGGTAATTTGCCTGTCTGAGGACACTTTAAATTATGACAGAGCAGGATCATAATTTGACAATGACAACAGGTCTTAATACTTCACAGCGCAGCATATTTGTTATATGGTCCATAATTTACCTAGATTAAAGTTGTATGCATTAACGTTAGATTTATGTTTCTATGTGACTCATTATGTCATGTTTAGTATTGATGTAAATGTGTCCTTTGAATTGGGGAGTGCTTCATTTGACTACAGGGCTTGTGTGCAAAAGACCTTGCAAATATGAGCATTTAAATACAGTATTACACAGAGATGTGGTTTGTCAGTAAGGTCGGTGTGTGTCTATCTGTGTGGATTTCTATGCACTAGTGTTGTTAGATATGACAGCAACATTTTGATGTTTTGTGTCTGGATATCTGTACTTTAACAGGTATGCAGGCTCTTGTCTATCTATATACACATCAGACAGACCAAGTGGGTCCTTACATGACGACAAACCAAGAGTAAATATTTCAACACTAAATAACTATAGACAATCATATAAAACAAAACTGAATTTCATGAAGATACATTATATGACTTGGCCAGAATAATGCAGACATACCACAGCCACAAGTCCTATACTGTTATAAGTCATATACACTGTTAAATGACATACAGTATGATAGATACAGTTTGATATGATTACTGTATGTATGTTGCTTAACAGTGGTAAAGCATTTTTAGGATGGCCATTCTGTTTAATTAATTATAAACCATAACAATCCCATACCTTTTTCTGAAACCACCATTGTCTATTATTTTGTAAGATATTTAAGCGTAAATCACTTTTTGACTCAAATACACATTTTGAGTTCAGTAACATACACAAACTACATCTGCACCAATGTGGGATGTTGGAAGTTTTTTTGAAAGGCTATTCTATGACAAATCTGTTAACTGCACTAATTTGATCCATACCATGTTCTGTGGGGCACATTCATTAATTAGGGTAACAAATCATTTTACTTACCATTGAAGTTTCTTGTCGTTCTGGCATGACTTTTATGTTTCAGGCAGTTCTGCTTGTGTCTCTGTCCATACCTTGGGGCTAAGTGCTTTCAGGTAAATCCATGGATACAGCAGGAAGTGGCCAGCAGGTGAGCCACACCCAGACGTTCTCCCTTTTCCAAACATCAAGTCGAGTTGGGTTTCCTCCTATTTGCATATTTATAGGTCAATTTGCAGGTAAAGAATCATAGAGCACCTGAACAGGTGCTATGATTCTCATCATAGTCAGGTCCTGTACAGTAGGTACTTTGAAATACTTATCTCTGAAACAGGGGATAAGAAACGTAATAAATATCTGGCTTGAATCAGAATGAAAGGAAAGGTATTGGTACGATATTATTATATTGTTATTTATAGAGATTGCATGTGAAATTACTCCTCACCTAAAAAATGACATGAAGGCAGACAGACATTTTACAGTAAGTCTATAATGTAAATTGTAAAAAAAAAAAAAGGTTCTAGAATGCTGATCGTGTGTATTTTTGCCAGCAGGGGGAAGTATATCCTGGCAAAAGAACCACTGAATGTGAGCGAACGTCACCAAGTTGTCGACTGCACATCACACAGGGGTCTCCAATCCTGGTCCTCGAGGGCTGCTGTCCTGAAGGTTTTCGATGTTTCCCTGCTCCGGAACACCTGATTCTAATGAATGAGCCATTACCAAGCTCTGTGGAAGCTTCATAATGACCCTTTATTAGAGTCAGGTGTGCTGGAGCAGGGAAACATCTAAAACCTTCAGGACAGCGGCCCTCAAGGACCAGGATTGGAGACCCCATAAAGCTCCATACACTCCTGTTGTCCATGTGTAGGGTATAGCAAGTAACCATAATTTATTTCGGTATGTGTTACTTGTGCAAATTTAGTAGGGTTTTGGTGTCCCAGCACACACACACACACGCACACACACACACACACACACATGTGGCGCCATTCCAAATAACCTCTTGAACCTGCACGAACCACGAAGCTGAAGGGGCAAGCCAAAAGACAGACAGCCAATAAGGACGACCAGCTATTGTTTACTTTTCCTTTAAATGGGACTTGGTTAGCCATGGTTGCACTGACACTTAATTAGGCTACTCTGGTGTTACGTTCAGGTGGGGATTGCATGTTACATTTTCTGATACTTGGTTTCAGGCATGGAAAGTGTGCAAAGAAAACATGATTTGGAGAGCTCGGTGGTGTACGGGGATATTTCAGTCCATCGATCTGGCGTTTGTCGGAATTTATTTGGACCAATTGATAACGACAAGTTGAGCCGCGATTTGAAGTCAAAATTGAAAGAAATGTACGACCAGGACAAATGTCGGTGGAATTTCAACTTCGAGACTAATAAGCCACTGGTAGGAAGATATCAATGGGAAGAATTGAACTCATCCCCTGAACTTTATCAAGAGTTGACACACGTCGAAGAAAAGTATGTTGGGGGGAACACCGGTTATATGGATACTTGTGAAGTTGAAGAAACTGTAGTAATACCCCTTTCAAATGAGTTAAACCAGGAGAATTGCTTCAACACATCTAATACAGTGAAATGTAGCCCTGTCATCCGACAGATGAAGAAACCGCACCCCAACATCGATACACAAATAACAGGTAGGCCTATGTGTATTTTACTTACTTTTCCACATTTTCTTACTATAATTGTTGTCGAAACGGTCACATAAGAACCTTAAATTATATTTCTCTTTCAGATTTTTTTGTGAAGAGGAAAAGAACTTTGGAGTCTAAGGGCACCAGTTTAAATTCTTCTCTCGCATTTGCCAATGAGGAAACTCCACGTAAAAGAATACGATAGAGAAGGAAATACCGTCATCCCATTCAGATAAGCCCAACCATAGACAAAATGTCTATGGGCCCAACTACATCCAAAATGATGCAACCCATTGATTTGCGCAATCTCCAATTAAGGTTGGGCTACGGTATGGATAACCCATGGAAGTCTGCAGACTGCAGTCAATAGGTCAAAGGATAAATGCACTATATTATCGTAACTGGAGTCAAAATGTTTGTGTACACTTTTTCTATCAACCAATGTTCATCAGGTATTTATAATTTATTTCGTGGTATGGTTTTTATTTATTGGTTATATTTAATTTCTTTTTATATTTACGTAGCTGTCACATACCTGCAAGTTTTGTTTCTGTGTGTCGGAGACGTTAATATATTTTTGTCGAATTGTATTAAGTGAAAAAACGTATTAAAAACTTTTTCATACTATTATTCCTATTATTTAGATTTAAGGTCAGATAAAGGCCAAGAAAGGCTGAATCGTTGAAAATGGGTGGTGCTATGCGTGCGCCATTGCGGTTGTTACGTCAAACCACTGCAAAGTTGGGGTTTAGTTGAACAATTTCATGAATTACAACAGACAAAACTTCGTATGACAGTAGAACTTATTAATGCTTAAAGGGTGTTTTCACATCTGACATGTTGGATCCGTTTCAATCGGATCCAGATCATGCTCCCACTTCAAAGACGGAACTGTCCGGTTCCAAATGAGGCATGGTTCGAGATGTGAACGTAACTGGACTAGACACCTATTCCAGGACGCATACCTATATGTAGTGCACTGTGGGTTGAAAAGGGATGTTGACACTTGGCAGACAGCCGTGCCACTCATCAGCAGAAAATAAATGAGGGAAAACGTCGGGGAACTAAGTGAAGGGTCTTCGACAAATATGGGCTGATGATCATTTTGCAGAGATATTTAGAGAAACAAGAATAGAGAGGTAGGCTATTTCAATTATTTAATGATATACTGAAATAAACAAGGATCACAACAACACAGTACACAAATGTCGGTAGAAAGTTATTTTAAAACGTAGGCAGCAATAGGCCCACAGAAAAGTGGGTTATGTTCCATGGAACAAATGAATTCCCATGGTTTGATGACCTGGATACAATGGTGAGTAAAAGACCAACGAGCAACCCAAAATTATAACAATTAAAGATATAAGGCGATTTAAATCAGAATATGCTGCTGTTGCTTCATTGTTGTTTGGGAGAAGAAACGTATTTCCCTCTCACATTGTCTGTCCAATAGATAAACAATATGTACGACCGCCTGTCATTGGTGGGGGGGTTTTCACAAACATAATTGTTGGGGTTTATTTATTTATTACAAACGTTGATTCGCTTGAAACAGGACAATGTGAACAATAATATGACTTGGGTAGAAACTCATCCACTAACACAGACAAAGCCAACGGACTAATAGGTGTAAAAGCACCCTTCGTGGTCCAGTTGTTGTGCGTGATGGCATAAGTATTCTACACGCATTAATATAATTAAGATTCGCGTGCTCCTGAAATGCGTTTACGGATAAAGACAATGGGTCACCATAGCTGTTGGTTTGCTTCAGATAAACATGCAACTAAACATTAATACATGGTCTTTACACCAATTCACCAGGTGACAAACATAAAAAATCACCCTTGGTTTTATTTTACATATTGAACTAGATGCATGAGGTAAAGCAAATCACACGTGGTAAAATGTTTATAAATACCTTAGACAATGCTGTCAGTTAGCTTACTGAGACAAATATTTGTAAAAACATGGGCATATTTTATGAATGAAATAAGTACTGTTTTCTTCAACAGGGTGGGTGTTTACCATACTTTAACATATGTATTTCCATGATTTTTGAAAGTAAAGCAACACACATGATCCAAACAACAAAAGGGGCCATCTGGCATCAGCCATGCGACAGGCAACAATGGTTAAAAGGGAAGTGTGCCATCTATTTCACCTGTAAATTAGGCTTTGTGGCTAATTTAAGTCTCTTTCCCCTCCCCCACTTCCAACCCATTCTTATTTATTCCTTGCATTAGCAACATGGTCCTGAGACAACAGCTTTTTCATATATAGATTTTATTGTCTGAATTCCTCACACTGGGTTATTTCACCAACATTTTAGGAAAAGTAATGTTAGTATTTATTCTTCCAATTATTTGACCCAGTCCATTTTACCTAGGTAATTCACAATACCAGATGGTATTGCGGACCTGGATGGGGGTATCTAGTTTACATGAATTAATCTGTTCTGAAACTGTCCCAAGGGTCCACCATACCACCCATCACTGCTGTTCCAGGTCCCTTGATGAAATTAATGAGTGGGAAATTGATATAAAGACAGCTGTTCAGTATATCATGAAGTGGATTTAATTGAATGGGGTGTTCCTTTGGTTTAGTCAATCTGTTGCCTCACCAATTTAGGCATCATCATGACAAACACTTAAGCAAGGTTAAAAAATAAGGTTGGGGTGTTTATGATCAGTGTTAGGTGTAGGCAACATGTTATGTTAAGAGGGTAACATGACTAAAGAATGGACAGTCTGAAACTGTATTTTCGCTCAGCTAAGTGAACCTCAAAAAGAGCTAGTTTTCAACTCTGTTCAATAATAGTCCATTTCTCCACAAGGTCACTTTTATAGCCTAGAAAAGTCATCCGAAATCTTTTTAAAGGGGATAATCTAAGCCTCAGGCCTCAGCTGCATCTCCATAGCAACACTTTCTCCCCTCACCCACCTCCAAATATCAACAAAGGGGCCACCACACTTACACACTTTTGGGGGGTGGGGGTGTATTGTTGATGGGGGGAGGGAGGGGGGTATTGTTGTCAACACAGAGGCAGGAGGCAAGGTCCAGATGGTCATTTGGTCTTTTATATGTGTGGCAACTACAACTAAAGGAATGTTAGGACCCCCCTCCCCATCTGGCTAGCCAAGGATGAGGTCACCATCTGCTACAGAGGTCACCTGTCCGGAGTCCAGCAACACCACCAACACAACTACCATCCCCTGAAACCAATTCAGTTCAACTAAGTCCAATGAACTATCTCAACACCATGATTATAATGAAAGTTTCTCTTAGGGCAGAGGGGGTGATGGTCCAGAACACTGTTGGTTTGTTCTTTGATAGTTTCAGAGATGAGACATTGTGACTTAAAAAAATGTAGATACTCTTGTGTGCATTCAAAGTTTTTCTTAAAAGTAAGGGAGCTGTGAACTCTGTAAGCTTGCCGCAATAATTTATTGAAAGTGTTTAGCATATTCATAGCATTCATTAAACCTAATATCTATTCTGTCTGAACATAAACATAAACACTATATTTCTCATTGGTTTTGATTCCAGTGAAAACATTTCATACAATTGATATATAATTCCTCTTAAATTATATACAATACCTTTTACTCGTGGAATCACTATAACAAGATAATTAGTTAATATAAATAGATGATAAAATTGTCTGATTGCATAGTCAAATGCAGCTAGAGTACATGGCTGGTAGATTCACATTGTACATTCAATGCTTCAAAATCTTGTAACTAAATGTTGTAACTAAATGTATTTTAAATATAAGTTAGTGTATTTTTATTGTGATATTACATAAGGATCTGTATTGGATTGGTATATAAGATACATTGCATGCACTTCTAATGATAATATACAATAATAATACAATAACTTTTTAATGATGAACTTTTCCTCTTCATTTAACCTTTCACATTCTCAAAAAGGATCAAGGACATTTATTTTCATTGTGTTGTGATCATTTCCCCCCCTCTAATAGTTGTGATGGTGAAGCAACATTATACATTAAGATTACATCGTGTATCATGTAACTACATATACACGCCTGTAGTAGAAACCTTGAAGGTACATAGGAAATTGTATTAATGTTTAGTGGTATAGGTTACTACATAGTCGAAAAAAGCACTTTATGGGGAGGGGTTTTGAAGAGGAAGTGGATGCTGAAACATGGGCGGTTCTAAATGGAGAGTGAATAATTACAAACATGGACTTTTGCTTGTTAATACCTGCAATACAGTGAATAAAACTATATGGCTACTAAAATGCTTCATGTAACTGGCCCCTTTAACATCACACATATTGCATTACAATCAGCAAGCTTCATAAAAGCCATGTTAAGCACTTAGATAGGGTAATAGAGGTTTTTGGTATGAATACAGTTTAGCAACTGTCGTCCAGGCTGTGAGTGGAGTCGGGGGGCACAGTGAGGGTAGAGGCAGAGCAAGTGGAGAGCTGGTCATAGCTCGGAAGGCTGTCCTGGCTTGGTAAATTGGCTCCTTGTGCTCCCACATCCTGGGACCTTCTCCTCCTGCCCCCTCCCACAGCTCCTTCCCCTGCCACCCCTAGATCCACCTGGCCAAGCAGGCAGTTAAGAGACTCAGCTATGCGGTTGAGCGTCTTGTCCATGTGTGTGATCTGGTGAGGTACAGTAGGAGAACGTGAAATGCAATTTCTAGTTTTTAAGCAAATACACATGCTGTCACTGCCTTATATTTTCTGTCTGTAATCACAAGAGTACTACTATTACTAATTTAAACACAGTGATTTATACATAAGGACTGTACAGTATATATTGTTAGCTAGCATTTGTTTGCATGTAACTCACAAAGACATTGCCTTAAGAGTTTAATTCAGTTTGGATTACAACAGCACTATGGCCAGACACTGTTCAATGTGGCTTATTGTGTAACTTGCTGTAGTACCTTGTCCTCCATCCTGTTTAGTCTGAAGCCAATGGTATTGGTGCCTTTATCTTTGGCTCGCTCTTCAAAAAATGTTTATAATGAATACAAATAAATATGAAACAAAAGTTGACTAATACTAGCACTCACAGTTAAGCACTTAGGTTTTAGAAAGTTAGAAAACATCATATATTCCTGCGCTATCTATTTTCCCTTTAAAGACCACCGACTTACATGCAAGTTTTTATCTAATAAATGACAGATTCTATTTCAAATTCGGACAGTCGTGTACCTGAACTGGTCTGGAACAAGCTCAGCTTCCCAAGAGACTGGTCCAATCTAAGAGAAAGTCAAATAAGCCTAGGATTTGAATGATCCATTTTGAAATGTTCAAAATGTAAAATGTGATTGGCTGTATGCTTATCTGTAGGCTGAACAGCTTGCCAATCATCCACCCCTTTATCCACAAAAAGCTTTCATGGTCACAGTAGGACAGGGAAGGTCACCTTCTCTGCAGTTCCTTGATGCGCACCATGAGGTTGAGGTGTCCTTGGGAGTACTGTTCAATTACGTCTCGCACATCATAAGGTTTACGTGCTTGCTAAAAGAAAATGCAGAAGCAAAGAAATGCTCTTGACAATAATCATTTCCAAGGATAAGAGGTTTTACACATTTTTACTTTCCACCTCATTGAACATTCAGATGTTAAAGATTGTATCCTTACTAAATGCATTGTGAATGAGAACAGTGGAAGTCATAAAAATGACACAAACACAGTACATATGGCCAGACATACATGCATAAGGGCATGCACACACATAGTATAGTGGTCACACCTGTACATGCACAGAAAAAGATGTTTCCTGCAGGAAACACATAGACACACGCACACACAGGACTCTGAAGCAAACAGACAACCTCTGCTTTGAGACTGAGTGCACTAAATCTCTTGTCTGGCTTTTCCTTCTTTACTTTAGCTCTCGAGACTTAGACAGATGCGTAGAAAATCGTGTTTGTCCAACACCCTGTCTGTCACCTGATCAGGGAGATTCTGTCTCCAATACAAACACTCACACCACCACAAGGAGATGTTAATTCAAGTGAGGGTAACATCATCATGATGACATTAGTCTTAGTCTACTAAGTTTAGTAATGGTTTCTTTTGTTCAAAGTGTTTGGTAAAATACAAAGAGAGGAGACTATCCACCAACCTTCACTTTAATCTACTAACTCATAAAGCTTGCAAGAGTGCATAGCAGAAAATCTACAGGCAGAGACCCTCGGTCTCTACTGGGGAATTGACTGTCTTGAATTGTGGGAGTTTGCAGTTATGGCTTCAGAATTTAAAACATCTTGAAAGGTGGACAACGCAGAAATGTTGAAGACAACGTAATATTACAATTGATTTAACCTAACTGATTTAACTTACTTGGAATCTCTTCTTAGCAACAAAGTAGCGCATTCTTTGGATCACACGAATAGCCCTTCTATGAGTGTCCTTCAACCTGCAAAAAAAGAGATTTACATTAATTACAACATGTTGCATAACACAACCACTGTTTCTATTGTAACCTTTTGCAAGCAATTGTTAAACAAGAAGGAAGTCCGATTAAATAGTTGTAATGGAGGCAGCCATAAATAGAGTGATGGATGAGATTGCTACTACATTTCCCACACATTTCAATTGTTCTATTTAATACTCAACAGAACAAAGTGTAATGTACATTACATTAATATCTTTAAATGTTTGTGTGAAATAAAGAGGCAAATCCCAGAGCCATACAGACTGTGATATGACAAATATTAGTGTGAATCTGTGGTCTGTCAGGTCTCATTATCACCCAGATGGTGAGCCAAAAGAGAGAGGCTGGACCTGGAGCAAGAGGTGAGGACAGGGTGAAATCCCCCCCTAAACGCGGCTTTAGGGAATATGTGATAAGATATAGACAGATACAGACAGAGGACATTTGTAAAACTAGAAGGATTACATGGAATGAAATGTGAACTGCGTTTTAAGGTCAGACTTTGGGAGGATATTAACAGAGAGATTTCCAAAAAGAGAAACTTGGAGAGGAAAGTAACTGTGAGAGATTGCTTGGGTTATCCATGTTCTGTGCCCCACTGAAATTTAACTTGCATACTTCATCATAAGGAACAAAACCTGACATGTAGTCAGCTATTTGTCAAGTTGCATCCAGGCTGGGCATATGGAAGACGTACTGTGATACATGTGCGACTGGAATGAGGTCACTGTCCCCCTCCAGCTCAAGGTCATCAGCAAAGCTGCTGTTCCTCTGTAGGGGATGGGTAGACTGCATCTCCAGAAAACCAGGGCGGCTCTTTTTCACTGGAACACATTTACAGTGTACAGGATGTAAGAGTAGATTGAATTATTTAGATTCTATATTGATCCACTTACAGTTTACCAAGATCATTGTGACACTCAGTTTACTGGATATACTGTATACTGTTGATAAACAGTGTTCACAGTACATGTATGAAATTTATTTGAACCAAACATTTTCCAGAACAATACAGTACTTTCTTCGTTGTCTATCCTTGTGGGGATTTCTGGTGTAAAGTCCCGCACACAGTCGACTCACAGACTGATGTGCCAGGTGAGTTACCTGGTAATGGTGAGCTGAACTGAATGGACGACATGGAGGTCCAGGACTGCTGGTTATCTGTGAGACACAGTAGAATGGGGCTTAAAAATTCTGAATCATGATGCAATCTTTATTACATGGCAGGATATGAGGCACAGATATACAAAGCATGCTGAATGAGTGGTGACGCCATGACTAAAAGCATAAAAAGATTCCTATGATTTTAGTGTAGAATGACTCTTTGTGAAACTATGTTCAGTGGAACCCAAATACTGTACGTCTAAAGTAAGTGATGTTTATGGTCAAGTGTCACCTTGGCTACTGTGATGGTAACAGTGACAGTGATTGAACAAGAGAGATAGTGGCAGGCATAGATTGGATAAGGGTACAGTGAGAGTGATTGGACTAGAGGACATGCAGGAAGTGGACACTAACAGCAGCTCACCACATCCTCCCAGATTATGGGCTCCAGCTAATCAGAGGACACACACAATACACAGTAGATGAGAGAGAAAAAATCATGTCAAAAGTATTTAATCATAACAGGTCAGAAGTAAAAGGAATTATGCAAACATTGAACACATCAAATATGTTTGCAAAGTTATGTAGCTACTGGATTCTGGTAATGTAGGTTCATTTAACATGTTTTCCTGGTGTGATAAGGAGTCAGTAGAGGTTTGCAAACCAGTAATACTAACTATCTGGTAGTTCCCTGTCAAACTATTTAAATAAAATCTCAAAGCTATAGGAGTCATACTTGAGTATACTGTTATTTTATAATATCAGATTATGTGTGAGATTTGATGGCAACAACAAGAATACCGGTACACTTAAACAAAAAGGTGTCAATATTTCTAGAAATATTCAGGAAAAACCGAAATCTAGAGCAAGATGTTTTCGGTCACATGACGTCCTGAACAGAACATTGATCTTGTGTGCTCACCATTACGTGCTTATCAATCACCAATTAAATAATCTTACATTTACACCTATAGGCCTGGTATCAGGGCCAGAGGTAATGACAGTTTGTAATTGCATGAATACTCTGTCTGTGTACACACTGCTTTAGACATCACACACACACCAACACACTGAACATCACTCTACCCGTGCACACAGTGCTGTAGATATCAGAGCTCAGGTCCTTGTTGCTGTCAAACACAGAGTCAAATGTGATGCTGGGAACGGTGGGGGAACCAGGGACGTTGTCCTTGTCATAGCTCTTCAGCTTCCTCCTCATCTTCCCCTGGTCACATGACAGCAGCAAGCTGATCAGATGACCACACCCATTTTGGTCAAAGCTAATGTATGTACCCCCCAAAAATGGCTAGATGTAACATTGTAACACTTGAACATTGTAAAATATCAGTAACTCTATAACTCTGATGTATTTATATAGTGTTACATTTATATAGCACTATCTATCAGTGGTTATCAGGAAACTATTTTATGTGATCAATATTTTACTTCTAAAGTTAAATATTAATACACACTCATATGTATTTTAGAACATATTTTTATCTGATCTGACCATTTAAGTTACAGCAAAGAACTATAAAGCATGTGAGTACTAACGGTTTTCTTGGGCTTTGGGCTGGCCACTGAGGAGCTTGGGAGTTGGAATCTCCTCTTCACAAACATCTTGAAGGTGGCTGAGTCAGGGTTCTCTACAGCGAAGCATCTCCAACATGTCTGGGAACAGCAAGGTCAATGTTGAGGAATGGTCAGAGAGGGCTTGGGTCAAGGTGAGGGTTCGACATAAATGCTTTTTTGATTGCCTTTTTGATGCCTTTTTCCTTCTATGATGTCAGCGTTACCTGAATAAGACAAGCAGCCGCGGGGATCTGTCGATTGAAGTGCTTTTGTCTTTGTTTCTGCTGCACCTTCAGGGCAAAGCCAGAACCCAGTATCCCCTGTAAAACACAAATGTACTGTTTTAAACATGCAAATGGGTATATATATATTATGCAATTCCAATGGATATGTAAATTACAACATTGATTCTCAAACCAAATACCACCTTTGTTTAAACAAACCCTCAAAGCACAACTTACAAGTTCCAATTTCACAAAAGAACAGAAGAAACATAATTACCAAAGACCATTAGTTTAACTGTTAGAAGAATTCAACTAAAAATGATAGTACATACAGCAGGTAAGGCAAAAAAGGATATGGCAAACACTGAGAAGCAGGATGCTATGGTCTTGCCAATCCACGTTTGAGGCACTTTGTCTCCGTAGCCGATTGTGGTGACAGTCACCTAGATGGACGACACGACGATACAGTATGTCAGGTACATGGCAGAGACATGCAAACCATTAGCATCGTACTTGTGATAATTGAAAACACAGCAACAAGACTCGGAAACTAGCTACTGCATACAGACTTGATTTCACAAGAATCTGTTGGCATGTCATCACATTTATCTTGTTTCTCGCATTGCTATGAGATGGGACAACATGGGAGGGCAAAAAGTCAAGGATGAGTTTCCTATCATATGGGGAGGCCATCAAGACAGGTAAAAGCATGGGTTATCTAAAATTAATGTCCACTTAGCGTTAGCTATCTACCAGTCTAGCTTTCAGCAACATTAGCTTACTTGCTGCCTTTATGACTGATGGGTTTTATAGCCAACTAACTGTTATTGTGGCTGACTGACAGGTTATTCAGACATTTGTTATTGATTTGAAACAAAGAAATGTACAAGGGAAAGCACATTCTGTCTATACCACAGGCACAGCACAAGCGCATTCAAACACATGCACACACACAAGTAGAGCTACATACCACCCCCCACCACAGAGCATCAGCGTAGCTCCCAAACTCTGTGACACCATTGCTGTCGACAGCATCCTTTTCTGCCAGGTACACAAAGTAAGAAGAGAAGATCAGGCCCAAGAAGCCTATATACAAGGTGGTGATCAGCTCCTGAAATTCACACACAGCAAAAATGACAAAACATCAAACACATTTGTCAACAACCGAAGTATAGATCAATAGGTTCTGTTGAGGAATAACCAGATTAATCCTGCAATTATACTTCTGTTTATTTTATGTTTTTAAAAGGTTTTAGATGAGTACTGGACCTGATGTGATCAAAGCTAATTTTTCCTATGACTTACATAATTATAATGAGAAGAAAGCCTTAAGAATGTTTGATTAGAATGGTGTGACGGTAAAACTGTGTAAACCGTCATTAATGAGAAAGAACAGTAATTGAGAATATACTGTAGGAACTCATCCTAATGTGTCCAAACACATCCTGCCATTGCCAAAAAGCAAGGCCCTTCAAGTGAATGTTGTTGTACAGTAGGAGTGTGCAGTGTGCAGTGTACAGTAAGACTGTGCAGTGTGGATTGTGCAGTGTACAGTGCAGAGTGCACAGTATGGAGTGTGCAGTGTACGGTGTGGTGTGCAGTGTACGGTTTGGTGTGAATAGTGTGGAGTGTGCAGTAGGTGTGTGTAGTACACAGTCTGGAGTGTGCTGTGTACAGAAGAGTGTGGAGTGTGCAGCGTACAGTGTGGTGTACAGTGTGGAGTGTGCCGTGTACAGTGTGCCGTGTACAGTGGGAGTGTACAGTGGGAGTGGAGGTTCTACCTGACGATGAATGAAGACCACTGAGCCCAGCAAGCGCCATGTTCCCCCCTGGCGGTCCACGTGAAGCATCCGTAAAATTTGCAGGAAGCGGATGCCCCTGAAACAAACACTCTCTCTCAGCATGACACCACAACACATTTCTACTCATGTATACAGTGTGGAGACATGGACATACTGTCAATTTGCCAAGCTTGTATCATCTAAGGAATCTCTCATCAGGCCCTAGGCTCACAGGATATCCCTGTGTACATACTGTGCATGCCTGTTCATTGTGTAGACCACACCATTTAACAGAGACAAAGCCAAGCCTTTTTTGCCATGTACAGGCAGATGCTGTACACACATACACACAGACACACACACACATACACACCAAGAGCCTCACCTAACTGCAGATGTCGCAAAAACCTGACCCTTGGAGCCCACTGCCAGCACAATGACAGAGGCAACAACTACAATGAGGTCTGAATAGAGACAAAAAGTGGGGCAGTTGTGAGAACGGCAACAAGCTATTTAACAGCAATAAAAGTATATGGTTAGATCTTACATAAGTGGTTGTAGGAATTTATAAAAAGTATTTATCAAAACATTTGTGAAATACAAGCAATCCAATACCTCTGTCAATGTGTGTGAGCATGTGTGTGTATGCTCACCAATTATGGAAATAGGTTTCCTGGCAAAGCGCAGCCTGCCCAAGATCCCCACATATTTACTGCGGCATCCTGCCGACCAGAGCCGTATTACATACTCTGTACCAAAAAACACTACCAGCACAATCTCCTGTAACAAGGAAAAGGGATAGAAAGAAAGAGGGAGAATTTCGAGTGCGTGAGAGAGAAAGGGAGACACATAGAGCATGTATGTGAGTAAGAGGGAGAACGTGAGAGAGACAGATATGAGATTTGAATCCCAGGCAGTCAAACAGGGTATTACAGCAGTACCGAACACCTAAAAATAAAAACTGTAAGTCAGAAAGTTTGTTAGTACTGTATTTCATTTAAGTTGCTAGGTCAAAATGTTATACAAAATGGACCCCAAAACAATAAAACAAATGTATACCTACGAGGGGCCTTTACGTTTTCAAAACTCCCAGTAAGCTGCTCAACAAATCCAAATTCATTAGAAGCTAGTGAAATCACAAACCAACTCACTAACTTACACTTTAACACTAACTCATTTTGCACCATGATGCATTACTACAGCACATATGGATTACTTTATATATACTAAGACAAATGTGTTATATCACAAAGCACAAAAAGGTGTGTTTTCATGAATTTCAATACAATTGTAGTAACTTCCTATGTTAGTTTGTCTACCGTATCTATTTCCCTTGAGCCCAATGAAGTGAAAGTAAATTTCAACTAGTGACTGCCACATGTACTGATTAATGAACAGCAGTAAGCTAGAGAACAAGTGTTCTAAAATCTGTAAATCCTTCTGAAAAGGAGTAACAATTTAGTTGGCTGATAGATAATCAATAGCCATTTCAACTGGCTTTTAAAGGTGACAGATTGATGAGATCTAATTAGCAGTGGCACTTGTTAGGAGTGGCAATATGAAGTCAGATCAATGAGTCATGCAGCAGATGGTTAATTCTAGTTCCTCAGAGTTAAGTCTACCTATGGACTACATTTTAATCATCAAATGTCATCTCTCTGACAAACAATGAAATAAACAGCAAAATGTAGGAAAACATGTACAGTGTAGAACATGCTAAACAATAAATACACACATTCAAAATGTCAGATGCAGGGGATATTTAGAATTGTGGTTGAGTCAGTTATAAATAAAACTAAGTTCAACACGTGTCAGGAACCTTCTGTCCCAGCACCAAGTATGACAGCTGAACATCGTATCAAAGGAAAGCACAGTCTTCCCTGTCAGCCTAAAGAAGAAGAGGACAGACTTCAACGATTAACATGGCATGCAGTGTGATGCAAGCTAGACAAAGAGGTCCATCTGTGGGGGAAGGTAGGTGGAGAAGATAGGAGGCTTACATCAAAGGTTAAAGTTTACGAAGAGGGCCTTTTTAAACCAAACTTGCCGTTATAAACAAAAACAAATCAGATTCCTCTACTGTGTGGGGACAATGTGGATAGAAACAAATATTTTAAGAGTTTTAACTGGGGGGACAATCCATCTTTTAAAATGAAACAACCCCACACACAGACACACTTATTTGCTCTGTGCTAGTCCTCTTGTTGAGACACAAAGGGGAACACCTGTCTAGGCACTGCTAAATCCCAAACTCTTGGCATACAGAGAGGCCCTGATAGACAGGACCCCTGCAAATCCCATCCCTCTAGGCGCAGATTAATATGTGATCCCAAGCACCAACGAAAAAAGGTCTGCACAGTTTAATCCCATTATTCACTGGCCGAGTCACCCTTTGACCTCACATGTGCTCTTGTGCCGCCACACTCCAGACCCACTCTCCAGCCACCCTTAATCTTTCTTTCTACTTCTACCTATAAGGATAGAGTCCCATTATTCTCTTCTCCATCCCTGCTCTTTTGACGACAAAAAAAGCTGATCTGTGACCAAAGCATTGACATGGAGGATCTGCTTAACTCAACAGCTGGCGCCTGTGGGGTTAAATGGAGAATTTGGGGTTGGACAGGCTAGCATTTATAGTTGGATTGAGGATGGGATGTAAAGATGAAACGTAGAGGAGATTGAGGCGTTGGTGTTTATGGCTCTACTTCTAGCTAGGGTTGATTTTTATCTGAGCCTAAAATAATTTGCATGCTCTTCTTAAACAAGTGTGATACAATATATATAATGTATGGATACATGACACCAAAATTAAAACAAAAAAAACTGAACATGAATAACATTTAAACTGCAGAAGATCTTTATGAATAAAAATAATGCTTTACTTGCAGAATTGCAGTTCTTATGAAGTCAGAAATCAGACAGTGAGGGCTAAGTTCAACTGTAGTTATGATTCTAGAGTTGTTTTTGGTTGTGAATGGAACTAAATGTCTTAATATTGTTGTTGATTTCCAGCATTTTCTGGGTACTTGTGTCAGAAAGTTACACAAAAACATCCAAAAGTGCAAGGTGGAAAATAGTGAACTATCTCCCTCTGCTGGAGAATGTGTCCATAAAAAAAGCTCAGACGATCAATACTAGACAACGTTTGAGTTTTACTACCCCTATCTACCTATCTCTAAGGCTTGCGCATTGTGTGTCCTTTGGAGTTCTTCCATGTTTTTATTTTCCCTTTTAACAAAACATAATCGTTCATGCTACGGAAGGGTTTATCTAATATCATAATGATGTACAGCATGTATTGTAGGAGCCAACTTTTTTTTTAACCTAAACCCTTGAGGCATGCTCAAAGGGCATCTGTTGTGTCGATTTCAAGTTTGAGTTCCGCTGATAAAATGTTTAGAGAATGTATTTTTTCCCTTTTCTGTAGAGGCACATAAAGCATACGCTTTTCACAAAGATCTAACCAAACAATCCTCCATCTTAAATGTACTCACCACAAAGAAGAGAGTTTCATGGGCCAAGGCCTGGTACTGGTCTATGGTGGATAGAACACTTAGTATAAGACAAGCCAGGACTATGAGGAACCTGTAGAACGAGAAGAACACCAAAATCTACTTTTCATTTCAATCTACAATCACTTCAGTCAGTGACAGAGACTATTATAGTCTGGACAAATGATGAGATTCTATTCCACGATCATGCTTGACCACTGGCGTGAAACTTGAGGACTATATTTACCTATGTAGCACAGTCTTTAATGTGGCAATACAGTTAACACAAACAATAGCACATATACAGAACAAGTATGAGTCATACAGTACCCACACTTTACCGAAAGTAACCAGCTAGTGTGACTGACCTTCATGCATAATCAACAGTGTGTGTTGGGGGGGTGACATTGAGACAGAACAAATATGTCAGTATCTTCACTCCCTTACAAGGTCAAAGGCAACGTTTCCGACAGCACCAACAATAAGAGCGCTGTAGTTCCTTGAAAAGCTTAAGATAAAGTTATTTTCTTTCGCCGAGATAAAGTCGCACTCTACTGCTTTGCTAGTCAGACACAGCCTACCTATGACATAAACATTTGCATTCATCCTCCCCTTGTTTGTCTGACTTACAGTATGGAAACCCTTACAGCTGGTTGTTCACCAGATAAGTCAAAAGACCACATACTGCATTGAAGCAAACATTATGTATTTTCTGTATTTTGGTGCTCCAGTGTATATGTCAAATTGTATTTCTCTTCTAAATGTGTCAAATGAATGCTATATTCAATCCATTTGGTTTTGACTCCAAGTAGAAAATAAGCAATTCTCTTATGTATCATAAAAATGCTTATTAGCTGTTACAAGTTTTTTTTAAACACTTTTACACAAAAGGAAAGGGTTGCAGTCTTTACTCAGTGCTTGTGCCATGGAAGCTCTTCATACTTCAGAGTGTGACTGTACAGACGACAGGTCAAGAATCCAACCTTCCCTCAACACTTGTCTTTAACACAGATACAAGGACTGAGAAGAGCACTAGTGTTTGTAGTGAAGCTTGGTCTACACTACTGTGAGCTGAGCTACAAAAGAGAGTATATTAGTAGGCCACTGAAACAATGCCAAAGTAAAGACAAAGCTCCCTGACACATCACTGTAGTAAATACAATCCACAATTTTTACAAAAATGGGCTCAAGGCCCATATATAATAAAAATGTAAACTAGTGCTGGATAATATGATAGCATAACTGCAAATCTGTTTACTGTAACAGTTAAAGACGATTTTGTTTTTGCAACTATTTAGTATGGGAAACAACTGTTTTCCCTTGTGGGAATTTCCATAATATATCTAGCCTTAGTTTTTAGTTACTTAATTTATTCTAATGCATAGTGCCTACAGAAGTAGTCATAACTTTTGCAGTCATTAATAGCGCGGCTTAGGTAAAAGTGCAGTATATCTGAAATAAAATACAGAAATGTCACTCTTCATGTATGTTTTATACACTAAATGAAACATCTACCAGATCCATTATTGACATATATTGTTAAAAAAGGTCATCCTTGACTTAAAAATACGGACGTACCATTGAAGACAGGTCTTTGAAATGTACATCGACTTGAAAATGATAAAGAAAGTGTGTGTGGAGCCAGTTTGTAGAGAGGGGCATTGAGAGGGCACATTTTCAGGGTTTCCACTGTGGTCATACGTGCACACACACACGCACACACTGATAAGGGCCTTTGGTCTCTGAAGCTAACTCTAGGTCAATGATAAGGCTTGGCTCATACATGGTTACTCACGCTGGTCTCTCTCCTGCACTCACCAACACAAGGAATGCAACAACTCACTGGGCAAAAAACACCTTACTAACCACATCTGACAACCTAGTATAGAGTTTGGAGGGAATCGTATCAAATCACATACAAAAGATCAAACTCGTATAATATTGCCTAAAAATATTGCCTAAAACATTGCCTAACAAATAACAAATACTGTAATGTATCAATTTTTGTAATGCATGTTGTTCTAAACCAGCCTGTGCGAGATAACATGCCTTCACAGTGGTTACAATGATAACAAGCATTTGAACTCCAGACCCAACCCCAGGCCATCTTCCCCCACACTCCCATGACAATCCGGGTGTCATAGGGTGGCAGAACAAGACAAGGACTAGGCCTACTTCTCTGAAAGCAGCCTGGCAGCCAACTTGAACTGGCCACTATCAGTTCCAGTGATAGCACACAGTACTACACATGGAAGAGGGTGGGATGAGAGGGGTCCCCGTGCAGCACATTCCTGAGCCACAGACAAGAAGTCCCTATACTTTCACACGCATACAGTTGATTTTGAGTAACACTGATCATATACCAATATGTGCAGATCAGTTTGGAGGCTGAAGTTCTATTATTAACCAATTGAATAACTGATCTATCGACAATATTATGCTCTTGATCTTGAGCTCTGCACGCCACACAAATTAGTTGGACATGCACTTTAAATCTTTGATTTCAACCTAATATCCTGTTAGGAGCTAATATTTTGCCAGCTCAAAGCAAAGCAAAGCAAAACTTAATGTAAGCTGTGGAAAAGGTGGGCTGCACATCCGTTTGATACAATATATTTTGATTAATCTAAGGTAAAGCAAACAAGCAACTGGTACATTAAAATAAAAACAATGTTTTTGTATCCCTACAGTCATAAGAATCCTTTAAAGCACTTTTTTGGGAAATTCTTTTTTGTAGGCTTAAACAGTTTCCATATACATATGTCATTATTGAGGGGAATTACCACTTAGGACAGTTTAAGAGATGGCCTAAATCACAGGTGAGTAGAGTATCTTTGGCCTTGGGTGGTGGGAAACAGATTTCTGATCACATTAAACAATTAACATAAATAACACTATGCTAAGGCTATCGAAAACACTCACACTGTGAAGTGATATACAAAGCATTTCCACCCCGACGGTCGTTCCAGAAAGTTATACACACGTCCTTGAACGTATGTGCGGGTGATGACGGGACGGGTTGCGCTATACACAGACATCCGGTGAGTGAGATTCACCTCAGGATAGGAGGATTGTTGCGGGTGAGAGTCCGTTGTGTGGATGGTGATGCCCTCCGTTTCTATATTATCCTCAGACATTTGGTCTCTTCCTAAAAGATTTCTATTGCAAATGACCCGCCCAGGTTCAAAACTAATACCGGTCGCTGCGTTTGTCATCTCTAACTCCGACTGTTTCCTTCCATGTAGTGCTGCGGAAGGCCTCCGTGCATTCCATTTGGTTTGTGTCTTAGATGCCATTTCGTGGTCTTATCACTGTTGTCACTGTTTCCAATCAATGTAGGTGGCACGCAAGCGTATTCCAAAATGATGCAGACGTGAAGAATTGAGCTAAATCCCATTTACATTGTTCCTCTGCTGAATGTCCTTCGTACAGATTCGGAAAGTAGTAGCCTATTGTCGAAAATCAAATATTAAAACGTATTATAAACTGTGAAAAAGGCCTACAAAGTCTCCACCTGTTGCAGAACCTGTCTATTTGGCTAGAACCTTAGAGGACAGGATAGAAACAGCTTATTAAGGTAAATATACCAACCCCCTTCTCTCTTTCTCTCCCTCCCCTCCCTCCTACCCACCCACCCTCTCTCTCTCTCTCTCTCTCTCTCTCTCTCTCTCTCACTTATCCACTCACATCACACATGCACCATAGGCAGCAGCACGAACACCAACATTTTGTCCATTAATAAACATAGGCCCAGTCTAAAAACATTTACTTTCGTAATCCTTTGAATGTCATATACAATGTGTTATCTGGTGAGCATGGGGGAGGGGGATTACAGCAGGCTAGCAAGAAGGCTGAGCGTCACTGTGAATGTTTCATTATGGAGCTCTCTAAAATGACCTTGGCAAAAAAGGTTGTTAACGGGATCCATGACGTGCAGCTTGAAATGGAACAATGCTCAAGTGTTGACAGATTCTGTTGTCAGATGGCCATTAGCCTACCTGCAGGTCCATGCTCGCTGTTCAGCTATGTCAGTCACTTCACGTGAGTTCCTGTCAGTAGACTCAGAAGGCATAATATTGTAGAACGTCTACGATTCCAACACAACTGGTGTCCTGTTGGCTACTTGTGAAAACACAATGTCTCACTTCAATTAGGCTAGCCTAGTTTTAGGCATAGCTTTCAGTATTTTAGGTCTGCGCAAGACGAACAATATTTAGTGTATTTTCTTCGCAGTTGGTTTTAGGATAGGCTAAATATTTCTGGAAAATCACTGTTGGTTACCTCTGGTTTTCTCTTAGTCTACTGATAAGGGTGTGGAGGACCAACCTGTTGAACAAAAAATTTAAATGGGTGGATCACCACCCAAATAAGTAGTCTAGCCTAGTGTTTGTAATTGTATGACACCACGGAGCATGTTGTGGCTTGACCAAATGACTTGATGTTTTGGTCTCTGTAACTGGGAGACCAAAACTGGGAGTGGCTATTTCTGCTTGGAATGATAGATGACAGCTATCCAGGATCAGTTAATGAAAAGGTCCACAAGAATCAGAGTCTATCAGCATGACAGCAGATGGAGCAGGCTGTGGAAGCCCACAGGAGATATCAAGGCTGCGGCTAGTTAGCGTATTTTGGAGGCTGGCCAGTTGGTATGTGGAAATATTTAATATATAATTCAGGATACCAATGTCATCCAGATTTGAGTGAGCCAGTATATTTAGTAGAAGTAATGTCAGGGTCCAGAAAAGAGGCAATACAGTTGAACAGTTAGATCGACTTCCTGGGGAACTGAGCAGTAGAAGATCAGTCGCGTCTGTCCCAACAGCAGTAGTGTGGGGTTTCAAGGAAGCATGTGATTAGGCAGACAAATCCTTTCGATCCTCCAAGGTCTGCTGTACACAGACCGGAAGCTGAAAATGAGGTGTTTTTTAAATGACTATATAGTATCTTTGCTTTTATAAAACCTCATAAAAACTTATATAGCAACATTGTTGTACCCAAGTGGGAAGTAGCTGCTATATCCTTAATGCACATGTTAAACTCTTAGAAAACCCTTTTTGTAGTTAGAGATAGGCTCTCACACTTAAAGGCTAATTCAGTAAAATTCCCTTTACTGATCATGAAGGAAGTTCAAGTCAAAATCAAGTCGAATCAGTTTAATTAAGTCTAAATTGGGGGGGAGGTGCAGTAAATGTTATATCAACACCTGCTTATACACTCATTTAAGAAATGAATATCCAAAATGAGATTGTAAATTGTTTCTGTTTTTGTAATAAGCAGAATACTTGTGAAATGAAAGTATCCTTTTTACACCATTTTAACCAACTAGATTTCAGTTTTTTTAAACATAATTTTTTACTGTATCTGGCTGCCATGCTTGACTATTGAATATTGTTGGTAATGAGAACTTGTGTATTTTCTGAAACTCAGCCAGTGTACACATCTAAAAAAGACACCAGATGGCAGACTTTCATTTGTTCAGACTTCTATTTTTGAAACCGTTCAGTAAATATTGACAATAAATTAAAATTTGGCATAGCTTCTGTAAAGGAGGTTTGCGCATAATCTCTTTTAATGATTTGAATCATATACATTCTGGACATCTTTAGGAATTACAAGGTTCCTAGGTTGAGTAATTTAAATCCAATAGCTTTTGTTTGATGCGAGTCCCCTTCACCCTTCAGGCTTGGTATTTAGTTTGAGTAATTATAAATTATGAAGCATAGAAATAAACCAACAAGGTAAGAAACACAACTGTAATCAATATACACATGTTTACTGCTTTCTATTTATTGCTTTCTATTAGATTTAGTGGTTTTCTTTTCGATTATAGCATAAGTAATGTTGTTGAGAAGCACTTTTTGACACACTTGCTGAAACAAACTCAACATCTTGATAACAGCCAATAAATCAAATTTTTTGATAGTAAAATAAGAAACAATTCAACATCTGTTGGGGTCACAAGGCCATAATAAACACAACTATTTATTAAGGTGGGACTGACACTAATGATTGGACAGCATTCAGACTGAATTCAGTGATTAGTCAGGGAGTACATTCATGTGTTTGAAGGAGTGACTTCTGGATATTTTGGTTTAGGTCCCTTCAAACTCTAGTAAAAATGGCTAGATAAGTAAAACCTACCTACCTTGCCTTCAAAACTTTGTCCAGGGTTATAAAAAGGTTTAGACAAGCTTTCCATTTAACCACCTGGTGTTACCATATTAGCTGTATCGAACATGCCACCATGAAGCCTTTTGCAACTTTGCATGCATAAAAGCTACACAAATACATTTGTATTTGATCAATTAATCTGTAGAAACCATAGACTATTGCCAAAACCATAAGAGAAATTCAATCTCTTGTGAAAATGCAAACTCTTACTGTATTACCTTTTAGTAGGCATAGACTGGTGAACCCTGAGGATATATTGTAGCAACAGCTGCAAAGATCTGACTGCTCTTATCGTCATAAGGAAATCAGAACAGCAAATGCTCTGACAGAACTACCAATAAGCTCCTAGGGAGATAAAAGAGGTTTTCTTCCATCTGATAGATATTCAGGTGTGTCTTTGATCTACCAGGTGGATGACTGACCTATTTTAGGGTTCTTTGGGGGCAAAGTGACATTTCATGCCCGCCTTGCACAAGAAAAAAGCTATTGAAGTTTCTCATACATGGTGTTACAAAGGTATGTCTGCACACTACAAGATAGATACAGAGGAGGACAAGAGAGATGCTTTTAAGATAGACATTTCAAAGTACGTACCTGAGTACATTGTGTATCAGGAAATATTAGTCTATGTATTGAGTGTGTCAGGTCATATTCAATAGAGTGATTTGCCTTTCAGCCCCATTTGTCATTTCTGTCAAGTAGATAGCACATGTAAGGTTACACTTATGGCGCTCACACATTATATTAGATGTTGTAGTACAGAGCTGCTTTTCATGTTATTGTCACAGTTACATTGACTATAAGATCATAGCCTCCAGGGCCAGTCATACCTGAATATGTCATTGTTACAGGTTGTCTATGGTCACTATTACTGGTGTATGGTTAATAGACGAGTAAATACTTGGACTCCTTTTCATAGCTGTTGCCAAAACGGATTTATATAATTGTATTAATTTCACAAACATAAAAGATCTTTACATAGAAAATCACAAATGTGAGATTCCCTTACCACACAGGACATAACCTGTGCTACACAAACACTACTTACATTCATATATAATTGAACATTTGACCCCAGTTGTCCCAATCTTCATTATAAAAATTAAAGGTAAAGTTCTTAATGACCCTAATGTTGTCTTTGTGCATAGCAGTGAAACGTGGTCTTATGTGAGTATCAGACATGTCCTGCACGGATGTGCTTTGCGTGGGTTTGTGTCATGTGCTGTGGAGCAGAAGAGGACTCACAGCCATGGCATCTCGCATCGTTGTTCCGTCTAGGGGAGTAGATGAGTAAGACCGGGAGAGAGATACAGCGTGATGGAAAAAACATGTGACAGTGCAAGAAAGAAAGGGGGTGGGGGGTGAATGGCAGACCAAGAAGGAGGAAGGGAAAGCGAGTCATGTTGGCGAGAAGGGGATCCAGCGCGACAGGAAAGCACAAGATGAAAAGAGGCTGCTACCGGATATTCAGGAAATGAAGATAGAGATGGAGCAAGAGGGAGGGGGTGAGTGAAGAAGAGAGAAGGGTGACTCACTATTTTACCTTCAAGATGCTTTTATTCCACACTGCTTCACTAATGGGATCAGTCCCATGAACTACAGTGACTTGGCAGTTTAGCCCAACCTCTGACAAATCTCAGGGCCATTGCGCCCCCTCGTAAACTCACAGATGCTCTCCCAGGTTGCTGGAGCGCAACATTAAATGGTGAAACTTTGCCCCATGCACACCAGGTCAATATGTAGGTCAATAGAGGCGGTTGTTGCTAATACAGTTCAATCATTATAGTGACACACTACTGCTGTTTTGATATAAAACGCTATGTTTGCTGTTTGCCCTTGAGGACATTTTTAACAAATGCATAGAACGTGAAGGATCTTGAATGTACCTATGGCCATGGATGGCTTGCTGATGCCAAGGGCCGGGAAATATGCTATTGGAACCAAATGTGTCTGTGGTTGAAGTTCATTGTATTTTCGATTTGAGGGCTTCATATAGAAGACATGAAGATTAGTAATAAGATGCTCATAATTTGCGTGTTACATTAAGTATTTTCACATGCAGGTAATAAGGGCTCATGAGACAGAACTCAGCATTTACACAAGACTTTATTGGGCATTATAATGGTAATAAGCCTCTTCCCATGTTCTTTTTTCCACAAACCGGCTCAGAATTAACAGGTCAGGGAGGTCATCTGCAATACAGGACAGTTGGCATTCAAATTGGATCTGCCTTTGTGGAATTCATTCCTTCTACAGGCCTTCACAGAAGTCTTTTTACGAGCCACTCTGAAGAGCAAGATATTCTTGAGGGAACCAGTTTATTCCTCTGTGGGGTAAAATTCTGTAATATTTTTTTTATAAAGTTGCTTTTTAACAGCACAAAGCACATGCGGCTCATGTACTGATTATAATCTATAATGTAATCCATTGAATGTGACCTTTAAGGAATGCAACAAGGGACTTATTTCAAGGAATAGCACATCAACATGTCTTACATGATCGAATGTTTTTGTTTGGCTGAAGTTTTCCAGAAATGAAGTACTGCTGGTATTTCTCTTGAATGTAAAAAGGTGTCTAACGTTTGCTGTCATGTCCTATGCCATTCCTGCAATATGTGCACTGAAGCTGCTATACATACTATGAAGAACACAACTGCTCCCCTCTCATTATGAGGAAAAAGACCCAGGGGTGGGTCAAAGTAACATGCAACATGGACTATGGGATCAGCTGTAGCTATTACACACAAATGCATAATTGGGTTTGACACCTTTCAACACGTAAACAACTGAAGTCTACATCTGCAACAGAAGTATAGCTACTGTGTTTCGACAAAGCTTCCCTATGTATTTAAGTTCAACAATGTGTGTCTTTTTAACCCTCAGTAAATGCTTTGTATGCTGGCGTACATGTATATTATTGTAAAAAATTTTTAGAACTTATATTACTCCTAACTGATAACAGATGATGATCAATTTTTTTCGTGACTTTTCTTACATATCTGCGTGATAAATGTGGAGAGATCCAGGTCTGAATGTAGTGCTTTGTTTATGATTGTGAATGAGACAACACAGCAAAACATCAGCTCAGTTCAATCAGCAAGAAAGACTCAAGTATTGATTCCCACAGCTAGACTTGCAGGGACATAATATCAATGTGTGCCTAGTATGGACATTTATCGCACATTCTCAGGGACTGCACTCTCTCTTTTGAGTTGGTTGAACTTTTTTGAGTGGCAAGAGATTATATTGTTTTTGTAAGTCGGAGGACTGACTTTCTGGTAATGAAAGGGGCTAAGCGAAAACAATTCCCTCTGCCTGTGTCTGACAGTTGTGCATTGTCTTAATGCGGCTTGAAATTTGAATTGTATTTCTAGGAGTTGACAATTTTCACTATGTATTCTAACCATGTGTATTCTAACCATGAAATCAAACCAAAATTGAGTGCAGTGAGACTGCAAGGTAAATGCAAAGGTTTAGAATTTAGACTCCTATTATTCTATTTTATTGCATTCTTTTAGATTATTTTAAAATAATGTAATTGTTATTTCATTTCTGCATGACAGCAACTTGCTGCATTACATGATCTGAGCTGTTCCATGCTGAAGTAGTAAGTACTGTACCTAACGCTCACTTAACACCTTTCTGCTTAATTTGTACTGTCGTTATTCACCACTAAACCTTTCTCACGCCTACACAATGTTACAATTTCTGTACAGCATTTTCCAGAGGCAGACTCATTTATCTTCACATTCAATTGAATTACTATACACTGTACATGTATGACGCAGGGTGGAGCTATATTTGACCACATTTTAATGACAAATTCCAAAATGGATTTTCAATATCTTTAGGCATTGACATGTGTTTGTTTAGTTTAAGACAAACAATTGACTTGACAAAGTAAATGAAAGAGGGGCAGTCAAAATAATAAGTAACATTGGTATCACGCAAAATATAAATGTAACATAAATTATTATGTAACAATACTTAGTTTATAACAACCCAGAGAAACTATGACAGTATTATCAAAGCTGAATAGCCCTGGCTCTATTTCTTTACTACCATAAGTAGACATCAAGTACTAAAGTGTGTCCAGTCTTTTTTGCACTGTGTGAAAAACCTTTTGCATTGTTGAAGTTCTCTCCTTCCTCTGGGTTAGTTCCAAGGGCACCATCTGGTGAAGGACACTAGGGCCCCAGCAGGCAGTGGCCCATTAAATGAGACATTCGCCATGTTTGTAGCTTTGTCATCTTTGAGGGCATTACTTGTAACAGGTTACACATAAATTATGTATAGCTACTTGAATAAAACACTGAAATAGGTATGTTTAAAAAGTACATTCATAAATAACATTTATATTTATATCAACCAGTGTACCTTAAAACATCAAGGATCAATTGTATAATTTTATTACGTGCACTTTTTGTATGGTAAGTCTGGCTCTGTCAGACTGTTCTCTAAATGTTGAGTAATATCTTTAAACATCTGTCATCTTTATAATTCTAAATGTGTACCCTGTAATTAATCAATCAGTGTATGCAGATTAGAGATGGATATGTTATTCTACTAGTATTTAGACCAATTAAATTGCAAGTAAGTCAAATCTCAAATAAATACTAAATACACATTTGGTTCATGCAATTCAAAATGAATATTCCATTGAATAATTTACAAGTTCAATTTGGGTTATTAAGATAATGGACCACAAATAATTAACAAAAAGTGTCTGTAATAAATGTGATTGCACTGCCTCAGCAGCTTGTCCTTCAATATTTCTCACCCTCTCTCATTTATTATTTTGCATATGAATGTTACATATTAGTGCAATCATTTATAGTGGCCTCACAACTATTTATTTTTAATTCTTGAAGCTAAAATGAGAAAAATTTGAAGGGTGATCAATCCATAAGACAGACAGTTCTGAATCATATGCTGGAGATAGTGGTTCACTATTACAAGTTCAAATCAAATGTACTTTGAAGAGGATTTTCTACACACACAAAACCAAGAAAAGAGATGTTTTTGCCATACAAGCACTGGTAAATGACCCCATTTATGGCCACAGCCACTTACAAGTACTCAACTTCTTTTACACACAAATGCATTACCTCAATTACAACAAGAGTGTGGCTGAAATATGACTGACAACCTAGCATAGCATGCATCATAATGGCTGGTATCAACCATTAACCATTAGCTGATCTTGTGTAAAATCATCTTGTCAACTCAGTAGCCTAGACCTAATTACAGGAAATGGAGTTCTGCAGACTACAATGAGTCACAGTATGCTGCTGCAAACCATCTTGAGAGTAATGTACGGAATAAGAGAATTAATCAGTATTTACAGAACTGAAGTGCATAAGTAGTTAAACTACATTGAAATGTTAAGATCCTCCACATTTGTGTAACAAATTGTCAATGAATATGCTGGTGTAATCAGCTATTGATAGTACACAACCCTTCAGAAATATACTATGCTATTCCAAATTCCAATAATACACCTTCTAGTTGAAACTCAACACCAACACCTTCTTCTACACTGTATAAAATGACAATTCCACCTGCTGCATCTGTTGCCTGGATACTAGTAGATAAACGAACTGCACAGCATTCCCAGTACCTCCAGTCTAATCTGGGAACTGTCAACAGCAGGTATCACTCGGAGTGGGGCTGTTTTTGACACAGTGACAGTTTTGACAACACTGGAATAACACAAATACCAACATAAAGGTGCACAACAAATATATACAGTGTGTAATTTAGTTTCAGAGCATGTCCATGCACACGTGTATAGATGATTAGTCAAGGAGAGGACAGCTTCAGTGACAGATGGTAGATTCACTTAAAACCCACATGTACATTTTCACATGGAGAGCTGAGATTTTGAGCCTATTTTACCGACACCATGACACAGAGGGAGGGCTTGAAAAAGTTACAATACATTAACTCTCCAGAGACACATTTTCAATACCCAACTGTTAAATTGTTTACTTTTAGGGCCCTACTCTGTCTGAATCTTTAGCCCTTTGTGTTGTTTTGCTATGATTGTCTTTGCAGTTGAAGAGTGAAGATTGTTCTTGTAATCCACAGACACGATGAGATAAGTCTCAAGGTGTTTTCTTTATTCTGCTGACCGGCCGCCATTCTTTTCCTCTCACCTTGAGTCTCTCACAAAAATAGAGGGTTAATATACAGACTTGTTTACTCAGTCTATGCAATGTTGGGTGAAGCGGATGTGACTTCTAAGCCATTCTTTGAGTGGTCTGTGGTTATTCTTCATCATGCGAGATAGATGACAGATATCCATTGATGCACATCCCCACGGGCTGCGGTCGAGTGTCAGACAGCTAGCTATGCACTGAATGGTAGAAGATACCAAGACAGTCAGACTTATATGATTTACAATAACATCATGGAGATGATTCACTTACTATACCAAGAACTCATAATATGATCCAGATGAACCCAAGTCACAGGAGGCTTGCTTTAAAGCAGAAAACCAATGTTTTAAATTACATTTTCCTATCCTTATATTAGCTTCAGTATACAGTATGTGCAGTTATAAACAAACAGTAACCACTGACTGCCTCAAGAATAGGCACTTAAACAGCATAGAACCTCAATAAGTAACAAACAATATGCCTTTATGAGAACTATGCATACACTGCCAGTTTCAGATATTGTATAAATCAAGTCTATTATATAATAAAATCCATTATTAAATGATTTAATGTAACATTTAAGACATACAGTGAGTGGGGGAGACAGTCATGAATGGTCAGAGGGGCCTTTTTTATTTACACTTCTGCTTTTATACTTCCTAATGCATACATTTTCTATTGGGATCAGATCTGTGCTGTGTTCAAAGCACTTGCTTGACTGACCATAGCCAATGGACTGATGTTGGCCTCATAGCCAATCACTTGTTCACATTCTCTTAGCCGCCATAGCCATGGAACAAGCCCATTCTGCTTTGAATAGAGACTGGTCTCCTATGACTCAGAGTCTGTGCCCCACTGTGCTGTTCCAAACCCAGCATGGGATCTGACTTACTACTTCATTCTTGAATATATGCAGAAGGAAAAATCCCTCCTTGACCCACATAAAAAGATTTGAGACACAGCTTAATTAGAACAGGTCACTGTGTCACAAATATTTCACCTACCTCAGAATTTTGTTTTCATTAGTAATTTTCCCCAGTACCCTTCAACATACAACAGGCAAAAGGCTGCATTGGGATATTAACTTCTTGGTTGATTGGCATGTCATAAATATGCCTTCATGCATTGATCACCATACCACCCCCATCTAATCCATCTGAAATGCAAACCCAAGATTGTAACTCTAAAGCTACTGGGCTGAATTTGGAGTCATTATCTTCATAATTGAAGGATAACTCGACAGCAAAAGCCCATTAGTAATTGAAGTAGCTCATTACAAAGCCAAAATCTATTGGGTGTTTAGCATATGGGCCTGACATGCATGTATTTTGTGTGTATGCATGTGCATGTGTGGTAAATTTACCAACCAATCAACAACATCTTTGACAATGACCTTCTTGTCTTTCAATCTGTCTTGTCTGGTCTTAGTAGTATCGATCAATACCCACCAGAGGGCCGCAGGGTGGACTGTTGCTGGACTTGAGCTATTGTAGTCGATCTATTTTTAGATCAACCTACCTTGCACTACCATCAACACATATAGTTGAAAACACCTTCTTGGATTGTGGTCAATTCAGTGTCAATACAGTGGATGCATAAAGCACTTGTAAGCCTAATACAAAAGCCTGATACCAAAAAAAGCACACACACTGAGCCATAATTCTGACCATGCTCTCAGTGATGTTTGCTTATTGAACAGGCTGAAGCATTCAGTCCTGCTGTCTGAAGAGTGGGGATGAGTCATACAAATGACAACAGCTCTGCATAAATGTAATCCAATACCTTGGGAAATTTGTCAACTTGAAGTTGCAAATGGCCTAAACCCTCTTCTGCAATAGTGCTTCATTACAGACTAATGGTAAAAGATTTTGCGTAGCGTGGGCTTTTACGTAGTTTGTGCGTGGCGGATAAGTAAGGTATCCTGTTTTTATGCTGTCAGAAAGACAATAGTACACACATCTATGCAACATTTTGAAATTCTGTAAATATGTATATATACATATAATAGAGGGGGGAAATCATAAAATCCTTTTACTTTACCCTTCCTCCAGCAACTACACCAGTTGGCTGACTAGAGATAGCTGCTTCTTCTTTATGTTCTATGAGTTGCTCCATGTCTGTTGAACTCTGCTTTTTTCTACATTCAAAAATACCAATTACCAGACTCATTTACCAGATCCCAGTATGTGCTCTAATTTGTAAGCCAAAAACATGTTTCTGAGGAATGCATCACAAGTTAAAGCAAACCAGGAAAAGACTGTATCAGATTTAAAATAAACATCAGAGGCAGGAATTTGATCATTAAGCAGTTTGTATCTTTCTCTGAGCATGGCACTAATCATAATGTTGCCATGGAGGCAGGGGTGTTTGGCACACAGTCAAGCAGAATTCACAGCAAGCATATTGGTGTAGGTCACATCACATGCCTGCAGGCTGCTGATTAATGAATTCCATCACTGTTATTCCAGGTTGGCTTTCATAAGGAAGAACTCTCCTTCCAGCGAGAGAATAGCTTTTGGACATGCAGATAATTAGATGAAGGCTTCTACCTATCTTGTGGAAGTAAATACGTGGCATGCTTTAACAGTCAAAATAATGATCAAAAATACATGAACACGTTGTTAATGGTAATTGTTGAGAAATGCCCACCAACTGTTCCATTTCTAACTCTTTGATCTTTGTTTGATTATACAAACCCGAAAAATATATCACACTAAGTTTTTATGGTTAAGTGATGCGTTTTGTTTGTGATGAAGACAAACAATGTTGCTGTTAACATCTAGTATTTTTTGCAACACATCAAGGTTGGAACATTGATTTTTGCAGAGATGTTCCTTTCCTTCATTTATCTGACTTTTCAAATCATGCCTCTCTTGGGATGTTGTTATTATTGGAACATTTCCAATTACAGCTTTTAAATCCCTGTGTTTGACAAGAATTGTACCAGGGGCAAAAACAGAAAGTTTGGGCAGGAAAATATTTGAACATCATTGGACTTTTCATGTTGAAGATCTCCTCATACTGTCATGGGGCTTTGTATGTCCCCTTTCTGAACATTCCCACCACTTATTGATCAGTCTCTATGAAAAATGCTCTGACCTGATGGGTGGGACCTATCCTCCCCAGTAAGTGTGAGCTTTGATCTGTGTGGTCATTGAATTACAGATCGATTTCCACCCCCTTCCTAAGCCATCTATTGAGGAGATGTGGTGGATGGCTTTGAAAAGGAGTAGATCCCTGAAACAGATCCAAGGAGAGGAAAGGCTTGCAACAGCCACAAAAAGTACCATGGATGAAGAAAGAACCTGCTAAATTACCTCATTTGCAGAGCTATGTTGTATACCTTCAAAGTGAATTCTAACATTAGTGTTCCTGAATAATGAAGTTACGCTTCTCAGTTGTCATGGATCCTGTTGTATTAAGCTTGAGCCCAGTAGAGTGATTAAATTATGGATAGTACTAAATCAATAACAGATGCCCACTTTCTGCACTGTACCTTTGAAAGTGCTTCTCAGTCACACAGTCCCATGTATAGATATGAAGGCGATTAACTCTTGAAGTTTGATGTGCCACGTTTAGTATAAAGGCCGACTTAGCTGTGAACTCATTCTCACATAATCCCTTTGATTTGGAAAATTAGGGGAAAAATATGTACGTGTGACTATCTAAAAAAGTTAAAGAATAATGATATCTGAAGTCTAAGAATTTTGTATTGAAATGTAAGACTGTTCTATTATCAATGCCATCTTAAACATGAATAGTTGATAAATATGTGATCTCTAAGGTAATAGTGAACATATTGACAGTCGTAAGTATTGTGAAGGGACGAATAGACCCTGATTAAAATAAAATACTATTCAAATACTTATGTGCAAATCACCTACCTCCATGGGAAAGTCTAATTAAATATGCAAGGATAACAAGTCATGAATGATGCATTGCTGGACTGTGGATCAATTATTAATAAGATATTTATTTCCTAGGTATTTAAAAACATTCCTACAGGGTATGGCATGGTTAGAGGCTTTAACTTAGAACCTGGTTGCATGGCTGTTGCAATGCCTTGAATTGTTTGATAATTATTTGAGTACTAGATAGTAGTGCTCGATACCTTCCTTACTTCCAGACGTATGTCTAAACTCTGAGCTACAGCAGAGCCATTGTATGTATGTCCCTGCTATTTCACAGACAGGACAGAAAACTCAAGCACTCTACCCAAGGTCACGTACATACACACACACCGGCATGCACTGCACAGACAATGTGTTTGCACTGAAAGAAATATAATCCCCATCTCACTCTCACACACACTGTCCATCAGAAATCCCATTTCCTCCCCAGTGACCAGAGTCCATTTAAGATCTTTCAATCTCTTGTAAGATCTTTGGGCCCATCAGGATGTATGTTTTAATGTTTTTGGGTGGAGGCAGTAGATGTGTTTGAGACCCATGCTTTATTGTAATCTTTGAAACACTATTATTATAGTCTTATTTAATGACGGATAATGATATTCCTCGTTTATTTCATCATTATTTAAACTTTCTTTTTATCCAATGTGAATACATCTTGGAAATGGAATTGAATGAAATTCCTCACTAGAAACCGCAGCGTTCACCCATCTTCCTCTGCTGTTGGGGCCGGTTTCTTTTTTGAGGAGAAAGACGATATGTTACAGCCTGCAGCAATTATCAAGGGGGGTAAATTCAATCACCATCAAGAACAAGTACCCATTACCTCTCATCTCTTCAGCATTTGAATAACTGCAGGGTGCTAAAATCTTCACTGAACTCATTTGTAGAAATGCTGACATTCTTGGAAAGGTAGGGGAGGGTAATCATGTAAGACTGCATTCACTGCAGAGTCCCTAGTAAAGTTATTTGGTCTTACAACTCTCCGACCTGTTTCTGGTGAATTCAGTCTTTAGATATTGTCTTAATCAGTTTGTCTTTGCTCACCTGGACTACGTCTTAAATTAATCCCCAAAAGAAGAAACAAATATTCAGGACATCTGTCTAGAGCTTCAGCACCTTCTCCTTAGCAAGCGCTTTGTGACAGCAGAGAAAGGTAAGGTTCATATTCCCACTGTCACTTTCCAATGATTGTTTCTGAAGATTGCTTCCAGAAGGATCAAGCAGAAGTCTGCCATGGCAGGGTGGCACGCGCCGCCGAAGAATCATAAACAAATCAAAATGTTCTTTTAAAATAAAATAAATAAATGAAAGGGATACATGTAATTACAGCACAATTGCTGCTCTATTGCATACACTGACATCCTCTCATGTGAAGTTTCAGAGGTCTCCCAACCTGAAAAGTTAGAGTATACCCACCACGCATTGTCTGGTTCAGCCACTGATCTCTCCCCCCTTTCAGTGCGCCTATTGGTGCCTGACGCTCCCGTTCTCTGATCTGGAACTTGAAGTCATGGGCCCCATCCCCCTGAGTCCTCCCACCAGCATGATTGTACTGCCATGATTAGTGTCCCCTGTATTCCAGTGTACCAAGCCTCTTTCAATGCTAAGATTTTTTAAAATTTGTACTCTGTCTCCACCTTTAAGTTGTCTTGTCTATATATATATATACACCTGCTATATATATATATATATATATATATATATATATATATAATATCTACAGTGGCTTTGATTAACATTGTTATTTTAATGACTGAGTCACATTTCAAAAGCTAGTGCATGGCCCACCATCATCAAACACAATATACAACTTTAAGTTGGACATACAGTCCTGTCCAACCCCCTGGCATTTTCCTGCTCACCCCCTGGCTCCTTTCCAGCTGCACAGCTCACCGTTTTCATTACCAAAGGTTTTTTTCTGGCTTTATTCTTTGACTAGGAAGTGATATCCTCACAAACAGGCTCCAGGGTTGTTTATCCATAAATGCTAATCCATGCTGTCTTTCACGGTTTGAACAGGTGCATACCTATACTATATATTAAATAGCAACATTTTCCTTGAGCAACTAATATAGCATGCGCAACACCCTTTTGTAAGTGAATGCACATGACTTTAGATAAAGCTACACATTTCTATTGATGGCATAAAAGCTTCTAAACAATTGAGTGCACTGTTGACCAAACCTGCAAATGAAGGGGACTATGTATACTAACTGGTAAGATGGTTAGCTAAGTTAACTAACAGTAGGATTTTCAATGTGAATCACATTTCGGAATAATTTCACACTAATCATAGATATTGCCATTACAATGACATTTCAATGCCCTTGGACATAGATTCATGTGGTCAGTTCATTCAAACTCTTGAGAACAATGTAATCAAATTCACCTTACAGGACCAAGAACAATGTCATGCCACACTGCAAAAGAAAATAATTCTATACAATCTGCTTTAATGAGATATTTAATGAGACCCCCTTCCCTATCTTAACGGTTTGAAAGGAAGTCAAGATAAACCTGTTCCCTATCAAAGGCCTTTCAAAGGTTAAATAAGATGGCTCATGCACTGCCTGAGTGGACACTGTGGCTCCAGGGCCTTGTCACCCATAGGCTAATTTTCTCGTACCAACCGCAAACAAGTTCAGTGAGCATAAGGAAAATGGAAATAACTAAAGAACCATGTGCGTTTCTTTACCTGCTCATAAATGTGATCTACTATTTGGGATTGTTTTTTAACGATTTGCGATTTTTAACATCGCAATTGGAGTATAATTATGCTTGACTACTTTTAGTTGCTGCACTAAGCATTCAGCAATCCGTGCGTAAATCAGTAGCAGACAGGTTAAGCCAAGAAGGATGTAGACAGTGACAGCGTCACTGCCAGATTCAGTGGTTTAATGAAGGTTTATCAGCAACATGTAAAATGGTAAAAGATTTGACCCACTACTGTTTACATTCTAATCTGCATTTTTGTTTGGGTGAAAATGTGTTTAAATCCAACTGAAAAGTCTTGTTTGGCATCACAATATAGTCATGTCAATGAATGGTTATATTTATTGTGACTGTGGCATTTCATACTTAACATAAAGATTTTTTTAATTTAAGTTTCATTTATGTTTATTGTATGCACCTTCCTGCCACAGTAAAGTTTGTGTGAACTTACAAATGAACCAAATTATGATTCTGATTATGTTTAAGTTAAAAAGAATACTGTAATGTTTCATTAAATTCAGTTCAAGATTTAAACCTATGATTTTGATGAGTGGTTATGTTTATTATTATTATTATGGTCATGTTAGGTGAGATTATATTGGCAAAGTATCAAACCTTCGATCCTGGATGTGTTTTGATGCCCAACACACTATCCGCTTACATTTTTGATTTAGTATCATAAGACTCTACATGATTGTCAATTTCATTCATTGCTTCTCCAGTGCCTCCTCACCAGGCATGTACTGTACTCAGAGTTGTATTATAAATAATGCATATACCGTTTGTGTTGTGTATAGCTAATCATTATAAAATGATCTGAAACATACTCTCATGAAGAATGAACAAGTCACATGTTTTGGGAACACCACTTTCACATACACAGGTTATCATAAAAGAATTACCCCAAATGTATACAATGCTATTATTTTAATTGGCCTTTCATCTGTCCATAACACATTATTAACTTCAGTACTATGGCTGGTTATTTATTCTACAAAATAAAAAATACATTTAATATGAGCATGTGCATTATAACAGCCTGTTCTAGTTCATTCAAAACAAGAAAACACAGAGAAAGAAAACGTAAGGCATCAAATCATGAACGCCAAAAGTATTGTACGATGATATATGGATGTTTTTTGTATGAATGTGTGACTATACAAAACAAGGGTATGGAAAGCACAGTGCTACTGCACATGCACCTGGAAAAGGAACAGAATTCTGTACATCATACAATACTTATCAATCATCTAAGTCATTGACTTTCTAGGATTGTCAAGCTTAATACTTTGGAAAAATAAATGAACTAAGTATTTACTGATGCTCTTGTCTCAATCGTTATATTGTGTTTCTTGCCATGAACTGCAATCATTGAAAAGGTTTGTATTTTGTGCTTTCAACTCATCTTTTTACCAATGCTTCTCTGTCCATTGCTTAATGTACATGGAAAGAACAGGAAAAACACATTTAATCAAAAGGCTAGATAAGGTTGACAATCTCCATTTTATGACAATAAGGAGCAAACAACAGGACTGGCTTATTTATTTTAATGACTATTGCCCATAAAAACTGACAAAGTCCAATACTTGAAATTCAGCATTTGCTTCTTAAGATTCAGTCCCTGAAGGTGAAACAGTCTTGGATGTCATCTCGAGAGACTTTTTCTGCTGTGTATGTTCTCAAACTTTCATCAATTCAACACGTATTGCAGGAACACATTGTAGCCAACCTCTTTTAAAGTCAGTGAGGTTACCAATATCTGAGTCTCACATCATTTTCATATTAAATTTACGTGGGGCCTCAGTAGGACTGCCTTCACTGGCGTCTGCCTTTCGTGGCACATACTCAATCTCTATGTTTGGCTTTGCGTTACCTTTCCCCCTGCTCCACAGAAACAGGATAACAAGACAAAAGAGTACAACACCAAGGAAAGAGATAAATCCCATGGTAGTGGCTATAACCAGAGTCTTCACATCAAATGGGAAAGGAACCATGGTACGGGTTCCATTGGCACCATCATCGGTGGGCTGGTTAGAAATAAAGGCAAACGTTTTGTTGGGCTGATGGGGCCAGTTGGGGGAGTAGCTGTGTACATGCAGATGGGCCGGTCTTGAATCATTTCCAGCTGCATTGATTGCAACACACAGGTAGGTACCGTTGTCCTGGATTTGAGCGTAGCGAACTTCTAGTGTTCCTTCAGCTGACACTGTAAGTCGGCCAATGGATTTGGCCGTGATGAACTGCTTCCTGGGAGATAACCACATTATCACAGGAGCTGGATCACCATCTGCTTGGCAAGTGAAATGCACAGTGGTCCCCTCATCCACATGCCTCTGTAGGGCTTTGTGGTCTCGAATTTTAGACTTTTGGCAGGTGAAGTAGTCATGAGGGAGAATATCAGGGAAGTCTTTAAATTCTTTGCCCTGCACGGCACTCGGTGAAAAGCAGGTGGGTTGCTGCCGGTTGAAGTTGAGCCTCCAACGCCGGCGAAATACCCACAGCAACCGACAATCGCAGGATAGAGGGTTATCGTATAAAGCCAGAGTCTCCAGATTCCCCACTGAGTGAAATACAGACTCTTCAAGGGTGCTCAGGCTATTGCTTGATACGTTGAGGATTCTAAGGTGGTTTAGTCCACGGAAAGAGTAGGGCTCGATAGTTGCTAATCTCCCTCCCACCAAGTAAATAGCTTGGAGTTTGATTAGATTGTGCAGTTTGTTCCCTTCCACATTGTGAATGGGATTAAAGGACAAGTTCAGAAAGCGAAGGTGCCCCAGGTGTCGGATGGCTTGATAGGGGATTGTGGTCAGATTGCAGTTTGTGATGGTCAAAGATGTTATGTTTAGTCCATACAGGCATTTGGGAGTCATTGTTTCCAAGGAGGGCCAATGAGAAATCTCTAAGACCCTGAGACGGTACAGCCTCTTGAAGGAGTAATCTCGGATGACATTGACACTGAGATGGCGAAGCCGAAGCGAAAGCAGGTTTTGCAGATGGCTCAGGGCCTCCGTGGGCACAGAGGTTAGGTTGCATCTTTCCATGGTGAACCTTTCTAGATTGCTGAGTCCATGAAAGGCTCTGGGTGAGATGAAAACCAAATCATTATCACCTACTTCCAAGGTTTTCAGATTGTAAAGCTCTTGAAACATATAGTCCAGCAGGATCACAATGTTGTTCTCACTGATATCTAGCTGGGTGAGGTTGCTGAGACCTGTGAAGACTCCCAGCTGAATGAGCTTGAGATGGTTGGTGCGCAGTCCTAGAGTTCGCAGACCGACAAGATTGCTGAAAGCCCCAGGCTCGATAGAAGAGATAGTATTTTCATTCAACTGCAACTCCTCTAGCTGAGGGTAGCTGATGAACTCTTCGGGCCCCAGGCTTCTCAGGCGGTTCTTGCTAAGATCCAGAAGTTTAGTCTCAATGGGTATGCCTTCAGGAAGTGTTGCCAGTCTCCGTCGGTGGCATACTACTGAGCGCTCCTGAGCATTGCACTCACAGCGGGACGGACAGCCCGTGGTCGAGCCAGACAGCACAGTACCCAGCATCAGCACCAGGATGGGCTGCCAGCATGCCACCAGGTAACTGTGCCCACCTGCCTCCCCAGAAACCATCCTTCTGCTTACCTATGTAAACACAAGGGAATAAGAGTGTTAAAATATGCTAGTTGTGTTTTGCAAGTATAAGTAATGTATGCATGTCAAGTATTTAAGGAGGACATAACTCTGCTTACATTTGTCATTGTTGTTTATATAATTGGTCAGTTTGCAACTTGCATTTTAAAACTCAAATTAAATCCGTATACAGTGTTGTCTCAATTTCCTTTCTTGGATTGTTTGGAGAGAATAGCTTTTGAAAGTAAATGCATCATCAAGACTATTACTGTTCTGCTGTTAACCTATTTCAAAATGTAATTTCATTGCCGTTCATTGTGTAAATACATTAACCCATTTACAACAATGCTAAACATTTTTAAATAGTCTCTGTTCGTATCTAGAGCATGCAGCTCTCAGTAGTAATTAGCAGCATGTACATGAACAAACAGTGACATGGGTATTGTGTCAAGGATTCTTAACATTAGATTTGGAAAATACGTTGTTTGGAAATGAAATTGATCGCTTCTACCCAACTGTCTGGATGTTGACCTTGGGAGTGATACACCACAGAGATTGTTGCCAAGTAGCAATAAATGAAGAGTAAGACGCTTTGAGCTTTTTTGAACCCCATTTACTTTCGACTTGGGGTGCTTTAACTTGTAGAAGCCTTCAAGCTCTACTTCCCACATTGATCATACAATTTGAGCCCCAGCTTTGTCTATGGGATAGCTTCTCTGACAAGCCTAACGCTAACTCAGAATAATAGCTGTGGGCTCTTTTTATTTAGAGCGCTCTATGTGACATTCAACCAAACCAAAGCTAAGGGGACAAGTGAGAATCAGTACACAATGTAATAATTTATTTTTCTCTTGGTAATGAAGACTGGTAGACTATAGATTGTGTGCAGAACACAACATCTAACAGAGTTTTTTCACAACAATTTCTCAAGTGATAGATATCTGGAAATAGATGACAACAAAATATTGGAGGGCTACCACATTTATCTCTGCTACCATGTTTTGTTTCCAAGATGGGATGTAATGGACACCAAATGATGCAGTATATTATGAGGCAATAAAGAAGATGTATATCCCATGGATATATACCCTGTTCTATCCATCTTCTCCATGACACCAACTGTAATCAAGTAACTCTCCTTTTATTCAAACATTTCTCGCATGAAAATGTTTGATTATGAAGATGATATTTGTACATAACGCTGCACATAATCCTAAATACATACAAGGAGAAGTGTGATGTCTCTATAAAACTGTAATAGATTATCAATGGAGTATCAAGTGGAAAATGGTTATCTACTGTAAAATCAAATATTCATAATGTTGCCGCTGAGAAGTGGAAGCTGAATCAGTTATTCATACTGATTAAATGATCAATAATGACATCAGTGTCAGTTACTTGTATTGTTAACAAAACATCATAGAAGTGAGCTTTGGTTGCTCAACAGTGGTCCTTGATCAGTGCTTATGTTTCGTGGGTTACGGGACACAACCTTTGTTAAACAAAATATACAAATTACAGGGGGAGCTAAATGATTCTGCCCATGGTGTATCATCACTTTTCAAATCACAAACCTTTGTATTAGAATTTATATCACAATCATATTTATTTACACTCTCTTGAAGGAGAATATGCACCCCCCACTGAAACGTAAACCCTCAAACTCTTCCTGGAATTGTCTCTCTAAACTATTCTCTCTTCATCCCCTCTTCTTTGGCAATGACCTTGTGAAGAATCACAGTGGGCTTGTAGCATCTGTCACTTTCCAGCCTTTTTCTTTCTGGACTTTCATTTTCATGAAACTCTGACGGATTCTCTCTCTCCTGTCATGTTACTCTACCTATAACCTATTGTACCACATGGGCAACTCAACCTTTATAAGAAGTTGTCTAGTTGCACAATACTATATGATGCACCATATCTTATAATTGTGTGAAATTGACTAGAATTGGTTTAAAGTTGAAACTATGCCTGTATGCAGGCTATTCAGTGACAGTAGCACTGTATTAGCCTAGGTTTTTAGATTTGACATTCACTTGATAGATTGTGATAAATAACTGTTTTTGTGAGAAATAAATGTTTTTTTCTCATCATCCACAGACAGAGTAAAGCTGGATGTCATCCTGCATGAGTCTCTCACAAGCTAAAACCTGGAGTTCCTGGATGAAGTGTTTGCTTTATAACTCTCACACCTCATTTGGGCTGTTTGCCCAATAATTAACCCCTTACAACAGCAATGCACATTGTATAAGTATGTATAATGTCAGATCCAAATTCTTTCATTTGAGTTTTTGTGGTATTGCTTTGCATTTTCTTCTAACTTGACTGTAAGACTCCTTTGATCTAATATCTGACAACTCTAAGACTGAGATCAAAGCATGACTTTTTGAGGAACAAGAATCTGTTAAATTGACCTCAGGCAGAAATACTGGACACCTTGATCCTGAGATCTACATCTGCACATGAGACAGACTGTGACAGAAAATGACCTTATGTTCTCACTTCTTTAGTCAGTGTCAGGAGTTAGAGAAAAGAGACTTTTTTTAAATCTACATTTTGATCATGGTCTCTCAACAGTAAATTATCAAGGGAAATATTCTTACAAATACATGTAAAAATAAATCCTTTGACAACTGTTTCATCTTCTTTTTCTGCATTCAATAATATTTCTCAAGTCTTGCTCCTGTTTTACTAGGACCACTGCTTACACCTTTGGAGTAAACAGAATAAAATAATGTCAAGCATAATGTAGTGATGATCTCTAGAGAATCTATAAATGTGGAAAATACATAACTACCACTCTATTTGAACAAGGAATGCTGTTCATCATTCAAATCATGTGTCTGCATCGTAGAATCCCCAAAAACTGTCCAACTACACTGCGGTGCATTAGTTCATATTCTAAGATGGGCTCAGATAAGATTACAACTTGGTCCCTTGAAATATATACCAAAACAGTGTCGATTAGTAGTCTCTTTGGTTGATTCTTAGGAATGTTTTTGCTTCACTCTCTGTAGTTCCCCATGCAAGTATATAACAAACCCATGTGTTCTATGCCTATGACATCCCTTCAGTGATCATAATCAGATTGAGTTATACAATATCTTGGTATGTGTAAGAAGTAATTGGACTGCATCACTTAAAAGCATTAGGATAGTGGATCTTGTTATAAAGTGTAACTGATTAGCTTAAACAGTGGACAACAAATTGTATTTCTAGTATTACTTCATCAAAGTTTCAATTGGAGAAATCAAAGGCATGTTGGTTTAAGTGTAGAAACGTTTCACTCTGCATCATCAAAGCATGAATTACCTTTGCGAGATGAACAGGACATGTAGTATCAGATTCACAATACAATATGATTCAGGGAACATCAGACTTATGCAATATGCAAACAACCATGGTTGATGACACATCTCGGCAAGCACCAACGGGAAAGTCAACATGTTGTACCGTCAGTTGGTTACACTTCATTTGGATGCTTTGTTCTGTATCAAATGGCTTGTGGTTTGAAGCCTGCACTGAGTCTAATTGGTAATATTTCCACATGGATCTGTCTCTCGGCTGTCTGACAATGTCTAATAATAATTCCATAAAGGCTGCATCTTTTCCTCATTAACACCCATTCCGCTTGAAATTCATCGCTATATTCAGCATAAGATGGTAATTACACAAACCTTTTCCCCTCTGAACCAACAGGGATGCTAGTTTGGAGTAGAGCTGGAAGGAAATGGGGCTCAATGCAATCCCTGAGGGAATTCTACTCTGGCCAAGCTTCTCAGGCCCCTTTATCAACAGTACAATGAGTGATCTGCTTAGATTTCATACAAAATCGGCCATATCATAATAATTACTAGTGAGCCTCTCATATTACTTCAGGCAAATCTAGAGTCTTACAACTAGATTCTCTGATATATTCACAATGCCGTTGTAACATCGGGGGAACAGAATCACTGGATCCATTTTTAAATACATAGAAATGGCTGAGTATGAAACCAGTCAAGTGTAGGAGTCAGAGGGAGATGCAACCCCCTATCCGCCTCTATGGCTGTCTCATATTTTACATAAAGCTGTTATGATTAAATTTAAATGGGGGAGGATGCTGCAGAGGAGCAGCACTGTGACCTTCTGAATACATTTATGGAAAACGAGATTGAGTCCTCTCTGACTGATGTGCCTCGTGTCTTCTCAGGTCTTCCTGTCACCTGACTGGACCATATATGTTGTCTGGCCTTCTTAATTGTGTCTCCTTTTTATTGTCACAGACAAGAACTGTTATGTTGCAATGCCCTGATTCTAGAGGTTCAAGTTCAAGTTGCTGCCATTTTATTGACGATGATCCTGCCATGTCCTAATTTCAGAGGCTTCTGTCAATAAGTCCTGCCGCTATTGTTTACAGAAAGTCCAACCATCTTGATGGTCCTGTCATTTTGGGCCAACAGAAATGTACCATTAGCCTGTAATGTTTAGATTGTAGGGGATCCTGTCTTTTTATCACTGTGTTGCTTGGTAAAAGCTTCCAATAGAATCATCCTACCTAGAACATGAAGAAAGACTGTTTGTGTCCTAAAAGTGAATAATCCAGGGATTTAAATTGCACTGTGTAACATTTTCAATTCATCAAATGCTTGAGTTTACAGCTGATCATATCATTGGCACAGGCAGTTTACTAGCTGTGTGATATTAAACAGTATGAATGTTGTGTGTAGCACATAAGACATGAAATCATTCCCTTCATGTTGGTTAACCATACAATAACAAAAAATTCAGCTCTCATCAGAGTTTAATCATCTACAGTTTATGACACTCAAAGAGGTCTCTTTGGAAGATCATTTCTCACCATTAAAATAATCCATCATGTTGATTTTAAATATTATCAAATGATTACATATGAAAAGATATTCTTTTAACTTAACTACTTTTGGGGGTAAAACTATGTTCTTTCACCTCTCCCATTTTGTCACTGAATTCAGTAAAGCATGTGATTATTTGTATTCCATACAAATCACATTCCTAAACTTTTCAAGATCAAGTTGCTTCAAGAATTAGATTACATAATCTAGATCCTAAACCTGATAAATCAAATTGTAGTCTAGTACTCTGTCTTGGAATTGCAAGTAGCCTGTAATCATTTATGAAATTATTGTTTGTGGAAAGATGGGAAATTTACAAAAAATATGCCATAAAATGAAATTGGAAGATTAAAGCAATAACTAAAATTGTAATGTAACAGTAATCTTGTGTTGGTTGTCACTCTGAATTATGTTTTTATTTGCATTTAAGCGCCTGGCAGAATGAAGACATATCTGCTCACAGAGTCAGAATTGTTTTGAGTTGACTACTTCCTGTTTGATGTGTTACAATTCTGCAAACATCTTCAGAAATACACCAGCAGAAAATGCATCGAAACTATCTGGAATGTTATTTTACTGATGTGGTTTCACTGATGTCATGTGATCATTCATGAACTGACAATTACTTTGTCATTCATTTCATTGAATCAGTATGGCTGATGATGCATGTCTATGGATAAGACACCTGTAATGTTTTGCCATACAGATGATAAACTCATGTTGTGTTTAACCTGTTGGGCACTTTAGCCCCCCAAAATATTGATTTGGGGGTAAAATGTGGTTTCTCAAGTCCTGTTCAAAGATAATAATATGTCATTTTCCCACACTTAAAGTTTTGTATTAAATGACTACAGCATCTTAGTTGAAGGTTGAACCTATTTCTGGGTCACAGAGAACATAAAGCATTGTGATGCCTCTGAGCATAAGCAAACACTACACCTGCTGTGTCAACCTATGGCTTGCAGCTATAGTGCAGCACGGTTAACATGGGAGCATAGGAGTCTATGCCAGCATACTGCAGACACCATTATGAAGAATGCAAATAATAAAGGCTGCAAGATGAAAGGAAATGACTGGATTGTTTGACCTACATACATAATGGAATAAAGACCCCAACCAACTCCACCTTGCAACCTGTGGCACTTGAAATACCTTTATAATATGATTTAACCCCAGTGAGAGAAGACTTGCTTTGAGATAGTAGTATTTAAAGAACCAAAGCAAAAGGATGTTAGGCCAGATGGGTTTACGGTCTGCTAAAAACACGCTAATAAGAGACGATTAGATAGGAACAAGAACCTGTATGGTAAAGCATTCAATCAGTAACATGAAAGCTTGAACACTCCATTGCTCACTCTGCAAATACTGTTGAAAAGCACAGACACATGGGCAGACACTAATTTTCATATAGATGCACATAGAAGCAATACACCAGTAAACACACATCTAGGGACACACCGTAACACATTCAAAAACAATAGGTGCAAGCAGACACGAACAGAAATACACATGAAGAAACACACACTACTTCTCGCTCCCATACAGTACATAGATTTCCACATGCATACAATCAGTGAGCTACATTTATGTGACAACACATAGGAACGCAAAACACTGCATTAGGATGACACAGCAAAAAAATCTAGCAAAATATTAAACGAGTCAACCCTTCTTTTTCTATCCTTTCAAATTTTTGTAGTCGTTAATTTCTTCTCCAGTGATTCTACCCCAGCACTGCACCATAATAAATCTGATTCAGTCCATCGGTGCTTAAAGCCAAAGGAACAGACACAGTCCTTACCAGGATCGTCATGCAGAGAATTCTAATTCAAGCTGCTCCATGTTGCTGAGGAAATCCAAAATTCATCAGAGAGGGGGGAGAGAGGGATTGAAGTGGCCATTGGGAGGGATTCAAATGGAAAAAGCGAATTCCTGAGGAAAGATAAAACAATTAGGGTCCCTGGGCGAGGGGCACGAGAGATTTCTCTGTCTTCCAGATGCGCTAAATCCGACAACACTGACAGGCTCACATGTAAACAGAGGCTCCAGTGGCTTGCACACGCTTACATACATACTGCACCTAGCTGAGCGAGGCACCAGTGTGAGGGAGACAGGGAGAGAAAGAGAGCAGGAAAGGAGGGGAGGGAGGGGCCGTTGCTGAGCAAGGTAGAAGGAGGAGCTGCAGTGTATTGGGAGACAAAAAGGGAGGGGTAGGTAACAGAGGAAAGAAATAGATAAAGAAGTGTTCTCTGATTGCATTGACAGCATCTTATGAATGCTGTTTATTTGAATGTCCCCATTTCTGACTTGATTTAAATTAGCTGGGGAGAGTGGAAGGAGATTGAGGAAAGACAGAGAGAAAATACTGGCTGAGGAAGCAGCAGACAGATGAAGAGTGTGGGAAGGAGTATGGGGGAGAGACACAGCAAAGAGAATAAAGGTGGCATGTGTGTGTGTGTATATGTGCAGAAATGGTGGGGAGGGGTTGCTAGAATTTTGTATTTCCAGTAATGAAAAAGCACGTTTATGTGTCTTAGTGTTGCAGAGTTGCAAAAAGAAAGGTAGAGATTTCAGTTGTAGGAATTTGAGCATGGCATTATACTAGCAGAAGGGAAAAAGAGGGGAAAGGAGATTAGCGCTTTCTGTATTTTAGCTGCCAAGATTTCCACATCATTTCCTGCTGCTGTCATATGATTAATGCATCCTATTCTCCATTATCCACTAATTGTACCCCTCTTGTCTTTAGGTTAGTATGAGTTTATAAGGTTAGTAAATGTTATTATATGTATTAGAGGTTTAGCACACTGCATTGTATACTCTACATTAACTTGTGTATTTAGAAAGTTTAATATATTTTATCTTATCATATATATAATCTTTTTCTGAATACTTATATGTTATGTTATGCCAAGTTCCTTTGTGTTATCTATTCCTAAGAATTTTAAATCCCAGTCTGTCCTTGTGTTGTTCTGTGCATTTGACAATAAAAGACTTGAACTTGAACTATCCTGAGCTTAGTAACCATCAGACAAATGTACCTCCGCCATGTCACAAGCAAGGATGTATGACTGAGGGTGTATAAATGGAAGGCAGAGACACATGCTGTGAGGATGCAAGAGTGGGCGATTGGTGGTGTTTGGCAGGAGTGTTTCCGGTGTATTCTTGGGAGATTAGCGGTCAGGGTACCAGGTTTTAAGGAGGTGGTGGGGCGTTCAATTAGGGGCTGTATTTCCTGTGTACTTGACATCTTTTCAATTTTTTTATGGATATATAACTTGAATATAGGTTTGGGATGAAGTGAGGGTGAGGAGAGATTGATCATTTCATATCTGTGGTTGCCCATAATCTATGTTGCAAAATAGAATTGATGGGGTACAAGGCACAAAGAGGATAAATAAAATATGGTATGTAATGCAAATTTACATTTGATGTGTGGGAAGCACAAAGGGGGAGCATAAACGTTGAAAAAGACACAACTGCGCTACAAAATACTGAAACAGCGTCACTCTGAGGTGGGCTACTCTGACTGGTGGTTAGGATATATTGATTCAATTTCATACAAACTCCTAATGGTTCTTTTGAGAACTAACGTTTAAATCACAATGCATCACACAAAATCTGTTAGTAATTTCCAGTGCAAGTGTGAAGGGACCATGCTGGAGCTTTTAACTTCTAACGAAAGGGTTTGTAAATCCAGAGTTTCATAAAAAAGCATCAAACAGAGGAGTATCATATCAGAAATAATAAAAAACATGACAATGTAATGCCTACTAGCTGAGCAAAAGTGCAAAAGATTGTCAGCCAAATACAGCTTTCATAACATGAAGTGAGTCTTACAAAGCCATGAATTATTGAACGCCACCTGCATCAAATCCTGATATTTTGTCCAACTTCCCGGGAGATTCAGGATTCAAGGCTTTCTCCAGCTTTATTTAGCTTCCCTCATCTTATTTGCTGCACTTTCATATTTCACTAGTGGGAGAACGTGATGGTTGCTTCCGGATTAGGTCCAACTCCTTGGTAACTCCTTGGTTTCCAGAGTTTGTTTGGAAAACTGTAACGATCTTTGGTAAGTCTGGGCTTTAGGTCATGGCCAGCATCAAGTAGGCTTCACAGTACTCTATCATTACTTTGTCAAGCACAATGTGTTTCATTCTATATTATGCATGTACTTTACATCTTTAAATAATACATGTAAAAATAAATGTATCCGTGTTCTTTCTTTACAACCGTATGGCTTACCTTTCTGTGCTGTTTGTCCTGAAAATCATGCAGCCATTGGAAGAAAATTTAATCAATCAAGAATTTAATTATCTTCATGCAAAATAAACAGTTCCCTCAAGGACACGTTGAGTGAGACAGAGGTTAAGGTATTATCAACAGCTTGACAGTAGACCTGTAGACTGCTCCTGTTGTCGTGGGGTTGGGTGTGTGATTCAGTCTTCCAGGCTTTGGCTGCCACCCCAAGTTACAAAACTGGTCAACCACTTATTGCACCAAAGGAAAATGAATGACCTCATTACAGGATGGATGGAATCTCAGTCTCATTGCCAAGGTGGAACTACAAATTGAATCACAGGGAACAGCCCACTCAGGATGTTGTCAGTGCTCAGGTACAGCAGATATTAAACGACAGCAGGGATTTTTGTACCGGCTCATTTGATTTCTGAAATATAGCAATCCAGGCCTTTCTGAGGGACGGCTTTGATTCAAGTGCATACCAAGCAAAGAGTGATGGTGCAGTAAGTAGGTACCAATGTAAAGCTCAGTGAATCAAAACAATAATAAATGGTGCATTCAATTATGTGAAATGTTTCAAGTCTACACAAACAAAGCAGGTCACATGTACTTGTTCAAACTAAGCCAAATTAACAAATGCTGTATTTCAAAACATTTTTAGTTCTCCCATTAAATTTAGGCTTTTTGCACTTTTACAACAATATACTTACAGTGGCCACAACATAACAACATGCATTGCGTACAATGGGAACCCATCAAAAATACACATATCAACATCTCCATAGTAGAACAAAAAATAACTTTGTAAGTATTTTTGCATATTTGATGTTTCCTTTTTATATATGTATATTGTTTGTATATTATTATTTGGTGAGTCTGTACATTGGCATTACGATCAGGAGTTTCTTTTTGTAGAATTGAAATGAGCTGTTGGTGACAATTTTATAAGGTAGTATAGTCCACGATCTTAATATTCTGTTATGAACTACTTTAGGAACGAATTTTGTAGACAATACTTTAAGGATTGGATTTTGTGAAGTAGCCTTTCTTAGCATTGACAGAATTGAAACAACCTAGCCACTTTCAAAAAGGAAATGGCAGGCTTATCCAATGGCACCATCTTCTGGATGAAAGCAGTTATAACTACATTCATTACATGCTCTGAAAATGTACAATTTATTTAATTGAAATTAGCTAGATAAGCTACTGTAGTGAGCGATTAATATGGTTAGATTTATTTTTAACTGGTGAATGAAAGGAACATAATTTGCCAAGCCAAATGTTCCGTTGTATGTCATTCAATATGACCAACCAAACCAATTTCCTGATCTATACAAGTTTTGCAGTGTAATAATTGTTAGCAGTTGTCCCTGATATATAGCCAAGTGGTAGACTGCAAGACCTATTCCCTAAGTTCCTGCCACATCCCAGGAGATGGCATAAATGTTTGAGCCTGCTGCGCCATGGGGCTCCCCTGCCAGAGAGAGATCATTTCCTCACAACGTCCACACAATGTTTACACCGCGTCCACACAATATGTATACAACGTCCATACAATGTCTACATCATGTCCAGAAGACCCCAGCCAGCAAGCTGAGTTTGGAGCTCTCTCAAGTCGCCATGCCAGCACTCGCTTGCAGGGGAGTCCTTGCCCACCGATCCAGGTGTCTTGTTCGTCGAGTGGGAACCCGTGGCCTGGCACAGCACTCAGACCTGAGTTGTAGTTCAGGCACACCTTGTGAAAGACCTACTGAGCACGGCCAGCATCCTGTTTCACAACCAGCCATCTCCCTGAGGACAACCCCTGCATATTACATATATGAATACCTTGAAAATACACTCATAATTTACAAAATAATTCTAAATTAAACTACAGAGGGCAAAAATAGCCTATATGTTTACCCCAAATGATAATAAAAATATTTTTGTTAAGATATCTTGGAATTATGACCAGGATTAATGACATTGGGAATGAGACACAATGCATGACAAATGCAGGACAGGAAATTATTTCAATGTCTGTTACTAGGAACACATTTAGTATTGTGGCTGATAAAAGCGTGACGTCTTCACATTTTTGTTACATAGGCAATTAAGAAACAAGGATGCAAATCTGACCTAAAGCCAGGGTATATAGATGAAGGGAGACATCTCTCTATTGGTGATTTGTAATCAGCTGAGGCTCACACAGGGGTACTGCCAGTGATCTATTTTTAGATCATAGGAATTGGAATTAGCCTTTTCTTACTTCTTATAACTATTATGATTACTTGCATTTATATTCAGCACTGAGTATTAATGGGTCCCTGAAAGGTCATCAACACTAATTACTAACCTGGTTCTATAGCTAAATGACAAAAAAATATATGGGCAAGTGAAGTATATATGTATATAAATGTGTGCTCTTTGTTCGCTATCCCTTGGGAACATTCCTTGCTCTTTGCCTTGCAAAGATTCTGTGACAGATATTCTTGTGCTCAGACGGTTGTCTAAAACCAGCAACAGCTCACTCGGCAAGCTGATGCATTACATACTGACAGGCACAGCTATTTCAAAAGGGGGAATAGGCCTTATAAATATGGATATGGAAGTATAAATTCACACTAACCTTGCTTCCCTTACCTTGCTCCCTAATTAACTGCATTAACTGCTTTGCTTTTGAAAAATGTGTAGAATGTGCCATTTTGTGAAGATATTATTTCCTCAACCAGAATTTAACTGAGACTTCTGATATTACCCAGATACAGAAGGGATGCTGTCCATCTGTCAGCACTTAATAAGTTTACAACACATTGGCTGACTTGAGCTTGTTGCGGTATTACGGTTCTTTAAGAACTTGAGTATGTGTGTATCTTTTCGCTATATTTGATTTTGTACATATCATATTACATCACTACAGAGAGCTGTCATTGTGTAGTAATTTAACTCAGATTGTCATTTCCTTCCTGGAAGTAACTACAAAAAAAACGTTGAGCAAACTGGCCCTATCAACTTCCATCTGTGTTTTATAGAGCTATACCAAACTTGGCAGTACTGTAAAGGCTAATTTCAGGGCTTTTTGTCCATGTGCTGACAGGTAAACTGCAGACAGTTCATGAAGTCTTGGTCTGACCGCTTAATGAGTGGGCGGGCAAGGCATGAAGAGATGCCGTTATAAGAAGGCCTAACAGTGTCTGACAGAAATATTCTTGACAGTTTCTGCAACATAGTGGTGGACCACAGAACAACAGTCCACACGACATCAGATATTAACAGGTGCATGGCATTAGAATAAGATGTTTGTGGGCAGCATTGCGGCCCATCCAATTTAACATGAGAATGTGAGATGTTAAACTCAAGGCTGTACTCACTGTTAAAAGAGCTTTAATAAAGTACTGACTAAAGGATATAAAACGTAGCTAGATTTTAGATTTGTTTTGTCTTGTTGTGCATATACAGTATATATACGTTTTTGTATTGTGTGTAAATTAATGAGGAATTGAGAACTAATTCACTGTTCCAGAAAATAATTTTGCTGAATGTAGTATGATAATTCTCAGTCACAGTACAATACAGTACAAAACACAGTACACAGTACAAAACAGTCACAATAGCTCAACTATAATTGATGCCAATTTGAATAATAACAAATCTGAAGCTTTTCTGACACTTTACTGATTCTAATCTCCCATGCTGTCCATATTTTTATGTATCACTTTCTTGTTGACTTGGTAGGGAATATTGTTTAGACGGGATCACATTTTTGTATGAATTCTTTATAGTGCCAACATGCAGGCATCTTGCTGTTGAGTCCCAGTGCTTTAAAAAGAGTAGTTTTGATAAATTGCCGTTTTCATGTTAGCATTTCTGTCCATTGCATTGATTAACAGTCTTGCCATCTTTAACTTCTATGTTTATTTAAAGAGAAAATACCTTCAAAGAAATCCAGAAGACTTCTTAAGATTCCTTACCTTTGAGAAGTGTTTGGAGTATTTAATCAGAGTTAAAATACAGTGGGACAGGAGACAAAATAGAGACATGCATAATAATAATTGTAGAGAAATTGAATGTAAACAGTAATTGTTACCGTGTGAACACATCTGAATTTCATTATAAGAATAATGTAACTTTGTGATTTCATCTTCGTATTAAGTTCCATCTTCATTTTGTCTGAGACTGCAAACACTTTTAACACCAACATCAATGTTAATGCTGGAGACTTAAGAAATCATTATTCTCCCTAATAGATACAAACTATTAGTATAGAAACTGTTAACCTTCTTGTGGAGAAGTTCTGAAACAAACGTAGCTTCCCAGTGAAAGCTCAAGTGTCCATCTCTAAATTCCACTTGTCACTTTAAATATTCCTGCACTCTATCCTTAGAGGGAAAAGAACCTTCAACATTTGTTTCTTAAGAATAAACACAACACATACTGTGTAAAATCACTATGCATGAACACAGACTCTTGGCTTGATAAACATTTTTCTGGGAATTATTTCTAACACAATGTATAAACAGCCCAGTTTTGCCATTTGACAATAATTCTTCATTATTGCTAGACATGCAACAAGCTAGTCCTCTGCAGTGGGACTCCAGCTTTCAGGCTCATGTGCTGCATGATTAAGACAGATTATGGTGGCCTACTGAGGACACTATCCCTGGTAAGCAAGCAAGTTGTGGTCTACAGCACTCATTACATGTGGTCACTGAGGGATTCTATGCATGGTCGTCTAATTAGACCAAATAAATGAGTGGAAGTCATTCAAAATGAGGCATTGGGCTACTACTAAGGGACAATGGGCTCCAAACTCTATTACATCCATAGTAAAAAAGAATTAATCTTGCCTATGGTGTGTGACCTCCACCTTTGTAAGGACTGTTTAATATTCTGTCTGTATTTCATAACTTGGAGTCTCATTCAGACCATGCTCACAATCCACTACATCTTGGTTCGGAGCACCAGTCTTTAAATCTTTTATTAGTTAAAACATAAATACCAAAATGGAATGGAGTGAAAAGTGTGTGAAATTGAAGAGGAAGATATCTATATTATTGGACATTTTCATCCTTGTTCCACCAATAGGTGAACTTGACTCATATTGAACATTCTTTTTATGAGTAAGTAAGAATAAGGAGGTGTGGAAAAAATAACTTTGGTTAAAATACTCAAAAAGGGAGGACAGGAGTCCGGCGGAGTGTAATTGTATCTTCTTATATCTTGCCATGTAATTAGTTTGTCCCTTTAACAGCCATTCACCTGTTGGGTTTAAGCAAACTGTGGACATTATGAGCATCCCAATTAGAGCTGAATCACAGTTCCTGATAATGGACTCAGTTTTTGTTTATCTTTAATCCACATGCCCCAATAATTGTTCCTATCGTCCCTTAGAGTACTGACAATAATAGGTTCTGATTGATATGATTGTGGAGGTGCGTCGCCAAGGGAATTCGTTACAGGATAATGGGAAAGAAAGCCTCTCACCACCAGTGGCTGAATTGGATGCTGACATCACAGTGCCATCTCCAAATACCTCTCCTGTCTCCCTCTGATTTTGCCCCTCCCGATCTTTCTAATTAATAAGTCTGTCTGTATCCCTGTATGTTATTTAAAGCTAGAGATCCTCCCTCGCACAGTACCACAGTATTGCATCTGTCTGCATCTCTACGTTTGTATGTCTGCGTGTATGCGCACTGATTGTGCTACCAATCCTGCCAGCCAGCCAGTGAACGAGCAGCGAGAGAGATACAGGGAGCGAGACAACGAAAGGGTGAAAAGAAAGCAAATTGAAGGGGAGAGAGAAACGGAGTGTGAGTGCCAGACAAAGCTATGAAATTCATCCAAGCGATTTATCTCCTGCTTCTGTGTCCAGCCTTGAGTCTCAACACTAGGTAAGTCGGGAATCATGGCTTTTATTTTACTTTATCCTTTGTGGTTATGAAAAGAAGAGGGATGAATACGCACAATGGCTAATCTTAGATGCTACTTGAGCTCCGGTCAGTCCTGCCAAATAGGTTTCCTTGCTTTCTTTCTGGCATGAAGCGTTTATGAGCCAAGCATGCCGAATAGAGTCGGTAGAGTGAGGGGTACAGAAATACTTATCTGTTGAACTATACTCTCCTGCCGTGCTATAAAATTCTCGTTTTCGTTGTGTATTTCACCGCTCGAAACGCCTGAATTGTGGAGACGTTTCTTGCAGGGAGTTGGAAGCAGGTCTTGCATCTTACTGGAAGCAAGCAAGTTTAAGTCAGGAGAACCAGTTTAAGGACCTAGGGTGTTAGTGTTTGCCACGTTTATAGATAGAGAAAGTGAGTGCTGAATAATGCAGAGGTATAATCAGACAGGGTGGAATAGCTTGTAGAATAGAGAAAGGATGGAACATGCAGAGCGAGGGAGTTTTGATGATTAATTAAACCATTGATGAAATCAAGCTCCTTTTCCACCAGTGTCTGACACAACTGCCATAACACGAGTTTTTATGAAAGGAAATGCAGGGTGGTGACTGTAACATACAAATATCTCATAAAGCATGCAATACTACATTTACTCTGTTTATTAGTCTCTCATTTAAACCTTATGGATGGTTTTGGTTTGGTTTGGTGGGGACTTCCACACACAATATTTGAATTACAAATCGAAATATTTTTGTGCTTTGAAATGTGTAGACTCAAATAAAACATCTGAATAATCCCTGCAGTGATCACCATTATGTAATTCAGTGTATGGTGATGGGGGAGTATCTGTGAGTTTCTATTTATACATACAGTTTTAGTTTTTGCATGAGTATTTCCTTTTAAACCTTTGTTGGGAATGTAGGTGGGAATGCTGATTTACCAACTTGTATCTTGCAAACATGAACAGAAATACAGTACTGTTTTAGAGGAAGGCTATAGTGAGACTTATTCCTTCAACTAAACTAATTTGTCTTGGACTGTTGCTGTGAGATAGAACCGTTAATGTAAATAAAGAGATTACAGTTTACTGCAAATGCGAAGTATGATGATTACTGGCTCATTTTCAGCTTTGATTTGAGCTTGAGTACAAACTCACGTTGTTAAGATTTGCTGTTGAGAATTCAAGGTGTACATTATTATTATTATTATTATTCCTATTCAAAATATTTGTTTGGGAATGTTGGGGTAAATTTCAGTAAGTCAAATAATTATATTTCATCACTTCCAATGACTATGGATGTGTTGGATTTCAAAACCATCACCCTCTAAATGAGGAAGAAACCATGGCTATTCTGAAACTATATATTCTGGAGTCAATCCTATTTGTATATATATCTCAGTCAATATGTGAAAAGTCTTTTTAGCCACACTTACGGCTAACAAATGTGTCCAATATCCACAGATGGCAAAGCTTAGACATTCTACTCCTGTGGTTATCGTTCAGGTTATATTTACTACAAAAAAGCATTGCACTGGGCTGGTGTCAAGCTTAGAACCCATTGATAACAAACCAAAATTATTTATAATTTCCGCCAATCCCAAACAATGACCTTGCACAACTCTTTTGTATGATATTACACAGTGTGAGTCTCTCTCCAGTTGTGGGTTCGATTGGTTCACTTCTATACTAAGTGTGGGCTTTATACCACTATTTCAGACTCTTTAGTCAGGTTTACACCAAACAATTCTCTTTAATTGGATTTCTTGCATTTTCTACACTAACTATTTGATGCCTCCTGTCTTGCCAACTACTGTATCCCTAGGAAATAGTGATTTTCAGGGGAATGTCCAGAACAACATGAAACATTCACATGCTGGATTACAATTAAAAACTGAAGTTCCTTGGATAATTATTATGCTGACAGAAGGCTGCATTGCTCACTACATGCCCAACTGCCTGTAAATACTAACATATTGCACATAAGGTTATATGTGTCTTTGAACATTGAATAAGATCAGACTGTTATAGGAAAGCCGTTTATGAATAGTAATTAACAGCAAGCTAGACTGTTAGCTGTATTAGCACAAAATACACAGTGTTATCCACCAGAATATCAGTATAAATACTCTATAATGGAGAATTGAATAGGCTTTTGTAATGAGTGCATGATGACCTTGTAGCTATGCAGAACAATAAGGAGTCAAAACCTCTAATTAAATTGATCAAATATGATTCTCATTTGCCTTTACAAGAACAAGTCTCAACTCTTAATAGTTAGAAATGACTTTTATATAAGACAAATGTAGATGAAAGATAAGCATGAAATACTGTAGAAAGTTGTTAATAACTCATCAGGTATGTATTGCCTGCACTGTGTTTGCTTCCTGGATCACATCATTTTAATTAGCCTGCAAGCACATTCATAACAACCGTTGTCCAGTTCAACTAATCTGTTGTCTTGTCTGCCACAAAGTGCTTACTCTTGCTTCTTCGAAAACCTGCTAAAGATAATCACTGACTTCCGATCAATTCTTTGTTTCAAGGGCCTCTTGATTAATTTAATCAATAAATCAAGACAAGCAGGAAAATGGTTCAAACTCAGGAGGATTTTGAATTGAACGTGCCTTCAAGCAGCACATGATAGAATGTTTTGTATTCCAGTTGAAATCTCTGGATGGGTGTTAATCGAAAAGTCTGCGGTCAAGTCCTTGTAGTTCAAACAATGTTTGACAGAGGGAGAAAGTGCAGATTGACTAAAGGGTCAAGTGTGGGGCGGAAATTAGGTCTAACTACTGACATTGAGTTGACGGTTATAGCCTAAATATATATACACTGAAGACTAACTGTATTTGGTTGGCAGGGTTATTAACCACAAAACCTGTTTCATCAGAGACAAATGTTTATCAGCTTTTTCATAAAAGGCAGGCATTTTGGATACTGTTTACTCAAGTGTTAGATGTTGTTCTTGTGTTTTGTTTCTCTGAAGAACCTACTTGGCTGCCATTGCAGGTAGTTCAGTTGGTTCTTTGTGATTACAGAGTGAAGGGTCTATCATTATCTTAATTAAATGCCAGTTGATTTATAATGTGAGCTATTCAGTGAGCCTCATTGGATTGGCGTTTGTTGCTTAAACAACCATAAGCTTTGAATTGAAAGTATTCAACAGTTTTCAAATGTTGGTTTTGACAAGTTAAGCAGTGACAGTTTTTATATAATTTGTAACTCAAGTCCACTGTCATTATATACTCCTTTTGTAATGTTGGTTTGGAATATTTTGGGATATTTTTAAAATAGTATCCACATTATTCAAATGTATCGCTTTTTCATGTGACATTTAGACATTCAGATTTTTTGAAGCTGCAGTGTAGAATCTTCTGAATGCACACACAATATTATGAATATGACTTTGGGGGTGGGGCCCTGAGCTAGAAGAAAATGAGATTTGTGTGGGATGGTAATGTCTGTAGAGAAGCTGAGTGTGGGTGATAATTGAAATTTGAAGGACACACTGTAGTTGCCATGTCACCTCAACCACATTGGCCACATGACGTTAATGAATTGGGGTGCAATAAACAGAACCTTGGGTAGCGCTCCTACAAATGAGAAAGTAATTAAATGGACACCATAATCTGTTCAGGGGAAACAATAGCTGCATTTTTGTATTCCTGGCCATATGGGATACACATTTGCAGAACTTCACCTCAAAAACATTTGAAAGCTCTAAGTTATTGGTGATCAAATGTGATGTATAAGACAGGTTACTTTTCACCCACTTCTTGAAAACACAAAGTTTATGTGTCTAATGACGTGATGTACAAAAACTCTTGCTAAGGCCTTCTTGCTTAACTCATAGTTGAAATATGGATGAGAACTACGGTGAACTGCTGAGCAGATATTTTGGCTTAAGGGACAAACAAAGATCAATACGCATTATAAATTTGGCTTGTCTCTCTGTTGCAAAGTGTTGTAACGCAGTAATTGGATTGGGTAAAATAAATGAAGTTTCAGAGTTTGTATATGGGTTATAAGAAAGCAATAGGTAAAGTTAAGGAAAAAGAATAGTATATATGCAGTGAGATTTTCCTTGAAGTCATAACAATAGTGCAGGACCAGGTGTATTTTGAGACCCCTCTGGAAGAGAACACTGCAGAATTAAATTAGAATTATTACATACAGCATCGGTACCAAACCTTTGTAGAATTTAATGTAGGCATTTGCCCCTGGAATTTAATTTCCAATACCCATTTGCCTGAATTTATGTGACCCAACTTTAACAAACTTGAACTGCCCAAATGTCTGTCTAATATTTTATATTTGTGTCCTAACTACATAATTTCCCTCCAAATATTTGACAGGGATATCACTATAACTTACCCAACATGGGTTAACATGATTCATGGTTGTCATAGTATACATTTAGTTTCAGCTGTTGCCATCTTGATCGGCAGAAGTCTAATTGGTATGTATGTTAACAAGACACTGATGGGTTTTCAATGACGGGCTCAATAAAGAAATAGCCGGGGTATTGTTTTACTCCGATGTGACTGGATGTATTACGATAATAAAACCTGATACATTGTTTTTCCAATGCCAACAATGTGTGCAAGGACAAAGAAATTAGGGCTGATTAATTTGAATGGCTGTGTAGAGGCAAACTAAATGGTTCTTAATAGTAGACATACTAAATACATTACAGTGGCTTTCTTACTGTGACACAGTAAAGCTGTAAAGTATTTAATAGCACATAACAAACAAACCATGCTGTAGTATATAATCAACAGAGGAAGCAGGTAGGAGATAAAGAATAAAGCTGATATTGATGACTACTTCTACGTTTTCCCAACAATTGTATTGGTTCCAAAACAAAAAAAGTAATCGTACAAATATGGGACAACTAAAAGTAAAGCACATGCATTAACTGTCATGGGGAATGTAAAGCAACACAATTTCCATAGAACTTAGAAGAAAAGAAAAGGCTGTCTTTGCATCTTTTGGTCTTAGAAATGTGAGACTCATGACATTGCTGTCTCAGCTGATGACTAGGAGACTTGGATAATGATCCATCACCTTTTGTGCTTTGTGGAAGACTTCAAACAACCTTGACTCTCTAAGGAGTGCACTACATGGCTTTGTCAGTCAGAATACAGCACGGTACATCTCGATTGCATGGAAAGACAAGGGGGGTGTTTGACTACATAGGCAGGTCATTAGTTGTTTTTATTCTCACATCAATCAACCTATCAGTGTCACTTCAAGGCCCAGGGGGTGCACATGCACTTTTCGACAGCCAAAGTGACACCAAATGTCATTCGAGTGAATCTACAATTGAAGGGCAAGGCAGTGTCGGAATGCAAGATGTGCACTTTATTTTTGTATCAGTTACGTAATGGTACACTGTTAGACAGAATGCCCATTGTATGATTATTATATGTAAGGTTTAAATGTCATGCAACACACCTAGCTAAGTATACTATACTATCCAGTGTTATTTTTGTGTTATCTAGTACAATATCATGTTGTGTATATATTCTTTACTGCATCTGTTTATATGCCCCATCTTTTTCTTTTGGCTGACTAATGGCTCATAATTGGTACCCTATGGAAGAAACCAAAGTGCTCAGAGGCATTATTCACAACTGATTAGTGAGATCAGAGGGTGTAGCGAGATTGGCTTGGGCATGAGCAAAGAGCAAGATCATAAATAATACAGGCCTACAAGTATAAAAGCAAATCCAATCAAGTCAGTTGGCATTAGTCATAATTAGACATAACACCATGGTGGTAAGAGTCAGAGATAGTATTAGGTTTTACACTTGTTGGGTTAAGATTAGGTGTTAGGTTGTGTAAAGGTTTAGCTCATCCATCTGAGAACAGTTTCACCAGAAAACGTCTTCAGTTTGCATGAGTAAACTGTGGACTTCATTTGACATACACAGTCATTTTACACAGTTAACCTTTTTTTCCAGCATACATTTGTCCGCTTAATCAGAATGTTGGAGTCAGATTGTATTTACCGGAATTACCGTACATTTCTGGCTAATACGTAACTTCTTCATATTTGTTATTCTCTCTTCTAATAATGGACAAATCAACCACCTATTCGTCTTTGATGTGTACTGTTTCTGTCTTATCCATTTGGCCATAAAACCAATAGTTTTCAATCTCACTTGGTTTTCTGGTGAGCTTTAATTCCAACATTTCAGGTATTCGAGCTATTTTCCCATCCAAACATAGCTGGTTTTCTTCCAAAATAGTGGAGAAAGTGGCCCCTGCCCAGAACCTGATGGAATAAGAGGGGTTTCATCATTAAATTTATGTCTGATGCAAGGGATAGTATACAAAGCATGGTTTACAATGGGTGGGTAACAATCTCTTGGTCTAGAAGGACTAATACACTCAACACAGGAACCCCCTCCCCTTCCCAATAATTCTGGGGTTGCATTTACAGTTTGCAAGACCAATAGCTCATCTGTCTTTTTCTTGACGTTTATTAACCCAATCCATTTTTACTCCGTTACCACACACATCTACGTCAGTTTTTACCCCCCCCCCCCACACAAAAAAGCAATATCTACTCTTTTCTCTGCTCAAGATACATAAATCTGAATCCTTTATCAGCCACCTGCACACCTCACTACAATGCCAGGATGGATTCAGTTATTTTTATCTAATCTCTTCCTGAGCATATTCTGGTGTCAGGATCCATCTTGGCTGACAAGTGCTGGTTCCATTTGAGTCCCCTATCGCCCTCTTCTCACAATGTTTTGCCATGACACCTGACTCTGATAAGTGCATCCTCCTGTGTGTTTGGAGAGGGGAGTGTTTTGCCAGCAACTCCTGGCAAATGAAATGGATAAACCGTTCTATGATGCCATGCAGGGAGTTTATCTCATAAGCTCTCATGTTTTCTATTTGATTACAGTCGCGTGCCCGGGGACTGCCTGTGTTCACTTGTACGTCAGAGATCATTGCTTTTTTATCATCAATGCAAACTGACTGTTGCATTATGGGAGGGAAACGCAAATGGCAGAATCACTGGTGCTTGATTATGCAAGGGCCTGGCCTTGAAAATTCACCAGTGAGGGGACAATGTATCCATGGTGACCTTTTGAATACCTTACGGGTGTTCAGCATTTATTTAAAGCAAATTCAGTGATTTGATATATGACCTTGATATATGATCAACAATTATTCAACAATCTGTACAGGTCATTCAGGCAAATCATGCTTTAGTCATGGCATCATGCGCATAGTCTTCGTGCATGCACTCCATATGGTTATTGTTGTGGGAAGGAACAAGAGGCCCACAGCAAGAGAACATGGCCTTCACCCTGGGTGTCTATGCGCACACATGCACAAGTGCTTATGTGTGTGCACTGGACCCATCCACTGGGCAGAGAGAGAGGATGGTGAGAGGGTGTTATGTTGCTGAAGTCCACCTCCCCATTTGCCTGTCTGTCAGAGGACTTGCTTGGCTGAGCTCCACACAGTGACGGTGTTGACAAAATGACAGGAGGGGGCATACTCCAGTGAATGTCAATTTGGCAGGCAAGCACTGTTTCCCTGGGAGCACAGAGAATCTCAGAGAGCTGCAGTGTATAGAGCTATGTAGACTGCAGAAGACTCTTAGACTACCTCTGTGGCACACAAACATGCACGTCCTACATTTAAAGGTAAATTAAATTCTAACAGTGTTACAAAATTACGTAATTACACATACTCACACTGAAAACATCTATGCTATTAATAAAACATTGAGGTTTGTGCATTAGGCATTGCCATTTGATTGTATAACTCAGGCTCTCGATGATTTTTTTTTATAGATATAGTCTAATGTCCCGATTTGACTCACTGGATTAGTGATGCATTCTAATGTGCTGGTAATCTTATAATCTTTGCAATAGGGGTACAATTACAAATGTGAAATCCTTTTATGTTGAACTGAATTTGTTCCGGAGACTATTGAGGTTACTGGGGATGATTCTGTGCAGAACTAGATCAACAGACAACTGGATCTGAACATACAGCCCTTAATCCTTTTTCCAATAATGTTATTTGGTTGGAGTTGCTCTTGCGATGTGCATCCCCAAGTGTTTTAGGAGATTTCACACACAGATTGTTGGGGGTTTGGGCAGTTTAACAGCAGTGGATTTAACTCTTAATTAGGTTGATTTGTTACGGGGCCAGAAAGGATAAGTTAGTCAGAGCAATGTCTATGGAATGTAGAAGTTGCTTAGAAGTTAACCAAAGTCAGTGTGAATCTGTCTACAATATTTTACCACACCAGAAGCCCTTGATTTTTCATTGGTTCCCATAAATGCCCACAAATGTCTTTGCAGAAGTCTACATTAGGTACTCTTGAAAACCTAGAGATGCTCTCCATGTCAAATTGATTATCTGCAGTCTGAGCAAATGTATCAGTTTGTTGAATTAAAACACAACCTGAAATACATTCAACCCAGTTAGTCTTTTGATCAGATAATAATTAGTTTTAGCTCTGAAGGTCACCTGGGGACCTCATGATAGAGCAGTAATGACAACACAAGGGGGGTACATCTCACCTGCATGCACAGTATCCTGGTAAACCACTGTCTTTCTATCGGCATCCACAATCTTGGCATGCGGCACATCCTCACCTGCAGCGATTGTAATTCATTCTCTTAAACCCTGCGTGTGTGACTTGCATGACTTAAGTTTAGGCTGAGGATAATGTATGCCTGTTGTGTAACTCTAAAGCACTGAAGTAGAACTGCATTTATTTTTCTTTGATGGGATGATCGAAATTAATGCAATTTTTTTGGTTTGTCTGAAAATTGTTATTAGCAGACCATTCAAACAGTGTTTAATACAAATAAGAAAATGTATTAAGACATGATTTTATCGCAGCTTAATGAGGATAGGAACATTTTGTCCCATAAAGTTTTCTTACTAAAGGCAAATTCGATTTCGATTAAATTCCTCCCAGCCTGCTGAAGTTGATTTACTTTTATAGGTTGATCAATTTTATTCACACAGGTTTTGTGCTCATCACAAACATCAACTCTGCTACGGAAACTGACAATGCTGCAGAAGATCTTATACGCAGTCAATGTAAAGAAAAAAAATAATTCAACTGTAGGAAATGTGTTAACTTGGAACTTGACATGGTGAAGATACAAGCTGTCCCACATCTGGTCACTTTTGGGAGTTAGTGAATGTCTCCGGTGTGCATGACCTTGTCAATCCTTTCTTATCAGCTGAGATTTAGACAAAGGGTCTTCTGTGTCACCTGTCCTGGGCATTGACTACTACTCTGCAGTCAGTCCTTATCTTCCGCCTGTCCTTGACGATGAGCAGATCCTTAAAGGGACAGTGCAAGGCACTATGTGAAAGTCCACCATGCTGCAAAAGACTGGATCAATCATATACAAATATGACATATTAATAAATATCACCATTTATTGTGTTCATGAACTGAACCCATACTCTCTGTAAAAATGTTATTTCAACTGTAAACTATTACTTCACATGATTATCAAATTATTTATGTTTTGTGCTCAAAAAGTAGATCTTAACTAAATTGAAATAAAATGATGTAATAGTTAACTGATAAATTCATTATTTGAAGATTAACACTTGATGTGTTAGTCGTCATTTTGCAATGATTTTTGCTGCAGCTTGTTTATCAAAATATTCAGGGCATATGTCCTAGTTTCCATATGTTTTATTTCTCTAAGTGTCTAAAAGGTTGTGTATGTCTTATACAACTTCCATTAATCCTACAATCCCAACTTGAGCTGACATGAGATTCTGAATACTGTAGAGCTTGGTAGCATACTGTAGCAAAGTAAATCCCATTACCTAAATGGATAAGACTAATAATAAAACATTACTTTCAACCCAAACGGATTAGTGATGATTGCATGCTCTTGGGACTGTGTTGAGCTGCCTCTCTACGTAAATGCCTTTTATGTACAAAGCCTATAAGCAACTTTGTTTCACTTCTGTCATGCTTCATTTGGGTATGAGGGGAAATAATGCTCTGCTGGACCGATAAGGTGAGGCAGGACATCACAGAGGCTAAAGAGAACTCTTTCCATACCCTCACATGGTTGCTTATTCTCACATCTTACAGGACATGGGATGTAAACAGGTATAATTCATTGCTACAGCACTGCTACCTTGCAACAGACAAAAAGCATGTTTATTGTTGAATAGAGGCCCTCAAAGATCTAATCGACCGATAACTATATTCCTTTTTGCACAAGGCACAGTAAGCCAACAACTCAACTATAGATTTCCATGAAGCCAAGACTGTATATAGGAGGTTATGATAGATATGTAGATCCCAATGCAACATAGATAATTATGCTGCCCTGGTATTCATTTTTCTTGATTATGAACAACAACCCCTCCATTCTTGAACTTCTTGGTCCTCGAGTTACAAGCCTGCTGTATTCCAGTTATACATGAGCCTTTGCTCTTAGGGAAGGAACACCCTGAAGATACAAACTCTTCCTGTAGATTGCTACAAATGAGAGCTGTGCACTGTGGGTGAACTATATTTGTACCAGTTGGCTACAATAGAGCATCACCAAAGGTGCCTGGAGAAACCAAGTAATTACTTTTGATAATGTTTCTCGGATAAGACCTTATCAGTTATGTTGGTATCTTTTGAAAGTAACAAGGATTTCTATTGATAGAAGTCTTGAGTGTTTTTTTTACTGTTCAACTCTATAGGATTCTTAGCCTTTATATAGAGTACGAAGGTAGATTACAAATTATAGGGTTAGGGTTAGACTAATGTCCTCAGTGGACTAAAGAGGACTAATGTCCTCAGAGAGGCCATTTGTTTTTCAGCACAGATACTGTAGACATACATTAAAAGACATAAAAGTAACAAGATGAAGACCATCAATGGAAAACGTCATAGATATAAAATATAAAAATGTTTAAACAATTACATATGAGTACAATGCACACACCCTAAAGTAAACCGTATAATACCCAAGACTCCCCATAGCTACCACATCTTATATTTGATTCTAAAACTGGATCTTTAATGTGGATCATGCGCATAACCTTGCAAGCATCCAACTTGAAATGAACTTTCACCGTCATATAGAGCACAGATTTAGCATGACCTACAACCTTCTCTGCACAACTATGTTCATTTGACATTTCGAATGGATCTTTAAAATGTATTGATGAATAGGAAATACATATATTTCTGAGGAAGCAATTAGCTCGAACCATGGGGCGTTAGTGAAATAGTATTTGAAAGTGACTTGAGACAAAAATAGCCGCAGTTTAGTCACATTTTCACCCTCTTTTTTTTCTCTCAGCAGGCTAGTATAATGCACTCAGTTAAATGTTTACAATTTCATTATCTTCATAAAAAAATTGTCAGTTTCCCATAACTGTATTATAAATAAACTACAGTCGACTGAAATGCTAGAGTCAAGCTATCACTTGTTGACAAGACAATGATTGACAGTCACCACCATTTTTGGACTCATCATTCATCACCCACAGCAGAGCCACACAAAAATTGCTGCTGACAAGCAGCTACATTAGATACAATTTCCTACATAAAAAGGAGTAATATCAACATTTCAGCTGAGGCCTCGTCTCAAACGTGCCATTGCGGTGTCTTTGAGACAAGGAGAGTGGTGCATCAAAGGACTTCAGGAGAAGCACAAACAACTGCTGGCTGTGTGACAAATACATAAAGTCAAGGTTATAATTAAACCTCACACAACACTGACCTCAAAGTGTAGAGGACTTTCTTTCCTACTTTTTTTCCTACCATAGGATTGACGTCATACTTGACCATTTATTTCTAAAATGTACATTTTCCCTTCCCAGCTATCTTACAGTAGTGTCCTGTTTAATTTGCCACCAGACAACAGCAAAGAAGGTTGATATTATAGAAGTACTATCACAGAGTAATGAAAGCCGGATAGCTTTAGAACAGTGCTTTAAATCAGTGGTCAATGAGTGTGAGTAAGATGTGTATGAGGCTATGTCAATGCTGCTGACTGTTTTTGAGGGTTGCATGACTAGCTTCATGGAATGCTTTCTCATTGTGGTAACAGATGAGTAAACTAGCAGGACACAGAAGTTATAACTAGGTCCGCAGGTGTTGTGGCACCACACCAAACAAGTAGACATATGTCACTGCTTCCGGGATTTAGAAAGATTCCTTTGAGCCAGTTTCATCCCCAACCTAGTTCAAACTCATCACAGGAATCAGACACAGTGGGAGAGTGTCCGACCAATAATGGCTAAATCTGGAGGCACAGCGGCTGATACTCAGCTCCAACACACTTTTATCTACAGGGGTACCTTTACTTCTTCCGTTTTAACTCAGCATGCACATATGGTGCCCACACCCTGTGCTCCAGCCAAGTGTCTATTTCGGTAGTGTACACGAGTTCATGCGATCATCACCACCGAGCTGGGTTCTTATTGGGTCAGTGTCAGTGTCACTCAAACTGGCTTGGAAGAGGAAGTACATCTAGTTTGGACATTCCCAAGGGTTGGGGCTGCTTTGATATTCCCAGAGTGGTCTCTCACCAAATGTGAAGAGGCCATGTTTGCTGTGATTGACATTTTCAAACCGCAGACCCAACTACCGGCTGATGATCCTCAAGTCCCTCTGGAGGGAGAAATCCTTTTGAGCCTCATCTGAGCTACTCCACTCTATTCATTTGAGTAAGTGTTTCACCCCTATATTTTATGTGACAGCCGATTCACAGAGGAGCATTGATTGCGTTGACCCTTACGGGAGCAGGGGTACATATTTGTTTTGCCATAGGCAGCTGTCCTTAAGAACACTGTCATGTCGTCCCAGAGACGAAGACCTGACAGTGACTAGCAGCCTCACAGGAGGCTAGAAAGTGCCCACATCATCACCATCATGTATATTCACTTTGAATTAGTGTGTGTGCTTGACCTCAGAGACCCCCCGGTGATTTAAATGTCCCCCAATCAATTATATTTGCATAATAAGATTTACAGCGTCAAACACTTTCCAAAAATATCTTCATTAAAATGCCCTGGTGGGGGGTTGGAGTGCACTATGTTAGGAAAGGGAATGTGGTGTCCACTAAAAGTTGGCCAATTTGATCTCTCTCTGCCACAGTCAAATGTAAACACCAAAAGTGTCATACTGAAATGTTCACAACTAATTAGACAAGGGTCAACTAGTGATTTTACCCTTGCCTTTACTAGAGATATGTCATCTCTAAATGAATCAGACTTCTAAATCACTTCTTCAACTCACCATAATTCCACAGGGCTTTGAAGAAAATGTCACACCTATTTCACTGTAAGTAACACATGCCCAGAGTAGTTTTTTATGGAGATTCTTTTTATAAAATTGCATAAATAAATGCTGGTGCCTTCATTATTATGATTTATGTTGGTTTTTCAGGTATGATCTGAGGTTTATATGTATCTGAATTATATTAATCATCTTGCATGATTAAAATGCCACATCTTTAATTTCTTCTTGCTCTATTAGTTGAGTTGCGTTACAAGGTCCTGTAAGGTCCTTCATCCGTTTTGCAAGCTTTGATTGCTACACACAGACAAGCATGACAGCAGTGTGTGTGTGTGGGGGGGGGGCAGACTTTTGTTATTAAGTACTGCTGGGAAGTGTCAAAACCCCACTGAGTTGTTTGGCATGATGGCAATAAACACCAATTGTAGCAGCTCCCAGACAATGCAGATGTCTCAGAACTCTAACATAACGGACTTACCACAAAAGCAAGATGCAAATAATGAGACCGGTTTGACCATTGATTAAATGACTGAAGTAGATGTTTTCAAATTCAACATTTTGTAAGGGTTATATAATCTGGAAAGTTAATAAATGATCATTATTATGAATAATTTATCAATGCCCATTAATATACATTTGTATTAACATGACAATGCGTATTAGTATATGCATTCAGTGCTAAATATAGCTTAATTAAAGGAATTTATGTAGGGTTTACATGCCTTTTCAGGGCTATAGCCACTGGGGACTGTGTGGGTTGGCTGTTCAACAGTCACAAACTGGGCAGTGACTAGATTTACATCACTTCATCACCATGGGAACTCCTACAGTCACTCACTGACCTATATACAGTAGATGTCCACACCCATTTGCGATGGTGACCAGCTGATAAAGAGCTTGCTTCAGAGCTTGGTTTCCCATACCATGATTTTACTTTTGAAATTTTGATTAAAGGAAACTGAAGACAGGCTTAAAGTCAGCAAACCCCAGGCCCTTGATTACAACCAGGTTGAAAGGTGGATGCAATATTGTGACCTAGTCATGTAAAAAATGGCAGCCATAAATGTTGGCTGGCAAGCACTGGAGGTGAAGATAAATAGCTGTCAACGGGAGAATGGAAAACCATGGTCACTTGATTAAGTGTGGATAGGAACATGTCACTTCTCATGAGTGGCTCTTTGAGATGGACAATAACTGTGGAATCCTTGGAGCACTTAGTGGACAGGGAGAAGACAACAGCACATCTAGATAACTGCAAGCACGTAGCGTTTTTCCTAAGAGCTTACTCTTTACTATAAAATGTTGTTTATTGTTTCAAGACAAATGATATATGACCAACTAATAGGAACCTAGTTAATGTACTGACTAAAATGTTTAAACACAAAGATGAACATGTATTTGCCTCTCTCTAACTTTTTACCTACTAAAAAGCTCCATGTTTCTCCAAGTGCTTGGCAGACATCTTCAGAAAAGCACTGAAATTCCTCTGTTGTGCCACTCTTCCCTTCAACCCTTCAACATTGCTCACATCTGCTGTGCTTTGCTTTCAGTGTCAAATGCCGGCTGTGCGTTTAGAACTTAAGAATTATACGGTTTCAATTTCCAAAGTAGGGAATACCACACTTTGAATGAGGATGGCTGCTTTGCACTGTCAACTAATAGGTAGAAGAGCAGGCAGTGACAGACTGTCGCCTGACACAATCCCCCCCCCCCCCCGGCGTAAGTTTAAACCTATTTTCTCTGTCTGTCTTGTTTTCATGTTCCACCATGCTATCTCAGACATCTTTTTCCACCTTTGTCTAAGGAGACAGTGTCAACATATTGATTTCCTGCCTAAGTGGAATGAAAAAAATACATTGACTGTGTAAGTTTGATGTACTCTCATTGATGACCTTACTGGAGATTTGGTGATGAATGTTGAATTGTAGGTAATAATGTTAATAGTTTAGTTAAAGTCAGGGAAGGAAAAACACTGTTTGTTATATTTGCTGAAATTAACTTCACATCCTGATAACAAATACATGTAAAGGTTTGTCAGTTAAAGGAAATCAATCAGACATCTGTGGGCGTTGCAGGGCTGTAATAAATGCAACGAATCATTAAGGTTGGACCTGCACTAATGACTGGACGGCATTCAGATTTCGGACTGAATACAATGATCGAACGACGACTTGTCTGTCTGTCTGTCTGTCTGTCTGTCTGTCTGTCTGTCTGTCTGTCTACCTTGTCAAATACGTGGGGCTTTTAATGTACAGAAGGCATACAATGCATTTGTGTATATAATACATAATTGTTCTAACTAGTAATGTAAATGCAATGTGCATTGTCTAGAAAGACATAAGGGGTAAACACTCCCTGCATGTCAAGCACGCATGTCACTAAATAGGGGGTTGGATCCTACTTACTACCTCCTGCCTCTTGTGCTGTTATTAACCTTGTCTGTGTCCTTTTCCACAATCACCTTGTTACAATGACAAAATAATACAATTGTCTAAAATATATATTTTTTTGAAATCTGATATTCCTTTCACACTCATTGCCTAGGAGAAATAGATTGTCCAAACCACAGGAAGCTTGAGCTTTTTGTCGAACACAAATGAATTGGTATTTTACACCATCTGTCAATTCTTACAATTGATTGTATCAGAAGGACATTCATGTCATATGTCTTACCATGCATTTCTATGCACAAGGAAGCATTAAAACATAGCTTGCAAAAACGAATCAATGTGCAACTCCAGTCATCTTAGTATGAACAGTATGTAGCTCGCACAACTTCTAAATAGGACACGAAATTAGCTAGGCAACCACTGAGGAGCTTTGTGACCATGGTGATGGAGGCCTTGAGTCCTCACTTTCAAGGAATGCACACTGATTGGTAAAGTAAAAGGCAGCTCCTTTGGTGGTGCACATATAGAGATTGTGTGACAAAAAATGGGAAATTAAAATTACATTTACAAATAGCTTGCTAATGAGCTGAACACCATAGTGCCATCACAACATGAAAATATTATTTTTGGTTAATGGGACGGTATAATGTAGATGAAATGTTGTCATTGCATTGTGATATAGATGACGATTTGAACACATACAGTAACACTTTAATACATTCACCAATGCACATTATGATCCATGGCCTTATATTTGCTAAGAGAAATAGCTCACTTGCTATCTAAAAATATCCAACTTTATACGACATACATATCACTGCCTTTTTTATTCATTACAGTTATATTTTCCTGTCATGTCTCCAGTCCCTGTTCCTGTTGGTTGAGTATTTGTCCAGTATCTCCATGTATTCTCAACAGATTTCTTTGTCCTAATTGGAAATCTGAGCTAATTATCCCCTTGCCTGTACTTGGCACATCATCTATCCCTCCCTGGGGGCTGTCAGGTCTGGCTCATATTCCTGAAAGAGTCATTGATGGGTGAAGATATTGGATATACAGGGTTACTGAAAAGGGACTAGGCCATACAATTGATTAATATGGATTGGGTACTGAATATCAAGGTGACTCAGTTATCATTGTTAACTAACAGCATTTGCAGAGATTTCACAATGTCAATGGCTTGCCTTTAACAGATGGTTTAACTTTTTTCCCTTTCCATCTCCCTTGAAAAAGTCAGTTGTTTGTTCTTTGCTTTCATTTTTTATCTTCACACATTTTAGTAGATTACTAAACAATTTTTTTTTTGTAAAAGTTTGTGTAATCTTGCAAGAAGTCCTGTTAGTAACCTCACTTTAAGTACAGAAATGAAGGGTATCTTGAGCAACCATGGTATTTTAAAGGTTTTTGCTTAAATTCTTTCTCTAGTATAGAAGGACATAAAGGACATCTCTTCTCTAGCACTTTCATGTGTCTCGTTAAGAGGAAATAGAAGGCAAACAGGGATTAGATTTGTGACCAAATCAAATAATTCTCAGGAATACCTAATTTTCTGTTTGTTATTCTCTGTCACATTCCTAATTCCTTCCATTGATACCACAAGGTTAGATGGTAGGGAGCTGGAATTACTTTGTATTTAACTGTTGTTTCCTGAAAAGCACAAAGCTGATTGTGGGAATTCTAACATACTATACCCCATGGGCTATTACTACATGGCCTATATTTACAACAGCAATTTTACATTTTAAGGACAAAGGAAAGCAGCAAACAGGGAAACATTAAATCTGTAGCAACACTTTCCTCTCAGGGAGACCGATTTTTTATTTTACATTACATTTATTGAACATTACAAGTGATGACATTTTCCATCCAACATTACTGATAGCAAAAGGGTAGTGTCCCCCACAAGGCATTGTACATTTTGTTTCAATATTCTTAGTGGTAATATGGTGTAGTCATTTATGTCTTTTAGGTGTAGACTTCCTGGACGTTCTTAACACATCTACAATACAAGAGTCTCTGCAATTGTTCCTTTTCACTCTAAACTTCACTACTCTTCTAAAAATGACACACTTGAGTGTAGGAGGTTTTAAGGGGCATTTTAAGGGCTGTGGTTCATAGATTTTTAAAATACAATATAAATGTATATATATATATATAGGTGGGAAACTCCTCTTTCCCCTTAAGACTGGATTCTTGCAAAAATGTTCCCAGAATATGTTCAATAACAATTGTACTACACAGTTGTTAGAAAAGCTAAAAAAAGAGAAAAAAGTCTTAGCTGAGTAAAATAAAATGTAGCTACTAAGTAGCTAACTTTACATATGTATTTGAGAAACATAGACAATTCACCTTTGCTTTGATTTATGTTCAACTGTTTTGGACTGAAAATAAAATTCAGACTGTTCAGACTTAAATTGTTTTGTGGCATGTGCTTGAAGAGTAGCATTTGCAATTTAGCAATAAATAAATAAACAAACATATAAAAATCATTTTGCTTTTAGAATATTTATTAAATAGGTACCTGAGGCTTAGCCAACAGTACAATAACACTGTAAGATATGCTCCCAAAGTAGTAAACAGTAAAGCCTAGCTCTTAGGCTCCGTTCAACAGGTTGATTAGGGATCTTTAGCTACTTGATTTTGACATAATTTGATTTTGAGCACAGACAGTCACTACCAATTGAATTTCCTATTGATTCTCCTGTAGCTGCAAAGGTCAGACTATTCATATCACCTGACTTAGTTAGGTTGACCTTCAGAGGAACTCTCTAACAGCCAATTTCTCATTGATTTAGCTTTGTTATTATTTGCCTGAATTCCTGGTATGCCAATTTTCTTGTAGCATTTATTTTCAGTTCTTATTTCCAAATTTGGATGCCTTTGTTTTCGTTTAAGCAACTGCAATGCCTCTTTGTGTCCATTGTCTGTCTCCACCAACAAACCTCAAATCCTCAGGTCACAAAAAGTAAAAAAACAACTTTATATACCTTCATGATACCATTGTGAACCATATCCAATCGTGTGAGTGAACCATATGAGCTACTGGCACAGGTTGCAGAGGTCGCAAATGTCCTCAACCAATTTCAAAGTTATAGATTCTTAGGATCTTGCAATTGTTCTTCTACAGTGACAGATTATATAGAAATCCTGACCATTACTTTCCCATCAAAGACTGAGCTGGAGAAATTGCTCCGGCTTTGCACTGCGAGCTTCGGAAAGTCTGTCACCATCACAAGGTTAATGGCAAATCACTTTGAGGGATTTTGGTGAGGAGCAAGGGATTCATGCGTTGTCACACCAGCTGCTATGGAGGATTACTATCTAGAGACAACAGTCATTAATGGCACAGGTTTCTGCAAACACCCGATTCACGAGCGCCTGACAGGGGCATCAGTGTCAAATCCAGGGAGCTTTTTGAAAGATCAAACTGGTCCCAGGCTTCATTTAGTAAAAGGTTCTGGCAAGGTGTCATTAATGTGAGCCCTTTAAACCCAGTAGCCAAGCTTTCTGCCATTTTCTCTGTATTCACATATTAGAGACTGTGTGAGTGGGTTTCAAATGCTAATGCATGACTTGTACTTCTGCCATGGCATCTGCATAGGTAAAATCCCTGAAAGTCCACAGACAACTTTTTGACACATAAATGGGGTCAACAACAAAAAAGGTATTTAGCCAGTATGGGATTCTAATTGAAAATGACTGTTGCACAAGCGCCAGTGGACACCACCCTTTACTTTCCCAGTCTTTTAAAATGTTGAGCAATTCATGTTGGTGCATTGAGCTATAAAACAACTTTTGCTACTGTTATGTTAATGAAAGATGCAATTAGACCTGTGTTTTATTGATTGTGCTATAATCACAATGTGATTGTATTTTCTTGCAGACAGCAGATCTGACGATGTGTTCATATCATGGCACCAGGCATTATTCTCACAGAGATACTTATGTTCTGACTGCAATTGCAACCACCCCAATAGTTTTATCCCACTGTACTCGTTATTCCAGTTTTAATTTTAGCAACAAGTGTAATGTATTCACTGTTTTCAGTGTACAATTTATTCCTCCTTCTCTCCATCTTTTTTACATTCTTCCCCAGAGGAACTAGTTAGAGATGTAGACCTACCTGTGCTATGTTATGAGACATGGCATTTTGAGAGAACGACTCAGTGTCAGGAGAGATTTTGTTCCCGGAGCTTGTTCTCAAAGGAAAAACACCCGAACACACTGAGCTTAAAATAGGGTTTTCTAAGCATGAAGAGCATCATCAATGTGGGTTTGGGCAAAGGATCTTGGCTCACACGCTGTGCCGTTTTTTCCCCACATAATATGCTTGCAGCTTAGGGGTTGCTGGAAAGAGATTGTGTGTGTGCTGGGGTGGTGGGCATGTGTGTGTGTGTTTATATGTGTTGGGGTGGTGGGCGCGTGTGTGTATTTGTGTGTGGGGGGTCATACAGGCAGAAGGTTCACAGTACAAACTGTGACTGTTGTGTGCCACTTGGCTCATTACCTACAGAACATTACCTTACACCATCCCATCTGAGTGTCATATGACACTGAGGACTGCTTACTGTTAGGGGACAATCCTCCCCAATAGATTCTCCTTTTTCTGTTCAGTTTCTTTTTACTCCAGAAGCATTCAGGAAATCCTTGATGTCGACATCGAAGATTACTAAGGAAAGGCTATAATTAACGTGCCTCTTTTCCTCACTTCCTTTGTAGCTGCCCATCCCATGATATGTGCTGCAGAACTATGACAACCACATTCAGCCTCTTGGACAGGATTAGCTAATTGCACTTAACATATATTGTCCATATGTAATTTACCTTGCCCATTACATCATTTTTGTCTTATTCTTCAACAACATGCAATCAATGCACCTACAGTATGGCTGTTCAGAAACCCTAATTTATCATGCAGTTTGCTATCTAATTAAAACATGACAAATTGCCTTACAACCACAGTATACCAACAGTGGACCCTTGCATCTTGTTCCCTCTGAGTTACAAATTAACTGAAATATATGGAGCAAACCCACAGTTTCCATTTTTCTGCAAGCCATTAATTTAATAAATGCACCCTGAACCTTGCATGTTGTTTATCACTTTCTACATACCAATGAGCACAGCAACTTTGACAAAGGCAAGTTTCATTTACATGCAGCTGCAACCTATACTTTATATACATATTCTTTCTGCACTATGTTCCTGTCACTTGGGACAACATGGGAGATCCACCTTACATTCCTTTTGTATTAATTCATGAAGACAAATTATATCCTCGAGCAGGTTCGCCTTACCCGTTTATCTGTCTTGCTATAAAAGGCGTTGCACAATTACATTTACTTTACCGTTCTACACTACACTTTCAAGCTTTCTCACATTACCTCAATCATACCAAGGACTCTTTTGCAATTAGAATTCCAAATGGATTGTCTCAAATGTCTCAATTTTCCAAAGCCAATTGTCTCTCATTAGAATCTTTTTCATGGAATACTTGCTGCTTATAGAGAATGCATAATACAGATGTTTCCTCAAGTGATAAGAATATTAACTTATTTCTTCGAATGGCCATTAAGAAATTTATTAATGTGGTAATGAAATGCTCTATTAGACTAGGAGATAAAGTAAAGCTGGATTGACACGGTCAAGCAGAAAGATATGGTTCAGGGTGTGTGTACTATACAAGGGTGTGCATACTATATAAGTGGGTGTGTACTATATGAAGGGGTGTGTACTATATGAGGGTGTGTACTATACGAAGGGGTGTCTACTATATGAGGGTGTGTACTATACAAAGGGGTGTGTACTATAAGAGGGTGTACTACATGAGGATGTGTGTACTATAGAAGGGGTGTGTACTATACGAGGAGGTATGTACTATATGAGGGTGTGTGTACTATATGAGGGTGTGTGTGCTATACGAAGGTGTACTATACGAGGGTGTGTATGCTATATAAGGGGGTGTGTACTATATGAGGGTGTCTACTATATGAGGGGGTGCATTTTATACGAGGGTGTGTACTATACGAGGGGGTGTGTTCAATAGCAAGTGTGGTAATTGATCGACTTCTTCACAAATGTTGGCTTGAATGAGGTCCTACAGTTATAGTTCAATAAGTGTAGAATAGATACCATTAGGTCTTGTTGATTTGAACTGCAGAGGAAGCGTTTCATGCTCTGGTTGGTATATTATTGTTAATGTTGGTATGCAGCTACAGTAATTGGATTAGACACATTGTAGTGCAACCATGGTAATGTGCACTTGACGAGAGTTCAAGCTTTCCAAGGGTAATTACTCTGTGATGGTAGGTATTTTCACCAGACAAGACAATGCATTGAGCCCCACTTTAAGACCTCTAGTCCATCATGCATTTGTTTTGAGTAATGCACAGTGTCTGTAATGCAGTTGGTAAAAAATGTGGTGGTGAGACACAAACACCGATTTCTGGAACTATAGATTGTATTGAAGTAGGTAACACACAGATTCCTGTAATCATGGATACAGCATAGTGCCTGTGATCTAAGTAATTACAGATTTCTTAGTGACATTAGTGTCTTTGTTTCTCAGCTCACAATCAGAATTCTCAAAAGTACTTGTTCAGTCTCCACATCGTCTAAGCATTACATGTTGATATTATATTTCCTAAACATATTTCCAGTGCTCTGGCACATGTCTCCTGTTTCCTTCATCATCATTTGCCATGTGTTCGTGATTAAAATATATGATTGGTTCTCTGTTAAATTCACCATACAGAGCTAAAATTGTATACAGTTCTGCCTAAGAAAGGTTTGCGGTTTGGATTAACCTTTTTCTTTTTTTACGTTTCTGGTATGCAGTGCTGTAAAATAGTCTTGTGTTTTCTATATTGCATTCCCATAAATAAGACACTGACAACCAACAGAGGAGGTTAAATTCATAAGAACATTGTTGGTGTCGTAAGCCTGACCTCAGGCTATTCAGTGAAACCATACAATAGGTTAATGATAACAGAATGTTGATGTTGCCTCTGTGGAACATAGTTATTATAATAATACCCCAACTAGAATGTTTCCATATTTAACGTAGTCCGATTTCAGGAAGAGGTTATGTCCCTCAATGACAATTGGAACCCTGGTTTAAATAAAGCAGATAGCATTCAATATTACTGCACTGCATCTTAAAGTGAATTTATTACTTTAACAGTTTACCTTACATTTTCCATTATCTCATTCATCTAGGTTATATCCTTTTTTCCATTAGGATAATGAATGACCTCAGTATCAGAAAACATTTTGTGGAAATAATTGAAATATACCTTGCAATTAAATACGTCTTCTCTTTAAAAAGCTTTTTGTACACTACCCCACTCTTCTCTACTAATCAGCATATAATTGTTCATTTGCATACTTTGCACTGTCCGACTTTAAAGAGCCTTCAAATATCATTGTGAACAGTTAATCAAAAGACCTCAAAAAATGTGAGATGAAGATAACTTTTGCCTCATCTTTAATCTAAAAGGTCATGAATGAACTGAGGGCCTAAAGCGCCAGGAATAAGAGATCCTCCTGACTTTGATGACCATCCAAAGAGACAGGCAAACTGAGAAGGAGAGAGTGGTGGAGGAGAAACGCTTGAGCTCCTCGTTGTCATTGTGGAAAACCGGTCGAGACTTTGGGAAGTTGCGCTTTCAGCATGCTGCTGTCTACAGACACCTAATACAGAGAGACAAATGTTACACGGCTGTACCTAAGCTAGCGTGATTTTAAACCAGTTTCTGTCTCATTGTATCAGACTTCATTTTGTGCTAGTAAAGACTACAGTCCTAAGGCAGAGTTTACCCAAGCCTTGCTGCTGTGATGGCTAGTGACAATAAAGCATCTGTGTTGTCAGCCTCTCTGCCACCACAGTACTTGTAATCTGAGACCAAAAGAACATTTGCTTATGACAGGCTACTGTGACCGAGGCTGATGTGGTACTATAGCTGTTACACAGCAGTGTGGATAGTGCAGGTACAGCTTGTTTCTATAACTAAATCTTGAAATATATGTTAAAAGTATGAGAATTTACCAAGATGGTACTGTAAATGTCCAGAATATGGTCAGAATTAAAGAAGTGGTCAATCTGAATTACATTTGTAATTATTTTGCTATCTTGAATGACTATCATTCTTGGTTTACTGCACTTTGTCTTTGATGTTTTTTGACAAATTCAGCTATTCACTGTTACAAATGTGTACAACTTAAAAAGAGATTAATATGGAAATTCTTGAATGCCTTGCTTTTGGCTGCTTTGAAATATACCCTTCAAAGTATTGAAAAAAACGGATTCTTCAAAAACCATGTTTAGTTTCCTCTTTGCATGCTCCTGCCTTCCAGACACAACAAATTATCTGCCCCATTCTAAACAAAACACTGCATCTCAAGTCTGCAATGTTTTAATGGCCAAAGGCTTTTAACCAATTATAAAAGACAAGAAATTTGGATTTTTATACTATCCTTCCAAACAACAAAATCAAACTGTAAAAAGCCCCAAATGAGTTCTCATAACTCCCATTCCTATAACATGACTCATACTAACTAGGTGACCATTGGCACAGCGGAAATTGAAATATGCAGTTGAAACATAATTTAAGATTTAATTAAATTGTCTCTCATGGGCTGCTTACATGTCTTTTTTCAGTTGTTCAATTTCAATTGAATAATGGTTCCATTCTTCAAAGCATCATCTCTATTAAGGTGCTAGGCTCAATGTAGAGACCTGTCCTCCAAGGGGGAACAATCCCTAGATCTGCTAGTAAGTAAGGAGTAACAATATGTCATATGCCACAGTGTAGTATAAAGTACAAAATAACAATTTCCTTTAAGAAACTCGAAAGGTGAAGGTGTAGGTGTGGATGACCAAAATCATATCAATCTCAAAACTGTGAAGCATGGAAATGATGAATTGACTTGGTAAAAAACGAATCATCGGTATTGGGAGCTTTACTACAAAACAAGGAGCTTTTTAATGAATAAGCTTGCTAATATTTACTTTCCCTGAGGTATGGACATGATAGTACACCATACCAAATTCTCTTCAACCTTGTCTGTATTTAAATATAGGCAAACCCATACACATGATGCATAGTGCATCCAACTCAAAAATGACATGGCAGACAGTTTGCAAATTAAAATTCAGTTCCAAGCTCATCTACTGGGCATTGCTCATGTTCTATGCATGGAGTTTCACAGAATTAACATGTGAGCCTACATCAAATGTCTGGTACAGGGTCTTATTTGCACAGGCATGCAGATACATGTGCTTACCGGCTGATAAATGTTGATCGCGTTCTGACTCTTATCTTACTGCAATGCCAAGTTTCTTGACTTTACCCTAGAGTTTGTCTGAAACCAATTTGAGTAGAATGCTAAATCAGTGCTTAGCAGTTGTAAATGGTTGCATATCATTGCATAGTCTGCTGAGATGTAAGAGTTTGGATAAGAAGTCTTCTGCTTACAAGATTCAGTGCAGTGATCTGCTTCATTCAAGGATCCCTGATAACTAGAGGGGCAAGAAATATTCCATTATTTGAGGCCAGAAGGTTCAACATGACAGTTTTTAAGAGCTCTCCATTTGAAATAGTTCCTAAGTGATCAAAGTGGTGCTTGATCAGCATTGAATAAAAGGTAATGATAGTGCACTGCACCTCTGCATTGCACACAATGAACACAAAAGACCAGAAGCATTAAGCCCAGTCAACGTGAATAGCTAAATCACCTAGTAATATAACTCATCCTGCTTTCTCAAATCCTATTCATTGATAAGTCAACATCCTACTGCAGAGGAACATCACATTTTGATTCAATATATACTTCAGTGGAATATTGTTTGTAAAGTAAGAAATATGTTACATTAATCATTTTACTGTGCATCCATCGATCATATTGCCATAGCTTTTCATTTAAGTAAATTGACAATTTGGCATCTTTCAGGCGCCGCAAAAATTCTCAGTTTTCTGATAATAATGATAAATGATGTGCTCATCCAGCTTCATCTTGTTGTAAAGTAAATTATGAAGTATCATCATTATTACCAATCCCTCATTTTACAGTATGAATTTTTACCAAATACATCTGTTTGTTGACCTTTAGATGTGTCTAGATTCAAATTCAAATTGTTTTATTGTTGAAACATGTGACCAATTAATGTGGTTGTAGGTTATGCCTTTGACTCTTAGTCTCGTAGTTTGTCCTCTTCAAGTGTCAAGTAGGTTATATACAGATAGAACTGTCAATGTATATCAGTGTGTTTGAGGGCAATGGAGCTCAGAACGATATTAAGGTATGGTGGGAGATTCACAATTTAAATGCGGTTATTGTGTTAAAGCTTACTCTGTGAGCTAGTAGGAGTCGTATCCAGTCACCACTGGATAAGTCCTTTGTGTCTTTTTATTGAAGGTTAGACCCAGGAGCTTGCATGCCTTTGTGAAGGTGTACATGATATACTGGAGATCCTCCTTGGAGTGTGCTGTGATCACATTATTGTTGAACTGCTTTACGACAACAGGAGTGGAGACTTTGTTCTTTGCCTTAAACCTGTCAAGCTTCATCACACAGATCTGATGTGAACTCACTGAATGTGAACTTTGCAGGGAGGAATAAGAAAAGAAATAAGCTCCTTCAGGAGTTATATAAATATAAGTTCAAACGGTCAAATTGTACCACACAAATGACCATGACCACAATTTAACTGTTTAAAATGATAGAAAAATCCAGTTCCAAACCTAATTAGAAATTGCATACAGTTTAACACACTCAATGACTCATGACTCAAATATCAGTTTCTTAAGCATGAATGGCTGTGAGATATTATAATTATTAAGTGTTGTAAAGATATTGTGAAATGAATGAGACACCCTATTAAAATCTTACCGAGCTTTAAGGCAAAGTACAGTAAATAAGGTAATGGGCCTTTCAATCCCAATTAAGTGGTATATTCATCAGACATGCCATTTAAGAGAACTACATGTCCAAGTAAGTTTAAGTACTTCTTCAGATATGAGAAATACTGAGCACTGTGAAAGTACTCGGTCAGGTATTTTCTAATACTGTAAACTATGCAGCATTAGCAAAGGGGAACTATAATAAAGAATTCCCAGTATCCCAATATTCCCAATATTTCCAGACAAAATTAGCAACACATATTTTGACATATACATATCTGAGATGAACCAGTAAAATGTACACAGAATTAAATTAGAATTTGAATTACAGGTCTATGGTACCTTGAGGTTGTATTTATCTCAGAAAATTGTATCTTTAAAAGTCAACATGTTTATACCAATACCAAGACATAAACTAAGAGTGTAAGCTAAGTATTCCTTCGCGTTGAAAACCCCCCAAAAGACATTTAAACTAATTCCCAAACATAGCTGATTAAGGAAGGTTTCTGCTGGTCTGCAACAAGTGCTTGCATAATCTGCATGTCTCCAGTAGGTCTAATATAACTGGATTTGAGGACCCCTGCTACTCCAGCTTTAGTTTTGTTAAGGAGGTATATGGGATTTTTATATTCATACTCATAAGCAATGGTAAATACTTGTTGCCATGTTGAGCATTTACTTTTTAGTCTTAGAATGTGTTTATATAAATCAATACAATAAACTAGCCTAACTTGAGTCAATAGTTTTAATCTAATGCAATTCAACATCAATGTCTAACATGACCCAAAAGTATTGATGTTTCTCTCATCCTTTGTGAACATCCAATGGATTTCCTCAAAAAGCAGGTTAGATCAGGTTGACTAAAAGCCACATCGCATTAGCCCATTTCCATGCACACTTGACGGGGCACAAGTGGATTCGGTCCTCACTAAATCGCTTTGGGGGATGAAGCAGCCTTGAGGCGACCCATGGCAACATTATACCCTGACTGCACCACAGCTAAACCGACAAGGTCATTCTTTTGACTTGGATGCATCTGTCAGGTTACCGTCCTTCGTCATGTCCCAGGAAAGTTGCCGAGGCAGGTACCCGTGTGTAATGAAATCAGATTGATTTGGAATGGTTTGCCATGATTTGAAATGAGAAAAGACTCCCTTCTCTTTATTGATAATCTATCCAACATAACAAAAATGTGTGGTGTACCATAGTGCCCACTATCAAGGGCATTTGCTTTCAATACAGAAAGGGAAAAAGCTGAACAATGTGAGTAAATATTTCCCCTAATGTAAACTTTCCAGATGGGTGGGTCATTTTATTGTGATAATGAAAGGCTGAGGAAGATTACAGATATCTAAGGGCTTTTCACAGACAAAGATTTTGCAACTTCACACTTGGCTTATCATTGGTCATAAGGACTGGAATTATTTAAGGAATTGGCTTCACTTTAAGTCAGATATAGCCTCATTACATTTCTATTAACTTGTAACTTTGGCTTTGGGTGAAGGTTAGACTTGTGCTTTATTCAAGTACGCTTGTACACGCTGACTCAATTTAGCCATGTTTACAAACTGCTGTTTAATGAAAACATGCCTCAAGGCAGATTTTTATGACTTGTTTACACAGTGCAGGAGGTTTGTTTCACAGTGACAAGATATTTGTTACTTGTGAAGCCTAATTCTGTTAGAGAATGGGTGAGCATCATTGTGTGTTGTTAGCGTTTGTGTGTGTATAAGTGCATGTGTTTCAAAAATCGGGCTCAACAGCTGATAAAAACCCATGAGGAACCATTGCAAACTGCTTATTTGACATTTCTATTTATTTTAAGACCATGTACCAAGAGTGCTTTTGGCAAAAACCATTGCTGGACTTCATTCCTTAAAAACCCTGTGTTCAAATGCCCTGCATCTATCACGCCAGTCTCGAATGGAAAGCACTACAAGCTAAAGCAACGATAAGATATGAGGATTGGGTAACAATTGCTTCAGAACCTGTCTTTTGATACTGCACAAACTATAGCTAATTCACAGTAATGTGGGGTAGGGAAAGCCTCTGATGCATGTTGAAATTTCCTCTGCAGTATGTCATAGACAACAAAAATTTAAACTACAGACATGGTACCTAGTGCCTGGAATATGTCCTTATTCAGTTTATGAAAGACAAACCAAGTTTGTGATGAGTCACTGACTTTTTATTCAAGGCATTGTTGAAGGATCCTTTTGAACAGTTTGAAAACTACAGGCCGGTATTGAGAAATATTGAAATGGTAAGCACATTCTTCATGATAGTAATGTATGGTGATACATTCTCCCAGATAGCTTATACCTTTGTACAGACCTGTCAAATTTAAATCTGACAGATCTCATTGCTGATTGTCAATCATCCTTTTCATCCCAGCCTTCCTTCTAGTCAAGCTTCAAAATAGGTCGGAAATCAGACTCTTATTGTATGCTTGACTTCGATTTGAATTTCATCATATCAATCTAATATGCTTACCTAGGATATTTTGAGATACTTTCAACCACATGGCAGTGTGCTTACAATCCTTTAAAACTACAAATCTTATGAAAAGCTTGATTGGAGTTTTTATTGAGGAGTTGGTAAGTGGAAAATCACTGTTGCAAACAACATATGGTAAACAAACTCTGATGCTGCCATCAGCGTTAAAATAGGGATCTGACTGACAGTCTGGCCTTAACTGTACCAAAACAATAAAACTAAATCAGTTCTTGCCTGCTCGAAATTGATCTTCCTACCTACCAGAGGATTTCTAATCCAAATCGGAGTGGTGCACAACTTGGATAGTTAACCGGTAATCAAGTCACAACTATCATCCAATTTTAAATTCTCGTCCTCACTCCCTATCCCACTAGCCCCACCTCCCCCACCTCTCCGTCTTGACGCGCTCTCCCTGAGTGGCTCTTGGAAGTGGGACAGAGGCTTCACTGATTGTCTTTGATGTGAATCAGGTGCATCTGTGTCCCTAATGCCCAATCCCAACTCCTTTGTTATAAATCAGGCGGGAGAACGTCAGTGCGTCTATGGCCACCTTAATGCAGCTCCATAGTAGCCCATTTGGATCAATTGTCGGATTTTTAGAGGAAGGAAGAAAAAAAAACATAACAGTATCCTTGAGTCATAGTCTGGAACTAAAATCATATTATGAGATTTTCCTCCTCTGCCACTCCTAAACACCACGGCTCATTGCACTGCGCTGAAGTGTACATCGCTAAGGCGATTACGCAGCATTTTGTTATTTACATACTTTTGTGAAATTTGAGGAGGAGGAGGAACCAAGGAGCTTGTATGCATTTCATCTCTCTTTTATCCTTAGTCTTACGAATCCAATGTTGTACACAGAAGCATATTCCTCCATGCCTTAAATTTGGCGTGTTGAATCACATTATAGCTTGGCTCGCTGGCTGTTACCGCTTATTGTAATATAGGTTCCCATTGCTCATGTGATCTAATGCACAAAGAAATTCATTAGAACATAATAATTGATTAAAAAGTTTATAACACAAGCTTTAGACAATCATATGTAAATGTATGTTAAGTTACCTTTTAGCAAGGTCAGAATTTACATCATGAAGTATGGTAGAAGTGCAGAAGATATTTTTTATGTGTAGCATGAGTGTGAAGACTAATAAGGTACATTCATTTATTAGGGGCATATTCTGACTTTCCCAACATAAAACTGGTGTTTTTGTAATGTTTCAATAAAATAGTAGAAAGGAATTAAGTATATCTGACTCCTACTTTGAACGTACTAAAACATTATGTATACCCTCACAGTCTAGACAGAGGATTCCTTAAATTTCAATATGTCAAAGGATTATATAAATCATGTGAATTTAAATATTGGGTTCAGCCAAATATAGTCTCACCTAGAGAAGAGGGAATCCTGTCCATAACACATGCCTTGAAAACATTCAATCAAGTAAGTAAGTAAGTAATGCAACTGGTGAGTGTTCAGTCTGAGACTGTGTAACAAATGTAATTTTACAGCTGCACACCTCTTAGATTAATTGCAAGCCATACTTAAAAAGTGTATAAGTACTGCTTTGAATCTGTTTCTTACAGGGTTGTTTACACTGAAGACTTCTGGCAGTATTCAAATGCAGTAGCTACAGCAACCAAACTGGATTTGTGGATGTCATAAAATCTCTCAGAGCTAAATTATAGTGGTGGTTTTTCGCACACAGCAGGGATTGCTTTATCTGTCACAGCAAAGGAGGTAGCTATTGATGTCTGGTATGTGTGCCTTTTAAAGCAAAATGTCTACACGCTATCTGGCTTGATTGCACAGCACAACAATCACTATGGGTAAGAACACAGCCCATCTCTGAAACCATGATTGTAGAAGAGCATTAGATACAGTGAAATCAACAATATAATTGGAGCAGACAACCTTGGGAGAATACAGTGATCTCTTTCTAAAACCTTCTTTGTCAGATCTGCCCTGTATAAGAGCTGCTGCTACAGGAAAAGGGATGAGTCACGACTGAAGTGTAGATCAGTCAAGATCAAGTCTAGTATCACCTTGTCTCTGTGTATTCCGGCCATATTTAATAAGGAGCCAAAGTGATATTGTGAGGACAAACACAGACAGGATATTAAATTAGACTGAAAAAAGGGATTCCATCCATACCAAGTTTAACGCAGCTTAGTCTAGACAGTCTGGGTCCCAATTTTATTCAATAAATCAAGAATGCCTCCAAGAGAACTTCACCTCGCACAGCCGCTGTCTGATCTGAAATGTAAATGACAGAGGAGACCGATGGTTTTCTGACACTTTAACTCCTGAAAACTGTTTTAAACAGGTATATGGTTTGTTTTTATAAAACATGACAGTTTAGGGAAAGCAAAGCAAATAGATAAATACATTTTAACAAAGATTTTAAGTCTCCATTTTGACACTTGGTATATCCCATGTCCCCACTTTCAGATCTTGTATTTGACTTACAGTAGTTGGATGTATGTTAGGGTATGCAAATTATTGCTCAGAGAATATTCTATATTTAAAAAATAAATAACAATATGACAGAGTGTTAAACGCTGAGGAAAGTAATTGGCATCTACTTATGCGTGAAAACTGCCTGCAAGTAACTATTGAATTATTCATTCATTATGGTAAGTATTTCTATTTCAATGCCTTGAAATTCGAAGTCTGTTGAAAATTACGCAATTTAAGTGATGAACAAATTAGCCTTTGCTGTGTAGAAACGAGAGCATATGGGGGAAGATTCCAGCAGTGCACCACTGTAGATACCATGCTCCCTGTTTTTCATGCTCAGTTTGCAGAACTCATATTGAGGTCAGTTGCTGTGTCATTTTGACAGATAAAAATGAACCCTGTTCTTTATACTGTATCTTTGAATATACTTGCCCTATTTCATGGATAAGCAGAGGCCATGTTTGGCCCAATGTGTGATATTTGGTCAGCGGAATCTTGAAATGCAGCTTGCCTGGCCACTGCCAGTTCAGTCAATGCAAGATACCTGACCCAGAGGGAGAAGGTTACCCAGGGTAGCTAGTTTTGTCCTTATTTTGAAGAAGCTCTGACTTAAAATAGCTCTACAGAATCCAATATGAGTAATTGTATGAAAGGCCTATTTGCTGCATGGACCGGTTCACAGTTATGATGGCTTTCCAATTAACATTACTTCCCTGTCAATGGTAATTTTATTGCTTATGTCAACACTCCTGATTACATTTAGGTGATTATTATCAATATTCCAAACTGCATTACTACAGCTCTTGTTTAGACAACTTTTTAAACAGATTTTGTACATTATACTATACAACATTTTGCTAGTAATAAAGTTTAGAGATTTAAAAGTGTATGATTCCTAGAGATGATTTAGCTACCAATTTTCTTGCAACCAATACTTAATTGGAAATAAATCTAAGGAAAACAGAGAGCATCAATCAGATTGAAATACATGGCAAGGAAATACGTTTTTCTGAACAACTTTGTGACAATTTACATAATTGGTAATGTTAAAGAAATGTTAAACTAGTCATCAAAGTTAGATCACTGAATACTTCATTGCTTTCAAGACATGTCGCACTTCTCATCAGACTTGGTAATCTTGTTTTATTGTTGTCAATGCAAAATTGGCTTCTTCTAAACCTATTGTTTTACCATGTCCCTCTGCTAAACAATTAAAGAAGATTTAGTGTCAGATATCCCCGACAGCTATGCAATTAATATTCCCCGCTGTCTGCAATGTTTATACAAGACAAGAGTCAGTAAACATGACTGATTGATTTTGTTGCAGGTGTTGGGTGGTGGTCATGCTCTGCTAGAGGAATATATTAATATCCTGACAAGCCTTGGGCAGTCCTTCTTATTAAAACTATTTATTTGCACCCCCTTAATGACATAATTAATCCAGCCTGAAATTGGAAGTACCACATAAACCGCTGTCAGCTCATAATCAGCATGACAGCCAATAAGCTCCTTTGCCACTTAAAAATAACTTTTGGTTTTTATAGCTGATGTCCCATGAAATATATCCCTCTTTCCTAGTTTAGTTTCCTCTTGATAATGGGTGTGGTGGGTTTTATGCACCTGTGCACACACCTGTGCACATACCATCTGTTTGTATGCCAGTACAGCATGTTTCACTCTGGATTGGGGTTAAAAGTAATGCACAATGTTTTTAATTGCATTTTTCTTACCTCTGCGTTATCTCTGTTCATGCTGGAACTTTTAAAGCATATCTCTTCACAGTACTTCACTCTTCTGTTGGGAATGAATGTGTACTTTACAGCGTCTACTCTGACCCGTCTTACACTCCACTGAGAGGGACAATATTGGAATGAGCTCAGCTATTAGGATTAAAAATACCAGGGGTCAATACTTTGTACTGATAAAAGCATTTCCTGTCAAGTGAGGACTAGTTTATTTCCCAGAGTCCTCGAGGGGAAAATGTCATGGCCTTGCCTTCCTGTATTGAGCTGTTGCTTCTGTTGACTGTGGGTCTCAACACATTTCCCCTTTTCCAAGCCCACAGCTCAGCACTTCTCTATTACAGGGCAAGGTAAAGCTCATATAACTCAGGAACTTCCTGTGACTCCAAGGCTAGAGAAATGTTTGTCCTTTTGAGGTTTATATAATCTTATCCTCACCAAACAATAAATGAGGCCTTCACAAAACAGCAAGAAAGCTAAGCTTGCCCTTGTTACACAGTTTTTGTTTTACTTGATTCTTCCAAATCACTTGTTTTCTAGATGTCTTGATTCCTATTACCTTTCAAGATGCATTTAAAGATGTGATTACTAGCAACAGAACTTTATGACAGAGGTTTGTGATCAAATAATACAGCAGGATCGTTGGTTAGACATGCAGTATATCATTACAGCACTTTTCTGTCATCTAAAGCGCGTTTATGTAGGGAAACGTTATCGGAACACTGGATTCAGAGGAGGTCACAGTGTAATTATGTAACTAGTGTCTATTTTGCCAGTAACAACCTATTTATTTTGGACCATGGGCCAAAAAAGAAAATAAAGATTTTCTTTCTGTCTTTTTCTCTTCAGTTCTTGTGATCTAACCGTTTCTGTGTCAGTGGGCCTCAAATTACAGTCGTATTCATTTCACAGCCACGGATGGGCCAGTCCATTGGGTAATGAATAAGATGGCAGATGGGGAGTGATTTTTTCCCCTCTCTCTCTGTTGCATGAGACTGTAATAAATTTTCCTCAATGTTATGCAGCAGCAAGCCATGCGCTGGATGCAATACAGCATGTTATTTATTTCTTTTCCAGGTGCTGATTTTGTATTGTGGATTCATGTCTTACTGTGCTTGATCTGTTGATGGGATCTGTAACATGGAGGTTTTTCAGGGTCCAGGTTAAAGATGGTCCACAGATGAAAGCTTCCATGGAAAAATGTACACAAGTGTGAGAAAATAAATGTGTCTCTTCTAAATGCTTATAGTAGTTGTACCAATTATTACAAGAAAAGTCTTACACAAAGGTTGTTTTAATTATATTTTAGGTTAAATTAATTAAATGACTTGAAAACATGCTGGCATAATTTACTCTTCAAGTGTTTTCAAAAGTATTAGTTTAAATGTTTTTTGAGAAACCAATTAGAGTTTCTTGTGTTGGGAAAAACCTGTAGAGCAAAAACAATTGTTGAATTTGTTTGATCAATAAAGCAATGTTTACCGTTGGAAGCAAACTAGTTTTTTTTTCACTCTAACAGGCTTCCCTGCAGTGCAGAAGGGTTGTTGTTTTTCTTTCGTTCTGGTAACTATTTCTGAGTTTGGGTTCTTGGATCTCATTGTGGCATTTCTAGACCAGAGTGTTGATTGCAATGTCAGTCAGTCAAATTCAGAAAATGGCTTGTGTGAAATATGAAATAATTGCTTGCTTTACCTACCATGTTTTACAATTGAGTGTTTTTTCTGTGTGGGGGGTCCGTACAGTAAAACAATCCATGAAGATATGCATTTTAGAAACAATATTGACAAGTAGTTCTAAGCACAAGCACAGATAGATCGGTTTAGTTTGAAGAAGCCCACTAAAGATTTTTTACCGTCTTGCGTTTATGAGGGGCGTCACATTCAATCAAATGGATTTATCAATCTGACGTTAGCTCATTACAAAAAAAAGAGTTGGGATAGTTGCTCTGCCTTTTTTTCATATGGTAGTAAAGAGAGGAAGAACGAGCCCATATAGCAAGCTGGTCTAGCCCCTAAAGGCCAACGCTGTCAGTGTCGTCTTCAGCTCTCAATTTGCCACTTGCCACTGCTTCTTCTCAATTCCCCTCCCTAGAAATGCTTGGTCCCCGAATCACACTCTCCTACACTTGTGTCTCTCCTCTTAGAGAGCTTTCTAAAATCTCTGTAAAATTAATACATAGTGTACGTGACAGAGTCAACTGGGATACTTATTTCTTTATAATGACTACATTTACATGCAAATGTGCAAAAAGTTATTTTTGTCTCCTGGCAAGGTCACAACTAAATGAGAAAAATGGTTTCTCATTGACAATTCAATACAGGCTAGATTTATAATGAATGAAAGTGCATTTGACAACTGGGCCCTGTAGATTGCTCTGTCCTTTTCCAGTGATTGGGAGACTGCTTGTATATGTTTTCCTGACATAAATGTTGAGAGTTATGCTAAGAGTAAATGCATGGAAAAACCTACTCTAAATTGATATAGTGTGGTGATTCAAAAGTCAAATGTGTTTTCAAATGTTTTTGGCCCTCTTTGGCCCAGATTTAACACATCATACTAATAAAGTTATTTTCTTAATCTTCAAGTAACTGTACTATTTCACATAACAATGTGAAATCTGCAAATTTGTAATGTGAACATTTTTATTTTTCTCTCTTGCGTGATAGACAAAGCTATGAGGGGCTGGAACAGAAGCTAAAGGAGGTCTTCACTGAAAGGACCGGCATCCTTCGTCAACTCTCGAAAACTTCAAAGGAGCTGGACAGCATAAAAGGCAACCTTCAGGTTAGAGTCCTACTGTCTCTCTCTCTCTGCCAGATTGTCAGGATTTTAAAGGGAGTAGTTGGCTTTCAATGCACTGCCATTGGAACCCTGAGGTAATTTTTGATGCTCTGTGTTATGTCTCCAGAAATGGTTTGGAAATTTGACTTATCCTATGATTCAGTCTGCTACCTCGTTGTATAATGATCCACTACATACAGCACTAAAGGCCTCATTTGTCAAATGTGGATGAGCAAATGTTCAGCAATAAGAGGATCCTTCCTTTTGATGTGTCTATAATGCTTTTTGGTACAGCACATTTTCAATGAGTGTAGAAAAGGTCAATTGTGCTATGCCTTCTTGTGAAAGAATGCAGTTCATCAGGTATCAGAAAGTGAATGGAAATAGAGATTAGGGTTGTCTATAAGGATTAAGAATAGATTCAAACTGGGGACTATCTGTATTAACGAGAATTAGATAGTTCTCAACGTTTTGAAATGCACTGTTCTAGCTAATCTTCGACCCTTGCAGAAAGTCCAAATATCCCATCTGCCTGGTCAGGGTTAAGGTCAATCTCATTTCAGTTCTTGACAAATTAGGTAATAGAAAGAGATTATATAGTGAGGGTTTCCTGAAACATAAAACAGAACCCTTCAAAAGCAGTATGTCCTCCCAGTCTCCCATAATATAATAGTGAACCCATGTCTGCCTTGGTATGGTCCTCCAAGACAACAAAGAATGGAATTACACACTCTTTGCAATTTCAGTGGCAGGGCCCCTTGGGCTAGTCTGGGTGGCATAGATCCCCACTATTTGCACACTATAGTTGCTCTTGTACTGGATCCTTAGTATCATTCAGAATGATGACTCTCCAATTCTACACCATGACTAGTTGGAGTTGTACTGTATGCATTTGGAGTTGTTGTGCGTTCAGGGCATTTACTTAATGACTGCTTTCAGTGGCAAAGTCCCTGCAGCTGGTCTGGCTGGCACAGTCACCCGTGGTATATAGTCTGGCTACTATTATCCTCAGGGTAGGCTTGGATGTTTGCTCACTGACCACTTGGAAGGCATGCGTCCCCCCAGGCACAGCGCCAATGGACTGGACAGGGCAAGGGACTTGTGGACTGGGATGACATACTTGAAACAAAATGGGGGAAGGGGTAGGGGGTTAACAAAGATGTTTACTGATATTTTATTTTATGTGATACATTATGCATGTGGAACAGATTAACCTTTTGGAGATTTACTGTCTGTGGTGTTTATTTCTTTAATGAGCGGTCCCTGAGGTTTAGTTGAGCTCCCTCAAAATATTGCTTGATGGAGCTTTGATTCCTGGCTGTGGCTCCTGGGTAAACTTGTTTGGAGATTAATAGGATAGGAGTTAGAGCTATTCTCAACCTCCCAATGGGATTTGATAACAATTTTGGGTCCATTTTCAGCATCACTGTAATACCCTCGCTCTTGGTATGAAATATTGAAAAGACTAGCCCAGAGTATCAACATCAGATACTGGCCACACATATTGCAACAGTTTCAAAGGCTGAGATGTGAGGATCATATGATCTTTGCCTTATGGGTATTCCCAAAGAAATGAAAATTGTAAACCAAAAGTAATAAAATAAACGTGTTGCTTCTTCTGGATGTGTTGATTTATGATGTGAGTGTGCAACCTACTTGGCAAATACTTATTAGCCTAGAATTCCATACACTTTGGTGATGTATACTTCTTTAAATGGATTTGTTAAATTCTCAAACTCTATCTTCATGTTTTAATCTGGTCTATGCTCTGGTAAGAAAGCAGTTAAGGAACTCCAATTAGTGTATGTATGGAAAGCAAACATTTGAATGATTACTAGAAATTATGAATACAGAGCATTCTTTGAATACCACTTGAATTGATTGGCTAACAAAAGTATATATCTGAAAAATGATTTCCCAAAGCATTGTTTGATTAAAATTTCCATTACAAAATAATTTATAAGAATATGAACGTACAAGATTTCATAATAAAGTCATTAGAAAGAATCTTTGTATTATAAAACATGTCCCAACACTAAGCACTTGGAATCAACTCTTGTCATTTATTGTGGATTGTGACTTGAAAAGCGTATGTAAAACATTTCAGTTGATGTATACTAATATAACAATTTACTATTCCTTAAACAGTATACAAATAGTTATGTGATGAAAGTCATCCACTTTTGCAATATGCCAGACTTCTCAGACTTTTCCTTTTACAGTAAATACCAGAGGACATTGAATTTAGATTCTTGTTTGCCATTTTCTCCCCATTTGAGTGCTTTGAAATTTTTATTTCAGAACAGGGTGAGGCTGTGAGTGGTCATGTTATAACCAGTTCCTCTTCCAAGAATAAAAATGTCTTATTTTCTTCTAGTCACTGAAAAATGATGACTCGGTGGCGAAGAAGGATGTTCAGAGAATCCTGGAGCTCAGCCACAAGCAGAGGTCAATTTAAGCTTCTTCATTTCCCTCTCTTTCTCTTCCATGCTCAATGAGCACATTATCTAAAGAACTTCTGCATGAATTATCGGCTAGTGGCAAACTTATGGACAGTGTAAATTTAACTTAGAAGTAAACTCCCTTAAAATTGGTGAGTGAACTAAAATAAAACAACACATTGTAGTTTCCAAAGCATTTATCATAAATACAGTAAAAATGTGTTGCAGGTCAATTTAAGGTGTGCACATTTTCTGCCTGTTTCCCTAAAATGTCCTGTATCCCCTGACTAAAAGAGTTAGTGTGGAGCCCTGAAATGTGTTCCAAATGTAGTTCACATGACATCCTGGCTGTCTTTCACTGCCCTGTTGCAAGTCTTCTTGTAAAATTACAAGCAAATGCTATGACAATCACAGTGGTAAGGAAAGAAAATGTTTGGTTGGCTGAGCTGATGGAAACAGACACGACCACTGGCATGTGAAATAATGCAGCGTATCACTGTAGTGCGGAGGAATTCACAACATTTCCCTGAAGAAAGCTATATAGCTCCCTGCTATATTGACTCCAAGATATTGCTCCCTGACTGCACAATTGATAGACCTTGACTATGTCACATGCTGTTACATTTATAACTCGAGTTTTGCCCAGCGAAAAGGAATAATTCCCTCTTGCTGTAATCTTTTACCTTATTATGTTGGGATGGGATTTAAGCCATGTTGTTTTGTTAAGCACTGGGAAAGTATCCAGACTTTTTCATTCTTTCCATGTTTTGGTCAATAGATTTTAAATTAATTACGTTTAGGTTAGACCATTAAATACAGTTTACAGCTATATCTTGGTGGTAAAGAATTACACTGTAAATCAAGAGGTTAACAGTTCAAACATACACCCACATTTAGATGACAGCAAAATGTTGAATGATTTGCATCATTACTCAGAGCCTTTTCTATGATACTCAAATTTGAGGTTTGCTACATCCTGTTTCCTTTTATATTACTTCAGATAAGTGCATAGCTCAGAGATTCAGAAACATATCTACTATAGGAAACCACCAACAGACTCCTTCAGTTGGCTGTCTAAGTGCCTGGGAGTAAATACCTTATAAAGGAATAAACACCTTATAAAGAACAGAGCTTCAGCGTTCTTCTGCAGAGATAAGGGAACCTGCCAGGAGTTCAGCCTCCTCTGCAGCTCTGCATCCCTCAGGCTTTTATGGTAGAGTGGAACTTATGAGTTAAGGGCATAGACAGCCCCTACTGCCAGACAAAGACAGAGTTTGTTAAATAGCTGTTATAGGAATTGGTGAGCATGAGGAAAAATATTCTCTGACTTGGAAAGACAGAATTCAACACATTAGCCAGAATTGCAAGTATTTAGTCTGACAAAAGAAAGAAAATTAAGACCACAATGTGGTAGGTTTAGAACGCAATTCTAGTGAATAACGTTTGAAAATTGTTTTTTTATTTCAAGATCTAGACCCATGGTGCCTTGGTACCTTGGCACTGCAGGACACTAAGTGAAGCAGTGCGCTGTGTGCTAAAAGAGTATTTCTCACCTCCTCTCCATTGCAGGGAGGAGATGAAGTCCCTTCAGGCAGCCTTGCAGAAGCAGCTGGATGAGGCAACTGAGAGTGCTGAGAAGCAGCAGGCCACGGTGAGAAAGTGGACTTGTCATCACCTTCCCCTCGTAACCACCCCTGTCACCTGTCTCCCAAACATGCAGGCCTTATCTGGTCATTACCCATGAGACAACTCTTCTGGTTCACTGTATTCCATAACTTAACATTCACCTTTGTTACAACACTGAAAATAGTGTGAGAAAAAAAACTAAGCAATTAAGGTGTCCTCTCTTGATTATGGGAGTTATTTGTTAGGGGTGCATGCACAGGTATCATTATTGTTATTATGTTCCATTCATTGTTTGCCTTCTCAGTTCTTTAGCTGAATTTAAAGTTTTAGTTTTTATGTCAGGTTTCTTTTTGCTCAATTTGACTTGTGGTCACAACTTTGCAACAATCATTTAATGATCACTTATTGCCTTGACCTTTACATTCTGTCATAGCTGGACATTCTTGATGGACAATATTAACATCAGTTCAGAATGTATTAGATCTAGTCTAGTTCAGGTTACTGTCGTAAAGCAGAGCCCAGCTGGATAGTATCCTTAAAATGTTTATTGTGTCCCTTTGGATTCATGACTATGATTGCACCTTGCTGTGCTACACTGTATTGTATCCAAACAGACCACTGCCAACAACTCTAAGAGATAGACTCTTGTTTTCCAAACAAAACATCAACAAATCACCAGGAAGCCTAATTAGTGTAATAGACTGCTGTGGTATGTATTTGAGATCAATATATTGTAATAAGGAAATATGTTGTTTTTCCAACATTCTGGAACTCTCAAGGCTTGATGTTGACTGTGACAACCATGTTTAGAATAAGAATGGCGGATGGTGCTTCCTCAGTTTACCTTGTGGTTTTTTTGTGTTCTTTTTAATGAAATAAGATGACTAATTCCATATTTTTTATTTATAATGACTATTTAATAGATTTTAATATTCATGTTGAAGGTTTTGTAATACTCAATACTGTACTGAAGTACAAAATACACAAAATGTATTACGTTTAAAAGACCAGAGAGTTCCTAATCTTCTAATTTACCAATGTGCTGGGAGTCTGGAAAATGTATACAATGGAAAAACTAGCTATTGCTTATTAACATGCCATGGAAATTGTAGGGAATGTGCCAGAATACTGGATGACAAATCTAAATGCTCTACTGCAGTTGATTTCATAAAAGCAAATCAAGCCAGGTTGTTGTTATGACACTACTGAATCTTTCATACTGAAACATAGATCTTTCTGTGACAGATTTTCTGACAGCCCTCTGTTTTGCGTGTGTAGAAATTGTTGATGAGATTTCTGTTTCAGCTTTGGAACTGTATGAAGTACAAAACATACAAAAAGTATACAAAAACTCCTTGGTGAAAATGAAAGAACATGCACTATACTCAACCAATGAATTGGGTCATTTCCATGCTAGTTTTACGATATTTTGTGGTGCTAAAAGTGCAACTGTAATTGGTTAAAAAAGGTCAGTAGTAATAAGTTTGGGGTTTGACACATACTTTTACATGATCCAAATAAGTAAGCAATATCCTAAATAGCCTTTGAAGCTTTATTGCCTCAGAGTTGATATACTGCTTTAATTTTTGATTCATGTATGTTTATGAATAATTTAGAAAACAAAAAATTTGAAACTTGAATGATATAGTTATTGCTACAGGCGGTAGCATGTATGCTAAAAAACACATTAGCCTACAGAGAGAAGTACAGTAAATATTATGTTAATAATTGATTTCCATAATTAATTTTACACTGTTAAATATGGAGAAGGCATTTCATGGATTTCAGATGAGGCTTTCCTTTTCCTTTGGGACGATGAAACATTTGAAATTGAAACAGCTAATAATTTGCCAAGAATTAAAAAATATTTGCAACCTGATACAAACGTTTCAGTATTTAGTTACTGCTAAATATGTTGGACTTTGCTTGAGCAGCTTTACCTTTGGTGCTTAGACAAAACATCAGAACAAACATTTGCTTCAATGGGGCAACTCCAATCAGACAACGTTTTTACCCATTGCCTCATACATAAAATCTTACCTTGTGACTGAGATGTCAAACAAGCCCAATTTACATTTCTTGGCCTCTTTAGCCATATCTGGGTCTCAACTGAAAATAAAAAGGCTACCATACTGTTCATAAGTCAGCAAACACATACATTAATAATCACTCTACGACAACAAATATTTTTACAAGTTACACAGTAACAGAAAAGTATGTGCAAAATACATACATATATTAAAAACTAGTATGGTTAGAAATTGTAATAGCAGAAGCAGTATATTTTGGTACCAATTATGTGATTTCTTGTGTGATAACTTTATGAGAGTTTTTTGTTTTGCAATTGATCATACTGTTATTACAATGTTCTGATGTCATATAAAGTGTCATATTCATACTATTTCAGCAACATAGAAAAACGAGCATAGTACAATTAACAGTCAAAACAAATTGTATTTCCAATTTAGGACTAGTGCTCAAAACTGACATTGTTTGACCCTCCTGTGCCTTGCCTCCAATGAGGCACACAGGGACTACAATGTTTTCTTGACATCCCCATGGGCAGACACAAACTGAAAGGCTCAAACATGAACTGTGATGCTATCTGGCCCTGCTCAGGGGCTGTGTGTCAACCACAGAGACCAAGTTTACAGTCCCCTGGTTCCCTCCTAAGATGAAGTCACCTGGACCATGAATCCTTTCCTCTTCATCCTGAGGACTATCTAGATGACCTTACACAAGGACATACACTCCCTCAGACCCGTTCCTAAATAGGTGTGACAAAAAATCTGAAAACCAATTTTCCTTCGGAATTCATTCTTTAAGATGTAGTCCTGCTCAGCGGGTTGCCATCTGCAGAGAGTATTCCAGACCTCACTGCCTGTTAAATACACAACACAAGGGAAGGCTGCATGACTGAGACAATAATAGCTTGTGATGAAAGGTTTGCAAAGATCTCACTCAGACAATGGACATATGCGCTATAAAATTAAGCACAGTAGAAAGTTGTCAGCCACGATTTAAGGCCATAAACTTGTCTCAGACTGACATCTTGCCCTCTTTGACAGTCAGTTGAGCAGGATCATTAAAATTCATATGGTCCAAAGCAAATGTGTGAGACAACAGAGAGTAATTAGAAGATTTATTCATGTGTAGTAAATATTTAAAGACTGACTCAAATACCAGCATGACATGTACAATTGAACCATATGGGGTACTCCAGGCCCTGTGAAACAATTTAAAATATTTGACCTTGTATTGTGTTTTTAATATCTGGTTTGAACATTATCAGTATGAATGTAAAAACTAAAGATGTAAAACTACATTATTTGTCAACAGATCAAGTTTCTTAAGATGGAGATGGAGAAAAAAAACAAGATCATCAAAGACCTACAGCAAGAGGTGAGTCTGAAATTCTTATGAAACATGCATGTGAGATCAAAGTTAAATTGATGTGTAAGAACTAGTCAATGGCTCTTGATGATAATTTCATAGGTTGATCAAATTCTATATTCATGTACAATATGTGTAGGTTATACAAATGCCGTACACTGTATACAGACCAGGTTTTCCAGTTCTAAAGGTCATTGTCAGCAGGGTTAATTTATTGGCAGTGCTGGGGTAGAGAGCTCAAAATTGGTTAAGAACTGTTTGCAATTCAATATAATTCTTATGAGCGTCTGCGCCTTCATTGACCTTCTAATTGGATAACCCAATGTGACTTGTGGTTAGTGGCTGCAGAGGTCTAGTGCAAAAAATTATAGTCAACAGCCAAATACCCCAGGTCAGCAGAGAGCAGAGTAATCAATCAGAAGCTGAACTGCAGTACTTGGTACATGCACATACTTTACCTTTGGATAACTTCACAGGTGAAACATAAATTCCATGTAAGGGACATCTATAGAAACATTCAAACCAACAGCCAGGTGAGTGCTAGGGAATTCACATCGCCTGAGGGAGGTCAGAAAACATTCTGTGACATTATTAACTCAGCCAACAAGGGACAAAAAAACTGTATGTGAAGAACATAGCCAGTGGGTCTTGTTCGGACACAGCAAATTCTATTAGGGACAAACAGCAGCGGGAGAGGCAATACTACCAGCGAGACTCAAATCAAGCCGTTTGTTTCCACAGTAGGGAAGGTAATGTTGCATGTGTTGACAGTATTCTACAGAAGGTTATCTTAAATCACTAAACGACCTGTTAAAAAGGCCATAATCTGACTTTGTAATGACCAATTAAAGAGTTTTCCACCATCTAACATCAACCTTATAAGGATCAGAGCACACTAGAGCATTTGATGTGGATGTACCCAGAATTCTTGTTTGAGATCAAAACTGAGGAGGATATTTGTCTTTTTTAATGTTTTTTTTTCATTTGTGTTCATATATTGTGAGACAAGTAGGCATGCAGTAATACATTCCTCCAATACTGTGACTGTCTCTAGTGGCAACATAAAGTGGCTAAAATCAACTTTATTATTCATGAGAATTGCCATCTGAAATGATTTAAACAGTTAAACTGCAAAAGTTGTCAAAAAGGTCCCAGACAATATTGAAGGTACATTGTATTGTGCTAGTGTCCCTCAAACATTTAGTCACTGTAGCATTGACCTTAAAGTTTAAAAAGAAGCCTGTGCCAGGTTCATCTTGAAAGGGCCTCTCCAGATCTGAGTGTCATTGTTGCTCTTCTCAGTGGGGTCAACACCATTCAATGGAGGACATTGGCTTATGCTTTGAAAGCTGTGTAGCTTTGACATTTTAAGTATTGACTGTATCCTGTACCAGATGATGAAAACCAGTCAAGGAATTTTGAGTTTCTTCCCTGCAAGATAAAGACGGTTTATCTATCGGAGTTACCAAAGTCAGGAAGGTCTTTTAGATTTGTCATTCTATCTCTCCGTACATGATTTGGCAAAGTTCTTTCTTATCAGCTTGGCTTATTTCCCAATAGGGCTATGGTTAAACTGAAGTGGTTTGCTTGTGGCAATGGCATATACTGTACATTAAGTTTAATATCTGAGACAATGTATTACTGCCATTTCAATACACTCAAACTCTGGAAAACTAAGAATAAATCAGTTATTAAATCAATTGCAGCTAGGATATATAATATGGCCCTGCAGTCCTGGCATAATTAATGAAATGTCATCTGCATAGATAAGAAGACGGCGGCGCCTATTTTTTATTCTCTTATTATCATCCTTACTAATTGACTCAGCAAGGGGCTCAAGATAAATATGCAAATAAGAGTGAAGATAGCGGCCCACCCTGCCTTACACCTCGGTCCAAACTAGAGGAAAGTAGCAGGACTCATTTGTAAACACCCCTAGTACTTGAACGATCGATAGATTACTTTTTGTCCAATTGACAGTCAAGTTACCGCACAGCCTAGTGTCAATGAACAATAAATAATTATATACTTTCAATGTTATCCAGTGATATACAATTATGAGAGCTTTCTAGCAAAACTATTTATATTTTCTTTAGGACTCATTATCATCTTTTAAAAATTATTGGCTTAAAAGTAGTTTATCCTAACAATCTCTAGTTAATGTAAAATTGTGTTATTTGCTCTCCACAAGTTGTTAGTGTCTGCATTACTATTTGTGACAAAAGCTGACCAGGAAGTCTGGACATGTTCAAATAGTGATCCATATGTTCCTTTAGTATCAGGGAGGTAGGGGATACCTGGAAGCAGGGGACTACAATAACAATTTGAGTAATGAAAGGCTGAAACAGATTGACTACTGAAAGCAAAAGTACAGTTCCATTGACTGATCGATGTAAAATGTACATTTTTACAATTTAATAGAACATTATTGGTACATTATTGAAAACCAATTTTCACATGAATGATTTCCAGGTGTCAGATGCTTCTATGTGTTTGATGTCATTCACGTTAATATCGCTCAACCAATTAATCACACCCGATACAATACTGAATCCACCAAAATGTAGTACCAGGGTTCCTGCATGTACACTGTTGTCACTGAAGATATTATGATGTAGTTATATGATAATGTATGTACATTAAAGATTACCTAGTTGTAATTATGAAAATCCAGCATGTATTTAATCTTTGATTTACTAACTTGAAGCTACAGTTTATGTTACTTCTGTGAAAAATTTGCTGATCCAAGTCACTGGAGAAACTTTATGAGTTTGATGTAAACTCATAATCTATGATTGGCTCCGGGGACTTTGATGTGTGCATTGTGAGACGAGGCTATAGAATGATTTACTGTTCGACTCAATTTCTGCTGCAATGTGTCAGCTTTGTAGTGCAGTACAGTAGCACAGTAGACAGCTCTGCCACTACAGTTGCTTAGCTCTTAAGATTGGAAGGCATCATTGTGATAGGTGGAGACAAATGTGACAGATTCAGAGGTTAAACATAATGTTAATGTGACTCAGCCAAACATGTCACGAGTCACCAGTAAGATGAGGGTATTCTGTGTCTCAGCCAATCATTTTTCTCAACTTACAATGAAGTATGCCAGCAGGCGTCACACTTATGGGTGTATAAATATGGAGTAAGAATATGAAAAAGACTGTCTAGGTCAATGAAGGAAGAGCACTTGGTCAAATGTCATCCTCAAAGGTATATATTTGTGAGCTGTATGTTTTTGATTGGAGTCATGTAACATTAGGCATCCTGTGTCAAAGAGCAAGGACAGATGGACGAAGTATTGTATATGGGAATCACACTGCACATTCCCATGCTCCACATTAGCTGCTTCCTAAATATAAACTAAAGATAATGACCATGATAAGTAATCTGTATTTTTTTAGCATTACATGCTGCCAACAATATGGCAGCACTTGGCAAATAATGCACTTTGACATACTGTATGTGACTCTGGAACTCATTTTGCATAATGTTTCATGACATATGAGCTGCACTGGATCTCATTTTCACTCTAGGTCTGTTCTGGGGCAGCTACATGTCACATTTTATGACAGCTGCCATTTCTCTGAGTCTCAGATGGTGGCCTTTCTTTAGAGAGGAGAGGAGGTGCAAGTGTTTGGTCTTGATGCCTGGCCAATTCTGCCTCATTGAATCACATAGCACTGCCATTCCACCTCATTAACTCTTGTGTGTTGAGTGTGTGTGTGAGGGAGGGAGAGAGAGAGAAAGCGAGATAGTGGGTGTGGATAAAAGGAATGAAATAAAGTAAAAGGTGAACTTCTAGTCTGTTTGTGAGAGAAAGACCGTGGAAAGGTCATTTCCTTCACATGATAGAAAGAATATGGGCAGATAATTGTACTGATTGTACTGTACTTATACCTAATGCGCCCTGCCAAGTTTCAAATCAACCTGCTACTTATTTCTTTACATTTCATTGTACTTATATTGGACTTACCGAGTAGCCTAAATGATTTACGCTGTGTAGGCATTTACAGCATGAAACACCAACAATTGAACATTGTTCAACATACTATTCACACAGTAAAAAGGCTGGGTTTGAGTGGTTCCCACATACTGCTCTAAAAGCTTGCATCTTCCTGTCCTTTCTTACTTAACCTTGGTATCTACTGTTATTGAACATTTAGTGGGCACCATGTGTCTTCTGGAAACCACTTGAAAGTGACTACCACTTGATGCCATTGTGGGTGTGAGAATCCCTTTTTAAACTAATTTTGTTGTCTTATTATTGTGGCTTTCTAATATTTGTCGTATGAACATACAGCACAGCAGTTCTGTTTTAACAATAGTTGTAACAATATTTCTAGCAATGACTGTATTGAAAGCATATTGTTATGTTCAGATTTCCATGATCATATTCCACTGATTGATTCAACAGATGAGTGATAATTCACAATTTTTTCTGCTCCGTCTTAAGTGTAAAATTGAGTGTGTTGGACAATGCACTTGATCAAAGGTAATTGTGGCATACATTAACTAATTTACAATCAAGCTGCTGAGTAGGAAGATTTGATTAATCAAAATGGATTAGTCCCTCTAGATGTAAGCACAAAATCTGCATTATTCCCACACTGCCATAAATCTTCTCACATCATCAAAATTACTTCATTGAATTTATGTCTGATTTCTTACAGAACAAGAGCTTAAAAAGCAAACTTCTATCTGGCAACAAACTTTGTGACACTCATGCTGAAGAGGTAAGTCATTAAATAGGATACTTTCCAAAAGATATAGTAAGGTCCATGCAGACTATTTTGTCACTATACTTGCCCTATGTTCAACTCAGTCCAACACTGTTAATTAAACTATATATCTAACCTGTTCTGTTGGGGGACTGCTATTTTCTAAAGTCTGTGGTTATTTTTGTTTCTGCAAATCAGTTCCGATCAACATTCCATGGAATTACAACTGTCATATACAATACAACAACAACACTGGTGTGGAATAGTATTTCTGTGAAAGAGTGGCATTAATTAAAGCATCCATTCATGTAAACAGTACAAATGAGGGCTATGTCGATGGATAATAACTTTCAGTGTAGTGTGCTTTGCTATTCCAAGTATGTTTCATCAAAGTTAGTGTCGACTGTTCTTGGCCTATTGAATGTGATTAGTTCTTTAAGGATTCGTCTTTGTCATACTTTTCTGCAAAAAAATGATCCATTTAGATTTTAATGTTCTATGTCTTATTGAACCATTGAGATTAAATTTAATGAACACTTTTAAGCAATTTAAACACACAAAAATCAGTTTTCATTAACTACAAAGAGACTTATTTGTATTGTATATTCAGGTAAGGCCTCCTATATACCTATTATTTGGAAGGTGGTCCTTTGACTATGTTGCAATACACTTAAAAATGCTTCCAGATGACCTTTGAAGCAAATATTCCTGTTTTCTCTTTTGCAAATTGACATGTTCACTCAACAGACACAACAACTCTCCAGATCCTTTCCAGTGCACTTGTCAATTTAGATTCTGCTGGTCAATAGCCAGTTTAGATTGTTCTGACATCCGAACTGTAATGATAGTGGTTAGGGTTTGCCCACAAAAAGCTTAAAACTTTCTATCCAACAAATTTTGTATGTGGCAATTTCTTATTAATGAATAATTTTATATTTAACGGCATTGACAGAATCATTGTTCTCTAAAGGAATAAATCCATGTGGATCTCATCTTGACTAAGCAGTGGATTATTATAGTATTCAATTCATTAGTGTAAAGCCCCATATATCCACTGCATGTCATCATTCTGTTTTATTGTATGATTACAACTATTACAACTCTGTGTTGCTGGCCTGCATTAAACTCCAAAATACATGTCCCTCCTTTTCTGACACATTTAATTCATGACCAGCTCCCATCAAAACAAACTTAATGATCCCTGATCTAACACTGGCTGGCTTGCCTCTGTGGATTTGACATTTTTCATATATTTATTTAACCTATGACATTTTATGCCTGGCCCATGAATTCAAGCATTAATTTTAGTTATAGTACCTGGGACCAGGATGGCTATCCTGGGAGGGAAAACTGCTTTGTAAATGGAGAGAACAAGACAAAGTAGTTAATAGTTCTCGTAAAGGAAACTGATAGCTTGTTGTAGCTTGCCATTATTATTTAAGAAAGTAGATTAAGTAATCAAAATAGTGAGAGACTGACCTTTTAAAAGATCCAAACAATTATAAAATCATCACTTTTTCATTGTGTAAAAAGATACCATGTGTGTTTGTTTACTAGCATGTTGCAGGTGAAGTGGAACACTGGACAAAGTCACGCATTTAGCATTCTGTTCAGCTTGATTGTGCTGAATGAGTGAGAGCTTGTGTGTGCGTATTTGTTCAACCTCTTTTGTGTGTCTTGTTCGTGGCTTAGAATATGAAATAGGAGGAGAAGTAACTAGGGGCCTGCATGTGTGGTGGCAGTGTACACAGTGGAGTGGGAGCAGGGATACAGCTTTAGACAGTGGGCAAGAAGCCAGTGCGTGACTGCATCATTGTGTGGGCTTTGCAGTTCACTGAAGAGGAGATTTGATATTTTCTTGCTCTCTGTAGGTCCCTCCTTTGAGTCAGAGCTTTGCCCAGGGAACACTCACAAAGGAGTCTTCCACTGCAGCCGGTAAAATCCTGCTACGTGATCTAAAACCAATTTCCCTATTTGAATAAGCTAACACTTATTTTCTTATCTTCTACTTGCAGTCCAAAAAAATCCAGGCTCAACTGAAAGAGCTGCGGTACGGGAAAAAGGATTTAATTTTCAAGGTAAGCGCAAACTGAAGGGGCAGCTTTATTGCTGTTCCAGACCATAGGTAAACAGGTGCTTGAATCCACCTGGGACAGGTAATCCCATTTGGATGGGGGAGGGGCAACCCTTTTTGATTTAGACTGCAGCTGACAAGCTTCTCTTATAGTGGTGACCTGTGTCCAGAAAGCGTCAGCACTCAAATTCACACACAACTATACAGTGTCAATAGTAAAAGTTTGAAGCACCAATATCATGTTGTAAAAACCTCTAGGCAATGACACGCTAAGGTTTTCTGTTGTTATTGTAGTCACAGCATTAAACAGCGTGATCAAAACCAACCTCAAGATTTTAAGGTTTATCCAACGACTACTAAATGACCTAAATTCAGTGTCTTTTTTTCCTACATTGTCTTTAGATATTATCTTTGTTCCTTGCCATGTTCAATTCAGTTCGGGATACAACATTATATGATTGATCATATTTATTTACTGGATATTTTTTATGGGATGGGGCTACACTGTGCTGTTATTAGGATTACTGATTGCTGCTTGTTTAATAACTTGCTATTTAGACTGCATTTGTGAACATACCATGAATAATTGCCTAATTTATCTTTAGCTACATAATTGGAAATAGTTCAAATGCTTTGCCACACACTGACACATACAGTACAAGCCCATTCTAATTGCAAAAATTGACCTTTTTCAGGACTTTTGTATTTTAGGATTTGTTTAATAATCATTGGCATTTACTGGGCACATCGCCTGACCTTTCGGTTCTTGTTTGCAGTGCTAAGTCGGGAAATGTCAGTTGACATTTCTGCCACAGTGCCCTGTAATACCATTTCATAAATGTAAGATTTGATCCCTTCAACCCATCATTCCTAAGGTCTGTCAGATGGAATAATGACAGAAGAGGATAGAAAAAGGCCTCATTCTTCTCTGCTTAGCTTCATGCTTCTACACTCCCTGAATATATTGTCCACTGTGTCTGCCCTTCTGGTTCTATTCTGGCCAAAGGATGAATGATAGGAAAATATTTCTGTCAAGAGTCACAGATGGTCAATCATTGTCACCAAAGCACAAATCACTGATGGCCACTAACCTAAATGTATGGTCAGCATGCTCTTTTGTTAGTGTACTAAGTAGGAACTATGTATTATGCTAAATCTTACCATTATTACCATTGTACTAGTTGTAATAGTAGCAACAGGCACAGTGAGGAGTCAGATATCTGAAATGCTCTGGAAGATGTAATAAGTGTGCTCTATTTAAGTAAAAAGTACCACATCTCAAAAATCACACCATGATCTCTGCTTGCTAAACGTTACTGTACTGTATAACACTCCTAGAAACCTAGCAAAGACACTTAAAAACTGTGAGTTGGCACAACTGTCACTTAAGTAAGTGTGGTCCTATATTCATATTATAACATAACAAAATAACAAGACATTGAGTTTAGTAACTTTGAAGATAATTTTGCTGGGCTGTCATTGTTCAATTTCACCAAACGACATAGCAGCTTAGTTTTGGTCATTCTCAACACAGTGCCGTTGCATGTTTCAGTATGCATATGCTTCCCAAATTTCAAAGACATTAATTGCTACGGAAATAGGCATGTTCGTCCTTGCAGAATAGCCGCTTTTTATTATTTATGGATCATGAACCATTTTCCAAAGGTTGTCAGGTAACACTCCAAGGATGACAGTCCTTATAATATATCTGTCATCGAGCATTATTCCTTGAATAATGTCTATGGACATGATTTTCTTAAATTTCTTCAGATTAGTTATCACTTTAGCCAAACAATTTTTACATTTTGCTGACCATTGCAATTGAAGATCATATTTGCAGTTTTCTCATATAAGCAGAAGAAGCTATTTTTTGACTCCTAATTGTAGTTCTTTGGATGTAGTTATTGGAACCAATGTATTATTTAATTTGTTGGTTAATGAATTCCCATTTGTAATAGTGTGGAGGTTGGAATAATTACAGTTTGAAATTACCATCATTTTTCTTGTTAAATTATATCCAAAAAGTATTGTGTTCACCCTTTAGTAGACATTATCTCCATCTGTCTTATATCTGTAATTCAGTACACAGCGCAATGAGTACCTCTGCCTTTCGATCAGCATTTGCCATACAGAGATTATATACTATCCATTTAGCTCATAATTAAAGAATGACATCTCTTAGTTTATTACATTGTTATCTAGTCAAAGGCCTTAAGGTCTGACTTAAAGCTGTTTTAAAGCTAGTTCTGGACTTTACTTTGGATGTGAATGCTGTGGCTGCCTAACAATAAAATAAAATCTATGTGATGCTAGCTTGTAAATACGAAGCTCTTATCTTCAATCAATGACACAGCAGTTAATGTCTTTACTCACTCCACCAACAAATCCACCAACAATTTAACTGAGCAAGCAATCTTGCCTGGAAACTTCATGTTTACGAACTCTGTCTGCTCTGGAACCTGTTCATGTTCAAAATGTTCTCCAAATAAGACACATTTTCTACATATGGTTTTTGGGTTGTTCTTTCAAAACAATATTTGGTTTTATATTACCTTCAATTGAAATACTGTAGCTAGTCAAGAGAGACTCTAATGAAAGCGATATAAGAAAGCATTTAACAGTAAAACAGCATCTGGAGAAAGGGTTCTCTAAAAGGGAACAGCATCTGGAGATTGGCCTCTCTATAAGAGAACAGCATCTGAAGACAGGCTTCTCTATAAGAGAACAGCATCTTCTTCCTGTTCTCTATAAGAAAACAAGAAGACTTTGTGGCAACATGCAAAAAAGATCAGCCAGCTTGATGTAGAGGGCACAGGAAGACAATTATATGTATTTTGTGAAATAATACCTTTCATGAACTGCACCATTTAGATAACTATCCTTAGCCTTAGCTGTTAATATCTAATGGTTACATATTTTTACACAACATACACCTTTTTTCGCAAGTTATTGGTATTCTTCATGCCAAAGAGATTGACCTTGATATTTTTGAATGCACACCTGTAAAGTATTTCTGAATGCACTCTTGTATAGTATATCATTCCGAGAGCCCAGTGAAAGGTGCACCATAATTCTTCACAACGCAAAGTCCATCAACCAGATCCCTTTTATTGAAGCCATCTGTAAATCCTCTTCTATTAAGAGTCCTCCTGCTTCCCTGGATGAATTTCTCAATACTGGAATGAGTAGAGTTGGGGGCTCAATTAATTTCTTCCATCGATTTGCGAATTGGAATTTAATTTGTGGAATTAATGGAAAAGCCTTAATGACAATTTATGGACAGAATTCTAATAGAGTTCAAATGGAGTTGACCCAACAATGCTTTCCATAGAACCGTATGATTTTAGCGACCACTTTTTAATATTATTTTCTTTCTTTAACAAGTCTGGGTTTAAAAAAAAGAACCCTCAGGTAAATATTAAAGTGACGACCAAAGCACAGTTAGCTGAGTAATCAGGAAGCAGCGATGAACTACTAAATAAAGATTAGGCTGCGCAAGACAAGGTTTGAGATTTAAATGCAGTATTTTCAGAATTCAAGCATTTAAATATTTTAATGGTCCTGACTTTCAACAGGGGCAACAACTAATGGATTTGGAGCACAAGTTAACAGTGGCCAAGGATGAGCTGGAAAAGGCTGCCCTGGACAAGGTAAATGCTTGCAAATGATTGTTCAAAATGTCCTCTTATAGTGTCTGGCCATGATTTTCTTTATCACACCTATCATTCTATGCCATATTTCTGAACTATAGTATAGTTATCTGGTACAATACTGTGTCCAATACATACGCTACCTTTCATGAGTAGATGCTTTAATTGTTTTTTTGCACTGTTACCGTACAGTAAAATTCTGGGATTTATGATGTTATTGTTACACACCATCTTATAATAATATGCCCCTCATACTAGGTTTCCTGTCTATGTTCAGATGTTTACAGTGTATTGGTTTATAAATGTGAGAACACCAGGACGGATGAATGTTTACCTTATTGTTTTGGGACAGGAATCTCAGCTGAAGGCATTGAAAGACACAGTGCACATCTGCTTTTCGGCTGTCCTGCAGAACCAACCCACCAGCAGCCACAGATTCCCTGCCACTTCTACTCACTTGTTCAGATACTCTTCACTTGTGAACAACTCCAGACTCACTTTCCAACAACCACATGCCAAGGTAAGATGTGCATATAACTCCCACAGTTCTAGGCTCTGAAATGTGTATTCATGGTATTCAATAAATTTCACATTGCTGAGTGTCTAGGTACATATTTACCATTAAGACCATCAACTGAAAAATACGCTAGTTCAAAAATAGTTTAAATCAACATGTATTTACATGAAAGTCTTGGAAACAACCCTCCAACTTATGCTGGCTCTTCTACTTAAACATAGCCTTTTAATTAAAATAAAATGTAAAGTGACAGACTTTATTCTGAGCCTTCAAAAGTGAGTCTCTTCTGAGTCTTGTCCGTGTGCACAACATATTTAATACTTAATCACTTAAGAGCAAACCAAGGATGACAGTTACAGACATTTAGGGGGTCTGAAAACATGATTTGCCTATACTTTAAGTAAGAAAACGTCATGTCATATAAGGTCATAATCTTTTTTCAACAAAGTTGGACCTTCATTTCTGCACTAACCACAGTATGAATACATTCCAAAATGTTTTCTATCACGCAGTCTTGACACTACTACTTTAAAGACAGGGCGCTCTTTTTAAGACTAGGAACTCTCCTGCACTCCGACTCAACTACTCTCCGAAGGTAGAAAGTAACAAGTGATGTATTAAGTAATTAATCGTTTTCTGAATTTGACAGTCTCATGAACTAGCCTACCTTCTGACAAATGCAACTTGAAGTAGTTTTTTTTACAGTGAGCGTAAATCCATCGTTTCAAGACATTGATTTAAATAGGCTTTACCTCACCCTATTCAAAGACTCTATGGATCTTTGTCTGGAACTGAAATGGTGCTGAATGCTTTCAATATAGTTGTCTCCATGAGAACTGAGCACACGTTCTCTCCTCAGCATGGGGCGCCATGTCAGACTTAATCACAGATTGTGTTAGTTCTGATTTCTGCACTACCACTGCCATAGCTGCAGTCACACTGAAATCATCATGCCAGGCACAGCGCTGCTGCTGGGGCATCTTATCTGGCATGATCCTAGTGAGCAATTTTGTCTCTAAGAGGCTTTCCTCGCCAATGCAGTCGGAATTCATTCTGCTTCTGTGTCTTGGATGTCTAAGAGCTTTGACGCTCCAGCTATGTGCCACCCAAAGGACTTTTTTGTCCTTTATATTTTTTACAGCTTTTCTTGATCACACTTAATTCCCCCTCTACCATGCAGTGCTGTCACATAGAGCAATGTATTGTAAAAGCCTCTTTACATCCAAAGATATAAACTACACTCAATGTTCACTGCTGCGTAAGATGACTCCATTACAGCAGATGAGAATTTGCTGGTGTTCCTTTTCATTAGTGTGTGGCAGTGAATGAAGGTAGAGAGGCTACCTGACACAGACAAGTCAACTGAACTAAACTAGGTTTGAGCTGAGAGTTGCTTATGCTAATCAGTCAGATTTTTTACACTTTTAGATTAGCATACATATAGTTCCAATCTATTGCCCTTTGATTGTCGCCATCCTCTCCTATACGACTACGGTCTGTTGGACGAATCGAGAGGTTTCATTGTAAAGATGAATGTTCTCTCCATCTGTTGATGTACACACATTCACAAGGAATGGGCCATGTTTCATTTGAATGTGCCAAGAATGGTCACAATGCAGACCCCCCCCTCTCTTTAAAAAAAAAACATTGTGCCACTACTCATACTGTAGGAACATAGTGTCTCCAGGCGGACCTCATTTCATTCAGAGAGTAAGGAAAGTCTGCTGTTTTTGATTGGTGATTCTGTATACACCTATCTTTCCTCCAAATCATTTTTATGAACCAGGACCCTCAAAATCACACTCAAATGATTCCATATGCTGATGATCTGCGTTTTGTTGTGTATTGTATCTATTATTGATTAATTTGAAGTTTTAAGATGCTGAATGCATATTGTTTGACATTATCCTATTTGTCAGCCTGCAAGACTAATATGAGGCCTATTATTTTAATTGATCAAAAGGCAATTATTTTGTACAGTGCAAGTAATAATGGAAGAGCAATGACATTAAATAAAATGTTACAAAGGTTTTTACAATTCCTCCAAACAGCTTTTGCTAAACATAACTTGCAGGGGCCGTTATCCTCTGGCCGGATGATAAAATATAGAGTATTTTGCAAGCACACTTTTGCTGAAATCCGCTTTGTGTCTTTGGATTCCAAAGTGGATAAGTGCTGAAATGTTTGTTCAAGTATGTGCAGCAAGCCCTCTCAGCTTCATGCACACTGTCTGAGTTAACATAATGGGCCTTAAGCTTCAGTAGACACCACAGATAAAGCTTCCAGCCTGGCATAAAGACACACACCACACCCCGGCTGGTGAAAGATTCATTAGTGCGAGGTTGCAGGGATCAGCAAAATTGGAGTGGAAGTTGCTTCATATTTAACAGGCTGAGGGAGGAAGCCAGGTTTTGTAGTCTGATACTATGCAATTTTTATCCAAGTAATGGAAGATGATGTCTCAAATGCTTGGGGCACTGTGCCTGAGGAAATTACACATATTTCTTTGGCCTTCTTTCAGTTGATGCTGTTGGTTTTTTATAGTTTCTAGATTTAAATTAATCCAGAAAGAAAACCTTTGAGTTGCTGTTGAGGTCACAGCAATGTAAAGAAATATGATTGAAAACATTATAACATTTTAAATGAACTGTTTTGTTTTGGTATAAATCCATCACACATACTGTACAAATCCATTTTGAGCTCAACTTCAATTAGGATTTAATCATCTGGATATGCACTATAGATTTTCGTCCTGCATGTTACGAAGAAAAAATATTGTTGCTTTTCCAATATATTTTGGAGGCTTTGTGATCTGTTCAAAAACTAAGATACGATTGAGTCTTTACAACTATAAAGTATGAATTTTTAAAGACAAAACATCACATATACTGCTCTTAAACAATCCATGATATACTGATGTGTTTGGGGAATGCTAAGCTAAAAAGTTTGCTAACCCTGTGGGAAGATGAAGCATCTAGTATTACTAAAAATGAATAGATTATGACACTGCCAAGCTAAAAGTGTTTCTATGTAACATTTTGAATCATTTTCACCAGGGACATTGTTGAGTTACTTAGGAAAAAAACAACAGACTGGCACTTAGATGGGACTGTGGGTGTTTTTGTGATGCATTACATTTATTGAAGAAATCTGAACATTGTATGAAGGACTACACCATTAAACCCTTTCTAAAGGCATAACGTCCATCAATGATTATGCACTAATAAAGGCAATCCCAAGGATGAAGCAGTCCTACAAGATTTTGATATTCTTCAGGCTTTGCATGTCCTTGTCATGGATAGAGGAAAGTCAATGTGGGGTTTAAAGTATTCCAATGGAGGGTTAAGTTTAGAAAAATCACAAGCAACACAAAAAGGAGTGAACTTCGAGTACTTGGTTTAACCTCTGAACTTGCACCCTTCCCCCCTCCCAGATCATTTTCTTATTTTATGATATCACCCAACATTTTCTAACACCAATATTGTCCATGGCATAAGCATGGGTTGGTGTTTATGTGATCAAAGTGTTCTACAATACTTCTATTAAATGTCCCTGCCACTGAACATTACAACTATTATATAACAATAACTTGTTATTATATAACAAGCTAGAAGCAGATGGTATTTGTGCTTTCTGACGAGTAAGCTATAATAAAAGACAAATAGTGCCATTCACTGTATAAAGAGACTTATAGACTAAGAGACAAATCCCTTATATAGCTGTTCTACAATGCCTCATGTCACTTTAAATTGGGTTCTGACCTGTAAATCCTTCTTTTTTCACACAGGATATCCCAAAAGTTCAGAGAATCATCACAGCCAGCAAATTGCCTGTGAACATTGGGGTAATGAGGAGAGAGAGTGGTGGTCTCAAAGACTGCCAGATGGAAAAGGTGAGCCTTTGGAGTAATTAAACTGTAATAGGCTATTTGTGACCCTTGGGCCCAAATTCAACAGGTTCATCTGTTCATTGAATTGCTGTTAATTAGTAACCTGGTCCACTTTTACTCAAGTTTTCTTTTGTATAAAATGTTATATTAGCCATATAAACCGATAAGTATTGATGAACTCATACTATTTGCACTCAAACTTTGGTTCAAGGATCAGCAATATTAACACATGTTTTCACTTGCAATAACTGACTACGAATATATATAGTTGGAAAATGAAGGACTATAATCCAGATTAAAGTACAGCGATATATGACGCATCCCTAACTCTTCATCAAACGTAGAGCTGTACTTCTGCATGTTGTCTCATGACCATGCCTTGTTTATGACGGAGCTCTCTTGACAACAAATCCAGTCATGACAACCCCATTTTAATGATGTGTCAAAACCAGAAAAATCCCATGAGGGCAGGGGCAATAGGTGCAACCCCCAAGGGAATGGGTGTTTTTGACATGTGGTTATCAATAACTATAACCTAAATGAGGAGCTTGGCCGCTGGAGAGAGAGAAAGAGCACGGTTAGGGGGATAGGATCTACGAGAAAATTACCCACCATGGAAACATGTCAAAGAAATTGTCCCGTGATGAAATCGTGCCAAAAACAATGTTAGTTCTTGTCATATTATTGATGATACCATTTTGGCAAGGGTTGTAATAGGGGAATCCTGTATCAAGAAGACTGGTTACGAATACCAATGAGAAGGGATACATACATGTGAACACTATGTTCTGTGCTGTTCATCCCCCACAGACAAGAAGGAGAGCAATTACTTTTCACTCTTTAAAACATATTTTATAGTCTGTGATTCCCTGCTGTATTTTGAATCCATTCAATAGTTCTTCATTCGCAATAAATGAGCTTAACTACTGAGAATTATAAGAAAGCCCTCACTTAAATAATATTTCTTGAATGATTCACCTACAAAGTAAAAAAAACATAGAAGAACGAAATGTTTTCAATTAAGTTTAAAAATACAAAAATAGTACATCTTAAATAGGGTTCAAACAAATACAATACTCTGCCTTTGTGAAGCTGCATTGCTACCATGCAAGGTGCCACAATCATCCCATCAAAGTGAGTGGGTGCAGGAAGTAGTATTTACTGTGTTTTTGCTTAGAGAAGGCACAGCGGTCCCCAGATAACTGCTCCTCTTATCAACCTAACTGCTTCTCTGTAAATGTTTCATGAAGCTGGCCATAGTGTTGGACAATGCTGTATTACCTTCCACTAATGTGGTAATGTGGTTTTTCTGTAATTTTTCAAATTACAGCGGTAGATGGCATACCTTGAGAAAGAGCAATAATTACTGTAGGTCATAATCTTCAGCAACAACACTTCTGAAAAGTGTTAAATGAAATGCATGTCTAATCCCACCCTTACAATCTCAAATCTCTGCTCAGCTGATGTAGTGTCTACATTTGTTTTTGCTTTTTTATGTTTTAAAGCCCAATACTGTGGGTATAGGCTACTGATCTGCTGTACTTGTACTGTTATTTCCCCATCTGTTTACACAGTGCAGTTAAAAAAAATGTGGTTAAATTTAGAGTGTGAACTGGAAACTCATGCAGTTCAGCTAATCTTGGTACAAAACTCTCACGTGGAAGCAAGACGTTCAAAAATGCCTCCTTTTACTGCGAATAGAAATCAATTTATTCATCCTACAAAGCATTTCCAAAACACATTTAGTCGCTAGCTATGTTTATGTTCTTGTCTTCCTTCAGATTGGTGTCGATTGTTTCCAAAATCAGACTGACGAATTTCCTCCTGAAAGTAAAAAGCATACAGAACACCAGGTGAGTACAAAACATGATGTATTATGGAATTGTATTGTACAATGTATGTAATGTAACAGATCGTACATTACTTACTGTATTTATTTTTACAGAAACTGTGTATTGTTTCCTTAGTGCAAAGGTAGGAAGGAAACCATTTAGAAGAACCTTTAAATAAACACAGTCTTAAAAATGTTTCTTAAATTATATTAATTCCCAAGTAATATTTTATTACATATGGACCTGGTTTCTGTGGAAACCAACACTGTGGCTTTCATGCAAATTTTCTCATTTTTCAAACTCTAAAAACTATGTGATTGTGTGTGGAATATGATTAATACATTTGAAAAACACTAGAGAAAATGCCACAACAATGTACTGAACTGTGATATCCCTTGTATTATGCTCTGCCAAACCAATGCATATTGGCTACCTCAATCATGTGGAATAGAGTCACACCTGTTTGGAAGTGGCAGATGGTGCAGCGACACAATGAATCCATATCAATTTCAGCACAACAGTGTGTACCGGTGCAGCTGCAGCACTCTTAGTGATAGTGCTGAACCTTTACTTCATTTCAGTAGTATACTTGCATAGGTTATAGTATGCATCAGAAATGATACTTTCAAAAAGTGAGCTGCCGAAGTTAATTTAAGCAATGAAGCATGTGGGCACCTGGTATTTCAATGAACAAGTAACATTCACTGTTTTCTATGCTTTTGGCTCTCTGTAGTCTTGTGTCTTTTATGTGTCAGCCATCTTTTTAGAACCGAAAAAGGTGCTTTCTCCCTCCTGTGGTCACTGTCAAATTGACAGATTACAAGAAAGAGCTGGCAAAGGTGTTGATTGCTTGCTTGTAGGACTATATTTTCACTAGCTACTAGAGCCTTATTTGACATGCAAAGACACTGGGCCAGTAGAGAGGAAGTTTAGGTATGCAGAGGTCTGGGAGGTGGGGGGATAGCATGTCTTTGTTTTCTCTACTACAAAAAATAATTTGAAATTTGGTCAATAATTCTCTTAGAATCTGCAGTCTTTTGCTTTGTATTTGTTAGTTTGCAAAATGTGCAGGAGTGGGAAAAGTTGAGTCTCTGTCGCAGAGGTTATGGGTACTGGAAAGCCCTCTACATGAGTGGTGTCTATCCAGGAATGCACTCTTTATGTATTCATTATCCAAGGACAAGATTGAGTCCATTTACCCATGTATAATTATATAGGCTAAATGACAAACATACTTTCTCTTCCAATTAAATGGAATCCACAGATTGCATTGTACAAGATTCTGTAATGTGCACTAACCTGCACAGTGTGTAGTAAGTATTTGAATACAAATCATACATTTCATAGTAGTGCTGAACAAACCCCTCAGCTCTGACTCAAACCTGTCTGAGAGGTTAATTATCTGATATGCTGCTGGTTTAGCCTATGAGATTTCAGAATTAAATTAACTTCCCTTCTCCACTACATGAAACCATCTACAAAGTACAAGCTTTAAATGTTATATATATTAGCTACTGAACTTGGAATTAAAATAAATGTACGAGCATGGGTAGGGTGCTGTACTTCCTGTATACATTTGTGCAATAGTTGCTATAATTCTGAAATAAAGATATTGTGTCATGTATGAGTAGATGTAACAGTATAAATTCATCTGCACAACTGTACTTGTTTTGCTTCACTCGAGGCAAAATATGATGACCACTTCCAGGCAGTGGGAAGATGAATCTCAAATTACGATTTTTTTGCAGCTGGCCCATAGGCCTTTACCAGTATGACATTGGTAAACATTTAACAGATGCTTGCTGACTTGGCTTGCAGCTGAAAACATTTCCTGAACTGGTTCCCATGTTTCAAATGTGATGTCAAAAATAACTGATTTACCTTATGACATAACAAATCAATTTTCCAATGTAAGTATCCTTCTAATCCTTCTAATATAAGGATTTGTTTCATTCCTCCCCAAAGATGTTGTCTGAAAAGATGGGATAATTGCCTAATGGATTGCCTTTTCTTTAAGTGTGTTAATGGTCTCAAGACGCTGAGTTGAAAAGCAGACACATAGCATAATTAAACGTCTGTAGACAGTTATTTTAAATATAATAATTTTATATGATTGTCAAACAATCATCAAATATGAATGTTGTGTCGAATGCTAAAATAGCTTTGTTTCTATGTATGTTTATGTAACACTGCTGTCAGTCGGTCTTTCTGTTTGCAGAGCTCTATTTTACTGGTATCCTGTCACTATTTCTCGTAATGAATTCTTGTTTTTGGAATCTAACAGCAAAGGAGCCAAGCACAGATTGAAAAATACATGGAAAAGTCTTCAGATGGCAGCAGGGTGGCAGAGGAAGGCAGCAAAACGTCAAAACTACACAACTGAATGAATGGGATATGTACTGAGATGCAGAAGACCTGTATAGCCTGGAGGATATTTCTCAGAGCACACACTTGTGTGCCCATATGTGGTCTCACAAGCAAAACACTCATTCACAAACATGGACACACACACACACACAAAGAAACATTTGCAGAAGATATACACTGGCATTTTCAAATAAAAAGATCTCAAATCTCAAACTTTCGCAATTGAAATCCTGCATAGTGAAATGGCATGCATTCTAGACTTCTAGACTTATTTTAAAGGTAGCAATGGCACTGGTAACTTGTTTTATGATCAATCATTTTGTTGTTTACTTCCTAGATTTTTCAGTCAGGACACTACTTTCTAAATGTGGGAACTTTCTAAATAAATCCCTTTGCACTGGTGAAGTCAGATATTGTAAAAAAAGTACTCAAATTGATTAAAACATGCTGTAACACCAAACTTACAATATTTTGCCAGTCATTGTAGCAAGGTTAATTTACTCTCCATATTTTGAACTATAGAGGCTCAAGTTGGCTGGCCAACTTTTCAACATTTAATATTTCAGAGCTCTTTCTGCCTTTAACATGCCAGAGGCGAAGAGCCAAAGACTCACAATGGGTCGTCTCCCTGAGAATGTGCCATGCACTGAGTAGTTACTCCTAGCTACATTTATCTGTTATTTGACCTTTCTGTGTCCTTTCAATAAACTGTGATTTTCAGTAAATGTGACAAATAAATGGCTATTTGTGGAAAAGGAATGAGTTATTTGTTCTTTTTTTCAGAGGAAAGGGTACAATTGAAAAATCATTGACTGCTAGCAATTAGGTCTAACACTTGAATGCATACTTATGAAATAGTATACAGGAGATTTCATTAAAGGATAATTGGTTTTCCTCACACATTTCTGTTGCCTCAATGTTCTCATTTGTGCACAAACAAGTCCCAGTCCTTATGAACATCATATTGCAACCAACAGTGTGTTGGATAAGCGTCAAATAAAGTATTTCAACTTTTTCCAATTGTTGATCAAAGCAGGTTGGTTTGATTATAGTTTTTAAGTGAAATTACAACACATATGGTAGTTGATGTAACTCTAATGTAAAGTTGTGCCAAACATCCAGTAACAGTAAGCAAGCAAATGTGTTTCAATGAAATCCATTCAAAGGTTAGCTTTTCACATCATGAAGTGTATTGTTCATGACCCATATAATGAAAGAAAACAATTGATTTCCTCACAAACACTGGCCCTAGAGGTGTTTTCTTCTTAGCATTGGCCTGGTTTTGGAACCATCACTAACGTATGACTATCACTAACATGTAGCCTTTAATCATGTTGGTTTCACGTAAATGTATTGATCTTCACTGTGTATACTTCAATGAAACATGAAGAGATCTCCTGTGAGGGTTGAAGATAGGATGTCAAAGTCTGCAAAGCTACCAATATAAGAACAGTTGACTCAAGACAGTGCTCAAAGAGCCCATGATAGATAACATGTTCAGAATTCCCGGTGGACCAAATGACAACACCTCAGCCTATAATTATGTAGATAATAAGGATATAATTATGAAAAATGACAGTCATTATCTGTGCAAGAATGCATTACATTATCACAGACTACATTTCATATTAGGCCTTAAGAAGTAGAATATAAAGTAAGGCATTCAAAACATGTAAACATTACTTCATCTATGTGCTCCGTGAATAAAAGGCATCTCAAAGCAGTACATGAAGAGCTTTCTAAATGGTACTTCACTTTACATGAAACTTGAGTGCTCATGGACAGAAAGTTCCAGCTAGTTGTCAGCTTGTGAGCTCAGACATGGTTTGGTCAGACACAGTTTCACAAGGTGGCATGTCTTCTACCATTTCAACTAAACAAATTGTCAGTTGAATACAGTTCTCATTAGGATTCTTAAAACAAGCCCACTGGGAAAGTGAATAGAGCTAAAATGTTCACTTACACAAAATAGAGTAGGGGAATGGTTGTTGAGCTCCAGTTCCAAGAGAGTGAAGGTCAACTTTATAATCTGAATGACTAGCCTACTACACTGAGCACATAAACCTACTAAACCTAATTAAACACTTACACTAATTACGTAGCCACTGGCTTCTAAGTTTTATTTATTTATTTTGTACCTGAGCTGTTTTAAGGGGTACTCAAATGAGGCGCACCGAATGATTACAGAATATTTAGGCTGAGTGGGTAAACAACTGTGTCAAGATTACTGCCTGCATCCAGTCTGTTTCCACTGCCCTGCTTAATAAGCTGAAAGGTCGTATGGATCAATGTAAGGATGAACATACACTAACACCAGTTTCACCTTAAGGTTGTATAAATTCCAAGTTGATACAGTGAATTTCATAGCGCTATAGTAAAACGCCTACCAAAGCAAGAAGGTTAAAGAAGGAGCAATATTTAGCTGAATGGCATGGATAGCACCAGAGAAATCCTCTTGTGGACTGTGTGCTGCTTAGCAACAGTTTGCTTCTGCCTTGCTTTGATACAATATACGAACTCAAGTAAACCGATATATTTGCAGATTACCTTTTTTATATAGTCCGAACATCTTACAATATCAAGGTCAAAGTTTCATAGCGAACAGACTTGATAAATTTGTTTCTAGATGCGACTTTCCTTGGTAATATACCTCAAAGGCAATAGATACTTTCAGTGATTTCTTTCTCACTTTTAGGAAAACCTCAGCAGTTCCCTACCTGCTATATCGCCTATACTTCCTTCCACAGATGAGAGAGTGAAAATCATTTTAACCAATGCTTCACACTAGGAGAAGAGAGATCATTCAGTTAGGGAAGACATTTTAGTCTAGGTCATTCGTGGTTCAGCATGTACAGTTGTACCACCGGGAATATGATTACTTGGCAACCTTAAGATGTAATACAAATAACAATTGTCACACTTTATAAGCAGTAGTGTAGCATGAATCTAGTTTACCTGTTAAATTTGTTGGTTATTAAAGTGTTGGAAGGCACAGTGTGTAAAACAAAAGCAACATTAATGTAAACACCCTATTATCATGATTATTTACTCAACATGTTAAATACTTAAACTGACTTGAACACTTTATCACAAAGAAAATTCCCATACATAACATCAATCATTCCTAGAGGAACCAGAGAATCAAGTAGACGTTAACATTTAACACCTGATGACCCTGAACTCACAAGAACATCATTCAACAAATTGTTTTATAGTACACAGATCTTAGGAGGCCTTGGTCCATCCACAATTACAGTACAGGCATGCAGCTGTCTCATGTTACTTCTGTCATCCGTTCATTCACTCAAAAGAATACAATCTCTCAGCACAATCAGCCTAATCACCAATAATTCACTCTAGATCAACTCCCAAAACTTCAGCATTCCCAGATAACACCCATGCTGAAAGTGTCCCTTGTCTCCATCAAAGTCAGGATGTCATAGCTCCACGGTCTCTGGTCCCACCTTACCTTTAAATCTGAAAAATTATGTACATGACAAAAAATGTGTATATCATGCCCCAGTTAGAGAGTCAAAATAGTAATAGTAACTTAAGATACAACAATAGTTCATTTCAACATTTCTGTCTAAGCTATTTGGTAGATGGCAAACATATTTTGGAATCCTAAATACTCACTAGGGTTTCACAATTGCATAGGCAGAATTTTATACATTTCATGTGGCATTTTGGGATGTTTCAAGTAGCTAGCAGAAATCGTGATGAAAACTATTAACTGAGCACACGTGTTCCTTGAACTCTCAATTTCATTCAGTAATTGCAAGTCACTCTCTGTCAAGGCTCCAGGCAAAAATGAATGTCAAACACTCTACCTCCCCAATAGGCCTGGTGAAAAGAAAGTCCTTTACTGAACTTGCTTCACAGAGAGTCAGTCCTCTGCATACTGATGTGTGATGACTCGAATGAGTCGTACGCTGAGCGGTGTGAGTGACAATCCATTTCAAAAGAATAAGCCAAGTTCTCAGCCTACTGCTTAAAGATGCTGTCAGATGCAAACTGGCAGGCAATTCAGATTGGAATCTGGTGAATATAGGTTTCTCAGAAATTTATCAAGGACAACAATGGATGAAAACTGTAAAGATTGGAGTGATGGTAGGAGTCGTTGTATTGTATTTTGTATTTGCAAAGCAAATAATTGCAAGAATTTATTCACTGGATGTTAACGCTCTATATAAGTCTTCAGCATCTCCTCGACATAAAGTCTTGTCTGACATGGGTCATTATTGTTTCAGAAACCTTGGAGGTTGGTTCATAATGAGGCCTAGAAGGAGTAGTACAGAAATAGTCTGTTTTCAGCACCAATCCAAAGGATATTGTGCGTTATTATGACCACTAGAGGAGTGAAATCCATTTGGAAGGACTATGATGGCTTACGTTCATTTCAGAAAAGGTTTTTGCAGCACCTATTTGTCCAAATAATAAAAGAGTCTAAGCCAAGTGTAGTAACCATGTTTTCCTTTTCCCTCAAGTTTGAGGCAATGTGTGCTCTCCTCACCTTTTCATAATGGTGTTGAGCAGCGCAGTGTGTTTACTATATGCATTATTTAAAAAACCCCGAAGTAAGCCGATACAGAACCACACTACCACATTTTAGGTTATTCAACCACTAAGGTTGAAAGCACCATTCGTGTTTCCTAATAAAGTATTGTAAGGAGATGAAATCTCAGCGCAAGAGTAGTTTGTGTTAAGACAAGGTTGAGCTCTTGCATTCTGAAGGGTCATTGTGTTGAACAAGTTACAGGTGAGGGACTACTGTTGGATAACAACAGCCTCTCACGCAATCAATCATTCCTACATTTTGTAAGTCACAGTCAGTGTTAACTTTAGTGTGAAAGTTCCCATGTGTTGTATTATCATCTTACATCCAGCAGACTAAAATTAAGCCAACAAGATTATAATGCTCACATCTGGAAAACAAATTAATTTGCTTGAATTATTAAGTTAAGCTTAGCCATTGTATCTTAGACAATTGTTGTCTAATTTAAGGTATTTCTGGGTATAGGGTTTAAAAGAGCTGGCAGGTTTATGTTGGAAGAATTGTAGTGTACAATGAATACATCAGACTATGTCTAGGAAATTCGAAAGTAAGTTTATGTAAGTGTGTCATCTAGCTGACCATTAATATTCAAAATGTGTTTTTGTTTTGCTGGCCAGTTACATAATATGGTGTTATGGTGCAACCACTGAGACGCACTAAAAAGTAAATGTCCAGTGTATCCATCTAAAGTCAGTCATAGCCTTAACAAAATTGCAAGAATTTAACTTACAGTTCAGGATCATATCGGAAGTATAGATCCCCTGGTTAAGACACCATAGCAATTTGGCACAGTACATCTAAGATGGCCCTAAACAGAGGGGATTATTTAATGGAAAATATTGCACGGCTCAAATCGTTCTGCATCCTGAACTCACCTCCGGCATCCTCTCAACGGCAGTCTCTCACTTGTTCTCACTCACACAGTTACCATGGAAACAAGGACCTTGAGTGCTAGCTTTTCCCACAAAGTGCTGCAACCCCTTTGTAGACAAAACCTGTCCTTGTAACAAGGTTTCAGAATGCTGCATTGTCTAATACGAAACAACTGTAACATCAAAAATGATATATTTCCTTTTGACCTATGGGTAAAATATTACTCACATATTAAAACATGTTAAACAGTCTATTATGTAATTGTTTCCAGTAGCATTTGGTACCAGGTGGTACCTATTGTGTATTTTTCTTTGAAGTGCCTTAAAGTACTTTTGACAAGTCAATTTAAGTTGAAACAATTACTGCTATCTTATTGCATACAGTATGAGCAAAAACAATATATCAGATTTATAGTCTGCCATGGGAACATCTGGGGCATTAAAATACTCTTGTTATTTATTTGTGTACCTGAGATGAGTCAGGAGCAATAGATAGGTACTATATACAAAATCCAATCCTTGAATAAATCAATATGTTCCTTCTGGTGTGCAGGTGTGCGTTGTGAGATTGCATGCTCGCGAAGGTCAAATACTATATGCACTGTATTTATCAAAATGATATGGAATTCCTGTGCACTTTCTTTACTCTTGATGTATATGGGTCAGCTTTGATGTTATTTAAAGCAATGCCCTTTCAAAATCATAACTGATTATGATCCAATGCATAAGAAACAACTGCCTGTGATATTTTAAATGCATGTCAAATCATTTGAATTCTAACTCAGTCCTAATTTTCTGTCAACGAACCAGATGTTAGACCACAATTCAGCAAATCTACCAGGATGAACAGTCAGACATGATTCATAATTCATGTCATTAGCTTCAAGTGTAGCTTGTATGCTCCACATTCTAAATGTATTCATAAAAGCAGCAGATGAAAGAGTGTTTCCCCAGCCATGATAGTTAACATATACCCTGATATTCCCAACATGGTTTTAAGCTAACAGGAATGATTTCCAGTGGGAAATCAGTCCAGAGTTTGCATGTGCAAAGGTGTGTGCAATGTTAACAACATTGCACTGTATAGGTACTGTGTACAACATCTTTCATTATGATTTAGGAGACAATTAGCCTACTCAGAAACTGTGAGATTCTGGAGTTGTTGCTTTTTAAGTGATAGTTTCAAATTAAGTGATGTCATCTAGTGATAATGGTAGAAATATTCCTCTCTACTTTCATGTCTTCAGGCTGACCTTCAGGTCGCTGATAATGCTCAGTGGGTTAGACTTGCCGTGCAACATACCTTTATATAATGATATGACACCTTCAGGGTGAGTGCTCTGACTCTGGGAGTGTTCACAGCTTCTCATATACAAATCCTTTTCATATTTATTTCTTTTTTAATCAACCAAGTCCCTTTAATGCGCGCAACACTAACGTCAACCTGGAAAAAGGAGAAGGAGGCAAGGTGCAGTTAAGCAGAAAAAAGGGAGTGCTTGTGTCTTCCAATCTCAAACATCTATCGAAGGATGTGTCAGTAACATTGCATCATTTCCCATGTTTATATTTTTTTCCCCCCGCTTTCTCGCAAGAAGTGCCTGTTGATAGGATCATTGGATGACAGGAGTGGTTGCATGCAGGATATAACCCTGGTGTGTTTGTATGTGTGTCAGCGGGGTGTGCGTGTTTGCGTGTGTCTGAGGAAGCCACGTGATTTTGGTTCTTTTCATCTTCTTCTTAAACAGCCTCACAGTAAACTACAAGCCATAAAAGATTTGACTATGTTTTTTATTATAAGATTTTAGTACTGCTCTACATTAATCGGATGAACACAAAATGGAAGCTGTATTCATAGGGTGAAAGACCTAACACAGAATAAATCTCTTTTGTGGTTTCTTTCATGGATGGAGACATAAGGTGTGAGGAATAGACTCAGACTGACATTTCAGCCTAACTCAATTGATATCCAGTTAAAGTCCATCTCAAGAATGTACAATTTAGTTTATTAATAACAGTATATGGATGCACAGTAGATGAGATGTTTGAATAACTAGCAAATAACAGTAAGCTGGCAAAAGCTTCAAGTGTTCTTTTTTGTTGCATATTGATAAATGTGTGGTACTATATGCTGTTAAGAGTGCAGAATATAGGAATAAAACTGTATTGTAGCAATTTAACATCTAAAGTTTTGTATGCAAAACATGTTGTAATGTGCACTCTGTATCAGCTTAGGTCTCCACACTGACATTGTCTTATCAACATGGTGGTCATCATAAGTGAGAGGAGTCAAGGGCATGTTCAATAATGTAAGAGTTTTGGAATGAAGCCCTCACTGTATGTAGATCACTAAGCCTGTTGGTGAAACTCTTGCAACACACTAGATGGAAAAGGACAGATCGAGGTCATGTCTGCCTAAGGCTCTGCTCCAGCACTTACAAATTAGTCATGATAAAAAACGGAATATTGGTGTGTAGTAATTCTATATAGTTATTTAGATGTTAAATACACAAATACCAAACATGAATTAATCAAGTTAAAATAATGATGCTCTTAAAATATTTGTAAAAGTAAATACTAAACAGTGTGAATAGTGATTTCTAACATGTTTTACAAAATAGGAACCATCATCAAATCAACACATCTCCAAAACTAGAACCAGCTATAAACCTTTTGCCAGTGAAGAGAGTTGTTCATACTGTGGCAACCCAGGAGCTTGTAGTCAGGTGATCAAGGAGAGGTACCACAGATACCCCCCAAGCTGGCTAACAAGGACCACAGCTGTGTCTCATCAAACAATCAGTGTGACATACAGCATAAAGGATGGTCAGTGCAAAAGCTCTGGAAAGAGAAACCAGTTTGAGCTGCATGGGAACATGCATACCCACTTATTCTTTTTTTTTCTTAGATGGCCTCTGGTACCACATGACCTGGTCATGGACATTTCCCTCCATCTATTTCTGAACTTTTGTGTTTTTTCTGTTCATTGAAGGCTCTACCTGGGTTGAACCGGTCCCTGGTTCCCACAATACATACCAAAATGAATATTAATCTTATGAGTATTGGTACAGCACTGGCTATTGGACCCCTGGCCATTTGTCCCATCTCCATAAATATGCATTTGATCTGCTGTCCAGCTGTGGTGGGCAAACCATTTCCTGGACATTCCATCGCAGGGCTTTTGTTCAATTCTACCAATGCTAGAAAAGCTTGTAATCTTGAAATGTGTTTGGGATGGTGAAGGGAGAGGCCAATGAACCTGCTCATTTAAATTTTTTGGGACCCTAGCATGAAGAAATATCAGCCAAACGTCTTGGTGGCACCATTTTTAGTTGACAAATGTCTAGACATTTACTACGAGCTACTTTTAACTTAACAGTAAATGAAGCCATCCAAACATGGATCAGATCTTTGCCAAGTGCCAGAGCTCTGAAAGATCCCTCTGCATATTCATGGTCCAGAATGTAACATCTGGGATATTTTCCTGTCAGAATGATTCCCTCACCCTCTGTAATGCCTCACGCTAATCAAATGATTTGCTCTCTTTGTTGTGCCCATAAACAATTATTTGAAAAGCCAAGTGACAAATTAAGGAATGCCTGGCGGAATATGCAACATGAGAGAAATTTGGCAGGGTCTGTGATCATTTGACAAGTTTTGGAGAACGGATTGGAGCTTCTGTGTAAGGTAATGCCAGTTCTAATGGATGTCCTAACAAATGGATCCACCACACTAAGTGTATCATTGAACACATCCCTTGCTGATCCTGTGTGGTAGGTGACCCAGATTTTCCATAATCTAGTACCTGGTGGAATTAAAGCTATAGAATCCCCTACATCTTATGATGAACAGCAGAGTATAGCATGCACGTCATGAAGGAGTTATTACAGACAAGCTGTTTCTTGTAAGCAAGTAAATGGATGTAAATGTTTCATGTTTCTATTTCTCCCCAAAATATATAGTCTTTGTGGCTAAAAACAATAACTTATGGACCGGAGGTGACTCCATTTATTTGGCTGTCAGAAGTAACTTAATTAGCAAACTGGACTGTACAATCCAATAGACAACTTAACACAAGTCAATTTGAGAGTGTGATGCCTTCTGCAGGTTGTATGTACAGTATAGCCTATTCACTGGCACAAAACAAAGCATTTTGTATTAATGTCAACTAGGCCTTGTTAAAGATGACAACTGCAGATGACAAACATATTTTCCCCTCTAACAAGATATAACCACATGGATCCCAAAAGGTAGTGTACATCTTAACAGTTAAAATGCAAATGTTTCACTTTATCTTTCATTTTGTATTTCATGGCAAATGCCTCTGTCTCTGTTACACAGTCCTCAACTGTGTGTCTTGAAGACTTGAGTAAGACATTTACCTTGTAGCGTAATAGTCATACTGAAGGTGGCTGGTCACGGAAAGCAACTTAAACATCGCATTTTCAAATAGTAGGTTAGTTTAAAACTATAAGATTGTGAAATATAAAGTGATGTCAGGAACTAGAACCTTTCAAGGACCTCCCTTTCTCCCTCCCTCACATTCTCACACTTTCTTCCTCACACTCTGTCACATATTCATTTAGTACATTGCACAGTACATTGCACTGTGCCTTCATTCAGCATACTGCCACCAGTTCACTTGAAGGGATGTGATCTGCCCTTGCCTCCCCCTGTCTTTGTCAGCATCATGAGTTGTTGAGCAGAATGCCAGCTTTATCGGGCATAGATGACAATCCCCTCAACATCCCTTAATGGAGAAACAGGGCCAAGAGGCAGAAAGGAAGGCAGAAGATAACATTCGTCTTAGTCCACCAGTGGCAGTCTACTGAACTCAAACACAGGGTAATGCCATTCAACTGGATGGTAAGTGTGCTTAGAGGACAAACTATAGCGTTAAATACTATAATAAAATTACAGATATAAGCCTTCTTATATGGATAAGAATGGCTCAACTAAACTTCCAAATCACAATCCGAAGTAATAGTCATTATCTTTGGATGTGTGTACTTTATTGCATTGGGGTGTGGCAATAGGACTATGGATAAAAGGGTGTGTATGAAATAGGAGGCATACTGAGAGGTGTTGTCTACCATCATAGTTTGGGCAAGGCCCAAACGTTACACTGAAATCTTTATTACTTAAACAATTACATTTTATATCTGCATTGCTTCAGACTTTGTAGCAACAGTATGGGGATCTTTGTTAGGTTCAGTGTGACAATGCCACATGAACAATGCGAGGGGATGGTTTGTCGTTATTTGTGGGGAAACACCTTTATGTTGGTCTTCAACAATACCTGTTGGCAAAGGTTTAATCACCCAACATCAGTATCTGTAAAAATTGACACAAATGCCATAATAATGCTTTGTGATTGCTGCATGATTTCTGAATAAACAGATTGACAAACAGGTATCCCTATTCTGAACATGTCCACAAACATTTGGTCCTAAAGTGCATAGTTATGTCAGTGTTTTGGATGCCAAGATTGACCTTGCTTTACAGAAACTGATGTTATCCACAGCCCCCCACCTTTCTGGCATTGTGTTTTAGCCAATGGGGTAAAGGTATGGCATGGCTTAAACACAAGAGACAATACGGAGAGAAGCAGGTTCATCTCTTTGATGCAGTCTCTTAATTAGGATTGATGCTTTAATTGTGAAATGAAATTAACCTTGTGGGCAATGCTCCTCCGTAATAGAAGTATTAAAAAACCTATTAGGGTGAATTCAGATGGAAAATGAAGCCACTGATCTTTCTCTGGCATACAGTAAAGACCAGTGACCTGTCAGTGCTCTTCCCTGAAGACCACTTATTGCATGCATTTTGACTTCAATCTAGTGAATTTTCCCCTTTTTCAAAAAACTATTTTTTTCCATCGGATGAGGTCATCTCTGGTAAACAAGCTGGAAACCATAACTGCACTAATTCAGCTACTATATGGCAGGCAGAAAACACATCACTACTGTGATCTAAATGGTATGTTTGGTATGTTTTGTGTAAATCGAGTGCGCTGATGTTGTGGTGTGCTAATTAGACTAGTCTTCAATATATTGTCTGATTCTTGAACCAGAGACTGTGTAAGTAAACCATTGAGTAGTAGGCTAAATATTTTATATAGAACTACACTTGTTTTTAAAATAGTTTTAATCAGTTTTATCTCCAAGCACTAGCCCCTCTTCCACCTTCATGTAGAACATGCCCCGTTAAAGTATTTCAGGAAGACAAATAACACAGACCAGTGGTTTTACCCTATAGAACTATGTTAAATTCTAATTTTCCAACCCAATTCCCTTTAATTGATTTTGGAACGAATACTAACTTCCAACCCAACAACATGTTATTTTATTACAGTTTTCACACTTGCTCTCCAAAAGCCTCACATTTTCTTTGAGGAATTACAACGGTGAACATATGGGCTTTTTATTGGATGATAATTGCCTTTTGCAGTGTTCGTCCATTAAGTCCAACCAACACACTGAATACAAGTTTTTCCCAAACATTTAACGCTGTAACCTACCAAAGTTTTGAAAGATTTCGCATGACTCTAAAGTTTTTTGGGCTATACTCAATAGAAATGATTTTATGACAAATTTGTTGTCAAATTGTGGGCGGGCCATTGATAATAAATTGCACATTTGGAGGCATTGCAGTCTCTTGTTAATTTTGACAGGTTTGTAAATGCTCAATAAATGCTAGTTGCATTTATTGATTGACAAGATCCCAAGTCATTAATGGGTCTTTAACCATTTCCATAGAATGTTGCAAGACAGCTGCAATGCTAACATGCTGCCACACCTTAGACCACATGAAGCTGAACTGTAAAAAAGCTCAGGGTCCAACACATCTGATCAATAGCATATGACAAGAGATCAAAGCAACCAGGAAGTGGTTGCTGAGCTCTGATGCACTCTGGTATTCACAGTGTGTCAAAAGCAAAGTCATTATATGCACTTCACCAGACTCAGGTTCCCCTCTCAGCTCCATGAGAGCTTTACCAGGCTGCCATTTTCAATATCATGCCCCGAGGCAGTGCTGATGCTGTGAAATGTGCTGTGAAAGTGCTTGAGAGAATCCCCCAACTCTTGCATTCAATAGCATTTTCACTTAGATGTCTAAACTGAGTAGAATCAACATGGATGGAATTCATTTTGACAAAAAGAAATTGAATGGCTTAAAATATGCTTTGAGGATATTAGCACTGACATTTGGTATTAATTAAATTTTGCCTACACTTCACATGGATGATCATTTTTGTCCTCAATAAGAGTGCACATACCTGAAAGATTATATTAGAAAAAGGTCAAATTAATTGACCTTTTCATGTATTAGTCTGTTATTTGTAAATGTTTGAATTGGCTAACAGATGGTTTATGTAGGTGAGGTTTATGATGTATGTTCCACTGAATGCAATTTAAATATGTATTGACAAACTTTCGTTTGATTTTACCCATCATAAATCACTTTTGTCCTAATACAATAAGGTTTGAGAGAATGTTAAGATTAAGTTTCTTTATTAGTTATGTCACATCCACAGCCAGCATAAAATTGCAGCCTTTCAAAAAAAGTAAAATGGTTTAGCAAGAATTAAGTTATTTCATCATGCGAGGCTATGTGATTTTTAGATAGTAACACATCCCAGCCTTTTAAGAGTGGAATTTCAAATTGACTCAGACCAGCGCATCCCCTGATGTGACTAACCAAATAACTCAAGATGCACATCATTAATTCATGAGTGTGGAGGGTGGCAGTTGAGACCTTGAAAGAGTGTAATTAAGCTTATAGAGCTCTTTCCATGCAGTAAACTATGCTTAGAGTGAGGCACCGTGGGATTTAAAATAGTTCTACAAAAGCATAGACAGTCGTTTTAGGATTATTGCAGTCCACAGCCCACGTAAAACTCCAGTCCATTCACTCTGAGCTTCGAACAGTTCACGCTGGGCAGGTCAAACATTTGTCTCCAGGGGAGAGAAAATCGTCCCTATGCCTGTTTTTAGGAATGACCTCTTAGAAGATACACTGTTTACTTAAGTCCATTTTATACATACGTGCCTTCATATATTTGGCCCCTGATCCCAATTGTCGATCAGGTTCATGAATTCAGAATACAGTGTGACATGGAACTCACAGGGTTATGATTAGTAGAATCCAAACTGTTGCTGGAACTCTAACTACGGTTGGACATATAGATTAAGCCATGCAATATACTACAATATACATTTGTTGAAGTTGTAAACTATTGCCTGAAATATAAACATTTTTTATTTTGATTACTTACTCTTACAGTTTTATGAAACAAGACTGAAAAATACTATGTCGTAAACAAACATCTTCACCAAGATGTGCAAAGGTCTAATACTTTTCCCCAAAAGCTGTACAAAATGACATGATCAAAGGCAAGTTAAATTGCTGGATATTAATAGAATAGATTATAGGTGAATATTTTCATGACTCAGACGCCAGCATTTCCAGTCCAACGTAATCTCCAATGGAATGAGGATTTGAGGCTGGTCAGAGCAAAGGGATGACTGATTTAGTGGCATTAACAGGCTTTTACAATAAGTCCAGGCTTATTACATGTCAAACACAAAGGGCTGAATAGATTTCGAAGGCAAGCTGAGTCAATGTGGCGTCAAACATGTCATTCAGACCTGTCCCATTACTTTTCAGAACTACTGAGGTGTTGTGGATCACACTAAGACAATTAAGAAACCAGCTATGGATGTAAAATACTAAGGTAATTATCTGAAGTCCAAAAAAGGAGGACCGTTGACTTGCTGGTCTCCAAAAGGCAGTATAAATTTAACCTAAGGTCCCTGGGGAAGCAGAAACAGAGACATACAGGCAATTTCTTTTGCAGTGACTTTACAGGAGAAAGCGTTGGGTGTGGGGCAGCACTTAGTTGCTAACACAGATACAGGACCGCTTTCAAGCACTCTTCACTGTCATCACTTTTAGCCACAGAAGTTCTTTGAACCCCCTTTGATGCAGTCGCAATACATATTTAAAATGCATTGTGCAAGACACGGTCATGCCAACTTGACAGTGAACACAAAGAAGAAAAGATGGCTGAGAATGTGTTTGATGGCAGTCAGAGAAAGGAGGAGGAAAGGTAGGATGTAGAAGCAAAGAGGAAGGAAGAGCGACTCACTGTGACATTGTGTACCTGTCAACACATAAGATACATTCTGGTCAGTCTGGAGGTAATTATTGAGGTAATATTTGAAAACTAATGTTGATCATTTTGGTTCATCCTCTAACAATCAAAAATAAAAACTGCGTTTCTAGTTGATCTTATCAAAACTCTTTGAGGGCATGAGGGATGGTAGACCTTGCAGAGGTAACATGAAATTGCAGATAAATGAAAACCAGTGTTCAAAGTGTTTGAGGAGTTCCTCAAAAAATGTTTGTTGGAGTGAGACAGTTTAACAGGATCTGTTTGTGTGTTGCCTACTTCATTACTGGCACTGTGCATCTGTTGTTCCAGGAATACGTATTTGTGTGTTTCACTGACAACTTCATCGTTGACTGCATCATGGGCACTGTGCACAAGTTCACATCAAGGCCAGTATATGCTGTATAGGATTGCTGTACGGAGGGTAGATGTCCGACTTCATTTTGTCTATTTACTTGTAGTCCGAAATCCTTTTTGTTAGCATAATCGGTTAAGACTCAAAAATTCGATTCCAGATGGTATGTGACCATTAATTCATTGATGGCACAAGGCTGTTGAAAACACATCAGTCATAAATTGATCCAACAGTCAAAGAGGTGGTGCGAAAAGAAGAACATATTGATTGCTCACAAAACCTTGACTACGAGGAGTGCATTCCCAAGGGGCAAGCCCACACATTGGTTTGGAATGCATTTTTGATTAGACTTAGTCTGCCTTTGTTCAAAGTCATAATTTATTGGTCAGGCAAGTGAATGAAAATTGTCCTTGACTCAATGCATCTATGTATATTGCAAGTATGAATTTATCTCACAAATGGGCTTTTACAGATTGTTGTAACCTGATCAATGTGATAGTAATGAGAGTTTATTTCTATGGCACATGTCATACGAGTACTGCAGTTTGAGGGGCTTTAAATAAAATCAATGAAAACAATAATACATGTAATAAAAGTAATTAACTCTCCTGAGATAGAAGTAGTAAAGTGCTTTGGAAAAGATACGTTTGTAAATTTATTTACTTTCAAACTGCCGTAAACATTTGTTAAAAATGTATTTTTGAAAAAAGCTTTGAAATCAACTTTTAATATTTGGTGCATTTTTCTATCAAACTATCATGGCTACATCATATATTAATCTGAATATACTATTTCCAAGAGTCTGTACCCTCCAAATAGATGCGTTCACACAGCTCAGACTAATTTATCATTTAAAAAGTTTGACATCATCTGCCAAACTTTTCTTTAGACGGACAATGACCCAGTGGATCAGGTCTAGATCCCCATATTTATTAGTTCCATCCTTTGGCTGGTACCACAACCATTTCACGGAAGAAGCTTAATAGGGGATCAAAGGCTTTGATCAGAAGAATAGAGGCTCCACATTCGTTTGATAGATGTACAGTCTCTGGAGATGCAAGGATTACTTGCAGTGAAATGAAAACCCCCACCTCAGTAAACCAGATCTTCTCTATTGTGCATGTTAATTAAGAAGAGTCATACATTTTTATAAAAAACCTTTTTGTAAATGGCCAAAAGTAAAAAAGACTGATACTTAGGATATAATTTTCTGTTTTCTTTTCAGGAATCCCTAAAATCCACAGTAATTCTCTTAAAAATGCAGGTGAGTTATTGAGACAGGTAGTCTAGGGTTAATACTTGTTTAGGGTCACTAAGGCTTCAACACATATGGAAATAATGTCTCATAGGAAAGTTCGTTCTCATTTTCATTTTTCATAAAGTGCTTTCAGAATTCACTGGTATGGAACCGTAAAGAAATACAAGATGACAGCCTGCAGCATGTTAGGTGTTATTCTCCCCTCCAGGCAACTGTGTGGGTCACAATGCTAGTCTGTGTGGATTCATTATGCTGTAGCTGCAGGCTGGTGAAGACATCTTTGAGGCGAAAACGATTATCAAGTCATAATGGTGGTGCTATGCAGAATTGTGTCTGCTAGGACAGGTAGATTCCTGATTGTTAGAACATCTAGACACTATTCAAGCTAGCAATGAAGAATTCCAAAGACTAAGATGCTCCTAATAACCTCCATTTAAAAGTGTGACAGTGTTTACATCACTTGCCAGAATGCAGCATTAACTTACAGGCTTAACAGCCACTACAAATACAGCAAGAAATAGCTAAAGACAAATGAGCTCAGTAAATCTAAATTTATATATCTCTTGACAAGCCACACTAGAGTGCATTTCATGTGTTATTGCTACAATCATTACAAACTATTGTCCTTTTAAGGTAAATAATTATATATAATTTAGAAACAGGAGTACTGGAACACAAGTTAAAGACACTGGATACAAGTTAAAGGAATTAGCTATTGTGAGGTACCTGGATGTAAAACTTTCCAAAAGCCCTATTTTAGGTACGAACTATCAGTATTCTGCTGGCAGGGAGAATCCGTGGCCTGCATGCTAGCTATTAGGGAGGGGGTTAGTCGGGAAATGGCAGTAGGTATGACTCTTAGGTTAATCATTGAATGATGTGCCCTTGGAGAATGTTGTGGCGATTACTTGGGAGCAGTTATCACATCTTGAAATCAGAAGATGGACTTGTAGTGTGAGTAACTCTTGTGGCACAATTCACCCCACTGGGAATGTGAGGTTAAAGATGTCCGTAGTTCTTGAATGTTTTATATTAAATGTCGCTGGTGTTTGACCCTCCTGCAAACAGTTAGATCCTCATTCCAGCACTTCTGTCAGTCTTCCAACCCAATTACTAGAGACAAATGGGTCTTCAGCAATCTGTGAGGCTGCTTTACTGGCAATGAAGAACAGAGGGCAAAGACTGCATACAGTTGGGTTGTGAAATTGAAGGAGAGAAGATGGTACAAAGACAGCAGATAGTAGATGATTACACAAGTAAAATATGTATTATTTGTGTTACATAAAAGATAAGAAAAAGACCAATTCCAGCCACAATACAATTTGTAAAATCAAATGACTATTGCATTAGTGATTGACATTTATGATGACTGATTCTTCAATTCCATCCTATAAGATCATTCATCCTGTTCATTACTTAAAAAATATTAACAATTGTATCAACGTTGACATGATGTGCAGTAGAGACACTTGCATGTTTTTTGTGTCAAAGGACTTAATATGACAGCTATGCAAAATAAAGAAAATACACAAAGGTTTTGCAATCCAAGCAATTCAACGGATTGTGTTTGACGTTCCTTCAGATTTCAGAGTAATGCCATTTGTGCTGTGATTTATTAATCATTTACTGGATGGATTAGAGGACATTTTGCAGTGAGAAATGTGACCATTAAAGACTGGAAATATGCTTGTTCTTGGGTCATTTGTATTTCAGTCAGTGGATGAAGGACAGAGGAAAGTTATTGGGGCACTAAAAGCATTCTCTGAAACATTTTGTTGCATAGCCACACTTTAGAAACAGTTACTGCTATACTAGAATGATACCCTTCAACTCAGGTTTAAAGTGCTATTGTCAGTGAGCCTTCTCTTCGGTATCTTTGATTTTGAAACTGTGGATTGGGAGACACTCTGCTCCCACCCTCCCACTCTGCTCCCTCTTATTTGCTAACACTTGGGTTGCTGGATGAAATCTTTGCTTTGGTTCTCACACCTCATTGTGTTATGTTTTGTTGTATCAGTGGTCAAACTGTATAATCATAACAGCTGTATTGTATCTCCAGATGTGGTCTTATTGGTTGTTTCTACATGTAATCATCAGGTGTAAAAGGAAATGTGGAGCGTTATTGTGGATTTCCTCTTCAATTCCTTTATCTCTTTTGCACTCTTCTTGATTTTTCTCCATTTCCAATTTACAATGATCTTAGCAGAGTAGATAGATATTTGAATTCCAGGATTTGTTCTTATTCTTTGGCTTCAACGTTGTGCAATGTTGTTTAATATAAATTAAATTCAACTTTGTTTATACCCTTCTTTATTCAAATGTAATGCATAGAGTCAACTACATATTTGATTAATATTAATATACCATGTCCAGTTCCCCTCCTTTCCATTACATCTATGTACATGATTTTGTTTCTTTGGTCGATGTGAACCCCCTAAAAAACCTTAAGGAGATGCTTGTCAACCATCTTATTTACACATATGCTCAAGTAGGCAATGACATGCAATTCATCACCAATGCAATCAATTAGAGGTACTTCATGCAAGATCTGAAAACACCAAATACGTTCCCATCCTTTCTCATTGGCATTAATATGGAAAAATATATCATTATGAGACAACCCTTGCACAAAATGCACATTATCAGCTAAATTCCTCTGCAATTCTTCTTACATCTGACTCTGCATCCCTTATACAGATTTTCCTCCTGCAGATCAATCTCAACCAGAGAGAGAAGGTTTTCTGTTAAAACGTCATAGTTTTGGCAGACTTCTCATTAGAGAAAGGATAGATTTAATACTACTGTGTCCCCTAGTGCTTATTAAATCTGCCGAGTTTGAGGTAATGGATCTTTAAAATTCTACTGCAGCTCCTGTGATCTCCTCTACTCCTCCCATTGGACTGTGTTTCCTTGCACCATGTTTATTACAGGATGATTCGGGCTTGGAGAGAGGGAGAGGGAGAGATTTCCAATAGATTACGTGTTTATAATATTAACTAAGAAACATGTATTCCCAGAAAAGAAGCTGCAGTTGCCAGAAATGCTGATGATTTCAAAAAGCAGCAGAGGGGGGATTAGAGGAGAATTGAAATGCCAGATCACAGTTCCTCGTCACAGTCAATAGCACCTTATTGCGGCTTCATACTGGAAAAAAGTGAGGCAACTAGTGAAGAGAACTTTTTGTCTTTGGGGTAGCGAAAAAAGTTGTTAAATCTATAGTTGTCACATTTGATGTTCCTATTGATTTATGGGACTGGCAGACTAACGGCTGTCAGCTTCAAGGGATCTCATTGTTTAGCTATGCAAATCTTTCTTCTAATCCCACAGAAGGTTTCAGCGTATTCTGCTTCTCGCTAACTTCCGTCTTGACTTGGCATGCCAGCACGTGTGAGATGATTAGAGTATCGAACCTGGATACTTCTCAAAAACCCTTCCTCGTCTCAAGAAACTTCTTCAGGGTTGCAGTTTTTATTCACAAAAGTGCAAACACAGTTTACTGAGAAGCTATTACGGCTTTATTTTATCATCCAAATTGATTCCAACTGAAAGAACATTTACAGGCAGACAAATGGGAAATAAAAAAGGGTATGTGCGTAAGCAGTAATTACAGGGTTGGGGTCGAGTTATCTGAGTTGAAAGGTTGTGAAAGAGCTGTTAAAAAGATTATTACTTTTTAAACTTTCATTAAAAAAAATATATTAATCATCCCCACATTTTCTATCGTCTCATATTAAAAAGTGGATCATGGAATGTTGGATCATTATGTCTATTAGATTTGTCCTTAATTGTCGTCCTAAGACAATTTATCTTGAAGTTCATGTTACAAAAAGATGAATGTAGTTTATCTTTGAAAAAGTCAGGTGCCTGGAGTACCGGGGATCATGGCAACTAGCTCAGTACCACTGGGACACAAGATGTGGTCTGATTAACTTCTGACTGGGTTGCCTGGTTGAGACTTTACAAGGTTGAAACACCATCTAATTGAGCTCAAATCCCACGAGATGTGTTCTAAAGCATCAACAAATGTATTTATCAAATCACTCTCTATGGGATGAACTAATCACATTTGCATATTTAAAAAGCATTTATCAAGTTTGCTCAAATCTGAACTGAACACCGCCACGGTCCCCTGCTTTTACTGTACATCCTCCAAAATGTAAAACATGTTGAATAGATGGATAGAACTCTTCATCACTCTCTAATAAAATATTTTCCAGAATACCAAGTTTCTCTATAGGTTTTATCTTCATCATTTCAAATTCAGAGATGATTAGAAATAACTTGTACATGAAATACAATTCAGTTTCCTTCTGGGTTGTACACATACAGTATTGTATATTGTTCGGAGCCAGTCTACGCCACAAGAAGCAGACTCGTTTATAGTTAAAAGACTATCAATAAGCTTTATTTAAATTGCCAGAACCCATACACAAATATAAAAGTAAAATGCCTATTTACTCTATAGTATGTGCATCAGCAAGTTTAGTTAGAATAACAAGGTCTATTGACTTGTTATATGGCTAGTGAATCTTACTGCCAGATATTACATTTTGTTTAGTTCATGTAAAAACTCTTCTTTTGATCCCATTGTGGAGCAGACATGAATGTACAAAATAGAACAATGGCTGGTAAAATTGGTTAGATGACTGGGTGCCATCTGAAAAGAGTATCATCCTCTGCATTGCGGGCTCCAAACAGCTCTGAGGGTCCTCTGTGCGCTCAGTTGTGGCAGATTTTAATCAGCTCCCTTCCTTGGCTGTGGCACGACACACACCATTGAGGCTCAGGGACCTGGGAGCAGCCAGTTACTAACACTGAAGATCTCTTAATGGCACAGAAACAGAGCTAATAATGCAGGACATCAATTACTGACACTGGAACGTGTCACCGAAGTCAGAGCTTCGATTGTGGTGTGCAACACCACAACACCCGCGGGCACCTCAATAATAGCTTTGTGCTTTTCAGAGGCCTTGTAAGAACAAAAAAACAGGTTTCTGCTTGAGGATCATGGTATGTGGTTTGCAGTACAGTAGCATGTGTTTATGCTGTTTCTCATTATGTGGTGAGAGAGGTTATGTGTGTAGTGGTGAGAGAGGTTATGTGTGTTGTTTTACACTGACCAAGGTTACCCACGTACCAGCTGTATCAAGGATGAAATGATAAGGGTAAACATTTCAGTTGAGAAAACAAAGATGCATAAAACTGTATTATTTGACTTGCAGCTTTACAAAGTATGTTCAAAGTCATGTGTTACAGGATGTTAAGCAGTCAACCACAAAGCAAAGAAGTGAACAAACAAACAGTAGAGTTTGTCAATTGAAACTGCCCACCACAGGGAAAATGAGGTTTGGTAAAGTCTACACAAGTAGGATGCTTGCCATCTGCCTCTGCTTTGTGAACAACAACTTGCTCTGCACTCGGGTCTTATCCCCAAGAGACTGTCCACACAGGTCTTTTCCACAGAAGATGTGCTTTCAAATCTCCCTGTAGTAGTCATTACTGTTAATTTACTTTGCGCTTCAATGTAGGATCTTTCTACCAAAGGGTACTTGTCTGCAGCCCTTTCTCAAGCAAAACAGGCAGTTTCATCCTCACCATAAATCTGGCTAAAACAGACCAGTTGTAGACTTTCATTCAGGATAACAGAAGTGCTATGTTTAATTCCAGTGTTTACTGTGGCTGGCTTAAAGGTTGCCAGTATTCTTATGTAATGTCCATCCACCCCATGTCCATCCCCCCTTTACTTAAAAGATGATTTGCGGAAATTGTTTGATCGGAGAAAAAAGTCACTTGCTCATGCATGTCAGGTCCAGTAAAGGTGCACACCTCAGTAACTGCAAGTTAGCCAAAGGTGAGAACTGATGAGACCAAACTGTTAAGAGAGTTTGTAGAGTTCCATGAAATACATTGTGACCATGTGGCATTAGACCAATAATTGAGCCTGAGCAAATTATTCTCCCATAATCAACTGCATATTTCAACTGCATATCTGCTGATGAAACATTCAATAATAAGCCTTTTACATGCTTTGTGCACATTCATACTAAGTTAGCAAGGTGCTTTCCTCTCTCCCAGCCTTTGTGAACACAATGGGGCAAGTCAATACCACATTACATTAAAATGATTAAATCCATTGTAATGTTATCAATATAAAATACTGTGGAGTGTGTGTCAAGACACTGTGCAACATGATCAATTAATGTAAACCTTGCGTTTTACTGTTCCATGGTGTGAGCCGCACAGCATCTTTACATCACTATTATGTTTGTTAAAGACCTGTTGTCTTCCAGAGCCTGTGCATATTAAACACCTTTAAAAAGGTGGTAGTGGAACTGTAGTAGTGCCTCACAAAATATTCTCCAGAGAACATGCATGGCTCTGCTATGACTCAAGATACTTGTAAGTGCACAACTAAGCACAGAAAACTGGTCCATTTTGTAAATTTAATGTAACACTGCATTGATTTTGCCATTTTGTAATACTGCTAAGTAACAATCCACAATTTGTCACTTAAAATGTATAGGAATAGAATTTACATGGAATCATTTGGAGATGATTGTTGAAATACTGAGCGTCCATAGAGATCATGTTGCCTACACACCGCATCTCAAAACTCGTATAGCATATGGCATGATTCTTCTATGTCACCACACATTTGCTGACCTTGGTTAGCCTGCCTGACTCCCATATAGAATTAGCATCTGTTCATTTCCACACCCCTCCCCAGTTGTCGTAACTCAACCGCCAAGTGAAATGTGGCGTGCTAAACCAGCCAGAGCTGCTTTAGCGAGCTGAGTTGTGCGGTTGTGTTGCTTTAGCTGACTGGCTGGTGGAGCTGGCTGGTGGCAGTAACGCTGACTCACTTAGCTGATCGATAGCTAATTCCCTTACATAATCAAGGGGCCTCTGCAAAGGGAAAGCAGTAGAAGGTGTGATAATTGATTACTTTTGCTCTATATTTTCCCCAGTGAGTTCTCCTGGTGCGATAGTATCCTCATTTTTCTTTGAGCTGTTCAAAGAGGTGCTGAGGTGGGCTCCTTACACACATCACATTTGGTTAGGGCCAAAATTGTAAAAAGAATATCCTCAAGCTTGTGTTATTCTTCTTTCAACTAAATTCCTATTTTCTGACTACAATGTTTTGTAGGTCTGTGTGTCTTTAGTCCCTTTCATAGTAGAGGTAGTTTAGAACAACTTGATGAGTAATTCTTAGTAAGAAGTGGTAAGAAGATAGGGCTTCCTTTCAGATCATGGTTTGAACCTTACCTCAAGCCACCTGCTGTTTTTGTGTCAGAGCTAGGCCTTATTGTTGGTGCTCCATGTTGCACAAATCTCTGCACCAGGCAAGTCGAAACATCTTTGATTCAAAGAATCACAGTCAATCTAGAGGTAAGATGCTTTTTGTATGTGCTTAAACTATAAAGACTTTTGGTTTCTGTCCATTCATGGAAAAATGTCAAGAAGCTGATAATGGGCTAAGTGGTGATGCTGAGAAAAGGTCACAGTAGGTGAGGAACAATACTGGTGATTTTGCCTGCCTTGCAGATCCATGCCATGTGGAGAAATGTTGAGTGCAAAATCGGAGAGGCAGAGGACAGTGTATTGCATCCTGTGAGTGGGTGAGGGTAGGGGGGAGGGGGAATGCTTTGGACACTGGGCCCATCTGTTGTTATTTATACGTACTTGTCCTCTTTTGTGTTCGACCCAAAATACATGGAATAGCTTTAAGGGAGGGCAAAGGATACTCATGTAACACGGGTAAGAGGATGTGGAGACAATCAAGACACCCAAATAAGTGTGTTATTCCTAAGGAACCTGCAGGGTAGTGTAATTTCCTTTGCAAATGTGCATGTCTAAGTCAACGTTGTCTGGATCATGATGTGTTCCTGATAAGCTGCCAGAAAGGCAGTGAATAGAACATAATTTCTTGGCACAGAAATACTTTCTCTGTTCCAATAACTGTGTTTGGGTGTGTTTTTTTTACATGTGTGTATGTGCCTGTAGCCCACTATCAGAAAGAAGTGCAAGAATTTATTAGGGGTGTTGACATCAATGGGAATACATTTAGTGAAATACAGATGCCAGTTGCGTAATGTATGTTGACAGTTTGTAGTATGTTTAAAAAAGAAGAAAAAGTGGTAAAAAGAAATGCTGGTGGTGAAAGCCATAGACCTATGATATGTATTGGCTTATGAGTTAATGATCAACAAAAATCAAACATGTACAGTCAAAATGTTGTCAGAATATTATAGTAATTAAGGATAATATTGCATTGTGTAAATGTGTATATGAATGTTTATGTGCATATTGTGTGTGTGCCTGCACAGAGGTAGTAGAATACGATAATTGATGTTGTAGTGGATATGGTCTAACTGTTTGTAGATATGGGGAAAATACTGCTGAAAAACTACTAGAATGTTCCATCTGGAAAAACTGTGACGGTTAGTTTCATGACTTTACAGTAATTAAACTACTGATCATGCTTTGTGCCAGTTTACTGCAGCATGTATTTGTACTGGCCATAATAAAAGCTACAATTTTCCTACTGGAAAATGATTTTTCCTTTCTGCCCTGCCTGTTTCATTTGAAGCTTTCATTTGTTCATATATTTATTTATTTTATGGCATTTCTTTTCTTGACGGCTAGTTGGTTCTTACATTCGGGAATTACCTGACCTCATCAGTAACAACGTGTTTTTGTTTCCTGGGCTGTCTGACCTGCAAGTGTGAACTACGTAAGCATGCCTATCATCTGTCCAAGGAGCCAGTAGACCATACTCACTCAAGTGTCACTGGTAAAGTGTGTTGCCTATGCTAACAGCACCCCCCTCTGAGAAGGAGGTGTGCTACATCACCATGGTGCTTCTTTGAAATCCAGTCAACAGATTGGCGAGAATGTCTGAGGGTGGGGTGAGGGTAGTAGGTTTCCAAACACCCTCTGTGATAGCAGCTGCACTTCACCCACCATATGCCACATTTTGCCACAGTTGGCTCTATTAGAGACAGAGACAAGGAAATTGGAGTGTCTTTGTATTTGGAAATTGGATTTGCTAAAATTGTGTTTGTAATAATGGCATGTGTTTTCAAACATTCCTTCTGTCTTTGAAACAAACAAATTATATCAATCATTTCAGCCTCCTTTTCCCACCTAGTTTGATAGTTGATGTTAAAATCATTGATTTTCCAACTAATTGAACATAGTATGTAATTCTACAACCAGTAGGGGCCCACTACTAATTAGACATAATTGTTCTGCCTTATTGATAACTTGCAATGAGACTTCTCTGTGTTTACTATCCTTGTGAGAAGATGTGAAGGCTCACAGTTCAGACTTCCATGTAGGAAATGTAATATGTCTATAGAGAAAAAGTAATAGTCTGCAAAACTGACCCAACAAACTGGAACAGAACTGACCCAATACAAAAGGACTCACACCCAGACCAAGACCTTCAAGATCCAGACACAGCAGGTCTAGACCATGACATAACTAAGACAAATACATATTGGCTCAATACATTCAGTCTTATTATTAAACTAGTTCAAGGCCTGAGTCTCTTAAGTCTCGAAGTTCAGAGTAGGGCATGGTGTATCATTTATATATACAGTATGTACATGACCTAGGAAACCTGACCTTTACAGATATTACATAACTGTTCAAACTATTACGTCGTAGAACTCTTCAGAATTGTATGTAAAGACAGCAGAAATGGTGTTGACTGAAGAAACAAAAACACTAAATAATGTTATTCAACAAGGTATCAATAAGGTAATATATATACTATGAACTATTTATCAAGATGTCAAGATATCAAAAGGATAAACGATCTGCCTTCAGTACAAAAGTCATCATATTCTAGGATCTTAATTTACTCATGGCAGCTACTTTGGCAAGTCTCCTTTACTTTTTGGCTATTACTAGAGAATGGTATACTTTGTCAAATATGCAGAAACGTGCCAACCTTACATGCAGTAAATTAACCACTTAGTAAGTTGTGACTGTAGATGGTTCAGCTCTCTCAGTAGTTTTTTAAAGTGCACTGTACTCTAATAACAGCAGACTTTAGTCAATATTACTGGCATACAGCATCAGCAGATTTGAGGCCCAACCTTGGTTGGTCCAAATTGAAATTTAAGTTTATTTTAATTTCCGGGTCCCTGTGGAAAGTTGGTCATTTGGATGTTGTCCATTTGGAGTCCAGGATTGTAGTAAGCTGAACCATCATACTTCAGATCCAAAGGTTCACTGTTGTCAAGCCGAAGTACTGGAAGCGAGAGAAAGACACACTTGCATTTGTGGTACTATGTACAGGGTTTGTGGTTATAGAACATGTCATATTAGCTAACTAGCCCCTTTTCGAGACAAAGCAAAGCATAGGTCAAGGAATTTTAGGAAGAACAGCAGGCGTACCTGGGTCTGGGGGGAACTCTTCAACCAGCTTTCTGTGTGTGAATTCTCGCTGACGCCTCTTTTTGAGGATCACATAGACAACCAGTCCTACAAATGCCACAGCTGCTGCTGTACCAAGAATGGCACCCCATGCCTCACTCCTTTTTTTGTTCTTTATATCTGCAGCTAATCCTTTGAAAAGAAAACACATTTATTTTCTTGAACACATGTTGTTTTGATGTTCATTGTTATAAACTGAGAATACTTGTGCCATTTTTCTTATTACCATGTAATGCTATTTTACATCTATTCAATACATTCCATTTATGTTTTAATAAACATTCACTGAATTACAATTTAAATAGTGTTGCATTACTTGCATGATGACACACTATTTCTGCCAGATACACAGAAATGTAACATGCTTTCTACATATAAAAATATGTCATTATCATCTATCTTCATTTGTGAAGTTACAAAGCAACTGGGAGGCTTGATATGAAAAATGCTTGACCATGATGATTCATTCGGGTATACTCTGTTTGAAAGCTTGATTGGATTATGTTTACCCTGTGAGAGAAAAGAGGTTCAAGGGTATACATATCAATTCTGCCTGTTCTGACAAAGTCATGCTTCGCTTCTTGAGCCAAGCACACAGGTTGTGTTTATTCAGTTGTTCGACTTGCACTGATGAAGAAGCAAGTGTAAGAACCAAATGAAGCAAAGCATAGAAGGACAAATGTTGTGTGCTTACAGCTATTCTTTCTCTTGGAGATTTCGTCTTACAAATTATTCAAAGAATGAATTCATTTTATAGACACTGCATGAATATGTAATGGTAAATTCAGAAAACAACTTTACAATTAAATATGCCATTTGGGCAGTAGCTTCCTTAAAACGCATTGTTTTGTACGTCTACAGAACTGGCACAGAACAACACAGCCAAAAACACAACATTAACAACATAAAAGGTGTGGCATTGCCCTAATGGAAAATGTCAAGATCCCAGTCTCTGTATTGATAGCCTTGGCGTGACAAGGTTGATGACTCATGACACCATATCTATGTCATCTTTTGTGACCACTAAATGCTTTATAGGAGGGAAGGTGTACCTTTTGTGTTATATTCTAACATGCCACACTGAAATATAATCTATGGGAAACACCCAAAAGATGTTAGGTAACTCTGAATTATTTACGAATAGCAACTGAATATGCTTACATACATATCTGCATGCTGTATTGGTCAGTTATGAGGTTGAATAGGATGAATGACTGGATAGCTGACATTTGCCTTTGGTTACAAAAGATTTTTTTGTGAGTGATTTTAACTTGACTCCATTTCTTTTGGGAATTCTGACACTTAGCATCTTTTTCCTGAAAGTTATCACAGTACTTACAATCCTAACATTTGGTCTAAAAGGTCCTGGTTTACATGCCAAACGATTTTGAAAACATGGTAGCAGTGTTGTGGCCAGGTTATTTTGTAAGACAACATTCACCTATGTTAGACTAAGTTCGGACAAACCTCTACAAATTGTATTTGGCTACTAAACAACACTTTAGATGTCTAAATTTACTAAACAGGGTTTGTCTTTGCCCAATAGGATAGTGTTTACCCAGTTACCCTGGGATTGTGTTTACAAGGTGAAATTCTATCATATCATATCCCTATTATAAATTAAGACCAAGAGCAGTATCATAGAATGTAATTGACCACTCTGAACAAAAAACATGGCTTCTTAAGTTAAAAACCAGGAGAAACTCTCATGCCCCTGAACGTGGGACTGGTCTGGCTCTGACCTTCGTTCTTGACCTGCTCTTTCCTGTCGCAAGTCTAACACAGGAGTTCATTGTCCTGTTGAGGAGGTGTTTGTAATGGACCCCTCTGCTTACTGTGGGCACACAGGCACTGTCTGAAACTCAAGCCCTGAAAGAACGGGAGTTTGTGTTGCACTAATACCCTAAAATGATCTGAGAAAATGTTGATAAGGGAAAAACCTCAAAGAACACAATTTGTTCAAAAACATTTGATAATAAAACTCTTACCTTGGAGCAAAGTGTATAAGATTTCTTTAAAACTAGGGCTTCCAGTTTTGGAATGCGATACTCATTCAGTGATTTTTTCCCTTAACTGATTCTTCTTTGTTCAGTTCTTTACTTATTCATGAGGGACAAGTTCTACAAAATACCCAGACTTTACACCTCCCAAACAATTTGAAATTTTAATGTCTATAAAATGTTAATATCTTTAACATTTGTGTTATGTACGTAATAGTTTCTTCAACACAAAGAATGTACCAAATTTAGTGTCACTTGAAACTCTGTACATACTGTACCTTTCTCTGAATTGCTCCCCGATGCTGAGTAAAATGTTGTGGAGTTAAATGAATCAGTTGTGCTGGAAGGCATGATTGTTGTACTTCCTGGGATCATTTTTGTTGTTGTTGTCCCAGAGGTGAGCTCTGTGACTGGGGAAGCTGTTGAGGGCTTTTTCTCTGGTGCGTAGGTGGTAGGGGTGGCTGTGGCAGTAGTTATAAGTGTATTATTGTCCCTGCTACCATTATCGTCTGTGCTATTTGTTGTGCCATTGGTGCCTGTTTCTGGAGTGGTTTCTTTTGTGACATTGAAGTCTAATGTTGTAGAGGTCTCGATTAAATTGGTGGTGTTGGATGATGACACGTTTAAACGCTTTGTGATCGGTTGAGTAGTGGAGTCAGGAAGAGTTGTTGTTAAATTTTTGTATCCAAATGGTTTTGCTGTGGCATTTGTGCTTTGGTTTGCATTTAGAGACACATTGTTCGCTGAGGAGATAGGGTCCATCATTTCTTCTGATGTCACATTAGGTGACACTGTGACAAAAGTCACAACATCTAAAGTCTGGATGTCTTTTTCATCCACGTCCCCACTAGAAATTAACATGAAGCCAGTGGAATTATTTTGGCCATTTGTCGACTCCACATCTTCATTGTTCAATTGAGATTTGACAGGTTGACGAAGCCAGCTTTGGTCAATAGTGCGACCTGGAGAGTCAGTTGGATCTTGAAGCAAGGCCGCATGAAAAAGTTGAAGGAACAATAGCAAACCAGTAGTGATTTTAAGAGACTGGTCCATGTCTGCTCTCTTATGCCACATATTCCTATTTAAACAACAACCACAAAGAGACAAGACAAACAACAGTAAACAACACATTTTGTTAAGTACTACATTCGACAGGAATTTAAAATTCTTACGTAATTCTTATCACCTGAGTCTTGCTAATATGAGCTGTGTAAGATGCATTAATGCCATTATAAGGAACTTATCAAATTCCTGTTTTATGATCTGTGACTAATGTTAGGCCAAGGTCATAAAAAAGAGTCTGTGGGGGGTGGCCTGATTTGCCTCTTTTGTTATCTCTTAATAGAAAGATTCTATTTTTATCAATGCGGAGATGAATTTGGATGTTATCTCTTCAGCTCTGACCTCAATTTTGATAAGGGTGACTCAGACTTAGGCAGACAATTAATTTAACTGAATTGTGGGAAAGGATTTATGTTTTTTAAACAAGCCCCTTCAAAACATGTCAGGGGCAAATAGAGTAGGAAAACTTTGTAATCAGTTTAAAAGATCTTTTGTAGCCTGAACAAATGCACTAACTACAGAGTGGGCTCTACTGATATCTTTTCATTATTTTTGTATATACCTTGATTTGCTTCTATTACACTATTACTATTACGCTAATACGCTATTTGGCTAAAATGTACAGGAATGAACCGTATGTAAAGTATTTTCCAATCAATAAATGTATTCAACACTAAAGCTAAAGCTAAAGGTCAAAAGAAATTTCATTGGCAGTTTAACTTTAGCTAGAATATGTTGTATGTTGTTGTAAACATTCCTATCTAGTCATAAAAATGTTTTACAAGGGTGAAATTCCTGATGATCCTCTCACACAGACAGTCTAGGCAATGTAAACACTAGCCAAGAACATCATAGAACAGGTTTGGTCAATAAGAGCTTTGTGTTGTTTTATTTTATTTTCAATATGATTGTTTATTTGGACTGTCCAAAGCTTACATCATGTAGACTTCGGTTAAATAATACAAAGATTGAGACAAAGAATATATACAACAGACACATTTGTAATGTATAAACATTCACAAACTAAATTTGTTATCATCACCAACACATTATGAGTATTCTTAGAAATATACTGAGAGATACCCTTCAGAATCTGTAAAAAAAAATAAAAAATAAAACTACAATCTCAGACACTTACCTTACTTCTTAGGCTCGGTGAAGTGATAGCAAGTATACAGCTTGTTCAGAAGGCTAGAAGAGTTCTCTAAGGAGCAACCAATGTATGAGAGTGAACGAACAATAAGCCCAGAAGAAGGAAGGCAGTTTTCGATCTTTCGAGGTGTACCAGGAACCTGCTCAACCTGCTCATACACCTGGCAGCAATGGCTAAACACCCTGGCATCCAACTAGCTATCCAGGTAATGCAACTTTGCACTAGGTAATGGTCAAAACATTTGACAAGATATTACCATATGGTGTTTTGTGGAAAACAAATTTAATCGTGGTATTCCTGAATAGAACATTTGTAGGTTTGAGTTGATATTGAATTGACAGGATTCTAGCATTTCAGGTTGTGCTGAAATTCCCCAGGTGAGAGAATCCTGTGTCACCGGTTCCTCAGAGAGCTCCTCCCCTGTGATCATCATCATGGCAACAAAGAGGTTGTGTTGAGCCAATCGTTCATCCCACAAGCTCTGCGTCATGGCATGTTTTTTCATTCTTAATCTATGTGTACGTGTTGTTTCTTTTTCCTGAGCGATTTAAACCTCCTCATCTGTCAATACAGCAGAAAAGCAAAGTGCACCACAATACAATGGTGTAGGGGGCTATGCCTTGTTCTGACATATGATGTTGCACACCTTATTGTCAAGGACCGAAAATAATGTGAGATGGACATTTTTTATCTTAATTTGTTGAATGTGAAACTTGAGAACAAAGCACATTGGCTATAAAGTAACATGGTTTAAATAAAGTATCTTGGACACTATTGTTGGATATACTGCAATCTGGAAAGTGGCACAGTGGCAGCCATTTGCAGAACCACTCTATGGACAGCTCAGATTACTTCAAATGACATCACCACTTTGCTCTCTATTTGAACAGTATAAAATAAAAAGCATAATAGTTCAAGTAATCTCACAATTATTTCTCTTTTCTTGTCAACATTAAACCAATCTTAAAAATTATTTAAAAATTGCCATTGGTGTCATGTACCCCACCAACTATTGGAGTGCATCCCAAAAGCCATACTTTATTTTGTAATTCCCAATCCATTGTTTATCAGATTCAGTATGCCAAAAATATCATGTCCTACTTCATCTAGTCACATTTTGCGAGCCAGCATGCTTTTCTGTCTATTCTTATCCACAGTCCTCTGTGCACTGGAAGGTACATAACATTGACTGAACTACATACATTACAATGTAACAACAACAGAGCTCTCCTGGATGCCCTCCAACAGTATGCTCATTTCTGGTCACCTCCTCATATTTTGTATTTGGTTTCTCCAAGAAAAGAGATATTCCACTAGATGTGTTTTCAACATTACTAAAAGCATTTCCTCATGAACAGTAGTGGTTGCATGAGCAAGAGAGTTAACGTTTAAGGTGCAATGTTATGATGAAGAATGATGTCCTGCTTCTGCATACTGCATACAGTAGTACTATAAGGACATTGTATGCTATAGGTAGCAAGATACAGAATGTGATTTGAGATGCAGGATTTATGCTCATGCCATTACACTAACTCTCCTGTCATTTCAGATTTTACCTTTACACTAAGCCTGACAAAAACTTGTGCCTGAAGTAAAAGAAATCTCATAATCTTACAATACGAAGTTAGAATATTGGTGTAAAAAATTAGTTCACAACATCCAAATAGGTAGAGTTAAGTCCCATTCATATTTGAAATCATAGTAAGAAAAAGTACTTATATTAATATACATCATTTTTAGTGCAAGGCACAAGTGAAAGTTAAAATCTATTTCTAGTCCTCAACCCCATACTGACATCGCCTATGAACAATGCACTTACGTCAAAATGAGCCACTTCCTTGACCTCTCTGGAATGTCAGACCATTTACTATGAGTCTCACCCAGAACCTGATCAGAGCATACTTACAAAGAGAAACAAACCGGTCAACCCTGAGTTCCTCCTCCTTAGTGCCTTTGTGTAAAACCAGACCATGACATTTAAACTGGCCCCAAAAACACCTCATGAATTCTATATTTTATATATATATATGTATATATATACACACGTACTGTATATATTATTTTTGCAATGAATATGTATAACATATCTGTTCTCAGCCTGTTCACTTTGTTATGGAAAGTAGCACCTGCCACTAGATGTCAGCACAAACCAATTTACAAAGCGGCAAATTTAAATAATATGACTCATAGAACACATGGAAAAAATTTAATAGTTAACAAGTGTAAACTAATTAATATTGTCATGTGCACCTGATTCATTATTCCTCTTTCACACAAGAACACTTGAATATACTAAAACTGATTAGATACTGTTGTGCATCACAAACCCTTGGGCCATTACACACATTAAAAAGCTTTAAAGATTATGTTATTGCTTCATTAAGCCTTTTCTAGCGATTTGGCAAAGCTGAATTGATGTGTCATTATTTTGCATTGTATACATATTGAAATGTTGTAGTTTGTCTTCTAAAATCTTGAAGGCAAACACAAGTCAATGTCAAGTCAAACACTAAATCTGTGATTAATTTTAAAACGATGTAAAGAATTTATGAGTGCAACCGGCAGTTGATGAGAATTGGGAAAAATTATAACTAAAATCATTCATCTTGTCCACATCTGAATGTGTTTCACGTAGATATGTATAAGGTTATGATCTGTCAATTGCATCTCTGCGCAATGTGTTTCTGACTGACGTCATGCACTTTTTTCTCACAATGAAGTCCTGGTGATACTCCAGAAAAGAGTGAGAACTTTTCAGAGGGACTGAAGAAGGCTAACACATGGCCTGTCAAAATCCCTGATGACTACATGTGAGAGCAGCCTGCTGTGCATGATCAACAAGGCAGCAGTGAGGCCTAGCAGGAGGAGGGAGTGATAGGAGGAGAGAAAGAGAGAGCGTGGTTGAAGAGAGACAGAGAAAAGCCTTCTCCAGCAATGACATCACCACCACAACATTCTCTGATCTGTCAAACACAGATTTTTATTTCCTGAATGTGTTTGATGATATTTTGAACCATGTTGCCGTCCTTCTAATATGGAACCGGGTCACTGACTAGAGGTTTGTGGTCAAAGATTGCAGGATGGAAGCATGGATGTGAGTGGAACATGTATTTAGCAGGTAATTTGACAATGTTCTGTATGATTTTTCTTTGTTTAGGTGTACACACATTGTGTGTTAAATGCTGTTTGGGGAGTAAGACCTTGCAAAACAATTTGAAGCTTAAATAACATTTTAAATAAGATTTGGTTAGACCCTGCCTCTTATCAACCGTAGACAAACTGTGCTTGGAAAAGCTTTTGTTGTGATGCTTTTGAAAAGGAAAGCCAAACCACAACCAATGGAAACTCCTTCCAGTGGCTTTTTCCTCAGAGAGCTATTTTGGGAGAGTACTGTGATCCTTGGGTGTACACGAACATTAAATGACACAATTGACATATAATCAAAGTCAATCAGTTGGGAAAATGGGTCAGGAGATCACAAATGCAAAAGTTTTTGCAGTGCTGTATTTTAGCTGAAGATTCAATGGTTAATGAGGGAAAGAATTCATGTTGACGTCTCAAAGGGAATTGATACAAACATGGATCAACTGTTCTTTGATCCATCATAGGCCGAATGCTTGACATCTTAACAGTTTGGGTAATTAGCGCTGTACTTTAAAATCTTTAACACCACCTGAACAAATAAGGTGTTGTACTTTCGGACTTTTCGTTATACATTTAGTTATTTTTAAACTAATTTGGATGTTAAAAAGGTTACTAAGGAAGCAACAATGCAATGAAAAGAAAATCATGTTTGGAGACAAAATGATAGGTAAAGGAAATAAGTTCCATAATCTGTATCCCTGAAAGTGCCAGCATCGGGCACATCTGGGGCATTAATTGGACGCCAGGCTTCAGTAGGACAAGTCAGTTCCTGTGTGCTGGTATCTTGGCAGAAAGAGAGGATTTTTGCACTGCAGCCGTAATTCACCAAGCAGCTCTATCCAACAATTACCGCACCGGTTCTGCTGTCTTGCCAGCTACCACACAAACTGCTTACTGCATATGGAAAGCATGTGTGCTAAAATAACCAGCCACGTGGCCATGTTTCAAAAAGCTCTCAACAACTTAATTGTGTGTCTGAATGACATTTTAAAGGACAAGGTGTGGGGGACATAATTACAGCACAATCCATTTACAGGTTTTGGGAGTAAATTAAACATCATTGGAACCGGTCTAAGGTTTGACGTCAAATAATCAACACAAAGGGAAATTGAAGAAGAAAAGGTTTTCGATTGACCTGGCTACACATTGTTAATTGGTAAGATACCTTTCAGGAAGCATGTCTTACACTAAGAACATACCAAATGATTCCCTGCACATATCTAGTGGTGCAGTTTGAAAGAAGATATATTTACACTATATTCCCATTTAATTTCCTCAGGACATATTGAATGCTTATGTTTTGATCATCAAGGATGTGTATTACACTACAAGCCGTTTGAGGCTCAGTGTCTCAGTCTCCTTTATTTGACATAATAAATTAGATTTAAGTAATGGGCCGTGATGGCATTTTCCAAACTAGAGGTTTAGACATTTTGGTCAGTTTATTTGGTTACTTTAATATCAGAATAGGCTTGCACATATTGTTGCTATTGTCAATGGCAAGACATCCACTCAAAAACTATACTATTCATTTTGAGGTGCAGACAGCAGGTTAACTGCAATATTCCAAGGTGAGGTTTGGAACACAAGGCAGTGGACCGAAATAACCGAATCGTTTGTACCCTTTTCCCCCTTTCCTGAATCAGAGGGTCTAATAACACTTTGAGGACCTCTGGGGGTCACAGTCAAGTCAAGACCTCTTTCAACACTCTTCAACTCACTCTTCAGCTTTGCTTCAGTACATGCAAGTCTTCTTTGAAATAACTTGTGTGCTTGTACCATCAGTTTATTCATGTATCACACACTCTCTACTGATGAATCCTCGATGTAATAGATATAAATACATCTGCCTCACTGAGCATGCATGTTTCTTAAATGCTTTCTTTTCTGCATTGAACCTCTCCAAGAGTTTCTGATGATTATTACTGGCAACATTTATTGGAAATAAAATCTGCAAAAAGAAATTGTGTGAATTTGTCGGGGAACGACAACTTTAAAAGTGATTAATTATTTCTCAGCATGGATGGAATATGCACAGATGCTAAGGAGCCACTTCAGTTAGGCTCAGTGTAACATTTTTAATGGATGCCCTGTTTTTCAGGTATATGTTTTCCATCATCTGTTGGTTTGCTTTAACTCTGCTGAGAGCATTGGTGTTATAAACAGCAATCATCATGTCTCTCTGTCTCCCTCATACACACATACATCGTATTGAACTAAAACATTCTTTCTCAAGCTCACTGAGGAGCTGTGTTTTTGTCTTCAACTAAAACAAATCTTCCATGTCAAAAGATATACTGATATTTTCCAAAGTTCAATAACTGAGAGAGAAAAAGAGAGAGAGAAATTGAGAAAGAGAGAAGAGATATATCTTCCCACAGAACATGAATTGGAATAGAAGGTTGAAAGTACATGATGGGTGTGCACTACGTAACCCATGAGGGTAATAAAACATCAGCTAGCCATTAAAAGGAGCTCTTAAAAGAATGTGGACATTTCATGGAGGGGTATCAATAGGCAACATTAACTTGTATGACCTATTCATCCAGATGTCTTATATAATAAATATGATCACATTTCTTTCATCACTGAGAGACAAGGATGAGACCTTGCAATCACACCAGTTTTATATGTACTGAATGGGCTGATGACCAGCTTGAGAGTCAAATTAAGAAGAAAAGTTAAGAGTTAATTACAGATCAAAAAATGAAAAGGAGCCTGACTTTTAAAAAAGAAAATAACTTTGCTGCTGGTGTGCACTCAGGTTAAGTATAAATCACATAGTTTATATTGTAGCGTATACAGAGACCAGAAAGATATGTATAGTGTTGTCATCTAGAGCAGGTAAGAAGTTTAGGCCTTGGATGGAAAAGGTAAAGCATCACAGAAAATCTTACATCAGTAAACTAATGGGAAAAGCACATCCATCACAGAATAATGTCATCATGACAACATATGCAAAGCATTATATTTTATGGTTATAGTTCTCTTGTACCTTGTGGGTTCTATTAAATAAGTAAAGAAGCATTCTCATTCTTATGACATCATCCTCTACGGACAATGTGTAACTGTCTCTTTTGTTAGTTTTACACATCTCTCTCGTTACATCTCTTTCAAACTTCTTACCTACCTTACTTACCAATCTACCACCCGGTCGTTCAGCCTGTCTGTCATTTTGTCTATCTAGTCCATATATTTTTTGTCTTTGTCACAATTTCACTTCATCAAATGAAATAGCAGAAAAAAGAGGGGTAATGTAATGAGCTATCCTACTTTACTGCAATTTTTTCATAATTTTCCATCATGCAGTATAATGGTTGCACAATTCAGGGTTGCATTGAATACCATGGCCTGTGGAAGAACACTTCCTTATGTTTCCGTCCATTTGTGTTACGACAGTGAGTCATTTGGCCCAAAGATCCTTTTTTAGCCGTACATCTACTACACATCCAAAAAAATCCCAACAAAATGTTATTTCTGCAGCATGTCTCTATAGAAGGCTTTTGTGATGATTGAGTGCATTACAAATAAATACATAAAAATGACTAATCTATACCGTTCAGCATCATTCATCGCTGAATCAGGGCAAATGTACGTCCGTCACTCGGTTGTTCTCTTTTTTTCTATGAAATAGTCTTAACAAGGAGAACATACAAAAACATAGTTTGACGCCCATTTTAAAATACACTGTCCTGACTGCCCTCCTCTCTGTTCTTTACTTTTTAATCTAATGCTGTATTTTCCTGAATACACTGTGTATTAGCGGAGCCAAAAAAGTTTTGAATAAGTTGTGGGTTCCAGTTCAATCAATCACACTCATACACACACGAACTTGATCAGTATTTATACACAGGGTTGCATTTACTGTACTGATTTGTGATGTATATCCCAAATAAGTCACACACTGCATGGCTGAACTTACTGAAAATGCATTATCTTCCTGAGAGGATTATAAATGCTATTCATGGCTACAGTACAGGGATAATTCATGACTAATCTATAAGAGCAGAACCTTCATGCCACTGCTGTGACTCTAACAGAGGACAGGTACTCTTTTCATATCTATGTATTCCTGGAGGAAAGATAAAGATACCATAAATGGATAAAGGACAAACTCCATAAGGCTTTGCCGTAGTCTACACAATTCAAAGTTAAATTCTTATCTTCTCCTTTTATCTACATTTTATAAAAAAAGAATGTAGTCTTTTACCTGTATTTATATACCTAGATAACTAAACATATCTAGAGTGACAGGTGTTCAGTGATGGACAACAACAACAAAATGTTTACCAATGAGTGCTGCATATTTGCCCGTACTGGCCACAATTGTTTATGAAAAGAACATGTTATGGAGAAATGTTTAAAGACGATCAATCCAATCAACTCTCAAGGTCAGTCCATTTTCCAACATTAATGTTATAGTCAAATTGATCACATCATTGTTTTGGTTTAGCTGTGGGTGTATTTTATAATAGAGATATCTGAGGTCATCTCTGGGCATTGCAAGAGGTACATTCTGAGCAAGAGAGCAAGGATGACGCACAATGTGACTTTTGCCAGGCTTTTAAAACTTCTCATAAAGAGTCTGAGGGACTCTTGCTTGCAGTCAGAACTGTTTTTCTGTGGATCAATTTATGTAAGAGATTTGGCCTTTTTAAAAATGTGCCTTATTAAATGTATATCTTGGCCTGCTGTATTGGACAGTTTTGATAGCCAAGTGCTACCAATATAATCACCTAGCTTCCATTTTCCATTCAAGTACCCAATGAAAGGATATTTTATTACATTGCAATAAACATGCTGTCCTGTTAGGCATGAGCTAATTCTTTTTCCACACCTGTCACCATTCCTATGCAGATACACTTGCATTGTATGAGGCTGATGGTACAGGTTTGGTGATAAAATAGTGAAATAACCTGCACATATTGATCGAAAGACATTTTATACTGAGAACTGCTTCTCTTTGCTAACTTATAGTTACCAAATTTAACAAAAAAACAAATAGACACATTTCCAACATAGTTCTGCAACTCTTGTCTATGTTTCCACCTCCAAATGACTTCGCATCTTAGCAAAGAAAAGGGGTTAAAAAAGAATAGTGTCGTCCGTGTGAACGCATGGTAACAGATTTGGGTGCATGCTTTGGCATGTTCAGTCTGAGATCATTATCTAGTAAATACAGAGTAAATAAAACCTGCAGACGTCATGCTGTGTTTCATTACCCTTTTATTTGGAATGGAAGTGCGTCTCTGTCGTGTAAAGATTTCACTGCTGTCTAAAGCCTGTAGTGCTCAAAATTGAGTCTTAATTATCTGAACTTTTATTTCCATTAAAACTCTGAAAGCTCAAAACTGAAGTACTTATTTTGCCTTGAATTGTATGGTATTGGAAAAGGAACCCGGTTCATGTGAGGTTCATGGTTTAATGAGTTTTTGCCTACTTCTTCTATGATTGTAGTGGACAAAGATCAAGGACGAGAAAGTGATTACTCAATATCTTTTCCTGCAGTGAATAGAGGTGGTAAGAACCGTATGTGGATGTGGTAGGCTGGGCTGCTCATTAAGCCTAAAGTAGAGTCCATACTCGGACTGAAGGGTGGGGATAGAAACAACTAGGAAACTGGAGCACCACACCCTAGTCAAGACAAAATATGCCTGTGACGCTGAAGTTGTAACTGATCTTCCACAGTGCAGCAGTTTTGCTTGGTTGTGGTTGTATAACCCTAGGTAATACACCTTTTGTTTTGCTTGCCATTTAAGCTCGAAAGAATGAGAGCAAAATTTCAGGTAAGCTTTTTATACAAACTAGTGTTGGTTTAACTATAGAGCTCAAACTAATATTTCTCAAATTTAAAATGTTTAAAGAACCTTGACTTTGTTCAACTAAAGGAACATCCTTGGATGAGAAGCAGGGGGCCAAGAGGTATCTTGTCTCAATCTCCAGAGCACCATAAAAGTTCAAAGAGACACTTGACGAAGCCACATGGACAAGCAGCACAACTGATTCCTCTGAGGTCCTGTATTGTGCTACATTTACAGAGTAATGACATGGAGGTCACCAACCCTGCACTGTCTTTATTAGAATCTTGATGTGTCTGTTGAGAGTGAGTGTTCCTTTTTCAAATTCTGGTATGTTAAATGTTATCTGTGACTGACACTGTTAGTTTTGTGGTTTGACTTCATTTTTTGTTATTTTCTTGTAACATCTTGACACACACCAGACTGAAATTCCATTGCCAAAGTAATCCAGAGAATAAAGAATTCTAACATAGACTGCTGTGTTGAGGATTTAAAGAAAAACCATCTATAGTTGTTCAGCATTGGTGCTATTCATCTCACTACGTGCCAAGTTATGTTTGTTTTACAAATAGTCTTATATCTGATCTCATCAATACTTCATAACAGCACATACAACAATAAGTTTAAAGATCATTTGGCCAGAACGAATTAATGCAGTATTTCCTCTGCCACGGAACTGTGATAACAAATTCAAAAGTTACTATTACCTGTGATGCGGCACCACATATTTCATATAAAGATTAATAATGGTGAGAAAAGATTAATTGTCTAGTGTTTGCAGTGTTCTATCAAATTCTACACTTTTCTATAATACATGTTTTATCTGAACAATTACAGTGTGACATTTCACCTTGATTATAATGAAATAGTTGGCCCCATGCACATTTCAAACTCCACAGGAAACATTGGACACAAGACAAATTTCACACTAAACAATGTTTGTGCTGGAACATATGACTTCACGTTGTTGGCATCCTTCTCATTTCAGCTATTGCGCTATAGGCACTTTATTCATGTGCACTGATGGAAAATCTCCTGACAGCTTGGCATAAACACAGTATGAGGTCTGTTCAAAATCAATTAATGCAGGTCATGGCCCCCAGTCATTACTCACAAGTTCAACTCATAATATCATCAGGTATAACACGCTAGCCCCACGCTACAAAGTAAAAACAACTAACTATAACTGCAAAAGTTATATACTTGCTCGTCAAGTCTATTCATTTAAATCTTTAAAACTAGTTGGTGATCTTGGTCTGGAAGTAGATATTTCTGGTAAAAAACAGGTGCTTTTGGCGTGGGGGTGAACTTTGTTAATGTCCATTTAGGAACGTTGTCTGGTTGTACTATAACATGTTTGAAGCCTAACTGTTTCTTATTGGCTATCTCACACATCTTAAACATTTGTTAGGCTACTATTTATTCGGGGTCCTGTGTCTTTCCTGTGTCTTTACTGCCTACCAGAACCCAAATTGCGCCGGTGTCACATTTTTTGTTTGCCGTTTGGTTTTCAAGAGCACTTTGTAAGCTAATGACAAGGTCCTCCTTCAGTCGGCTCTACCAAAACTGCGCTGTCTTTTAAGTGACGAAGCGAAGCTGTAATTTGAGAGTCGGGAAAGGGTATCATCAGCCAAAACCAAAAGCGGCGCTTGAGAAAAAAAAGTCCAGATGTTGAAATTGAGGCACAAAGTTAAGTTGGGCACATTTCTTCTTGTCGTGAAAGCCGTCTACTCTGCTAAGCAAAATTTTCTGGAATTGGTGTTTGAAACTGAAATAACGTAGCCTAACTTTTGTGTCACATTTGAGTGAACATTGCATTAAGTTTCAACAGGGCTACTACAAACAACGGGCTACTCGTAAATTTCCGCAACTATTTTTAGTTGTGAAATGTTCATTTCGAGGACAAGTAAATAATAGGCTACCGCTCTTCAAAGGAAGTACGATTTAGTAGCCTTTTTTCTCAGTCAAGCAAACAACGAGAATGGCTTTTTTCCATATACTCCTTGCTGGGATGTTATCGTTGTCGCTGTGCGGTGCATTTTTTAATGGTCCTCTGTATCCGGAGATGTCAAATGGCACTTTTCATCATTACTTTGTACCAGATGGCGACTATGAGGACAACGACGACCCAGAAAAATGTCAAATGCTATTTAGAATGACAGATGACCGTAAATGCGGTCTTGACGAGGACCAGGATTCAGTCATCCGGGATGATTTCACGATAATAAAGAGGCATATCGAAGACTCTGCCAGAGTGCTTGAGGGCATTGGGAAAAGCATCTCCTATGATTTGGACGGAGAAGACAGCTATGGTAAATATTTGAGACGGGAAACAACGCAGATAAGTGAGGCATTTACAAATTCAGAAAAATCTCTGTTAGAACTGGAAGTGAAATTCAAACAGAGTCAGGAGAATGAATTGAAGGAGGAGCATCGCATAAATGACGACTTTCTGAACATGATTGTCCACACAAGGGACGTGCTAAAAGAGACACTGGATATTTCCATGGGATTAAAAGACAAGCACGAGCTGCTGTCTCTTATTGTACGAAGTCACGGCACCCGACTGAGTCGACTGAAAAATGAATACATGAAAGTGTAAAAAAGTGCTCCTTTGTGTTTTTACAACAAAGTTTGCTTTCGATTATGCTATCGTAGTGACGTCGACGGGGGAAAATAGTATTTATGATATGCCTTTAGTTTGCCTATATATACCATGTCTGATCATGCCAATTTGACAAACCTCTCCATAAATATATTGCTTACTATTATCGACAATCCTTTGTAAATTGTTAATTTAGACTATAATTATTATTTAGAAACCGACTTTTTTTTGCCAAGAACAAATGTTTGACGTACATCGTGATGATGTATGGGCAACGTGTTTGGCGACATGTTACATTTACACAACCCCTCCCCCCCCCCCCACCCTCACCCATTTATTTCATATTGTGACGTTTTACAACTAACGTATGAAAGGCGGATTTGGAAAAATGTCTATTTTTTTAAATCAAGATGTTAACTTTTAAACTTGTTTTTGCTCTATATGATACGTGATTTATAGGCCAAATGATTTGCATAAATCTTAGGAAAGCGTTGTGACTGGCGTTAAGTAAAGGCATTAACACTTTGGTAATTGTACTGTACAGTGCATAATGAGAACACTGTGAGTGTCAATATTTTGTGGACAAACCAACATAACTGTATTTACTCAGTATAAAATATTTTGTTTTGATATATATCTATATTCCTTTTATCCACTCAAATATGTATATAAATGGCAAAAGATATGAGGAATACTTAAAGACTGCAGGCAGCACTCATGGACTTCAGACACGTTTGCGTGGTGACATTCCTGGGAGATTGTGTCTGGCATTATATTAATATTTTGGGGGGATTGACGTTCTATAAGACACTTTCCTATAAATGTATATTTGTGCTGGCATAGATATTGATGTGCACAGCTTTCTAGGTGAATGGTTATTCATACACCATACAATATGGGGCTTCCAGGGATGACTTCAAAGTGTCTTTGTACATTTGCCTACAGAGTTTTACTACAAGGTTTTGTAATAAAACTCTTGTGAGTAAACCGCTGTGAGGGTGTGAGTGTACTGTCAACATTTTGTACACACACAGGGACATGCTGTGTCAACTGTGGTAAATTATTCATGCAGGGGAGAAGGCACACAATGTGAACAGAAATGTTAGGATTTAAAGAAGATAAACGGTCACTGAATGTTTAGGTAATGGCCCCTCTGGTGATCCTTTGATGTAATGTTAAGCCTTCTGTTTACTTCCTAACCATTAAAGCAGTATAAACTATAAACGTCTTCAATGGCACAAATAAGTATACTCAACTAATGTTATATAATCTGTCAATGATAATGACACAGTTTTCATTTTGTACACTGACTATTGTTTTATAACTGTACTGTGTCAAGGCAAAGTGCGATCAACAAAGCTATAAACCAGTTCTTTGGAAAAACTGGATATAGCCTACTATTAAAATAACTTAATACTATAATACAATACAACACAAGAGATATATCCTCAATTATACACATCTAAGTTTATACCCCTCAGATGCACACAAGAGACTCTTCAAAAACTTTTCAATATAATATCTATCATAGTGGCAATCCTATACCGTAGGTGACACATTCAAACTTGGAGATAAACATGTTAATAGACAATCCTTTCATCATCTGTAAACTTCCAATTTGCTTTAAGTATGTAGGGGATAAATTAATGTCTTTGCAAAGGCAATTTTGTTTGCTGTTTGTTTCTTCTGTGATCAGATATCATATTAAGACCAAATTGTTAATCATTTTAAAGGTAGGCTACACACACTCATCATGTGTATATACAAATTCACAAGTCCTACTAATGTCATTAAGCTACTGTATTCTGTTGTAGGTATGTAAAACAAACAAGCATTACAAGAACATAGGTCTTTGAGTCACCATGTTTTTCCACACTATTTTACAAATCTAAGAGATGTTGCCGTTATATCATTCAAACAGTACACGAACAACCCTTTGATCCCTTTCACTGTAGTATGATCTGTCACTGGAAAGTGGATCAAAGTTCGCAGACCGAGTTTGTGACAGTAGCCGGGTGATTATGTCATGGTCCTCAAGCTCGCTGTAACCTCTCACCTACTTTCTAACACAGCCGGGTTTGCGTTTCAACACTTTCCTAGTCCCTCAGTATCTCACGTAAGTATATTTTTTTATAAAATTGTACAATTCATGAATCGATACTGAAAATATTGATTTGAAACGAGAATCTATTACATTGTAGTCTAGTATTATACCGGGGAAAGGGAACCAAAAATAACCTGGCTGCCGGCTGGTTCATCGAGCTATAAGTACTGTACAAAGTGAGCTAGCTCTTGCATTAAAGCGAATAGTGATTGCGACATAGCTACTAAAACCATTATAATAAATATTTTGCTGTGCTTTATTCGGTACATTACACTAGTAACAATAACATGGTTACCATGTTATCAGAATTGAGAAAGTTAAAGGAATAGACATTTGGAACATCTGGCAGGTGTTGCGGTAGATTGGCTAGCTAGTTAGCTTAGCTGAAAAAAGAATGCTACTTGCAGTATACATACTAAATAGCGGAAATAGATCAAAATTATTTCTACATTATTTGTCACGTTCTAAACTGGTCACATGACACATTTGTACTACTGCTAATCTGGGTTGGCTTGTCCAGTGCTTCGACCTTTCATCTAGTTTTTTTTTTTTTTTTACAAAGCGGAAACACATTCGTTTTATGGTTACTGTGTACTTTTGGATTTATTATGAGTCACGCACTGCAAATTGAATTGCAAATACATAGGAGATTGCTTATTGCCAAAAGACGAGAATGTTTTTCGCAAACAAACTTTACTTGATGTAACGTAAAGTTCGAAATGTTTTTATCATGCTACACAGGTGGGTTTATTATATTAATTGTGAAACAAAACAGAATGTAAAAACAAAAATCACATAAAACGTTTAATTATGCAGTCTTAGTTCCAGTTAGAAATAGAGAGTAGAAATGCTATATCCTTTTTATTTATTGAAATGTGTTTTCACAGTATTCGGGTTAGAGGTTACCATGGGAATTCCTTGACCCACCTTTGCAGTACGCTGTCATGACCATAAAACAGTGTTCTTTAAACTCTTATGTAAACGTTTCCTTCATATTCTTCCTCCAGATTAGCCAACCTGTCAGTGCCTCAGTGTCTGACCCTTGGTTCACTTGGAAGTAGCGCTTCAAGATGTGGACAACCGTACTATCTCGATGCACAATTCCAGCAGCGCTGAAAAGAAGCAGCTCTGTTTTGGCTTGCCAGGCCATTAGAGCAGCTGGCAGCAACAAATCTCACCCCACGCTGAGGCAAGTTCGTGAACAGCAGACGCAGGCTGCCCCTTTCCCCACGGCTCAGTTTGTGAGGCAGGTCAAAACCTTGGAGGAAGAGAGGTTGGTAGAAATAGAGTGGGACGATGGGGGGCAGAGCTTCTACCCATTCACCTGGCTGCGGGACAACTGCCAGTGTCCACTTTGCACCCTGCAGTCAGCACAGGCCCGTAGCCTTCTGCTGTCCAAGCTGGACATTTACACTGGAGTTGACAGTGTCCAGGTCTCTGATACCAATAAGGTAGGAAACTGGGATTTAAACTGTCATATTGAAAAGCTTCACACTGTATGCAATGTTGAATTGGAATCAGTGTCATGCACACAAAATAAGACCATGTGTTTTAATCTATTGGAATGTTTGAACTTTTCAAACTATTATCTATCATAGTAGCAATCCTATACTGTAGGTGACACATTAAATCTTGGAGATAAACTTGGTAATAGACAATCCTTTCACCGTCTGTGAACTTCCAATTTGCTTTAAGTATGTAAGACATACTGACACCAATAAAATAGGAAACTAGGATTTAAACTCTAATAAACTGGGATTTAAACTGTAATATTGAAAAGCTTCACACTGTATGCATTGTTGAATAGGTATCAGTGCCATGCACACAAAATGTGTTTTTTAATCTAATAGAATGTTTGAACTTGGAATAGGATCAATATGTTTCTTAATGTGTGTCTAGAAAACCAACACTGTATTACATTACAGTAAATTATCAAGTTTCTATTACATAATACCACCTCATTTCACATGTTAAATTGTCCTGTACTGTTAATGATATGCAGGTGAAAATGCCTCCCTTGGCTGGAACACAAATGGACCATTCTCAAGATTGAAAAATAACACTTCAGTTCAATCAGTGCTCCGAACCATAATGTGACAAACATGCTTAGCCAATATGCTTAGTTTAGACAAGCAGACCCACAGTGAAAGTCTGTCAATGTAATATCTAGATAAGACTTCACAAAAGTGTTCTGGTAGCTTCCTAAGCAAGTATTGTGTAGCAGACAATTTAATAAATTGAGCTACACATACATATGTAAATACATTGTTGCTGTTGTGTTGCTTTGTCGAACACACAGTGTTCACCACTTTTCACAATTACACCACTGTTGAGTGTTAGCAATCTTTGTCTAATCTCATCCTCATTCTTGTCATCAGGTGTGCATAGTGTGGCCCGACCAGCACACCAGTGAGTTTGATTCAGAGTGGCTGAAGAAGAGGTGCTTCTCTCCTGCTGTCAGACAAGTAATGCAGGAAGAGCTCTTCCTTAACGGTGAGACCACACAAATATAAGTAGCATAGGCTTTCTTTCATTTATGTATTTTGGGTAAAACAGTTTTGAAGAACTCAAACCTCCCTATGATTACCTGCATTGTGCTTTTATTACTCAGTAATCCTTAAGATATATTTGTCCTTGAGGTTGCACAGATCATCCACAAAGAATTTCCTTCTCTGTGTGATACGATAAATCTGGGAATGCTTTTGTATACAATATTATAAGCAATCAATCACCTTGTGCCTCTGTCCCAGAACTGTGCACACATGTACGCAGATTTCATTTTGTATTTTATTTATTTATTTAACTTTAGTTTCTTGAGACGAGGAAAATACAAAAAATATACTGAAACATAAGCGTTATATGAGAGAAACTTCTTCCCTGAAACTGGGTTTCTATTGACAAAAGAGTCACTCTGGATCAAACTCATCTTATATCTTACATCTTGTATGCTTGCTCTGAATATAAGCCAATCAAATGTTTCTTTATTCAAGTATATCAACAATACAACTTACATCTCAAGACTCCATCAGAAACATTTGGAGAAGGAGAAGAAGTTCAGCTGTGGTTCAGTGAAGGAAAAGCTCCAGTTTGTGTCCCCACGTGGTCCTGAAGGACCCGCAGGGCTGAGCGGCTCCTGCTTTGTCTCTGTTCCAGAGCGATTAAAGGCTGTGTGTGTGCATGTGTGTGCGGTTTTGTGTGCATAGTGAAATCAGTCCCCTTAAGGGATCGCCCCCTTCCTCCTGCACAAGAACTCACACTCTTTGTTAGTGTTTGGGTTTCTGTTCAACAGCGCTGCCAACTCAGAACTCGAACTAGTCTGTGCAGACAGACCTGAGCTCATACTCCGTCTGATCCTGTTCCTTCACACACACACACACACACACACACACACACACACACACACACATACACAAACACACACACATACACCCACACAGCATGTACACGTACACACACACACACGTACACACACGTACACACACACAACCCTGTATCTGGGTTTAATTATATCTTCCTGAGGTCTGAAATTCCTTCCACTGAAAAATCCTGGAAAGACTTGCATTTTCTGATGAAAGGTGAATAACATACTCTTCTACTGGTTTTGTTTGTATCCTCACCGTTTCAAGTTAACTTTTTTTCGCTTCCTTTCTCTTCATCTCGTATCTCTTGAGCCTGGAAGTTCTCTGTATAATATTGTAATGGAGAACAAGTTTACTAGCCCTGGTTAGCCTGTAAAAGGGTTGCAGATTGTAAAAGTGTGGCACACGAGGAACACAACAAGGTCAAAATATGAGCTTTTTAGTGTAACTAAAAAGGCATCCCTTTCGCTTCATCCTCCAAAATTAGAATGTACACCATTTATCTATTTACCTCTGTATTTATAATAATTGATCTAAAATAAGAAGTGAGAAGAATGAGCCGTCTTATAACTGGAAATGGCCACATCATCCATGGTTAACCTTAGGCTTATTTGATGGGGGCAGAAGTCAATTAAAGGCAGGGTAGGTCATATTGAGAAGCACTTATTGACATATTTGCAGTTATTACGATAGCAACTAATTCATCTAAAGGTTTGACAGTAAAATGATACACATCTCATATCTGTCAGCATTGCAGGACTGTAGTAAACACAACCAATCATCAAGGTCAGACTGGCACTAATGATTGGAGGTGCCTCTTGTCCATCTACCTACCTTCTGGCATTACTCAAATAGAGCGTTTGTGTGTTTTTGGGGGGTGTCTTTGAAGGGAAAGGTTGTATATTGGGATTTGAATCCTTTCAAACTTGTGATCAGAGTGCTAGGTTTGCTAAATTTTGATTAATGGACCATCAATAAAATGACCATTCAACCGAGGTGAATAAACCTACTATGTATTCTTACACTAGCTATTTAAATTTCAAACTCAGACCGTGAGCTCAATATTGTCCCTACAATGTTAGATGTATATGTATTTAGGATATTATTTAGTTTATGTTTCAACACAAAATGAATATTTCACAGGATATCAGCAAATCTACTTACTGATATTCAAGCAGCGTGTATATCCTGTGTGGCTATTGCTTTAGAACAGACTACACAGCTGAGGTATGCACCATGGGACATATGTGGAAGAGCTTAATGTCTGAGACAGGAGACCTTCAACAAGGTTTTGTGTGCCTGCATGCACTCACTTTTCAAGCCCCTTCCTCTGCCATATGGGATACTGATTTGTACTTAGTTTAGGAAGTACTGACTGGTTTTACAGGTTTCAAAAAATAGGCCCGAAATTACGTATGTGATAAAAAATGGAGAGTAATGGTAGAAAATGATTGACAATGTTATGATGCCATTTTACCTGCTTAGTAGATAGGATCCCACCTCCTCCCGCTGACGGTGTTACTTAAAATAGGCTGCATTACACATGGCTTGGATGTCTGCTTCAATGTGCAGATTACCTTACGCAGCAATGCAAAGGTTATGGTGCTAGGATACAAATTGAGCTTTGCACTCACGTTCTCCTGATGGGAGCGTGCTGTCTGGCAATGTCCCCAATTAAGTTTATGAGGTGTTGTCATTCTTTGGTCGGAGCATTGTGATACTTTCACCTCTCGTAATTGAGATCAGTGACTTTGTGCGGTCAACAGCTAGTAAGTCTATTTGCATACTTTTTCATCTGGGTTTTCTCCTTGTCAAAAGATCCTGTCCGTAAATGTGTCAATCCTTTTTAAATCCTCATGTCTGTTTTAACACAGTCGAATGGACATGACAGCCTATGGACATGGCTCGGTAATAAAATCAGTAAAAGGTCATGGCGCAGTGTCAAAAATATGCTGTCAGCTCATGCTCAGCAATTATTTACTCATCAACATAAATGAACTGTCCGATTTAGATCATGATTATCTTCCAGATCTATGAGCTGATGTGACCCAAGTGTTTTTATATTAGACTTGATTGGTTCCAGCTCTTCCAAGTAGCAGCTGACTCGCCCATCTTAACTGTGACTGTCCTCCCAAATCCATCTGGTCTGAGCTGAGTACCATTTTTGGCTCCTTTCTAAACTTACATGCTCTAGTGGCGCTACATGATTGCTCACTTCTGTCAAGACCTCTCTGGGATCTCAGTCCCACTTGTATACACTAACTCCCCTTCAGCTAGATCAATACCACATGCTGAGATATCCCATCATGCAATCACACGTCTTTGTACTCGCCCAAAATTAACTGAAAGAAATTATTTCGAAAATTCAAGTTGATGCAAAGAATCCAGGTGTTGTTCAATCTTGGCTCACTGGAACGGTATGATATTTTAAATGTTATGAATGGTTTCCAGTGAGGCGCATAATGTACCTAGTTTACACCAGATCTAGTGCTCACTATAGGTCAGTGAATTTAATTTCTGGATTGTCAAACCCAGTCAAGTCCTTCTGGGCTGTTGCATGGCTTTTACTGTACCCAGGGGAGGTTATTGTTAAGCCTTTTTTTTGCCATAAGTGACTGAATAATGGAGTACTACAGAGACAGTTGTCCTTTAGGCAGATTCTCCCATTTCTGCAGAAGTACTTCTTGGCCACCTTACTTGGAAAAGGCTTTTAGGATTGCTTTGTTTTTGCCAGATGGATAGCTCTAGTCTGTGGACTCCAATCAAGTTCTGGTGTCATCTCATTGCTGATGAAGAAATGAGGATGATAGAGAAAGGATGAAACAAAATGTGGTAAACATAAAGGTCACCAAATGCAACAGGCCTTGGATGAGCTTAAGATATTTAGTTGGGGTCACGAAGCCAGAAGTCCATTTTAAATTTGGTTCATGGGTCATTGACTCTCCTAGTTGAAACAATATTCTCTCTGTCTCTTCAAAGCTGTGTTCAAAGTTGTAGTTTCTGTGTGGTTTTTGCAACAGGTCTCTCCAAGATGCAAAGAAATGTGCATTTGTTGTGTGAGGTGGGCTCTATAGGAAAGAGGTTGTTGTACCACATTGGTCCGTTTCAAACATAGGGCCTTTGTAAACATAAGCACAAAGATTCAATATTCAATTCAGAACCATTTGCTAGAGTGTGTTTGTTTGATCAATTCCATGATTGGATTTCTTCTGAGAAGTCTGCCTAAGAAATAATATGGGGTGTAACCGCTTGGCAGGTAACACGCCCGATAACTTTCAACTACATTTATATCCATCAATCATGGTGTTTATTTAGAGCAACAGAACTTGCTTTTTGTACAAAAGGTGCGTTAGTGTTGTACCATATAAAAAAGGAAAAACACAACAACATAATTGAACATGGTGATGCTCTGAAGTTAAAGGTAAAGAAAATGGTATGGCTAATATCATGGATGATTGCCATTACATGATCATTCTAAAGACGTACGGTTACAATTAGCCTGTTTTGACATCATGCTGGCATCAGCATTCCCTGTGACCCTTTGCGATGGCAGCGTTGAGAGTTAGTTAATCAGTCTTTCCATTTATTTAGACATATGTACTAACTGTTGAAATGTAACACCTGCCAAATGCAACTTTGAGGGAGCCTCACTCTGCATGTGACCCTGTGAGGAAGTTAATTAGCCTGATTAAAGCTCTATGAAAGAACTACTTATCAAGCTGACGAGTTTTCTGAGAGCTCACAGCTCCGTGAGGAAAGCAGTAGCCAGAGCCCAGCTTGAACAGAGCTCTTGGAAAGAGAATGATAGAGAACCAGACTGCCATCAGCTGCCTGCCAGCCATGGGAGCCAGGGCTTCGGGTTTCCTCGTCTGGAAAAGCCACAGCAGCCAACCAAGACAGCGGAAAAGGGATTCCACATGCATGCACATACACAGACTTACACAGGCTCCCATCAGAGAAGGAGGAATAGTCATAAATAAGGATCCAAGTGTCAAACAAGGCCAGGTTGTCACATAAAAAATATAATATTGTTCAGGAAATGTGCCCCGGTTATGGAGGCAGGTAAGGAAAAACACAAACTACACAGGTCTGACATTGTACGTCAGTTCACCCTTCACCAAACGTTGCGTGAGCAATGACTGAGACAAATTTCAAGATTGGCAACACAAGTTGTTCCAGAAAATCACAGCAGAAGATTTGTGTTCGGTGAGAATGTGGTTTGAGCATTTCACGCCAATAAGAGCAGAAAGTTCCTGGCCATGGACCGTTCGCACTTAGGAATGTGTTCATAGAGCATATTTTTATCTATTCTCTTGTCTATTCTATTGTCTTACACAGCCTTCTCACACAAAGCCCCTGAGTATAATACGAATATGACCCTGCTAGGTCTTTACTCACATACTTGGTACACTTATTCACAGACTGATTGGATATAATGATAAAGTGTATCAGTGAAGAGAGATCTGTTTCTGGTATCTCTGATAAATACGTTTTGTAATCGTCTGTGAACTTGATGAAAACAAATTTTGCAGCGATAAAATATTCTTGGTTTGCTCGTTAGCTAATGGAGCCAGTCTCCACTCCTCATATGATCCATATCTCGCCTCACCTTCTCTGTTATGGCTGTCTCTGCCATGTGTGACATCTGAAACCCCATGGCTGTCCTGAGACAGTCCTCTCCCAGACAATCCAGCTAAGTCAAGTACTGCATTTCCCTGTTGTGTCCGGATACACGCCAGCTGGTCTGACTTAATGGGAGCAATTGTAACTTGTAATATGAAGAAGGTCTTAGTTCTAGAGTCTCATTATTAGAACTTATTTTGGGTGATCTTTAAGAACAGCTGGTATTTACTGCATCAGTTTTATATGATCCAACCCTGTAAACAAGGTTTCAAAGGAAGGGGGTACATAACCTTTCGACTTGTTATATTGGAGTTTATGTTTGCTATGAAACTTTGGAGGGACATTTGAAGACCTTCAAATGAAGTCATGGAGTGCCTGACACATGTTACAGCTCATTTTTCTATAGTCTTTTTCTCTCGTTCAGCCATAGAATCCTTTCATATACTATATTCTCACTGACATTTGAATACTATTGCAAAGTCCTTCAACAGTACAAACTTGTGAAGTATCAAGCATTTACAATAGTGGGAATAAAATTACTTTCACATCCAATTTCAGGGGTCCTTCTCCATACTCTGATAAAATCCTCGCTTCTTCAGGTTGCTTGCTCAAACTGACAAAATTGGTGGGTGTGGAAGTGAGAGGCAATGAAGATCCATCAGACATCAGACAGCTCAACAGTGTCAGCGCCACCGCTTCAGATCCCCCCCCCCCCCCCCCCCCGCCGCCGACACACCAACACACACTGAATGTGCTCAGCAGCTGTGTCTGCAGGAGCCACACGAGAGTCTAGATGGAAAAAGGACCTAAGCCAGCTCGGTGCAGAGCCACAGGAGGGTTTTTCCACTGCTGTCTGTTGAGAAATGCAGACGCTAAGCTTCCCCCCCTGCCCTCGTCCTCCTCTCCCACCCCACACCAAGTGTTCCAACCCTAGCGTGCTGGCCTTTCTCCCACTCAAACGTTCTGTACGGACACATTATGTGCAGATAGTGGAGGGACTGTGTATATGGGATCATTAAAAAATCCAGTTTTTTCATAAGGCCCATTTTCATAGATGTACTGTATATTGTTCAATGATAGGTATAGGTGACTTCCGCTGTGTGCTTGTACAGATTGTGGCAATTAGAAAAATAAATTAGTCTTTGATCATAGTGTGCATGTTCTGCGTCTTAAAGAATTTATGATTGTAGTTTCTGAGGCAAATAATTATGTTATTTGACCTCAGTCTGTGTCACGGCAAGCTATGCTAGTTGTCAACCTTTTAATGTGTTTGCAGTGTATCCACATGGTAATGATTATGCTTTCTGCCAAACTTTGATTCCTACGTGGTCTATAACTAATCACTATAGAGGGCATGTTTGTGCAGAGAAGACACATCTATCCTGAATTCAATCACATACTGCCAGCTCTCAGCTTTATAACAAGACAATTGTCCTGACAATAACTCTATTACCTTTTCTTCATTAGAGCGTGTTTACTGGGACTCCAAGCTGCAGATGCCCACAGCCAATTTTGAGGAGGTTCTTCATGATGACAAAGCAGCCCTGGCTTGGCTGATAGCATTACGCAGGGTTGGCATAGTCTACATGAGGGGGGCGCCACTGAGGCCAGGCCAGGTTGCCAGACTGAGTGAAAGGATTGGCTATCTCAGACTGACTTTCTATGGGTGAGTAACAACTACTCCCCACACCACAAGACAGACAGAGAAACCAGTCTAAGATCCTTCAGAGCGCATAAACCAGAGGAAATACCTAATACGCTCAATCAGGGCTGAGGTTGGAACCCATAGCCAACAGATTAGATCATTCTAGTGGAAGCTATAAGCTGCAACCCAAAATGTAAGACTTAACATTGAAGTATACTCTGTATTGATGCAATATATGATTCTACAGTATTTAGGCCACTCCCATAGATCAATTTGACTGACAAAATGAGTGCATCATACATTTATATTATTCCCAGTGATTCATCTCTTCACATCCTCCAGGCACACGTGGCAGGTCAAGGACAAACCAATGGCCAACAACGTGGCCTACACCTCAGGGAAACTCAGTCTTCACACAGATTACCCAGCACTGCATAACCCACCTGGGGTGAGTACTGTACACAAACAAGTTCATATGTAAGGAACATCATGGATATCTTACATCGTTTTTGGAATAACTATCATAACTGAGATGTTTGATCAAAATGGCCTTCCATGTTACATTACATAAAGTAGTTTGACACACTGAAAGAGGATTGGTAATTTTGTTCTAACAATCTAAGAGACACTGGTACTCATGAACACACCGTGAAGTAAATGGTGCACAGCAGTATGACAAGTTTTGAAATTGAATGACAGCGGGATCTTTTAACTTTATTGTATTGTTCCCTTGGGGAATTATTTCATACAAGTAAACAGAATTGTGATATTGCATGGAACATAGTATTGTATCCTATGGTCTTTCTTCAGGTGCAGTTCCTGCACTGCCTGAACCAGGCAGGCAAAGGCGGGGAGAGTGAAGTGGTAGATGGTTTTCACATGGCTGAACTTCTCCGAAGAGAAGACCCAGAGGCTTTTAGTACCCTCACCTCCCACAGAGTGGACTTCACAGACACAGGGGCTGACTACTGTGACTTCAAAGTGCAGTCCAAGAACCGAATCATCGAGTGAGTAAAATGTTTTGTACATTTAGCTCACAAAGTGCTCTGGCTTTTCATAAAGGAGTGTAATGCATCTGGTACAAGAATGCCCAACATGGTATTCAGGAGAGTGACTGGAATTTGGATGGTGTGAAAAAAGAAAAGTGTAAGACATCACCATCTGCTGCTCAGACTGGGAATGGCAAAGTCTGTCATGAACATGCATCTCAATAAACTGTTACCATATTGTCCATATTGGTATACCCTGCATATTCAACAAAGACTATAATTACTGGCCTTCATTATACATTTCTACTGCATACATATAAAATAGTAAATATTGGTAAAATATTTGATACCTACATAATAAATTGGATTTCTATCTACCCCCTTGTTTTCTGGGCAGCGTGGACGATGAGGAGCGGGTTGTAAGGATCAACTACAACAATGCCACAAGAGACTCAGTGTTAGATCTCCCCTTGCATCAGGTCCAGCCCTTCTACCGCGCTCTCAAGGCCTATGTGGAACTCATGAGTCGACCTGAAAACCTAGTTACCTACAAGATGGAACCTGGTCAGTGCCAGTTATTATCTGAAACGTATTATCAACTAAATAGGAGTAAACTTGCTTTTGAGGTTACGTCAAGTACCATTTTTTATCTCCTGCTATATACATTGAGTGTACCTCTGTCTTGCTCCCACAGGAGACTTGGTCACCTTTGATAACTGGCGCCTACTACATGGGCGAAGAAGCTATATCAGCAATATAGACGCAGTAAGACACCTGGAGGGAGCTTATCTGGACTGGGATGAGGTGATGTCACGCTTACGGATACTTCGCAAGTCTGTCCAAGAAAACTACTAGATCCATAAGACTTCAACTGAAGTTAACCGTTTCCTACATTCACACTGACCAAAAGTATGTGGACACCTTCTTTCTAAAACACTCATTCCAATATCATGAGCAGTACAATGGTCCCCATTTTGATATCATAGCATCCACTCTACTGTCAAGACTTTTTAATAGATGTTATGACATTAATGGGGACTTGGTCTTATTGGTAGTTAATTGGAGGGGTGTCCACATACTTTTAACCATGACATTGAGCGAAGAACTCTCTTTAGAAAAGGTGATCATTCAAATGAGATCCATTTCAAATGAAACCTCTTCATCGAAGAGTCAAAAACCTTACAAAGGACATTACATCCAGGAGGAACAACAATCGAAAACGGGTTTTGGACTCTCAACCAGTTGTTTCACAAAGCTTTGGAAGCTGTGGTTGAACTACCCTGTACTTGTATCTGCGTATTGCCTTTCATGTCTGCATATTATTTATAGACAGCATTATATATATAATAGATAAAATACAAATAATGCTATAATAGCATATTATAGCATATAATAGCATTATTTGTTGCCTCTTTTAATGTTTAAATTCTGTGACATTCTGTTGATCTGTCCTCTTGTTCAGAGTGCAGAAACATGGCGAGGGGTCAGGTAATCTTTGTCCAAAGTGAGAAAGGCAGAGACATTCAACTAATGTCAAGGTTAAGTAATGGGATGATCCACTTCATGGGAGTCTTAAATCTATACAGGCATGAATATTGTAATATATGTAATATTTACAATTACAGAAAAGGAAGTACAAATGTTGTTTTTTCCCTTTTTTGCACGTGTGTGTGTGTGTTTGTCTGTGTGTATGGAGGGGGGCACAGTCTTAATTAGGGGGTAAAACCCTCCCAATCCACCACCATAATTTAACCCTGCTCTAGTTCAGTTTAAATTTTGTGAGGCTGGTTTCTAACCTTTTGCTTAGTGCATATCTTAATGTCACAGGAGTATATACCAGTTAGGTTATCAGCTACCTCTTTTTTTATCATAGGTTATGACAAAACTATGAAATATATTATTTTATGCAAGAAATCTACTCCATGTCTTTCCAGTTTAACAGGATCAATCTATGCCACTTCTGCTTCATGGCGAGGTTCCCTATTTTCCAGACATGCTAACCACTCCAAGAGTTTTGGGAAAGCACTTGTACTACTAGTACTAAATGTGATCAATTTGCAACCCTATACTTGTCAAACATCTGAGAATGACAATAACATTGTAAACAAAAACAAAAAATGTAGCCATGAAGCAGATCACACCTCATCATCCTCAGATGAATACGTTCAAAAAAGCACCATGCCAACAATGGTGGCAACTGCAAATATTTGGATGGTGCTATTTAGTACCAAGTCTTTATCTTGCTAACAACGTGCACTCCAAGTACAGCAGCTACTTTCTAAAAATGTAATATTTGTGATTAACTATTCATCCCTTGTATGAACCGCTAACCTAGAACATTCCCAATACAGAAAGATTAAAGAACACAATTTATTATGATCACATTACATATTTGAGATTTTTGGTTGCCATTTTCACATTACAGTTAAATAATAAACCTTGTGTTTGAATTCTGGCTGAGAGCTCAAACTGCAATACTGTACTGAAACAGCTTATACTTTACCAGTTTCCCCAATGTAGTGAGTAAATGTACAGTTTTGAGTTTATTGATTGTGATGATTATACAATAAAATAGAGGGGCTTTAGTTTGGACAATCTTTATTTGACGTGCCAAACCTGTACATGTTCTATAAATACTTTGTTCAACACTGAAATATATACACCCAATGTCTCATTTAAATGATTCACTCCATCTCTGTAAGCAGCAAGCTAGCAATGACAGGTTTTGTCTCAAATCATTCTCTCTTTAATTCCAATCCGATGAACACCACCAATTATTGGTCCTTATTTCAAAATGGTTTAGAAGACGTTTCATTTAGGCCGGTACTCTCTTATATACACTTTTGAGTGTTTTTACAACAATGGAATGTCTAAAATAATAGTTTCTCACGGCAGTTTGAACAGATTTCTTACACGCATTTCATCTCTAAAAAACAAAAGCCACAACATAAAAATGACCTCCCAGTTATATAGCTGTGTTACTCATATATTGCTGATCTGGAAAAACAAAACACTGCCTGAATGAACTACACACGCAGATACACACTCACACAGTTGATAGTACACAGGGTTGCCAGACTGAACTCTTCATCTCCTATTACAATACAGACACAACATGACGACGGTAAACCCCTTCCCCTGACTGACACCACCACTACATCAGAGACTGCCGGTGGCAGGGTCACACTTGAAGACGACAGAATCTCCAAACACAGTCGTTTTGCACTTAAACATGTCATATTACTCCAATGAATATGTAAGAGAATGAAGTTCTTTATTTCATTCCTTGCTCTGGTAACGCCCAAACTGTAACATATTTTCAATTGAAACAATGATATGACTCAAGCACTGGCTAACTACATCAAGTATTGCACATCTAGTGAATCAACCACAGTTTGAAACATTTTCTTATGGGAAGTGTACAGCATTTCTATTCTTTTGAAATATTTTTTGTCTTCATAGTAACATGCAATTCAATATAGCCTAGCTGACCACAGACAAGAAATGTTACAGTAGAACTAGTACAGTAGTTTAGCTTTACAGGGCAAGCTTAAGAGATAACACGCATCTTGGACCACTCACAGTATTTAGGATTCAAATAATGAAACCTTTAAAAAGCGCTTACATGCGATGTTCTGGTGCACTAAACAGTAGCATTTAACAAACGTGACACCCAGCGCTACAAGATGCTTTTTAAATGTTTCACTCGTTTAGACTTGGACAGACTGAAGTTTACACAAGTATTACACAGCACATTGAATTATTTTTGCACAGTCGGAGTGGAGGGGGCATGGGGGACATTGCTCTCTATTTATTTATCGACTAGCAAGGCTCTGCATGTGACCATCATGCTAGCTAGAGCCTCAAAACCGCCCCCACCTCCCCCCCACACACAAAGTATCCTTCCTAACTAAAAAATGATATATTGGCAGCAGGGATAAGTAAGAAGGACTACAGTCACAAATAAGAACATAGAAGGTAAGTCTGTCACCCTACCAAAGAGTGAGCAATATGGCCAGTCTTTATGATTGCCATCAGGAAGGACTGCAGGTGTGTGTGTGGGGGCAGGGAGACAACAGCATTGGGCAGGGTTCATAAATACAGATTTACACACAGGAGACTGGGATGGCATTTCCATAGGAAGGATTCACGTGGGCAAGGAAAAGTAGTGGATGTGTGCTTAATTTCAGGTTGAGGGATTATCAAGGGTCATTTACCAACAAATATGAATGGACTCAAACACTGAGTAATTGCAGGGGACTGTGAGGCACGCAAGAAGAGGCTGGGGGAATATATACCCGGGCATATATAGAGGATGTCTACTAGCTAGGCAGGGGTCTTGGGGATAGGAGTTTGGCCCTGCCTTCCCCCTCTTTCCCTTTCACCGCAGCCACATAGGAGAAAAGGCAGAGGACAGAGTAACAGATCTGGTGCGCCTGGTAAGAAAAGAAAAAAGAAAGATTTTCAAAATGTGAGCAAACGAGCCCAAGAGTGCTCTCTTGTCATTCATTTGAAGGGACATGATGTCTCACTGTTTGCTTATCCACTTACAGATCTGAAACAAAGCTAATTATTAAACTATTATATCCCTAAAATGTATTGCCTTGTTATCATTTATTTAGTGCATAATTTCTTCTTTTTTCAAACCACTGATAATCCTACTATTACATATTCAGATAGAGACCAACTCTGCTTTTATTCAAAGACTTTTGACGTGCAAAACTAAACCCCTAAAAACATGCATTTCATACCGCATCGCTGATCTGTTGAAACGATAAAAATGAAAAAAATGCAGTGCAATACTGGCACACAGACCTGGTAGCCTTTGCATGCCCAGACGTAGCATTAGCCTTTAGCATTACCATGAAAAGAAACAAACTACTCACCATTGGTGTCTTGTACTTGTGGATCACCACTTCTTTAGTTTCAGGAACTACAATAGCCGATGCAAGAGACAAAACAAAGAATTCAACAGGAGTGGGATACCCCCGTAGATCAAAATTGAGAGGGGTGTGAGGGGGGTTGCATGTGATCATTCTTATAGACTATGAGAGGGTGCAAAAGAGGCTGTGGGCCAAGAGAGTCCACTTGAGCTTCAAGTCTCCTCAGAGGATGCTACAAGGCAGGCATTGGGATCGACTTGAGCGGATAATGTCTTTATAGCTCAGTTAGCAGAGCGTGGTGCTTCAAACTCAGGGGTTAAAAGATCTGTTTACCACAATGGATACCCATATTGAAAACGCATTTACTGAGGATTGCTTACAATAATACCGTATAAGTATGTATAGGTGTGTATGTTTATGTGCAAATCGCCTTTTGTCTATCTACTGTACAAAACCATGTCCCAAAACAAATTTTTGGTAGGTGAATGGATTCAAGCGTTTGCGTCAGGCAAAACATTTGAATCATGACATCAGGTGATCATGTTAGAAAGTAGGACATTCGTGGCCCACGAAAAAACAAAGCTAGACAGTATGAAGCACAGAGGCCAGAGCCACAAGGTGGAAGGAAATATGCTAAGGAGCAACCACAACAAACATATGGGGAAAAGACGCTGGGTTAAATGGTGGGTTGATCAAGAAACTGAAAGCAAAAAAGTCATCACAGAAAAGCTTTTACAAAGGCCCAAATCCCAACACCAAGGGCAAGGCCACTGTCAACTGGACAGAAAGGCTAGACTTTTCATTAGTAACTGTAAACCTATGAAAGAGGTGCAGATGGTGTATATGATAGCGAAGAATTCATGACGGATTGAAACCCTCTACTCCCCACACAGTCCACAAGTCCACTTTCCCCTTTACCAGGTCAAACTCCCCAGCATTGATAAACATTCAATCATCACTTGAAGTGACAGGTCAGTTTTTTCAGAACTAAATCAGTGTCAAAAAGGGAGAAGAGGATCAGTTTAAAGGTGAAAGATAGAGATGGTGAGAAGGAAATTCAGCTGGGAAGGGGACTACAGTAAAGAAGGAAGAGAGAGGAATGAAGAGAGGGAGCAAAGGTTGGGAGGATCTGCAAAAAGAATGGAAGGAATGAAAGGTGTGTCTTTCTATAAAGAGGAATAAGAAGAAGAGGGGAAAGGTGACAGCACTTTACCTGCTGGAGAATGAAGGTTTTCATAGCGGCAAAGATGAGGGTTACATTTTACAAAGCAGCACAGAGACACGGCAGTAACCCAGTTCAGAGCTCAGTTGGGCTTAACTATCACTTGTACTACAGTAACTCTCACTATATCTAGACATCTTACTAGCCATCAGAAGCACCTAAACAGTCTGATGTGGTAAGTGTTCCATCATCGGCTCACCTTCCTGGTGGTTTTCAAGGGAACAACAGCATCTGTCTTTCCTTTGTGTTCATTTGAATGAGGACCTTTCCTACAAAACCTCAGAGCATTATAAAAGAATCTAAATGGACTACGTTCAGTAGGTTTACACTAAAACTACTTCATGTTTTCGAGACCATCTCGCAACATTTTTCTACATTAATACCGTTTCTTGCCGTGGTCTAAAAGGTTGTACACCACCATGGGGGCATAAGCACAGCTTGAATAAATAAGTTTGATTTAAACTTCCTGTCCTGAAGGCAAAACTCAAGATTAATTCAGTCAAAAACTAAAACTCCTTCAGAAACTTCCTGTCAAGATTACCACTCCTGCCTTTTGAAAAAAAAGAGCTTAAAAGTAAGTTTGCTGGACAAACAAACTTATATAGCTTTTGTTGGAGTGCTGATCCTACATTTCGTAGAGAGATAATCTCACATGGCCTTGACACAATATCTAAATCACTGTTGCTGTCACAATCTTTCTCAAGCACACTTGAGAGATTCTCCTAAGATTAAGTACTAAACTTCCTCTCAAGTTTAGTAGATTCACAAGTTTAAGATCGCTACCCGATAACTACATAAAAGCAGTTGAACACACCTCAGAAGTACACCTGAGCAACAGTCTGACTTAAGAAATGTATGTCTGCCACAAAAACCACAAAACTAATATGAATCCAATGTTAAGTTCCTCTGACCCTGACCTTTGCTATCTTGTCAAAGCATTTGTTCTGAGTTACTGCCGTGTCGAGTACAGGCCTAGAATCAGTAGATGGGGGTAATTACCAAATTCCTCCAGGACAAAGACTCCTTTCACAGTATTGCACTTTTTTATGTGACTCAGCTCTATGAAAACCTAAAAACAAAAAAACAAACAAAAACAAGACAGTACATTAGCAACTCAATGACACCAACTGAAATGAATCATGTCAAATATAAATAAACAGTGTTTAATATCCTCTATCAAAAACAAAGTAAGGAAAAGGGACAGAAGAAATGCAAGCTTTTAAAAACTATAAAAAGTAAAAGGACAGAACCCTACAGAAGTTTCCATGTTTTAACACATACATGGGCAAGGATTGAGTAAAAAAATGATTACATAGGTACGAAGCTTTAGACAAAACAATACACAGTAAACTGCTATTTGGCAGAGCTATTTTGTTACGTCTTTTATTGACGTTGATTTTGTTTTGAAAACGTATTATGTCTAAATGTTTATTGTGAGTAAAATATATTTGTGATCGACCACAATGTTTTCCCTCAGCAAATGTTAATGTGCTGCAGCCCATGTATTGCCTACATGAAAATTCCGTATCAAAACAAAGAAGAGGACAGAAAATTAGGTTTGCCACACAGCAGGAAAGAAATTGTGAACATAGAGAAGAAAAGTAAACCCAAATGAATGTAACCGCTAACAAGCAAACACAGCAGAGGTTGTGTACCTTCCGCTCCTTGCAGGGGGAGAGAGCATGGGAGAGAAATGGTTTGGATTATTATCGGACAGAAGAGCACAAACACTCGACAGCAGTCCAAGAGGGAGCTGCTCTAATTCACATAACCCCCTGATGGACTGGAGTGAACTGCCAACTCAATTTCTAAATTCCAATATGTATGTGAATATATACATTTATACATATACACACACATATACCTACATATAGCATGTACCTAGCTACTGATTGCAGATAATTCAACAATAAAATGACTAACAATTCCTAAACTTAAAAATCAGGAAAATGGATTAGAAGTTGGACTACAGTTCAGGGGTTGTGGTCTTTGAACACTCCCACCCCAGTGCCCTCCATGCCTCATCCTCCAGCAAAGAAGGCTGGCTCAACACCATTTTCCCACATTACGTTATAGCACAAATACTAGAGTGCAACTGCTAATATTACTTCCCCTACATGACAGGTTTCCAACATGGATATGAATATTCTTCAATGAACTTATTCAAGTAAGCAATCTTTGGCTGAACATTGAATGGTTCAATGCATCAGTCTCATTATTAAGCTGTTCCGGAAAATTAGTTCAAATATTAGAGCCCAAATAAAAGTGAAATATTAAAAGGAAGCTGTTTGTATCAGAACATAGTATCAAGAAATGTAAGTCCGTAGTAGCACAAAGGTCAAGCAAAAAGGAAAAATATGGCAATAAACAGCTGATATGAAATAAAAACTTGAATCTACAGTAAACCAATATACTGTCTTGCAATACTGTATCTATCTTCGGTTCCTAATAAGCTTGCAGTGATCTTAAATAGTCAATAAATCAGTTCACATGGTTGTAGTATATTTAATGTTGAGCACAGTGTTAAAAACTTTGAAGATGAAATAAGTCTCACCTAGAAAGACTTATGCTTTTACTATCTTGTGCTGATATTTTTCCCCTTAAATTGTCAGGGTCAAAGTAGGTAACACTGAACATTTGAAATGGATTGATTTAAAAATATTTCTAAATTGAAAGTTATGTTCAATATACGGTAATCGGCACCATGTTATCATTACGGATCAAAAGGCAATCTTACAGCAAGATTATGGATTTTTACTATTTGCTTTCTGAGCTATGCTGTTACCTCGGTATGATGTGTGCTAATTATGTTTGTTTTGTTTTTTTTACTCAAATACATTTAACTTGGTGGATTAACTCAATGGTTTCAAACCTGGATAGTTGTGAAGACATGATGTCCCTTTACACGTTTATAGTCCAAAGGTGTTCAAATAAAGGGGTCAAACTGCGGATATTATGGTTAAGTGAAAATGCCAATTATTAATGAAAAGTCTTTGCTCAAGGTCATTTCCTGCATCTTACCACTGATGCATAAATATTCTCCACACAGAAGACATCACTTTGCTTCCCACTCACACAAAAACAAACACCTATGTTTGGGCACCACAATCCAAAAGTTTTAGTACGACAAAGTTTGTGAAACAAATGTTTTACAGACACATCTTACTCTTAATAAACTAAACACAACTGAACGTCTAGGCAACCAAAGACAGCCAAAGCACAACAATGATATCTTCCTCTAGAGTCCCTTTAAAAGAGGGAATTGGGTTTCAGAGTTTATAATAGATATAAAAGTATAGTATTTATCGTATGATTAATTTGAATCATTTTGGCCTTGTAATACTTTGACTCACAACTTTCAGACGGACGTTAGAGGAAGTTAATGCCACACTTATGATAGAGAAAGAGGAGGAAAATAAATAGTAGACAAAAGAGGTGGGGTTGAAGGGAGCAGAGGGAATGACCTGGTGCTTGAAGAACAACCAGTAATCTGCAAGGTTCTGCACGTGTATGTGCCCGCAATGCATGTGTATGTGCTTTTGAATGTACCGAAATTACTCCTATGACTCTACGATAGTGCAAGCCACCTACCTGGCTATGCATGAATTTGAGGTTGATGCCCTCCAAAGTGACTTGCAGCAGACCTCCCTCGCCTGTCTTCATGTCCTGCACAGGGAACTCCCCGCCCAGTTCTGGACCTGACAAAGCACATTGTTGCCCCATTAGATGAATAATCTTGGATGTTTACAGTTCAGCTTAATAAATGTTAGTGAACTCTTTCAAGTTTATGTCTACATATGGCATAGACTTAAGTTCTTGTTATCCATGTCACAACTATTTCATAAATGATTGAAAAAAGATCAAAAGAAAACTTCAGAAGCTGTGCCATAGCATTTTTTGAAGGCAACTCAATATCTTGTGAGTATTGTTCACACACACCTGGTTTAATGCTCTGCTGTCTTGCTGCCGCTCTCTCCATACTGTCTTTGACACAGTAGTATAGTTCACGACACTTGAAAGAAAACACAAAGCTTAAGTATGGAATTTGCAGCCCATGCCAAGAATTGGCAAGAGTTCAGTATTGCCAAATTTCAAATGGCTTATTTTTTACTGTTTTACTTTTATCATTCCCATACATTTCCACCTGTATTGTCTATTCTACCCACCTATTCTGAAGGCATTCATAAGAAACAAATAAGAAATCAAATCTAGATCTTTTAAGTTATAGCTGGTAAGATTTTCACAATTTAAGGATTGGATATACCTTCTTGGTATAAAACTTGTTTAATTGCGTCTCCTGGCCATTGCGTCTCCACAGACAGAGAACCTTGGTCTTGGGGCAGTAGGTCATGTTGATGAGCTTTTCGTACCACCAGCGCTCGTATACTGTGCCGATATTGCTGCGCAGGACTATGCAATCATCGCAAACCTGAGACGGAAAACACCATTGCTCACCTGCTGAAAATGCTCTCTAATTAATGCATTATTTTCACTGTGCTGGAGATGATAACACTGTTGTCAAACATTTTCTTAAGTCTGAAACCCCTAAACCTGCAGACAGATGGTCATCAAGCACTATAAAAAGAGGAATCTCTACACGTTATTTGGAAACACGATAAATCATGATGTTGCCATGGGTAGTGCAGAATACCTCCATAAAAAATATGTCCCCGGTGGTATCTGTCCCAGCATGCACCACAAACGTCTGCTTCTTGATATGTCGACTTCCACTGGGCCTTATAGAGAGCTCACGACCATTCTGAAAACAGATTGGTATCATATACAGACACACAAAACGTTGAAGTGAATACAGAATAGATTTACAAAATCATAAAATGTTGTAGCTTGGTAAAGTAGGTAGAGTCTTACCGTTTGAGCCAGTTTATCCAGTGATTCGTTGATCTCCTGGCTGTGGGAGAGCCCAATGTGCGACTTCCCCATCAGACGTCTAACCTTCTTCCTGATGTCATTTTTAGACACCTAGACAAACAGAAAACCGATTAAAATTGATTTTATGTGGGATATATGAGATATTTGACATGTTGGTGCAACTTAAAAAAGGTTGCATACTTTGTTTTTTTGAGAGACACAAAAGTTTACCTTCATCATTAGCATGTAGGCAATCATGTTGTGTAGTAGAGTAGCCAACAACCTGTCTTCATCGTCCTCAAGACGCTTGCGATCATGCTCCGGTAGTGACAAATACCTGCATGTAAACATATTTCAAGCTCACATATCTAAACAAGGAAACAAACATCAAAATGTAGAACACTAAATTCGTCATTTTCGCTCCATCACAAACCTTTTCTCTATCAGTGTGAAATGCTTTGAGCACCTACATAACAATATAGGATGCCATTTTTGGGGTGGGACAGTCTACCTGTCAATCATCTCCTGCGGTCCTTGATCCATTCCCATTCCTTCCCTCTCCAGCATAACAGCATCTAAGTAAGCATCTTCCCAAAACTGAACCTGGTCCCACAGAGTGGAGCGTTCCTTACCTATACAGACAGAGCAAACACCCTGTCAATTTGCTCCAAATACCCATACACGTCAATGGTAAAGTACAAATCAGGTGACCAAGTCTTGTGCATGGTTTCTACAATGTCTTGGCTTTTATTAAGTCAGAAACATAACTCTCTGTTTCAATAAACGCTTGCAACATTGTACATTTGATTTGGGGAGTGTCAGGAAAGAGGTAATCAGCAGGTCAAAGCCCAAATGCCAACAACACACGGAAGCAATGCATGTGTCCTAAAAACACGACCAAACATAAACGTCAAAGCTGAAGACTCAGCCCTACTCAAAGAGAAGGTTTCCATGGCAGCATCTTCAAGTTGGTCCCACATGGAGCTCTTGTCCCGCCCTGAGAGGCATTCCCAGCAGTAGCAGGAGGCAGGAAGAGGAGTGGTAGAGCAAAGAGGGTTAGGAGGATGTAAGTGGGTTAGATAGCGGAGTAGAGAGCAGAGACAGAAAGTAAGACCACCAGATGGAATAGCAATTTCCCCACATTCCCCACCGTTTAGAGCAGTTTTTCCAGACCCATCCCAATTTTTTTCTTTTCAAGCATTACGTTAGTCACAGCCATGATTAGATAGTAAGTGTTAACACTTGGTGAGGCTGTACATGTTTTGGGTGACAGCACAATCCAACAGAATACAGAATATACATAGCAGATAGGGCTTACAGAACAGTCTTAAGCAGTTATTGCACAAAGCATAACAGAAAGACAACAGTTTAAGACACAAATCAGCGGAACAGACCGTTTAATTCCTCAGTCACCCAGTAGACCTTGACCCTGAATGTTGGCCAGCCTCACAGATTTCATAGATGTATGTATGAATGTAATCAATGCAGACCAGGGAACAAGACCAATGGCACAATGTAGCAGTTGACCTGCATTAATAACAGTCTTAACCAGAGGAAAGGACTGTAGCATACCCAGAAGGCCTTCACACAAGTAGATCCTCATGCTGATATCCTCCATTGGTTGGGCAGGGGGTCCCTTAGCTACCACAGGTACAGGTTCCTTCGCCCCTGGCTTTAATTTATGGGTTTTACCCTAGTGTGGGGAAAAAAATCCTTCATTTGCATTTAACATGGCACTTTTTCATCCTAACATAGGCCAATGATGTAATTAGCTGATGGGATTTCTATTCATATATGGAGAGAACTAAAATATATTAATGTCCAGTGAATAAAGATAGGAAAAAGATATACATATTCTGTATCAATAGTAATACAACATGAGAGGGTGAACTGTCCCACTTGCACCTTCGCAACACATCAAGATGTAAGTTATACTTACAAACACAGAGCTTGTAGCCGGGTTGGTCTCAATCTCGCTATCAGAGAGAGTCGCTCTGGAGAGAGCAAGATGGGGAGCAGGCCTACCACCCTCTCCTGCAGTACTGCTAAGGTCACTATCTGCTCCCAGTGTCTCCCCCGAGCTGTTACTTATCTGGACGGGTGAGAAAGAAAATGGTTACAAGGCATAATAGCAACGCATGAACATGACATTATAATTATATCTCATTATTTGCTGTGCTTGCTAAACTGCAGGGAAGAACCAGGATTCAACACATTTTTCCCCTGGAACCTGAGATCACGTCATAATTCATTGTTCCCACTTGCTACTTTCTTTGCCTATAGTACTTTATATTGTGTGATACAGATTTATTAAACACAGCATGTAACCCTGTAGTCCTGGAGACAAGAAACAAATAAATCCGTAAGGGCTCAAAACATCTGATCAAACAAAAGAGAATGCCAAACGGTTTTTATAACATTAAAGAGAATGGTTGTGAGTCATGGCCATAGAGATTACTGGATCTAAGCAAAAACAGAAATAAATCCTAGGAGATCTTGGAGCAATTCAGTGTCTCTGTGTTGGCCGTGCCCTACCACTGTGCTGGCTTCTGAATCCTGGCTGCTACTTCTGGTTAGCACTGCTGGTTCAGAACTGGTCACTGACTCTGTGTCACTCTTCTGAAAAAACACAACAGAGAAAGATACAATAGAGTTATTACACATCACATCTGTAAGGATGGAAGCACCTTTTCATAACATGGACCATACTCCGTATAACACAGCAGCACCAAACACCAACACCAGTAAAGGAAACTGCTAAAGTGTGATTAATTGTGGATCCACAATCAGCAAACAGTAGGAGGAACCAACCTGAGACCCTGAGTGGACACTGACGCCACTATCTGCACTGATCTGGGATTTCTTTTCTTCAGTGTCTGTCACCTCTGGACGCTGCTGTTTAGCTCCCTCCGCTCCTGCAGGACAGAATGGTCAGCATGGCTGCCATGTGTACATTCCCCACCCGCATACGGTATTTCACACCACTTAGGAAGGGCACTCCTGCTATTGTCACTATCTAATAAGTTTATGAAACTGTGTAGTGCACGTTACATTAGCCCAAAAATTGTCCAATTAGAAATATTGAAAACAACAAATCCATCCATCTGAAAAAGCATAACGCTAACTGTAACTATTAGAAAACACACACACACAAAAACAAAGGTATGGTATATGCATTGTCCTTCAAATTACTTCAGATTATAGGTTACTGTAGATTATAGGTTCTAAAAATGACAAGGCTGTGTCTATCAAAGACCAAGTGGTGGAAAAAATCTGAATCGTAGAAGATGGTTCTAGATCACACTGTAAGAGAACAGCAATAATTCATTAGAGCCAAAGTTCCAAGTACAAAGATAGACATACACAGGCAGTTACAGTACATGTGGGCATGCAGACGAACTGATGGACAGTCGAGATAGCTGGGAGACTTACTTCTGAATACATTTCATATGTGTCTCGCGGCAGATTGATAATAAATTGCACATCAAATAGTTCAGCTAGAAAACCTTTTCACCATTTTCTTGAAAAAGTCTGTATAAGTACATTGTGATGCGATTGTACTCCTATTCATTCCCTTTGTCTTTAATAAAGATTCAGGATGAATCCAATGTCTCTCTAGGTCACCAAAGGATTCGACTGAACAAGGTTTGAGGGTTGAAATTACTTCATCAAGTTTCAACGTACTTCCGTTTACATTATTTTTTATTAAATCCTTTTTGAACTGCATTGAATAAGATATTAGATAAGATACAAATTAATGAGACCTTGGTTTCAACCACTCACACAGGTGTCCCACATTGTCCCAGATTTGCAGTCTAAAGATAAGGGAAGTAGGTAGCCAGTCTCACACTTTGAAAGCATAAAACAGAAAATCATAAATTGTCGAATTCGTAGTCACTATAATTTATTTGGGACCGAACTACATCTATCATTCTCCCATTAAAACGCTCATTTTAGACACTTATGTCTGACTTGTTTTTACTGCCATCCTTGCTTCAGTTTTGCATAAAATACATTGACATTTTACTAATGGAGATTCTTGTCTTGCAACATACAGTTTTGATGTATGTTTTCATTTAAATCCTTTCTGACAAACATTGTGGTTTTAGTAAGTAGTCTTATATATGTACTAAAACTACAAAACAGGTAAAGTTTGGAAAAGGAAAGAAGGCGGGCTACAAAAGTTAACAGGTGGGATTTATGTAACACCTCAATCTTTTTTGGTGTGCGGAAAATGTCTTACTCTGTTTTTCCATAGATTTTTGCTTATCCTGGTGCTTGCTCCACAATTCTACCCAAGATGCATTGCAAGCAAGGAGAGAAAGACAGAGAGAGTCAGAGAGCTTGTTTGAGTAGGCAGGTATGGAGGATGAGCATTAAAAGAGAAAAACAATAAAACAAAATTAACCATTCAAATCCGGTCATTTATCAAAAGAAGGATGTTTTGTAATGTCTGTAGGTAGCAACAGTTTGGTATAAGAACACAAAAGACTATGATCAAAGCAATCCTAAAATGGTCAGTAACTGCTATGGAATTAACATTACAACACATCCAGTGCTTTGTCGACCATGGTCCTGGAGAACCACACAAGAGAGAAGATCGTGATATCCTCCAAAAGTGGGCTAGAGTCAAGGGGGTGGAATCATGCTTCAGAGTGTGCGGCTCTCTAAAACCAGGGTGTGCAAGGGAGGGTTTTCTGAAGGGGGCGTGGAATGAAGGTGTCAGGCTGGCCAGCAAGCCAGCAGGTGGAATGGAGCTGTTGCAAAAGCAGGGGTGCAAGTCTATAAAGACATTCCGTAGAATTGAAGGTGCATCTTTCCAAAGAGAAAAAAGGCGAAGGAAGGGTTTTGTAAGGGTGGTTGGGTAAATCTTTCCCCTGTACGCAGACCCAAAGCAACACTTGAGAAATAATAGAACCCAAAAGGAGAAGTATCTCCCTCTACCCTACTTTGGGTAACTTGGGTTACAAAACAGGCAAGTAGGTAGAATTGGTGTCTTTCTTGGGACTGTTTACTGGGGAGCGATATTGTCACCCTCCATGCTTGGAGCAAAGGGTGCTGCCTTGCCTACAGCAGGCCTTACAGAAACCTGCAGTAAAGATGCCGATGGGCACAGACTACCTATGCAAGCCTTCTACTGTATCTCCCCAGCACAGTACTGCAGATTTGGGTTCCACAACACAACACAAAACAAAGACATGCATTCAAGATGCTAGAAAGCAAACAATGAGAATCCACACGAGGAGCTGGTAATTGAGGGCTTGTGGGTTCAACATTCATTTAGGGTGGGGGGGACAAACACATTATCAAGGCTAGGGTTCTGGGCAATATTCCACGTGCGCCTACACCTCTCAAGGCAAATTTGATACCACACATTGAATGAAAGCAATTATTTTCTAGTCATTCATTGTTGGTGGAGATTTGGTCTGAAAAATGCACTGTGCATTGTGTGATTTGACAGAATTTTCTGATGTTTCATACTTTACAGACTCAGCAAATTACTACTGGTTGTGTAGGTCCAAGTTAATGGACATTCACGAATGCAATGGCATTTTTTTGCAGGGGAGAAGCATTCTCCAGAATGCTTAGTTGTACAGAGAGGTGGGCGAGAGGAAAAGGTTTTAGGGTTTAGTGCTGGGCGGGGCAGGGCAGGAGGGGTCCTCTGGAGCACATGCAAGGGGGTCAGAGAGTTGTACACACCAATAGAAGCAATAAAATTCTCTTCGTTCAGACTCCGGGTGTCAAAGTGCCGGGCACCTTTGCCCGAGGTGGGATGTGTCAGCTGGAGGCGAGGTACAAGCAGCAGACCCTGAGGTCTGGCACCCTCTATGCGGGCTGATGGGCTCTCCTTGCTGCCTGGGCTGCCAGCACTGTCTGTAGGGCTCCGCTTGCGCTTCTCTGGGTCTACCAAGCCACCCAAAAGAAGGGGCCACAATTAAATAATCCACCAATAGGAGGAGAGAGTAATGAGGGGGAGAGGGGAAAAAAGAGTAGTGGAAGGAGTACAGAAAATAGAGTTTTCCACTGACACTACAATTACAGCAGTGTAAGATTTGAAGGTTAGAAGAGTTATTGATATGTACCAGTCACAGACAAACGATTGCAGCACTAATGATACAAGCATCAGTATACTTTTCTACCGGAATATAGTTCTTCTACTTTTCTAAAAGTAGTTGACGGTAGTTTCAAGTTATTTTTTCAAGAGGTGGACTTCTTTAATTTTACCTTTGGTTTGGTAGTGTGTGCGTGCTATTTCCAATAGACTAAAGACGCTGGCCATGCCTCCAAGCCCCGCATTGGTGTAGGAATGTTCCAGGCTGGAAACTGTGCACTTCAGGATGTCCAACATGCCCTTATACACTTTTCTGCTAACCTCCTAATGAGAGAAACGCAGCCAAGACACACACAGTAAAAACAAGAACAAACTCAAATCCAATATATCCCAAAATGTAACATGGAATGTTTGCCCTAAGAAAGTTTCTCACCACATCACGGATAACCTCATGTCTGGCATCCTCCTCTGACTGCACGGCTCTGTTCAGCTTACTCAGCACAAACACCCGCAGCTGCTCATTCTCCAGCAGACGCCGCACTTTCTTCATGTTGAGCCAGCCCACACCCTGGCCCTCTAGAACACTCTGGACCACCTCCTTCAAGAACTGCTGGTTCTCACTGGTTTGAATCGAGAATATTTTTCATACATTTTTGACTCCATGCATTCAGTTTGAGAAAGAACTAAATGCTTACATCCATTATATAACCTTCTGTTTTTAAATCTAAACAGTCCCTTCAGAAAGCATTCAAACCAAATCACCTTCTCCACTTTTTTGTTTTTCAATAATTGATTTGTCAAGAAACAGAGATGTCCCTTGGATATGTTTGTTCGACAGTTATGCATGTCTGCGTCTTCATTGTGTTACCTGGTGTTGTTGGCTCGGCCTTGGGGGGACGGAGACTCTCTCTTGACAGTGGGACTGTGCTTGATGACAGAGGACTTCTGGTCTACCAGGGCCCTGGGAGCCCGAGCACCTTGGGAAGGAGGGGGGGGATGGGTAAAAAAATCCATAAATACATGAGGTCTACACGCAAGACTGATATGAATACTAACTTTGAGTAAAAAAAACCTTCCAAACGTTTACTGTTTCAAAAAATAACTCAGGGGCACACACTACTGCAACTACAATGCATCGAAACTGGCTTTGCTGATCGTGGCTCTATAGCCAAGGAAGCTACGCACAAGTACAATAAAGATCAAGATGAGGAACACTCTGCACACCAAGTGAGGACGCGCACACACACAGCTCATGGATGTCTACATGTTAAAGCTAACTAAGTACAGGTGAAGGACACACCCAACAGGACATCACACACAGGAGTCAAAATGGCGCTGTGTTGGAAAAATCACACATTGGCAGAGAACAGAGAGGACAGGTCAGATAGAGGAAGGGTCTGCATGGCAACAAGACCAGTTATGTGTCATGCGGAAGAGACAGCCAAGCAACTGAAAACTTAAGGATAGAAAAAAAACATATTACACTGGTGTTTCCAAACACCTTTTCAAACGGCTGGATCACAATCACATGATTTAACCATACTATGGCCAAAACAATAGGGGCACCATTTCGGGGTTGGGCCCCAGTTAAGCCTCAGTTCAACAACTAAAAATGGTAGAGTTAAAACCGACAACAGTGGGTACTGTAGACACAAGGTGTACAAAGTATGTTTTAGTAACTATAAAACCATGATGACCATTGCAAACATATCTTTATTAAGTAACCTGTGATCTAAAGATATGGTGCCCAGCATGAGTCCCAGACTCCCTACTTTCAATTTCAAAACATAAGGCTATAATGTGCATTATAATAAATCAATGCATAACTTTCGACTAAGCTGGATATGTAGTAATATCATATTCTTTACAGCAATGGATGAAAAATGCCATACCTTCCTCCAAATATGTTTCTATTGCACAAGGTTGCAAGGCCCGCTTTCGCTGACATGGTGAGAGAGGACCTACTCGTATTTTTGTGTTATTTAACAGAGTCGAGCCTATTGGCATCTTGGAACACATCAGAGCTATTGATGCATAGATTCTGCTAATTGTTTGGCTGCAAAGAGGCTTGGCTCGAAAACGACACGGTATTATCTTGGCACAAACGGCACAGAACATCGCCTGATGACATTATCTTAAATCAAGATTGTAAAAAGGGCCCAACCCCAACTGTACACAGTGGATGGATGGATGACTCGATGAGGTTAGTATTTGGGGCAACAGTCACGGTGAATAATGAAAGACAACAGGATGACTGGAATGTGGTGCTGTTATAATTCCTCTACAGTGGGCTACATGACAGGTGGTTCAGAGGGAGGGGGCGTGAGAGAGGGGAGTGCTGGGAGACGTGGTTGACTGGCTTGGAGAAGCATGCAGCTCACGCAGTCAAGGGGGGAACCCACCTTCTCCACTCCCTGGGCCGGCCTCTGTTATTATGTCCATTAGAGAATTTAGCCCAAATACTGGACACAAAACCCAGAATTAGTTGCAGCGGAAAGAGATACAGGGAGGGACACCGGCCAAGACAAAACCAGTCCAAACATAAACGCACGACAAAAAAGACACATGCTTATACTGACTGGGTGTGATCGAAGGGTTGAGTTTAGAGTGGGACAGATAGAAAGAGGAAAGACATTAGAAATGAAAGCGTGGAAAACGCGCAACATTTTTTGAAGACGTTAGATCTTCAAGTGTTAGGACCAGTTCTCATTTTGCCTTTCAGATCTTCTTTTCACTTCCTTGGGACTGCTAATCATGGATTGAAGTAAAACATGTTGCTAAAGCGGATTTGTAGTACATCCTATATAAGCTGCTTTGTCATCTCTCCACGACCAAGCTGTGTGGGAAGTCGATTCAGATAGCTTCACATAAACCTATGACTCAGTGTGAGAATTTCTTCTTTTCAATGTGTACAGTTGCTTTCAATAACAGGCCTTTAAAGTTTTGCATCACAACCAAGAACAGAGGCAAGGGAGTGTCACCATACAAGACTAGCAAGGGAACAAATGTCATGGGGAAGAAGGCAGGATGAACCTGAATTTCCATTCTATCTCAGTTACATGCATGCTGTGTACATTGTATTACTTCAATTCAGAGGAATTGAACAGGATGCCAACCATTCTGAAAAACACCACGTTCCAGTAACTGATGTCAGTGCCAAAAGAGTCATTTGAATAACAAATCAAAGATCTGTAGTCTATAAATGTGTGCATCATAGCGCATCAAAAGGACTCCAATCAGTCACACAGAGAGGAATGATAAGGGAACAGAATGAAGGGTATAGATATACTGTACAGGAATCATCATCCAGGTATATCTACTTCTTCACTTGAGTATCCACTGGGAAACAGTCAGATAGAAGGTGCTAATATCAGGGTGAGATTAAGGTCTAGTCAAACAACAAACTACCACACCAGACAATAACATACCCGGGCTTTCAGGGCTTTCATCTGAACAAAGACAGAACACATGACCATCAAAGAGACAAACAGTTGCTATGGCAGCTATTCCACACAGGATGGAGCTATTGAGTTACAAACGCATGCATTTCTTTTTTTCTCTCTCAAAACTGAAAAGTTTTTAAAAAGACAATTTTAAATCAAAATATTTGAGAGAAAGTTCTAACTTTGTCAGGTGCTCAATATACTCCTTGAAAATAGTGCCATATTATTCAATTCATAATCCAGAGGAGGGACATATTCAAACTGAAAAGAAAAATTGCTACAAACCTTGCTCCATTTCTTCCTCAACATCAAAATTAAAATATTCTTTTGGAGTATCAGATACAAGACATAAATCATATTTAAAGTGAACATAATGAAGAAAAAGACAAAAAAAAAACGAATTTGAAGATACACGTTGAAGGCTAAATATGCTAAGAACACTGTCAAATATTGCTATTCTTATACACATCTGAATGGGAAAAATCGGAATTAAAATACAAATACACATAAAGCGCATGTCCGATTTCCAGTCTTTTTCAATACCTGACAGGTTTACTATCGAAGCTGAACATGCAAGTAAACAACTGCATTGCTATGTAAAATATATCTTTGAGATTTAGAGAAAGAAATATGTTGTTCTCTGATTTCGAAGATTGTCTGATGATGAACAAAATAATTGTGTTACTATCCTTTGAGCCATGAAAACATATCTCTTATAATGAATATGTTTTAATCTACTGCGGTAAAAACCTTTTAGGATACATCAGCTGGAGGGCTTATATACAAAATGGAACTAAAAGCTGATCATGGAGGATCACGTTGGATAATTAACTAAAATTGGAAATCTGAATACAAGTGGACTACCTACATTTTTAATACCTTCCCTAAAGTGTGCACATACATGAATCCACAAAAAGAGGTGAACAAATGCACACTTCAAGAAGGAAGGATAAACACTAATAGGATATTCCACACGAAAGAAAAAAAGAAAAAAAAAGTGAGTGGAGATAACATGAGATGTAGCAGATCCAACTGACTGGGTCACTGTACCTTTGAGACTGGGGAAGGGTGTGGCTTTCTCTCTCGCAGCCTTGTTGGGGATGGCTAGGTTGGAGAGACTGAAACTGGTGCCGTGGTTCTTGTACAGATTACCTGCAGCAACAGGGGTAGTATAGAGACGAGTTTGAGGATAGAAAATGATGATGGTCCATATTTTGAGACTTAAATTAGAACCAAGTAAAAGGACACTCACTGGCAAAAGACATGAGACCCCCAAATCCATCACCGCTGTTGTTTGAGATGGGGGAGCTGTTATGGGAGTCACCTTCTCCATCAGACTCTCCTGGAAGCCTTAGACTGCTCGGACGAAGAGGACGCTGAGCCCTGCAAAACAGACAGGGTTATCATGGTAGTCTGTAACCATAGTGAACAAAAAGCTACAGCCCCATGTGTTTCCCCTCTCTCAAATATGCCATTTTTAGGGCAGAATGAAAGGTGTAAGTGGGTTGAACGCACTTGATTCCATTAAGGTTTTGGTTGAATCGAGGTGTGTATGACTCTTCCTGCTCCTCAGATTCAGGGTCTTCTTCTGCAGGGAAACCGTATTGGGGTTCAAAGTAGGGATTGTCATATTCTCGCTTCTTAGTGACCTGAGCTGAGTCCACAGCTGTAGGGTCGGGGGGAGGTCGGGAGAAGGGTGGACCACCCAATACCGGGACAGGATTCTGAAGGGCAGCACTTGCAGACGCTTCCATTTCCACTTGTTCGGTTTGCTCCTGTTAACGAAAACAGATGGTAGTGAATTTTTTCTGGAAAAAAAAAGAAACTGTCCTCCCAATTACAAAATATCATCTTTTTAAAAACGCTTGGTCGGATGATTGGGACTAACATGGTTGACTCCCTGAATGATTGTGCTGGGGCTTGAGCTGGCTGTGGTACTGGAGCTGGAGCGGAGAGGCTGTCCGTCAGACGGCTCGGGTGGTCCATCGTAGACCTCTGAGGCACGATCTGGACCCTCTCCTTCCTTGAATTCCTGAAAGTCCTGAAACTCCACCTCGCTGGCATCACCAAGAGCCGCATGAGTTGGGGGATGTACGCCTGAAATCACAGAGAAAGTTTTTTTTTTCGATTCACAGAAAATAATTACTCGTTTTCAGATGAGAAGATCATTAAAAGGTTAGAAATCCAAACAATTGTGCACATAGAAGAATGTATAATTTACACAGTTAACATATTTCATCTTTTCGAACTGTACTTCATTCATCTAGTCAAATAAGGGTCTGTGGTCTATATGGTGGCTCTTGTGACGGCTAAAAGCATTAAGACAGGTACATGGATGAAAGATACTCACTTGGTGTGTCTCCCTGGATGTCGCACTTGATCATCTCACTCACTAAGTCTCCAAGTGAGGAGTAGGAAGAGCTGGAGTCATCGTAAGCTTCACTGTCGCTGCTACCAACACAAAAATCTTGTTAAACCCATGTGCTTAAAAATGACAAATAATGGAAGCTTTTGCAATGGACTGCAAATCTGCATTACTTAATGTTTGCAAATCTTTTAAACTACTTGATTGCACTTAATTTTGTTAATCGACTGCCAACTCAACCAATCAAACAAGTGCAAACTGTTCAATTGTAGTATTATAGAGACTCAATTACTTTCTAAATACTTGTTTTGCTTTTTCATGCTTGGACAGGATTCCTGTGACAAGAAAGGATTTGTAATCTTTTTTACCTGTCATCTGTTGGGTCTGAGTCATTGCCATCGTCTTCCAGGGGTCCAGCCATGGCCTCGGCCAGCTGGGAGCTGCCGTCATACACACGATAGAACACTGGCTGTAGTTGGTGTGCATACCACTTAGGCTTGTCTCCAATCAGGGATGGATCATACACGTCTGCAAACATGGAAGTACTTAGTCATAGCACCATTTTCTTGGAATACCCCCATTGCCAACTCTTAAACATGGCATTGTTATTTATTCAGTCCAATTAAAATACCAAACACAGTTAGAACATGACATCACCAGAAATATGTAGTGAAAAAGAAAAAAAAGTCTTACTGTTATGAATCCTCTGAAAAGCTAGGTTGGAGGGGTTTAGGGCCCACTCTCCATAGAACTCTACCGCCTGGGTGTGAGACAATTTCTCAGCGAAACCTGAGCGTCTGGGTCGCGAAGCAAGGAAGGACGTAGCCTGGAAAGCCACGACAGGCCGTGGGAAGAGACGCAGGGTGCGAGTGTGCATCTGGAATCCCTGGAGCACATTTGGAGAGTTGAAGAACCTCACCATGGCAACCCTGTTCGAGAATAACAAATGCAGCGTATGAAGAAAAACCTTGGTATTGTACGTTTTAACTCAAAGACTAAACCATATGAGCTCTCTAAATACTTCTTCACTTAGGAGGAGTAGGAGGCATTTAACAACCACTAGAAAAAGGATGATTAGGATAGGATGGAACCGAATGTCCAGTCTTACCTGGTGGCAACATCCACAGAATCTACATCGTTGCCATAGATCAGCGGGTTAAACTCGGTTGATGAGGGTGACACCTTGTCCCGGCCAGGTGGAAGAAGGGGCAACTCCTGACCCTCCTGGAACTTCTCCAGGTTCAGTATGGGCTGGGTGTTTAAACTCATACTTGCCAAGGCCTGGAGTGGGTACAAAGATAAGGGTTGTGGTATACTGTAGTATCGGGAAATAGGCGCCACAGTTCGTAGAGCAAGCATTCTCACCTTAGGCATCAACAAGTTAATTTTTTTACATTAAGACCACGCACAATGTATTCTCATCCAAAATGGCAAATCCTGTTGCAGTGTAATAATATGTGATAATTGAGCTTATTAAAGAGGAAGTCAACAAGAATAGCAGTTAAATAATGTGTTCTGATGCCTGAAATGAGAGTGTCTTTTAGGAAAGGTGAGGAGAAAGAGCGATGGGTTGGGGATTCACCAAACATGTTTGCTTGAAAAGCACTCAAGGATTGCTGCAGACTCATTCAGTGTTTTGCTTAGCATAATGGATTATTGCTGGTTAGTTCTGAACTCACCTAATTTCATTGCAGTGACTAGTTGTATCCTTAGTTTTTTTTAAGAACACTCACTAAAGGCAAGACAGATGCACACACATTCAGTCATGCTCAAGCCAGAATTAAGCAATGGTGGGTCTGCACAAAAGGACTATCAAAATGTGGTTTATTGAGTCTCTATAACCAAGTACATAAATCTTAATAGGTTATAAACTTGGTCATTAGGAAATATGATATCAATAGTAACAAGCAAGACAAAAAATCCTGTTTTGTCAGGGAGAGAATTCGTGCATGGGGAAAGTACATTCCACAGGAGGAAAAATTAGGAACCTTATTGTCAGAGGAGAAGATCTGCTTTTGGGTGATCACGGTCAACCTAACCAGACACTAGGAGGGGGGACAAGAGAAATGGCAGGAGGATCACATGAAAGGCTGGGATGACCAATTGCTGAGAGTGACAGGAACCACACAAAAAAGATAGAGAGATGCAATCCCCCAATTACCATGAAAGTGTTTTATAAAAGTGTTTTGCAAAAATAATAATAATAATTTTAAAAGCTCTTCATCATGATTAATAAATTGAGCTGAATAAATAAAGAAAAAGTGGGGTCGTTTTTGGTGAATTCTTTTTTGCCCACTTATTTATATAGTACATTATTTTGTCTTAGCCAATCGTCGGGCTCACCAAGGCTTTCAGGACAAAATACAAAAAAATATGTTAAGGTATGTTTTTTTTCAGAGTTCAATAGGAACTCTTCACTCAAAGGAGTGGTAGAGAGAAAGAAAGAGCGAGAAAGAGAGAGAACACATAAAATATGTTTACAGATCAAACCATAGAAGAAACATTGAGACATATGAATACAACAATGCAATACAAAAGTAACACATTACACTTCTACCACTAGGGACACTACAGGCCATCCATGGTGACCAACTGGTAAAGCCAGTGGTTACAATGGAGTGGTCATGCAAATACACAAATAAGGGAGCAGATCTCTTGACAATAACGAAAAAGAAGATGGGGGGGGAAGAACCCTGTATGAATCCGCTGTTTGTGGCACGTTTTCATCTATTAACCTTTTGAATTGTACAATTATATTTTTTAGATAGAGGGGAACAGTGGTTTTCCTGCATAATGAGCTGAAATGATGCCTATAATAAACTATGAACACAGAATGAGAACTTACCTTGGAATTCTATATTAATTCTACTTTGATTCACCAGAAATACTTCAACAGATTAACAGTCATCACTGTACAGTTTGTACCATAGTAAGATCAGTATACTTCAGTACCATATTGCTTGATATCCTACTGACCACAGTATTATTTATTCTGCTTCTAAAACTGTACTTTTGGAAAAAGCTGTTACAAATGTTTTTAAAAATAAGTTATTCCTAAATTTGTAGACACACACACACCCACACAAACCTAACTTAAGGTCACACAAACATTAGGGTAAAAGTTAATCACACACAGCAACTTGACTAGTTCTGATTCAATTCTTATCTATGGTCAAATAAGACATGATATGAACGAATTTCAAGATAACAATAACATATTTTGTCTTGTGAAGTTGTAATTAATGAGTTGGTGAGCATGAGGAACAGACTACATTTAAAGATTATACACATCTATGGCCATCCGCACTGCTATGACTAAATATGGTATAATTAATTATGCGTATAGACATTCTCGTTCTTCTGCTTGTGCTAGAAAGTGTAGAGTGTGTTGCATGTAGGCCCATTAATAACAATAAATTCCTGATATCTTGGTTTTATATTCATATTTTGGATGGGATTCAAGTTATAAGTAAAAAACAAAAAACACCTTAAACTTACAAAACCATACCATAAGTCCTTTCATGAATCAGAACCAGATCCTAATATGTGTTTTAGGGGTTAAGGGGGTTTGGTTAGTTCTACTTCTACGGTCATTACTGAGGTCCTGGGAGTAAGACCTAGTATCTACTTTTACCTCCAACAGCTAGAGCATGCAAGGAAAAGAGGAAAAGAAAAGAAAAACAACCGTCTGTGTTAGAACAACACTCAATTCAAAATGCTCCCACACACTATGCAAAATACCCAACAGTAGTTACAGGAGTAAGATACCAGAGCCTGTCCCTAGCCAAAACCCTCTTCATTAAGCTGAAAGATAAAGATGGTTACACATTAAGTACAACAATACTTTACTTTAAAGGAGCTGCTGTAACTGGCTTGTACAGATACTGCTGCTTTTACTGATACAGCAGCGACATTTCAAAATACCTTCACCAACACTGGCAACATACAAGCAGAACTTATGCAACCTGTTTATTCTTCTCGAGCTCCGAGCTGCACACGAACACACAGAGATAAGTGGCACTAAAATCTACTAAGGACTTGGGGCAGATGATTTACCTGTTTCAAATGTTTCTTGAGTTCAGTAGATTCTGGCTCAGGGAGAGGAGGTAGGATCTCAGCATTCGTGGGTGCTATAACCTGTTGAGCAAAGCAGAATGCTCAAATGTTAAAAAACAAGATCACACACCGCCTCTTCGCCTGATGGAAGTATACCCCACCACCCACTAAAGGCAGATGCCTGTTTCCAAAAGGCTAGGAAGTGGGTGAGTGTTTAGCTCTCAAACGTACTGACACACTCACACAAAGTGGGAGGATTTACATGTTAAACACTGACCTGCAAGTGATGCAGAAGTCTAAAACAGGCACTGACAAATATGTTCAACCCCCTCAATACTCAAGAGAAAGTAATACATATACATTGAAAATATCAAAGAGACAATGACTGAAACTAGTTTCTAGTAATATTAGACAACTCAAAGTAAATTATAATACATTTGATTTCAAGTGAAGTTCAAGAGTGGTGAAAGAAGATAGAAAATAGCTATGTAGAACTTTGAGATACTGACCTTGTTACAGTCTAGGTCAACAAGCCACACATCATCTGGCATTCTAAAATCAGATTTGTAGAGAAAGAAGCTGGCTGGCACACCAATAATGTATGGAGTGGGGGCTAGAAGGAGCTGCAAGGGGAGGGAAAAAAAAATCATAGCACAGTTAATATTTTCTAAGATGCAATAAAAGGAAACACAAAAAAACATTAAATCCTTGATAGTGCTATTTTAGTACGATTTAAGTACTCAGCACCAGATATTAGATTTTTTTTTAATTGAAGGCATAATCTCAATAATTACAAATTAAAGACACTTCAAGTACCGTAGTTCAAGTAGTTCAATAAATAACACTAACTCTAACACCACAAAATATAATAATATTAGTTTATCTCTGAATAGCTTACTTGTTCAGCAGAGGCCATGCAAGTGGGCAGGAGGGGGATGACGGGGAACATATACTCGAGAGGATAGATCATTGCAACAAATGCCATGACGCTCATAGACAAGGCATTGTAATCTCGCGACTGAAGAACCACCTGGGGGGGAAAAACTGTCTTAGAAAATAGCTAGATGTCAATATTCTAGAATACATTTTTCATCTTGAATGGTGTAAAACGTCCTCACAGTTCTATAGTATGGTTGCTCATACTGCACATACATTTTATAGGTATTGCCGCAAAGCATTTTGTCTAACAATGTTGCCATTGTTTTGTCTAACAGTGTCCAGAGTTGCTAAAAGTTTTTTTTGTTTATTTACATAACAATATAGCCTATTAACAAGAGTCAGATCAAGTATGCCTTGGGATTCAGCAAGAAATGTATTACTCAAGTTTAGAACTCAGGCCACGCTCAAGGCTATTATGATACATTTTCCTTACTGCAATGATGTATGAACAGGCCTCTGCAGATGTTCAGACTAACAATGGGCCATAAAAAGACCAGTCAAGGTGTCAGGATGTGGAGCTAGATTTGCAGAAAATAAAAATGGTTCAGGTTGAAACTGATAACAGTGAAAGGGTGTGAGGCTATTAGGAAATGTGGCAGCAAGGAAGATGTGAGAAAATGAGAAGTGACCAGGACGTGAGGAGTGCAGTATGTGTTTGGATCCCTGATGGCAGAATGATTGTGCTATTAGTCATCACAGCAGTATGAAAAGATGTAATAAGATTGGATTGGTTGAATCAGACACTATGATTGAAGTCACCAATGGAGACTCGAGATACAGACTGCAATTCAACATATCACTATATGGTATCAATGGGGAACTAAAAAAATAATAGTATAAAATTGTTTCAAAGACCCAGCTTTGCTTGAGGGGTATCATTATTGTATACATTTCTAAAAATGATTCACCTTTAGTTACACCCCCCCTACAAACAATAGCAGTTCTAATACGAAATATGTGGTTGTCAGTCATCTAGGATATTGCTTTTGGAGTCTCATTTAGTAAAAGCAGATAAGGGACACAACCTTGCTGAGGGCAGAAGAACATGGCTTCATTGAGGAGGAAAGTCTAATTAAGTTTCCTTTCATCACCTCTTCTCACTTTTAAAAACTAATTTGAATTCCCAGACTTGGAGGAAAACATTTCAATGGATGCCCTTAATGATCTTCCTTTCATTCATCTCTGTACATCCAACACTTACATTGTGGTTTGAAAGATTATGAATTGTAATTAGAATAGGAAACAATATGATAATTAAGTCATACAGTTGAGCACATACCATGCAAGTGGCAAGTCCATTTCTATTTTCTAGTCCAGAAAAGTGTGTATTTTCAAGTGCAGATTGGGAACAAATTCTGTATTTGTTCATTTCGATTACCACAATACTGGTAATCTGAACTACTTGCTGTCAAAACTAGTGATGGCAAGCAGAGATAACGGTAAAAACAACTGATTACTATTAGGTTTGTAGGACAAATGGGTCGCTCTTAAATCCTGACTTCCACATTGAGGGCCTTCCGCTGCTCACCTTGTGTTCCAGCAGGATGCAGCTGAGCACCATCAGACAGGCGTCCACACCGAGCAGCTCAAGGGGCAGGTGAAGGGGGAAGTCCACCATGGAGAAGCGTGAAGAATCGGGCAGGGCGAAGGTGAGCGCTGGCTGCATGTCGTGGGGAAGCACCTCCACGTCCACACGGCGAACACCGGCCACAGGCACCGGCGAACGGAGCAGACGGTACACCCACGACTCGATCTCCCGCAGGTCGGACAACAGCTGGTTGCCTTTCTCCTCGACTGACAGAGCTCCCGTGAACACACGCCACATGGTGTCCCTGATAACAATATTTGAACCAAACACAACAATGTGGGAGGTGTGCATTGTGAGTCAGTGCTAACATACTAACAACGCTTGAAGCATAAATCACCAAGAATCTAGGACGCCTCTGAAGGGGCTGAATGCAGTTCACATGATTATACTTTGTTCTCCAAGGACTACACTTTCAGACACGTCTTTTATCTTTTGGATTTCTTGTTACTAGACCACTGTTGTCCACCCTACATACCATGATCTTCAGCTATAAGTAAACCAAACACGCAAGAGGCCCTTGCCTGACCTCTGGTACAATGACAAGTCAGCTCTCTGCTATAGAGTCTTAACCCGTGGCAGTATTAAACCCTGTTGGGAATGAGTGCCATCAGTGACGAGAGGAGAAACAAATAATGAACTCCTCAGAGGTCCTCCTGTCCACTACAGCAGCTCCCTGAAGCCATGCAAAGACCTCGATCTGTCAGCCCATCACAGAACTGTCCCTCACTGCTGTTACACAATAAATACACCCCACTTTCTATCACTGTTCAGTCACTTCTAAGCCAAAATGTCAGGATAGTGAGTGAGTAGTGAAAGAGATTTGTATTACCTCTAACCCTTGGTTTTGTTGTTCACTAGAATCTATTACTCTGCCCAGGGATTGGACAACATGTGCTGCTCGGGGTGATAAGACAAACCTCATGACTGTCTACTCACAATGTATTGATCCAGAGGTTCTGACACTGCCCCAGAGCTACTGTAAGAAAAGGTCAACTTCTGTTTGGAAAACCTTTAACGGTTCAATTGGTCATTTAAAAAAAAGAACCGTTTAGTCCCATATGAACATGTTGTGTAAGTTTATGAGTTGTTTAGTAACACAGACAGCTCAGTGCCGCAATTCTCCTGCCAATTATGTTCCAGGAATCTTGTTCCAGCCAATTGTGAGGCCAACCATATTCTTTGTATTATTTTTCAAAACTGAACATAACGGTGACAATATGAAATAATGTCTTGAGATTTGGGTGATCACACTCAATAACCACTGCATAAAAAATACACCTGCATGGAAGCATGGAAATCACCCTCCCTGTATTTGGTGAGGGGACAAAACACAGCCATGCTGAGCCTGGGGACTCTATGAAGTGCTATTATAAACTCTTATATACTCTTATGAAATACTGCTTACCTTACACATTGTACGCTACAATAGACCTCGATTGAGAAAACTGCAAAAACACTACAAAATTATGATCCTCACCTTTGAGTAGCGCGTGGAAGGCCAGCTCGCAATGTCAACCTCTGACTGCAGCAGTCCACCAGCCTCTTGAGAATGTACAGGCACTCCCTGAACGTAGAGAAGAAAGGGTAGTGGCTGAGGATGCACAGAGAGGTGAGGGTACTATTGCGGTTCCGGTTAGCCATCTTGGCAGCATTGCGCTTGCGCCGTGGGGACCGTCCTGCGCTAGGCTCTCCCCCAGGCGGTCTGGGCTCCGTGCTGCTGTCAGCTGGTGCCTCTGTGTCGGCGTTGCAGGGTGGAGCCAGAGAGGACGAGGCCGGGCCTACACCGCTGCCGTCCGATCCGTCACTAGCCGTTTCTGTTGACTGGGCAGAAGCCTCGGTATGTGCTGCCTTGTCTCCACGGCTGCGATGGTGTCCCCGCTGGAAGGAGCGGTAGAAGTTAACGCATATGCCATAGCGCGTGATGCCCGAGTCCTTATCTGTCAGCGTAAAGACGAAGGAGGCGTCGTCGCGGAGGCTGACGCGGCGCTGGCGGATGCTCAGGCAGCCTTCTGGCTGGCAGAAGAACACTACGTCCGGTGGGAGAGGGAAGTCTGGATGGTCCTCCAGAGGGTAGCGCCGCAGCAACTGGGGGGTTTGGGCCACACTGTCACTGCTTGGTTGTCTGTCAGGAGGTGAAGACAGGCTAGCATTAGGAGAAAAAGGACCAGCAAGAGGAAATCTATTCTTGCAGAACAGCTGAGGTTGTTTCTGAGGTGGTTTGCTATGCTGGTGCATTCACTGCTTTAATATGCTGTATGTAACAAACACATTCTTACCTGGCTCCTACTACTACCAGGTAGTCCAGTAAACGAGGGCACACTTTCTTTTTCTCCATCTTGGAATGATGAGGTTGTCCTTAAGTCATGGCAACTCAGACTATATTACACTTTGGATTAATCTGGAATAATCGAATCACGCTGTAGCAGGCCTAGACGTAGGAGAGGATACCAGTCCCTTCAAATTCATTGCCGTCATTGACAAAATATTTTTGAAACACCTGCAACACATGAAAAACAAGATGGGATGTTTTATAACTGGGGATCAGATACCTACGGTCAACTCCTAATTACACAATTACATTTTGCAGCTGTTTGAAATAACTTTTAAAAAGGAAAAACAGTGTTTTAGGTAACGATGGTACCTCTTAATTCTGCTTTAAAGGCACCATCTGATTACATTTTAGCAAAGTAATGGTGTAATGAAAAATAACCCCAAAACAACAAAGCAAGTATAGTTTGTGATGGACAACAAGAAACTATTTGAAACTCCATCATCTGCCATTGATTTAGTTTCCTTGGGTATAATGTGTCTTTGTTGCAGCATTAACAGATTGTATGTGATGGAGTTTAACGAGTTATCTGATGAGGTAAGCCGCTTTGGGGGTCTAGGTCCACGGGTTCCAGGATTTCTATGAGTATAAGCTTCCTTTGAGCTTCCTGTTTCGACCAGACAGCCCTCTAATTCTTACAAGTAGTATGAAACAGAAATATCTCACAGGGACAAACATCCTCCACAATGCAATACACCACTGAAGAACTTAGCACAGCATCAACAGCAATCTCTTTTTTCCCTAAAGCACAGAAGGTCACAATCCTTAAGGAAAGCTTGTAGGAACTGTTCCATGTGCAACATGCAACAATACGTCAAATAATGTTGCTGGTCAAACTACTAAGTGCTCATATGTGACATAAAAACCTGATAAAATTTACCTACATTACTTAGGTAACTGCTGGAGGCAATCTCGCCTAACCAATAAGCAAAAAATATTCAGTCTTGTTAAATGAAATAAACAAGGTTGCGTTGCTGTGTGGTCTGTAGTAACAAGGTTAAGTGTGTGGTCAATCCCGCTGCCGTCACAGGTACACCATTAAGGACTTATCAGCTCTGAGGCACGGGGCATCTGGTAGGACCCTACAGAAGGCAGCCACAACGTATTAGCAACTTGGAAAACAGGAGCTTGACAGCAGCATGGAAGCAAGCAGGGATCAGGCCTACGAAGCTGGATTAATGAGTTTGTTCAAAACTTTGTTTACAGACCAGAACACCAAACTAGTTGTTTGGTGTTGTTGGGTATTATCAGTATCATCGGGTAGGTGCGAAGAATGTTGAAAACAATGCATGAAAATCTCTCAGGTTTTTGTGTGTCTAATATCACCGGATAAACTTAAGATGTTTGCTGTTGTTTGATCAACACATCTATTGGATCATGCTGCATTAGGCAAACAAGATTGTTAAAAACATTAAGGACTAGATGGGTTTGTAAAGTGCATTCAAATCAAGTATAAAGCGGTCAATTTGGCTAAAAAAAAAACTGTTCTACTCGCAGTGAATATATCCCAGATACCAATTGATTGATTGCCCGGCTGATCATGTAAAGTGTAATAAAGTCATCTTTGCTAGCTACAGGCTACAAACATCCACTATTTTTGTAGTGGACAGAAAACCGTTTAACTGTACTCAAGCATGTAAAAAGATATCTGAAATGGTTTATGGTTTAATAACTGGTGGATCTAAATACGGAATGAAATTGTGCCTGCATTTGAGACAACTAGACAATAACAACTAAAATTATTATCAAAGTATTGTTAACAATTTAGTGATTTGTTAATTATTTCAAATAATTAACCTTTCATGACAACGCACAATTGCATGTCATGTCTTAATATGTGAGCTAACACTCAAGTCTATGAGTCAAGCTCATGTAACATTTAGATTGCAACCTAGGGCTAATAGCAGGACCCCAGTTAGTCCTTTACCCTGAGTTACATTGTCTCAAACAGACATAACCTAGTCCACAGGAAATTATCACAAGAGATATTGATAACAAATCACAAGGTAAGTGCCCAACACTGTCAAAAAAAAATCATTATTACAATCAATAGGCTAATTTGTATATAGACTGGTGTGCATCTTAAATATGTTCCTTTGTGCACTAGTAAAATGTTCTAGGCTAATCTAAGCATTCTGGTTTGAATATTAAACCACATAAACAAGCTAATCGGAGATGAGTACCATTTCCATTTCTGGAAAAGGGTCCATGGATTATTTTATCTGTACACCTTTCATGGTCATCTTTGATGGCTTTTCATAGAAGATTAAAGAAAAGAACATAGGCAACGGGAAATCTACAGTAACATCGATGCTCAGCTATACACTGCCAGTCAATCTCTCATGCTGAATACAGAACTGGCATCAGCCCCAATGGTAATACAACCCAGCACGGTTGCCATAGCAACCCAAACTGATTTCTTGTTCAACTGGATTGGCCATTCTAGATCAGAATAATACAGTAGCCTACACTTCTCTGTAACCAAGGTTGATAACATTTGACAAGAACAGTTGAAATCAAAAGCAGAGTTTGCTCTTTATTGGTGGAGTATGTACTTTATAAAGCATTTATGAAGCATAAATGGAAAAGTATGAAGCCTAACTGAAAGATGAGGCTAGGTAAATGCAATAAAAAGACGATATCATTAATCTATTTTCTTAAGCAAAATATGAAAAAGGAACTGTTCAAGCAGCAAAACCTCCAATCCTGGTCCTACAGTTCCTATCAAACCACTAAAGATTTAGCTGTGGAATTGACTTCAAACTGCTGATATATATATAGAACCTGGCAGTCTCATCCTGAATATGAGAGTAACAGGCCTTTAACTCAAAGGACACACTGTGTGATAGGGCTACTCACCAGTGGGCTTTATGTATTTATTTATTTATTCAATTTCACGACAGCAGTGACTCATGTGTTTTACAGTAGCTGGTCTCCTTACATTACAAAGTGTTGGGGCTACCCGTGTATGAATCTAGACATGACTCCATGGAAAAGGCTTGATTGTGGCAAAGTCCATTAAGAGGTAGTTGTATCCAATGTGCAAGGTCTGTGGGCCTATTACAACCCAACATCAATCAATTAAAGCACATCTTTCAATACCGTTACAGTAGAATGTAAAATAGAGAAAGTTAGACAATCTGGGATTGAAGAAATCTTTTCAGCAATGTTTTTCTTCCACTCTAGTTGGGCAATTAAATGAGAACCCTCAGTAATAATGCCAACAGTTTCAAACAACACCTTCATCAATGGGGAAAAAATTATCTGCCATTATATGGTTAGATGACAGTGTTAAGCCTATACAAAACAAACCAAGCTAACTTGCTTTAACATCTGGGGCAGAGCAACAAGGGAAGCAATCTGCTAATAAAATATGCTTGACACGACTTCTATGTTTAAGACTTGTAGATGTAGCCAATCAAAAAAGAATAACATCACACCATTGGACATAAATTGGTAGACCTTCCCCATATCTCATTAGTCAGATGAAGTATTTCGCAGGCACTGGAAGCCTTTACCTCTGGACCGTAACCAGCAGCTGAATAGAAAGGTAAATATGAATGCTGGGGCTTTAAACTCCACCCAGAAAGACAAACACTCCAGAATGAATTTACCTGTTTCAAACAGTATGTGCTTTGCCATTTATCAATGATGCATCCTCAAACGCAGAAACTCTTGAAATAAGCATGAAATAAACAAAGAAAATATTGTTTTGTAAAAATGTTTCACATTTTACAATACACATTCTTTACATGGGATTTGGCAGTCTATTTGGTGTACTGCCATTTAGAATGGGAAAGACTCAAGACAACACAATACACATCGGATGTTCTAATATCATATGATCTCATAAAGTAATTTCACAGATTGAGGGCTAATGAATAACTTTTTTGATACAAAATACTTAGAATAACAAAAGAAAATAAAAATGAGAATTCAATGTTCATCTGGCATTTTATTAACATAAACTATGGCGTTCTCTCTTAAGGGTAGTGGACAGATGGTCGTGTGTAAATATGTGCTTATCAAACAAGTAGGTGAGGAAATAAATGTAAAGGAAAAACACCAATCAGCACCTAACAGATGATTCACATTACTTTCATTTGCACAAAGCACATAGACATGATCTACCATGGTTCAGTTGGCGTGAATCAGGAAACACCTCAATCTATCCATACAAGTATTTACTTGTGTTTCTGGCATCTTTACTTCCGTCCCTCTGTACTTCTCTTTCACATGTATCCAATGAAAAAGGTAACTTAATACCATCAACTACCACTAGTCTACCTTATGCCTTGTCAGTGACACTGGGTTCCTCATTTGACATTCATGTGGCGTAATTGAACCACAATCAGCCATTGAACCAGAGGTGAGCACTGTCTACCTTCTGTACAAACTTACACACGTACTCTTTAGGAAAAACCCGAGATCACAACCATTTAACCATCTTCACAGGCTAAATTGTAAAGCTTGACAATAGTTGAATCTGGCCAGTGGTCTGCAGGCAGCGCTCTCGATTATGTAAATAATTAAATATGGGCAACAACTCAGGCCTGAAACAGTGAAAGGCCAAAGATACGGACATGGTTTCCGACTCTACTTATCTTAGTAAGTCAAAGACTACTACGCTGAGCATTGAACAATTATTGTGAGGATGTCAAAATTGAATTAATTAAACAAAATCATTTAATCAGTTAGGGTTAGGGTTAGCAAATCGGTGATCCTGTCATACTTATCATTGTCCCACCATTCCTATATTGTCTTAACAATACGTGTGCTGAGTGGGCTTTAACTGGTTTCAAATGTATAATAAACGCCCCTGACCTCTATTGCCATGAAACAACAAAAATGTGCATCATCATCATATGATATGGGCACTGAATGGAAGCCCTCTTGTTGGCGCTAGTTAGTTGTCATCGTCGACTTGAGCAAGCTAATGTAGTGATGGTGTTTACGTCCTCAGTGTTGCGGTGAAGGTGACGGGCCAATAGCATAGGCGACTAGCTAACTGCTACCTTAAACTGAGCACCCGCTTGTCAGTTCTTAACCGTGCATTATTCTAGATGGAATTATGTAGTGGTGGGAGGTCATATGTACAAGCGAATGCAACAGACATACACTAAACAAGCATGGAGTCGGTAATGCATTTTACGTCCATAAACTCCTAACTGGCACCGTCCATAAATAATAAACATTCTCTCAAGGCTAGTAATAGTAGCTAGCTAGCTCCATCATTTCTGACGTCACGAGGAGATTAACTATATTGGGGGCTAATTAGGTGGCTAACATTATTAGTGCATGCTAGTATTGATACTTACAGGCCACCCAGACGTTCATACGTGAAAATGTGAGTGTCAAAACGTTGGCAAGCGAAATTACTACCTTGTTCGTAGAAGCCAGTGCATTCATTGATAGGGTAACACCTTACCTAGCTCGCGAGCTAGCCAATGCTAGAAAGACAGCTGCTGCTAGTGCTGATGTCGTCGGCCTCTTGCCTTAGGTTAGAAGCCTGTGTAGTATCTTGCTTTCGAATCGATGCAGCTGGCTATATCCAAGACATATTATCTATGCATGATCCGTGAGGAAAGATTCCTTTAGATGTTCAAAGTACAGTTTTTGTCCAACCCCCGTTGCCGATGTATGGTGGTTGGATGATGGTTTACGGTTAGCTGGTGGTGGACCTGTCTTCCTCAGATCATACTGCAAGGAGGAGTTCCGCATACTGAATGACTGGGAGGAGACTGTACCATACTAGTGTTTGGATGGGACTAAGAACGAGAAATAGTGGTACAGCAGACATGGCATAGAACACATTCTACAACTCGAACCACTGTCAGTGGCATTGACAATGAAGGCAACTGCATAATACCAAACCATGCATTTAAAATGATCAATCATTAGCCCATTACTTCCAAACAAATGGCAGCACGCTTGCAGTATTTTTGTCAAGATTTTAATTTATACACAAAGCAGAATATACAGTCTTAAGGCGTTACAATATTAAAATAGGTCTGGATTTCTATATCAACATTGTTTACATTTTCACTCTATAATAATTAAGTTTTGAACTCCAGTCTATACTTATTTACATTCAACTTTGTTTGCCATCTACTACAATAACATGTTCAAACAATTGTGACTATCGAACCACACCATTTCATCACATACCTTGAGGTTAATGCTTTTAATTTCCAGTAAAATACTGAAATATTTTCATATCAGTGTAGCCAACAATCATACTAAAATGTTCATGAGAATGTTCTCTGACCAACAAACCACGTCCATTCAGGTCTTTTTCTGGGGGACAGATGGTTTTGAGGTTGATATGTTTGACCTGCCTTTGAGCCTTCTTGAAATCACATCCCTGATACAACGGCTACATTTGAATTCTCTGGAAATGCAACGGCATATCTAATATGATGACGAAACTGTCTTTCAGAACATACAAAAATGCTTTCGTAAGATCAGTGATTTCTCAAAGGAAAGTTGCATTCCTTACAATTATTACCATAGCCACTGGCCTTTTTTCACCGTACATTTACACTGGCAGAAGAACCGTAGGCAAGACAAGTGAAACCTGTGCACTCCAAAGAATCAAAGACTGTACAGACACAGTTGTTGTGTGCATGCACACATGTACACACTTATTTTAGTCTGAGATGAAAAGAAATGAGCTTTAAGGTTCAAACAATCTAATTATTTATCATCATTCATGGAGTCAGGTCTGCAAAGACAGGATATAGTGAAATATATTACGTAAATACTTTGTCACATTTGCATTGATCTTGTTCACTGAGGAGCCCTATTCTCCCATCTAATTGTTCTATTTTAGGAGTCCTCTCATGACTTGTACTTGATATCTGTGCAGTTGATTCCATAGTCATCTTGTTCGGTTAACACAAATCTCCAACGCACTTTTTCAAAATGATTACAGTTAAGTATAGTTAAGAATGGCGCCACACTCAAAAACAACTATACTTCACCCTTAATAAGGATAGCTAATATTGTGTTTGATAAATTACAATAACAAAACTATGAAGAGTTGATTTAAAAGAAATATTCATGAAATGTAAGCCACAAAATGTATAAATTAAAATGAGTACTGCAAGTTTGAGTAGTACTACTATCTCAGTGAACATCTATTTGTCATTCGTCTGGAGTTTCCTATTGATTGGTTGAAATTTCACTACACCAAGACTGGACTAGGTTATTGGACCAGATCAAATTTCTTGTAATTGATACATTATGCTTAACTGAGTAATAGTTCAATGGGTTTGTTGTTGAAGTGGTTATTGGTGTTACAATAATATGATTATACATTTACCAACACCTATAACAGGTAAAGTCAAACAAAAAAAACACATTGCAAAATAGGATTTAGTAGACTAAGAATCACTGAGAAGCAATATGTTTGAAGCCAAAGTGACTAGAACAACCTTGGGGAAAACAGATTCATATTACTAAACCATTAGGCCTGACTGCTAAAGTAAAAAATGTAGGAATGCACATCTCCCTGGGAATGCTTTTCAGACAGCAGCAATATCATACTTCACGAAAAGCTAAACTTTAAATTAAGATTACATTAACTACCATATAAATGCAAAGCAAAAGCAAAAACATTATAGGTACATTGAAAATGTGATGTGGTAAAACAGTATGACGCGTTAGCCATACAAGTTAACCCTAAGGTGGCACAGCATGGGGAAGAGGTCTAAGTGGTTGTTGTAAAGGGGCAGTTGACAAAGGTTGTGTCACCAAAATAAGATCAATGCTAACATCCACTTACTCCTGGAAAGCTCATCGTCCCCCATACCATGTTCCTCTTGTAACATGTACCTAAAAAATGTTCTTACAGGTTTTTACTTAAAACCTTAAAAGTTTTACTGTGAAATTACATCGTAGTTATTATAACCTTAATGTTCAGTGTTGCCTAAAATAATAATGTGATACACCATTGAACAAACAACTCAACATTACTTCTTGTGTTGTGCTCAATGTTAAATATCTGTTATAAAGCAAGCGCAAATAAGAAACCACATACACAGACACCATTTTTGTAGACCAACCGACTGACAGAGAGCTTTTGAGCAGTTAATCACAACTAAATATTACTCTCTAATGGGCCTAATGATGCCTCCCACAAGGCTGTATAAAAAACGGTTTGAGTTATGAAAAAGGTGAGTTGCTAAAATGTGTGTGGAAGGGGGAATAGCATGCCAATGAAAATGGGACTCTACTGGGTCCAGGGACAGTGTGTTGCTAAAGTGTAGTACTGACAGTTCTCACAAGCCTCAATGACAAAAAGTTTATACGTTTCAAAGGGATGTGGCAAAATGGTGTCAATGTGTGTGTTTTCTACCAAAATTCGCCATGTTATGGGAATAGGCTTAGAAGTTGTGTGCCTTTTCGTGAATGGCCATTACCACTGCCATGCTCCTTTTAGCCAATTGGCAAGAACACTAACACACCTTCACACAGACTTGACTTCCGCACCAAAGATTTTACCTCCTAAAAACGCTGGCCACCAAAGGGCGGAGACGTTTTTGAGGAGCGACTTACCAATCAACCAATCAGAGTTGTTGGTCACAGATTAAAAAGCTTGAAAGTACAAAAACAAACAAGTAAAGTGTGTGAGGACTGATCTTGTTAGTCATATATGCAGTGACGACAGATAAATATTGCTTTGTTGTGCATCAAGTGTTGATTGTACAATGAATTGTATGTTTTGATATTGGCTTGCTAAATATGTGCTTCAAGATTGTACATGAACATAAAGTTTAGACATTTATGATTTTTTACATTTTTGGAGAAGGGAACTTAGGTAATAGAGGATGGAGTAATATATCAAAACATAATCATACCTGTAATCAATCAGAATTACTGTACTGCTCTCCACGTCTGAAAAGCAAACCACTAACTGTTCTGTAACAAAGCACAACACAATCCAGAAGACCTACCCACAAACTAATAATCACAAGAATAAGACATCTCTTCCAGACAGTTTTCATACCACTGTTTTCTATCCTTTGGAAAACAGAGGCAAAAATATTACTTATTTGTAGTTTGTGGCCCTCATCCATTCACTGAATTTGTAAGCAAGCTATAGAAAATATCTGCACAAAATGTTCTTGGTTGACATTCACAGATAGCACAGGCCAGTCATAGCACATAGAAGGCTCATCTGCAGCAGAGTCACACATATAGGCTTCTCTCAACAAAGGATGAGTAAGAGCAGGATGACCAAGTAAACTACCCTCAAATCACTCCCCATCAAGCCATATACAGTCACCCTGTCGGCATGAGAGTGGGGCATCACCATCTTGCCAAACCTCAAAGAAGCAGAAATAGAAAACATAAGAAGGAGTCAATCCACCAATCTTGCAAAATGTTCCTGGGGTTTGCTCAACGAGTAAAAAGGAGAGCTGAGGAGCCTGGGAGATGTGCTGTTATTTTCAGGTCCACTTGGAAAGATGACCAAACTGTTGGAGTTTGTCCCACTCTAATGGAGGTTCACTCATGGACGTCCCAGATTTCAGAGAGCAGAGGGGGGAGTTTCTTGTCTTGAAGGCGCAGTGCAAAGACTTGCTCTGAGTGGACGCTGCTGAGAGTGCGGAGACTCACTAGCTTCATGAGCATGCGAGGAAACATCAAGTGGTCCTAAAGGATGAGGACATTCAAATGAAAGTGTTGCATCAATTTAGTAATTCAACATGTATAAGGAACAATTCTCAGGTAACACTGATACACATAAAGAAGGTACCAAATGTCAAAGCCTTTACACAGGGGTCTCCAATCCTGGTCCTTGAGGGCCGCTGTCCTGAAGGTTTTCAGTGTTTCCCTGCTCCAGCACACCTGAGTCTAATAAAGGGTCCTTATGAAGCTTCCACAGAGCTTGGTAATGGCTCATTCGTTAGAATCAGGTGTGCTGGAGGAGGGAAACATCTAAAACCTTCAGGACAGCTGCCCTCGAGGACCAGGATTGGAGACCCCTGCTTTACAGTCTTTGTAACTTAATTACGAAAGATCATAGCTCATCCTGTCAAGAAACAGAACGAGCCATGATGTAATTTACTCACAATAACTTGTGGACAGTCTATGCAAGTACGTGTTTTTTTAATCATGTCTCTAGTAGGAGGGTACTTACGTTTGGTCTCTTTATCATGATGTAAGAGCGCAGTGCATCCACATATGGTTGCTGAAGACGTTCCACAAGGTCATGATCCTGAACATTGGGGCGATCTGGAGAGGACATTAACAATTATAAATCAGCAATCTGGTTATCCTGACAGTTTTGCACGATCCTGTCTTTTCTTCTTCCCTCCACAATCAACACATCCTCATTGACACATAACGTTTCTTTTGAGTTAATATGTTGTTCTGCAATAGCATTGAGCATTAGCACAAACAAAAGTTCATTTGCTAGCCTCTGATGTCTGACCTGCAGAGAAGATGTTGATTGCGATAAGCAGAGCATACTCCGCCTCATCCAGGTGCAGGTCATTCATTCCCTTTGAGAACTCAAAGATTGGGTTAATGAACTCAAACTGAAGCCCTGATGAAATGAAGCAAAACAAGACAAAAAAGGTTGTCAAAATGTTAAATGCTTTTAGGAGCAGCAAGTGTGCCAGTAATGATGCTTTATGACAGTGCAGGATAGAATTCAGCAGGAAGGATATTCTCAGCAGGCAAGGAAAACAAGGTATTTTGGGAGCTGCTTAAGTAAATTTAGTTACCCATGTCACATTCTCAAAGGGGCTTGCAAATTACAATATTTAGTTTGTAGCCCATAGTTTCACATTTTCCCTTCTGGTGGGGTAAATTAAGTACAATTTTAATTAAAATCCTTGGTAGTGATCTCTGTAATAGCTTTAAAATGTTTTCAGATAAGCCAATGGGTCAAAATAAAGGAAACCAATTTTGTGATAATTGAAAACTAATGGAAAATTACTATACTACAGGGCTTGCTATCTGGAACAAGACACAACAATGTACAACTGACAAAGCTAGTAAGACACTGCACCTGCTTTGGCAAAATCCTCCTTGTTATAACTGAAATCCTTAAGAAACGTGATGCTCTCAATTGCAGGGTTGTATCTCCGAGATGTCTCAAGCAGCATAATCTGCAGAAGAATCACAACATTCTACTGAGTGAGACATTCTGCAGGTTGTCATTTGTATGCATGTCCACAGACTATTCCAAACATTCACTGCAGAATGAATGGTGTAAAGTAGTCAACAATGTTGATCAGTGTCGGATCTTCATGTAAATATTTCTCCTCTCTGGTCAATGGGCCTCAGGTAAATACATGAAAACTGCAATAGACCCCATGTTCCTGATTACTTCTATATATTTGAGATTAGCCAAACTTCTCAATTGCTGATGTGGAAATAAAAATAACACTGTGACTATTTCACATTACAGATTGTCTCCTGTTTTGATATGCATAGTCTAGTACATAATTACCCTTCAGCAAAGCACTGTCCAATCTAAAATACTGAATATTAGAACTATCAAGACAATCGCATCTTAATTATGTCATATTTCAACCCTAGAGGGTGCTCTTGGCCCAAGGATAATATTTATATTGCCGAATAGAATAATTCAGCTTTTTGACAATGCATGTAGTACACTACTACAAATTTCACTCAACTCACCTCGATGGTTGAGGTTTTGAGCAGGGCAATCTGGTCCTCTCGAGTTAGCTCCAGGAAACCAGGAAGCTGCTTAGCGAAATCAACTATCTCCTGGACGGACATGATGGCTAGCTCTGTGAAGTGGGCAAAGCGCTGCTGCCGCACCTCTCTGTTCTGTGGGTCCTGATTCTGCGGCCAGGGCTTGAGAGGAAACAACACATAACGTAACTGAAGAAGATCAAAGAGGCTCAGTAGCTCATCGGAAATCAAAGAGATTGAACCATGAGCCCCTGGCATGAAGAGGCTGCTGTGAAGTACTGCATATTTAGCCAATATCAACACTGAACCAGGGCAAGCTGGCAGGTTTGTGCAACTACCACAACATCACTGCTGCTCAAGTCTATACAAGAAAGTTCATAGATATATATTTTAAGCAGGTCTTTGTTTACGCAGAGGACATCACAGTGGGCAAACACTTACAGTGACTTTGGGTCGGTCAATGAAGGATCTCTTGTTGCATTGCTTCTGCATGGCCACCAGCTTCTCTATCATGTCCAGCTGTTCTGGTGCCAGCGTGGCTGCCTCCAGTGGCAGGGTGGGCGTCACCACCGCCGACGTGCGGGCTGTCTCGTCATCGTGATGCTTCTTCATTTTCTTGAGCCGGATCTGCTCCTCAGACAGAACACCTGCAGTGCAACATGAGCTACTTTAGTCACTGTAGAAGTCTCAGCGTCACCCTTGAACAACATCCAGTCCAACATGTTTAGTGTCCACAGCCGTTATGGATATTACATCATTATGCAAGGAAGTCATGCTTTAGTACACTGTTACAATCAAAGGATCAAATCTACAGAATTGGTGGGGGGGGATTTATTTTCAAAATAGCTTCACGTTTCTCTTCCCGTCTATGCGTCCTGTACATATTTACTGACCAAACCATAAATGAGAAATTAGAAGTGGCACAAATGGTGCTCATCACTCACACTGCTCTAGCATGCCTGCTTCACGGCACTTGCGCAGGCGGCACTGCTGGCATTTGCGGCGCATGTACATGTCCATCTCACAGCGGCCATTGTTTTTGCAGGAATACTGGGCGCTCTTGATGACACTGCGGCGGAAGAAGCCCTTGCAGCCCTCACAGCTCAGCACATTGTAGTGGAAACCCGAGGCTTTGTCCCCACAGACACTGCACACTTCATTCCCCAGCATCTTAGGAGCTGGCCCTTTCTTCCTTTTCACTGGCTGGCCATCTGAGGGCAACACAGCTGAGTTTTAGGATATTAATGAGCATTATTCCATAATGAATTTTATAACTATTAAAATAATAATTGTGATAAAATTAATCATATATGATATGGCACTTACAGTATGACAAGTGATACTTCCCCAGTTATCATATGCATTGAAGAAAGTACAACCTGTATGATGACAACACCAGCAATACGTGAACATACCAGTGTTTGCAGGTATGTCTCCTGCTGCAGGATCTGCTTTTATGTCACTGGGCTCCATGTGCAGAGAGTTGCTCATCTCAACCGTCGAGGGCCCATTCTGTGAGGGACTGGAAAACTTGGAAGGGGGGGGCAGATCCAGTGAAAGGACAATTTCATTTTTCACTTCGATAGAGCTGCTCTTCTCAGCTGTGAATTCCAACACATTACTCTCACCTGCGAAATGGAGAGAAGGTTGGTATGTAGGTTTATAGTGCCTTCGGAAAGTTCCAGAACCATAAGCATTTTCCCCATTTTGTATTTCAAACTTAATCTACCATAATCTAAAACAAACTGAAGCATACAGATCCTTTGCTATGGCCCCAATTTCCCCATGGCTCTAAATTAATCTAAAATATTTTGATCCGCCTTAAGATGTCTCTAGAACTTTATTGGACTCCACAGGTGAGAAAAATGCAGTGGCTGGACATTTAAAAAGCCAGCCACCTTTCCACACATAGTCCCAGAGTGTAATTAAGAGCCAAAACCAAGCTATATATTGCATTAAAGTCTCCATAGACCTTTGAAGATGGTGTTTCAATGTGCACAGTGGGATCATTGGGAGAGATATGAAGTTTAGAACCACTAGGATTCATACTAGAGCTGGTTGTTGCTGTACAGATGGGAACTTGCACACCATCAGTTGATCCTTGGTCAAGTGGCAAAAGCCACTCTCATGTAAATGGAACATGACAACTGCTTGAAATCTTTCCAAATGACACCTAAAGGACTCTGAGAGGACATAGAAACAGACTTTTTCTGGTCTGTTGAGAAACTTGAAGTCATTGGTTAGTATTCTAGCACTATGAGTGGTCCCGCTCATCACCTGGCTAGTGGCCATCAGGTGAAGCATGGAAGGGAGGTATGTCAGGGAATGCTTTTCAGGCTCAAAGTTTGGGAGACCTGTCAGGGTTGAGAAAGTGATAACCAGAGCAAAACTGTGAGATTCTCAAAACCTACACTCCACCTCACACTAGGAAGGGAAGGGAGGGTGGGGTACCTTTCTGCAACGACTTAACTAGAACACAACCAAGACAATGCCGGGAGAGGATCTGCAAGGATGATTGGGGACAAACTGCCAATATCCAATAAGTGCTAAGATGGTAGAAGCATGCCCAAGAATACTAATATGTATAATTTGGGTCAAAAGCGTATCTACAAAGTACTGAATAAGGGGCAGAAAGTGCTTGTGTTAAAGTCATTGTTGAACTGGTCTACATCAATAAGGCTCTGTACTTCACATCTTAAAACAACAAATAGGCAATCTTACTTGATCCAAGCTCAACTGGTAGGGGAATCTTACCATGACCAACATCTGTGATATCAGTCGCAGACAGTGTTGACATCTTCTGCACAGCAGCTTGTCATTACGAAATTAATCTGCACCTTTAAGGAGAAATACAAGCGTAAATGACAGATGCTGTAGGAACTTTTCAAGAAGCAAATGTTTTTCTTTAGCATTGTTGGTTGTTGATGCCTATTCGTTAGATCAACCTAATATAACAAGTTGTTACAGATGCATGTTCAAGTGAAACATTATTCTGGGAGGCAGTATTTCATGTGTGTTCTTCTTTACATAGATTATTGAACTGTCAGACAGTAAATCACCATCAGACAGTATACATTCCCATCATCATCCCAACAGACAAAGTTCAGGGTTATTTTATCCAATCTCACACCATTTCATTGTAGATTAGAATGTGGGTGAAGCCAAGTGTGTAGGTTTTTCCACTTAAAACAGTTACGTTTCCTGACGTGTGCATGTCTAGTGTACGTTATTTAAAAATAAAATGTGGAAGATGTGAATAGGAACCAATAGGGGGGAAAAGGTAGAAACAAAAATTTATTCAATACGGAATACATCTATTGGAACAGAGTTCAAGGCCTGAAATATACCTACTGTGCCCTCATAAGTATAATAAGTATAAAGCCAGTGCTTAGACATGGGAAATACATGTCTTGGTAGCAACTGGCGAATAATAGGCTTGTTAGACACAATGATAAACAAGCATAGTAATAATAATAAATCGTGGGTAGTCAGACGGATATCTAGTCATGTTTACAGCTGAGTTGGAGTGTTTCAAATGAGAAAAGTGAAAGATCAGAGAGAAGTGGTTGATGAAGAAAGTTATCTTGACAATACAGCATTAAAAAAATATCTAGGCTATAACTTGTACAGTAAGTACAATGGCCTCATATTACCTCTTTCTGAACTTGAGTCATGATATTTCTGTAAAAGGCACAATAATCTGGAATGCTACTCTAAATGTGCCAAAATGAGAATAAATGTCACATAGACCACAAAATCAAACCCACGAAATCAAACATTGGGATTGTTTGACAGATATTGCATAAATGTGCAAAGTGTTAACAATTTAATATATTCTGTTCTTTCAAGTATCTGTGTATAATACTATGTACAAGATTAGAATATTAAAATGGATCTAGACTTGGCCTAAATCAAGAGCTACTATACAATCACTAGGAATGTCAGGCCTTAAATTCAAGGCAATTGTTGTTTTGTGTAATATAACAACAGTTTAGTGCATCCCATAACTTTTTGGGACAGCAAATTGAATGTCTGTTATTCAGTGGGAAACAGAAACACATGGGGTTCAACTTACCACTCTAGAAATGTATTATGATCTGTCCATCTTGCCCACGTGAGACCAAAACTTCATACAAGTTAGATCCTTCTATTGGCTCGTGTTGACACGTTAGTGATTAGAATACCTGGCTTTTTTGTGAGTGTTTTTCCATCACAAAAACACAAAACAATATCTTGAGGAGAGAGAGAAAGCTAAAAGGGAGGGAGAGAGGAGCAATCACTATCATCACTGTGTCCTGTGGGGAGCAGAGAAGAAACAGAGAAAGAGGGGTGGGAGGGGAGGGGAGGGGAGGGGTGAAAACAGGAACAGAAGAGGTTACTATCGGTCGTTTGCATAGCTCTGAAATCCCCACTGGGCCCTGTGCACAAGTTCTTTTTTCCCAATTTAAGTGTCTGAGCAGTAAATTTTCACAAACACCTGGACAGCTACATGCATTAAAAGATGGATATATGTTTTACCATGAAATGGCCTTATGTGAATAAGTGTTCCTTAAAAAAATATATAAGGTAGGCTTCAAGAAAGCCCTAACCAAATGACTCCTACAGATACATATAACCTAGGCTACACAGACACTACAAGATTGGATCCTCACCCATACCTCATCCTCCCTGAATGAATCACAAAGCAAACAGCTGTGTACAATGCACTACATCAGCCACAGGGGCTCTTGCTCTCAAACACCATGCACACTTGCCGGGGGGAGGGATGGGGATGAGGGGGGCAGTCCATGCCGGAGAGGGGTCATCAGATTATTGTTGTGAACAAAAATAAAGCATTTGTAAATAAAAGGGTGCAAAGCGGTGGGTTACAGAGTAGACGTTTATAGAAAGAATTTAGGGGCAAATAAATAGAAGTCTTCAACAATGTACAACAAGAAAGGGAGTGGCATTCAAGGAAAAAATATGACTGTAATCTGGTCCTCTAAGGATGCTAGAAAGATAGCACATTTGAGCTAATGGGGTCAATGTCGAGTTCTTAAAAGTTCGGTCATTTAGAACAAGTTAGGTCAACACAGGCATTGACCTCAAGTAACACCCATTGCTCGTTTTTCGACAGTCCAAAGTTCTGCACAGTTCTGTACAGCTTATCTGTCACAGATACCTTTGCCCCAATGGTAGATTTCAAAGGCTGATGAAAATTAAATCAAGAGGGTAGTCACAATAGTCTAGTCCTGGTGTGAATCTCAATATTAGACTTGATTTCTTGGTTGAATATTCAGGTCTAAAAAGATGATTTCATTGAGCCATCTTAAACTTGTTGGTAAATAGAGATTTTTGGGGTTAGATACAAATAGGAAGGAACACTTTTATGCAAAAGTATGACATCTACTTTGGTTGACCCCCAAAGTTCCAAAAACAGAATTGTCTCATGCCAAGTTTCAGTACCTCCTTGCATTATAAGCACGGGTGTGCGTGTCATTCGGAAAGTTTTTCACTTTGTAGAACAAAGAGTTCCACAGCAAACTCAAATGAGTTCAGTCTTTTTGGTGGGAAATCAGAGTTTCTCTCATTCTCACGTAATCTAAGGAAGCAACTTTCCTTGTATGATACAAGGCACCATGTACTGCAGTATAATAGTTGACGACTTCTACATTTCCTCATTAAGGCTAGTTGTTATACGAGGGTGCTTGTATTGGCAATGAAGGTTACCTCTAAAACAACCACAAAAAGAAGTAGGCTACGTCACATTCATTGACAGTCCCATGGTAATATAAATAACACACGAACGCCGCGGGGACATGATTGACAGCTCTAATTGTCACCTCTAATTGACAGCTACACAGCTACCAACTAGTTAACGTTATACAGCAGTATTGTAAATTATTCCATAGCATGACAACAACAGACCAGGCACCAGCTAAATAGCTACAGAACGTATTCTTGTTTCGCAATCATGTCATGACAGCAGTGGTCGATGTCGTCCTTCTACCATTTTCAAGCTAGCCAGCTCTAACCCTATAACGTTATAATACACTAACCAGCAACACATAGTCATGTTTATCTAGTAGACTAAACGTCAACAATGTAGTTGTCTTGACGTATTGTTAGTAATATACCTTCCAAGGTACTAGCTTACAGCAACTTTTCCAGGCAAAGTCTATGCATATAGCCGCGGAGCTAGCTAGTAACAAGTGCTCAAAATAATAATATACAGTATAGGCTGAATAGTTCGTCAAATGTTTATAAAACAGGCGTGTTTTGCTGTCCAGTACGATAAATGTTCTCCTTGGCTAAAAATGTCAGGCCACTCACCAAAACACAAACAACTTATTGAATAGCAAGCTAGTTAAGATATGTCAGTCAAGTTAATATCGAGATACTAGTGGTACCACAAGGCTAGCTAGTACTACAACATACATAGAGACAACTAGTCTAGCTACAAGGTTTGGCTACATATTACGTTGGTATATCATTACCAACAGGGTGCTCCCTGACTATGAGGGTAAATACATGTTATCTGAATCTCATTGAGACAAAGATAACTTTTCATTCTCAAAAAATGTGTTAGAAGGTTTCTCTGACAGTCTGTAACCGATAGTTACCCCGTGCTGTGGTTCCAGTCGATGCTAACAATTATTAGCAAACAGTGAACGCAGCTCTTAGAATCATGTGACACTCAAGGCAGGAAATGGTCAAGTAGTCGCAAACTGAGCTGAGCTGAGCTGGGTGGATGCAGCTAACTTTATAGAGATCGGTCGGTCGGGAAAACTGATTTACAAGCTAATTTTATATCACGTCAACTAGATATTGCTCCTGGAGATTTTCAAGCAAAATGACACCACTATCAAACCATTGCTACACCAAACATTCGTAACCTTCATAACCTGTTAAATTAAGCTTAAACATAAATGGTTTCTTCTGGCACACAAGTGAACGTATCTGACCGAGTGACTTTACGGAGACGTGTGTCGCTGTCGTGGATTCGCCTACATGTAGACTATCATGAACGGCTATAAGGATCTGGGGAAAATATCTGCTTCAACAGGACATTAAGCCTACTATTATGTAGTAAACGGTGGAATCCTGTATGTGGTGTACTATGTCACGAGCGTTGTTGATGGTTTACAACTTTTTAATAACACATACAGAAACCCTATTACCCATGGTATACAGTTATAACAGTTAAATACACATTTTGTAGGATGAAAACGTTCACATTGAGTAATCTTCCATGCCCTATAGAGTGAAATTAGTGTCAAACTAGTATTTCCTGTTTTGCGTCCGACTTGCAACTTGTCTTCAAAATAAGAGCTTGTTTCAAAACCTGTGATTTAGTGACGGAACCATAGCGCTAATAGGGACAGGGCCGACGCCTATGATTTTATTAAACATAATCAGCTCTACCTCTGATGATGAAGGCACAAAAGATACATTATTTTCAACTCCATTTCTAATAGTTATATTATAAATATAATAGTCCCCCCAAAAAAATTCTTATGTATTTTATTTGTGGTTTGAAATGTGTACATTTTACCCAAATAACGAGTATACGTCTTTTTATAGACCTTTATCTGGATATTTTATTCGCGTAAAGAAATGAACCGGAAACGTTTCATATCAGTTCCTGCGTGATAAAAACGTTAACGAAATACGAGTTGCAATCCGTAAGCTTCCAAATCAAAAAGTTACAATAATTATTATTGGGCTCGAGACGAAAGAAGTTGGTCATCATGCCTGTAATTTGTGCAGCAACTGGTTGCACCAACAAATTTATTAAAGGATCGGAAATACGATTTTACAGGTAAGTACACAAGCTTGTATGCTAGCCTAGAAATATGTTCGGCGGTTTTATAAAGAAAGAGAGCAAATCCACGTTGTTAGGAATATTTGTATACTTGGATGCTATCGGCAACCTCTCAAATTGTTTTATGATGAAGAAAGAGCCTAGTCATATTCTCACACATGACTACTCCTTTCTTAGACACTGGAACAAGGGTGTATGAACAGCAGCCTGGGACATGGGCAGGTTAAAAGTAACATCAGACGCATGAGCTATGCTCTTAGAGGCAGTCACTCGTGAAGCTAGTTCCACAACTAGAAGTATTTTGGTAACAATATACAGTTTCTAGATCTGAGGTCTGTTTTTTATTTGTGCATCCAAAATATGTTTTTTAACAAAATCTTCTTTTCCGTGTTAGATTCCCTATCAGCAAACCCCAGCTTGCCACACAATGGGTACATAGCCTGGGTATGAAAAACTTCATCCCAACTCAAAACACTTGCCTCTGCTCGGAGCATTTTAGACCTGACTGTTTTCGTGACTATAATGGCAAACAGTTTCTGAGGGAGGATGCTGTGCCTACCATTTTTGGGGAAGTACAAGATGCATCAAAGGTGTGTGGTACTTGAAAAAAAAAATTGTGAATGGCATGTGATATGAACTGGAGGTCATACATAGATTTTGAAAGCATAAAACTAATTAAACAATAAATAGTAGGTTGTGCAAGCTAGCCAATAATTCTATTTGAGTTATTTACACATTGCATATGTGGTTGAAGAAGTGTGATGATATTGAAGCTAATCACACCTACCAATGCAGATCGAGCTTAGGAAAAGAGTACCAATCATGAAGGACTCCCGAATTGGAACACCGTCTGACAGAGAGAGGGCAAAGGATGCTGCCAATCAAAGAAAGGACAAACGGCAGGCTGTCTCGAAAGTGAGTCATAAAATGGGTGTATTTGCATTGATAACATGTAAATTATATTCAAAAAAGGGGATTGCTTGGTTATGCTTCACAAGTTGTCTCCACAATGGTGTTTACTCAGCAGAATTAAATATACAGTAGACTGCTTTCTTTTGTGTTTGTAGCAACAGAAGTTGTTATTTCAGGGGCAAACCTTTTCCAATACAATGACTACAGAGGCACATGGTCACAGTAGCTGTATCGGTCCGTTTTTGTACTAAGTACAGTAGCAGTCAACTACATCTGTCTTCCTTTGTCCCCTTGATTTAGAAGGAGAATGTAAATAAAAGCCTTACGTGCAAATTAGTTGTGGGAGTACTTTGTGCGATTTACTGTCGTAAAAGCAGGTTTTTCATTTTTTAAATCAATGATGTGCGATCTCATACTTTTTTCTCAAAGTAACTAGATATGTGGGAACCACTTAGGCAGAGGCATACCAGCGGTCTAGATTTCAGCCCAGGCTCTTTACACCTTGTCATCCCCTCTCTCTCTCCTTGCATTCCTTGTCCTTGACAAACACACTCACAATCAAAAAAATAAATAAAGGCAATGCCATTTATGGGGTAGACATTGCAATAGTGTCTAAAGGTTCATGATGGGTCTATTCATATTTTTTATCTTTTGACTGCTAACCCTTGACAAAGTTCTCTCACTAAAATCATCCTCTTTATTATGTTCTGTCAGGCACGAGGTGGCAGTGAGGTGACTCGGAAGAGAGGGGGGAAAGTTTCCAGCTCCAGTGACAGGTAAGCAGAAAGTAAACAGGAAAGCTGTCAAATAAATTCTAATGCTGGAATAAATACTTGTTGTGATCCTGTTGTGTTTCAATTCCACAACTTTGTCTTAACGTATGTATAAATGTTATTACTTTGACTGGTTAATAGATTTCTTAAAAGTGTAGTCTTTCTATAGAAGGAAATGGTACAGGAACAGGAAATGGTACAGGAACAGAAACCAGACACGGCTGGATTCTAAGGAATGTATGTTTTCATGTCTTCACCTATCAGGCAGAATATGGGTGCCAGGAGCAAAGTGTATGACAGCAGAGGACGGCTACTCTCGTGCAACAAAGATATGTGTGACTGCTTAGATGTGGACTGCATGGGCTGCTTCTACCCCTGCCCCGACTGTGGCTCACGCAAGTGTGGCGTAGAGTGTCGCTGCGACCGGAAGTGGATGTACGAGCAGGTGGAGGTGGAGGGTGGGGAAATCATTCGCAACAAATATGCTGTTTGACAACTTGACTTAGGAGTGCCTGCTGTGAAATGAAGATGGACTTCTGTAAAAATGTTTGTTTGAATTTACAACAAAGAATATAAAGTGTTGTCTGGAAAATGAAAGAATGTGGTGGAGGAATGTTCCTAGAACCAAGATCCATGATATTTAAAAGATGTTGTATTTTGTTTCTTGTTGTTTTTATACTTGCGGTAGGTTAATCTATTGATGAGTACACAAATTCAACCGTAAAGGTTTAGATTGTATCTTAAAATAAGGTGGCTTTTTGTTTCGCCTAGTTACTTGCTTAAAATGTATCAATGCTTTCGTGTTAATAAATAAGTTGTTACCCCCTTTGCCACTCCCTCCTTGGACACTGCAATATGTAACACAAACACTGAGACCTGTGCTAGCCTTATGTTTTCCTCTACAGTGTTTCCTGTTCCATCCAGTCATGTCGTCATGATCAATGTACACCCCTACAGCATTGTGTGGGCAGCATGACACAGCAGTTCATCACCTTAGCACAAACAATAGCATTGCCAAAATTCACCTACTGTATATCTGAGCTTTCTTTACTTGGCGTATTGAGTATGAGCTAAGTTTTTAAAGTATGTGACCAGTGGAATCAATTTGGGATCTGAAATACTATGGAAAACAAAAACACGAAAGTAATGAGACTGCTGCAGTGTATAGAATAATTGGAACTAGGAAAGGGGCAAGGACGGAGGTCAGAATGTGCTATACAATTTCATTATGTATATATGTCACTTCAGTTATTTTTGCCAAGTTATCTGATCTGAAGATTTAGATTTGCCTCATATTTTTGCAGAGTGAGTAGCACATTGAGGCTGATAATCTTTTTTATTTTAAAGTTTCAAGCATGAGAGGACACAGTAATGTATTATTCTGGCATTTCAAATAATTGCTGTACTCTATATGTCAATGCTAATCCAGCCATTTTCTCTTCAGAAGGACAGGCAACTTGCCATGTCCATGTGCATGGGATCACACTCTGTGCTAGCAATGGAACACGTTGTACATGCACAGCTCTTGGCCACAGGGTAGGTTAAAACTGGGTCCACCCCAAAGGGGCAGTCTTGCATGTAGTAAGTCCCATAGGACCACTCTTTAAAGTTGCAGGTGACCTGAGGTTCCTGGCCCGAAGAGCTAATATAGTTCCAGTCCTATGAGCAACAATAGAAATTAAACTTGTGAGAATACAATTTCTTCATGTACAAACCACCACAAGTGACTTGTTTGTGGCTTAAATCATCAGGATTCTTTACAAATAACAAATGTTACATATTATTTATTGTGAAAATAAGATAGCTATTTCTTAAAGAGTTTTGTAGTTACATCCACCACATCCCATCCTATTACCTTGGTTCCACACATGCCGGTACAGGAGGTGGTTTCGATTATAACAGGGTGGCTCCCACATTCAGTCTTCTCCAAGGTGATGGAGATGTTAGCTAGTTGGCAGCCATACTCACAGTTGGATTCAGCCTGCACCAGAACAAGCATCACTGCCATGACAACCAGCTGCATCCTCATCTGTGTGAAGTACAAAAATATTCCACAAGGGGACAGATTTGCCTTCAGATACCTGTCGGAGGAAGAGAATGATGAAGGATGGACTGTTCTGTGGGCCAGTGCATTGTGACTATTAAACCTTTTCAGTGTGAGCAAGCTGACTTACACCAGACCAATATATATGTTGTATATCTCTTGTGATTAGTAACTCATCACCCATTGATATTCCCTCATGTTATCTAATACTTTGGAACATATGTTCAATTGTACCCCCTTTGCTTCATCTCAATGTCCAATACTTCAGTATATCCTGTAAAATCAAAACATTTCAGGGAAATTCATAAAATAGAAATAGTTCCTTATTCAAACATTCTGTATGTCAAGCCAATGTAATTAATCTTCTGAAGAAAAAATTACAATGTTTAAGTTTACAGAAATTGTTCGCTGTGAATGGCATGGATATATACTGTGTGTATTCTTCATATTATGTTCGAGAGAACAGATGGCAGGCAGGGCCAGGACAAACTATAAAACCAAATCAATACAAATTCCTACTGATATATATTTCCTTAATATGCCTATTAGTCATGTTTCACTATTTCAGTTGTTAAAGCTAAGGGTACCTTTTACAAGTGAGAAATACGCCTGACAACAATTTCACCAATTAACTAAATAGCCTGGATAACGCCCCCTTTCACACTTATCTATTTTACTTGTTCACATAATGAAACATTATGTTAGAAATTAACATGGTTCTTATGCCAAAATGTCACTAACCATTTCCTATTTTTGAGCCTTACAGATACTTTATAAAACAAAGTAAGAAAGGAAAACTATAGATAATTGCAGATTTATGAAAATACATAAGCGAAAGTGATGAAAAACATAGAAAGCATGCTCACCTGTCAACATCAATGGCTTCATGTCCAAAGAGAGACAGGTCTTTTATCCTCCCAGCCATACTTGACCATGACCATATTTGGTTTAAGGATTTTTATGATGCAAAGTTTCCATTGTATCTTCAACAGGGGTAAACCCCTGATCTCTTAATCTTTCTTGCCTTGGCCTGGTAAGGATTCAAGACGGATTTCCCTATCAGACTGTTTCAGTGCAAACGTAAGGGATTTACTTTTAACCCAACAATTAAGCTGAGGTTGCTGGCTCAAGGACTGTACTCCCACACATGAGTTGGAGGTGGTTGACTTTGGACCATGTCTGAAAACATGTGGCTGAATGGCTTAAAGTATCAGACGATGCGTCTGCTCCCACAAAAACATATCAACCAACTCATGGAAAATGCATGTAAACCTCCCTGCTCTAATGGTTTCTTGGGCACAACAACCAATACTACAGAGAAACAATCATTATATATGCATGTAAAACACAAGGCAGACATTGACACTTTTGGTCATGTTATTATGTTATAATAATGACCATAATAATTATTCTCTTCTTTTTAAATGTAATCACATGTTCTGTATCATACAGCATGGACTTTAATGTACGGTAAACATTTGCACTTTCAAGAGTACATACTGTATACTCATCTGTTACGTATAAGTAACAGTAAGTATAACTTACAAACTGTGCATATTTTAAATGACTGGTAAGGAAATATTTAAGTCTTATTTTTTGGCTTTTTTAGAGGGCAGGTATTTGCCTAAACCCTTCTCAAGTTTGATGTTAATCCTTTATGAATTAAAGAAGCTTAGTGGCAAAGTGTTTCAGATTCATGTCATATTCTGCTGAGCCAGTCATGTCCTCACCAGGGAATGAACCAACGGTAGGAATGGGAAATTGGGTTAGATCAATGTGGGAAAATTGAACTCTGAGTACAGTTATTGTGTGTGCGCACGATTCCCATCTGGAGAAGCCTTCGCAGAACTACATTTATAGTAATCCTAGCCTGCTTTCATGGAAAAAAACTTTATAATAATGTCTGTTTCACACTGACCATTAATTATTTTTATTTTCTAAACCCAATTCCTTACTCTTTACATTTATCTTAATGCCTGCTAGTCATAGACAATACTTTACCTTTCTACGTGAACCAACATGGACTATTTAAACAAGATTGTGACTCAAAGGAGGATGCTCATGGAAGATTCGTGAAAATATAATCCATAACATGAAACAGATACTAGAAAAACTGTATATTGTATCTTATGAATGGAAAATAGTGTCTCTGGAGATGTATTCCTTACTGCTCTTTTGCCATCGGAAAGCTGTTCTTGTACAGGTCGTTCTACTTCATTTGATATTGTTGTAACATAACTTTACAGTGTTACCATAGTCCTTCACAAATAATCAATGGATTTCTGGTCCTGGGTAATATGTAATTTTTAAGGACTTGTGTAAAAGCTGTTTTGGGGCATTAACTTAAGCAACTATGACAAGAAACAAAAGAAATGACAAACAAGATGAACAAAATAGTATCTCAATTTCATCTTCCACCTTTGTAGAAAGAATACTTATTATTCTGGTGGAACATTAGAAATATATCATTTATGATATCCATCAATGAAATGTATCTGGATGTTCATGGAAAGATTAAACTTAGGGTAGGTGAGGTAACTGCTCTTTTCCTTTAACATACTCCACAAGTTGATATGGCAAAGCAACTCAGCTGTCTCTCAGTAAACTAGCCAAAACTGGGTATGCTGCATTCAATAAAGTTTATGTTGTACCGCAGCCTAGTTAGGTTGCATTGACAGTACTCACTTGATTGAGAGTCACAGTTAATCTTCATGAGATGCTTGCCCTTCCGAATATCCGTATTTCAATTCTATTGTTCAGTTACATGGCTTCTATCCATGTATTTTTATCATTTGTAACAAGATGTTTGAAATTAAAATCTATAATTTTATTTTGTTATATTTGTGCTACAGCAATCATGTAACACATTTGAGCTTTAAAATGTATAAGATGCATATTTGTATGAAGTATAAAGATATTATGTGCAACCTTGAGCAATGTACAGTTGTACTTGTACAATGTACAGTGTACTGGATCACCAATGTTTTCACGACACCACTCCTTATCAGTTTTGACCTCACGTCTCCCCCTTGTGCTGACAGTTTGGTGCTACATAAGGTGCAGATTAGAGTTGATGCCAACTGCCTTTTTTGTGTGTGGATATCCTCATTGAGAATGTTTTTGCTGCATACTGTAGTTGTGCAGTGTGTATCTATGCAGCACACAGGCTCCTTTTTAGAGAGAGGGAGGGAGAGGGTGAGTTGTGAGAATATGTATTAGACTGGTTTTCCTTATTTCATTTGGAGTCCGACACGAGGTTTGCAGTGATACAGTTTAGATGTGTTCTGAATCAACCTACAAGATAACAGCTCATTTGACAAAGTCTACTGTGTCACAGAGGAATGTACATCAATGACTTTTTAGAATTGTGTACTGTTTTAATGTGATACCCTCATATGACATTTATTATTGGAAGATATCATTTATGATTGAGGCCCTTCTCTTGATCTATTACCAATCACAATAAACAACAATCAATCGTAAATAATAATCAAAGAAAGGTTAAATACCAGCATGTGTAATTAACTGTTATTTGGCCTGTTTCCAATGATTGAATAGTAACTTTGTTGTTTAATAATAATTATAGGTGCTCTTTTTTGGCAGCCGGAGGGAATCTGTGTGGCGTGCGATTGCTGCAAGACACGTACGTTGAATGGTCAAATGACATAAGTCATTTTGGAGGACAACATTGCAATCGACAAGAATATCTTAGTAGTATCACCTTCACAGGTTGTGAGACTGCAGCACAGTCCGTAGTGACCCAAAGTATCCACTGGGGGACGATCAAGTCCTGCCATCGCTACTGTACACCCTCTACATGATCGAGTCAAAGCACTTCAATAACACGCACAATGGGAAATAGGGAAGGTAGGGGCAGCAGGCAGATGTGTAATGCTCTGACTTACCGTGGGCTATTTCACATATCCACATAAACTTTTATTGATCCTCACCACGAGGCTGCATATGTATATGGGTTCAGCTTTTCATAGGCTACCTATTTTCGTTGCCTGCACACCTGCTTTTTGTTGCTGCCAGACAGCATATATGCAGCGGTGCATCGTTTTTCGGAAAGGGGGGCGACACTCGAGGGGTGATAGATCCTGTTGAATTGAAACAAGACAACGTCGAGACGAGTCCAAAAGTGTCATCCCTCGAGTGCAAAGAGCACGGATGTATAGTTGATATTTTCGCCGGCTGATTGCGTCGAGGGATTGTAATACTCCCAAAACAAGACTGGAATTTGGGTTTCCCTACGAATTGCATCGGTGCCCACCTCCCGTTCATATTTTTTGGAGGCTGGGACTATTTCGTGTAGCGATTATTTAATATGTAAGTTGAAAATCAATGAATGATTATAAGGTATTCTTTGATAACAACGTGGACAATTACGTGCGTAATGTTTACAGACATGCTGTTGCATGAGTGGTTCATGAGTCTTTCATGCTTGTCTCCTGTTGCAGTTGTGGTCAATACTGATACGCATGTATAGCCTATCTATGTTAATATAGTTATTCGTGTTATTAATATGTTCTTTACTACCATCAGAACAATTTGTATGCTTTTAACCGTAATGCAAGATGTGTGAAGGGATTCAATCGCCTAACAGTTGGTATTAATTTCTATATTATTTAACCAAGCTTTCGTCTCTTCCTTTCAGATAATAAAGACGTCTGACGAATAAAGTCGTTTCACACCATAGAGCAAATGCAAGATAAAAGAGCCAGATCTTTCATCACCTAAGATGGCATCCAGGAGTGACCACGAAGAGGCAAAAATGATGTATTTCTGCAAGTTAGCCACAAGAGAGGCACAAAATAAGTCAATCTGATGAGATATTGACCAGGATATCAGCAAGTGGTATACATCGTAAAAGGAACAGTAAACTCATTGGAAATAGTACATCTTAAAATAATATGGTCCCCGCATGCTTGGATCTCACAATGATGTCATGAATATTTCAGGCGCGTACATACGGAAAATACATAGTGTATAATATAATGGACATGGATTGTAATCTAAAATAGAAATGTTATTATACTCATGAAACTGAACTAATTTACCCCTCACCCTCACAGGTGCCTCACCTGTCAATGCACATCAGCCACCGTGTGCGTCCTACGCTGCAACTTGTTAGGCTGACTTGCATGCGCGTGTCTCCAAAGGGATTATAGTGTTCACTGAAGACTAAATTACTTACCAATCAAAATGGAGTTTGCAATGGTAGGTGCGGATGGAGGGTGCAATAGTCACCTGCCTTATGGCTATACCCAGGCTCGCGCACGGGAGAGGGAGCGCGAGAAGGAGCGACTGTCACGAGCAGCGGTGGCTGCTGAAGGTGGACCGAATGGAGAAGGAGGGGGGTCCTCCAGCCATCTCCTTAACAACCACCAGCAGCATCAGTCTCGCACCGCCTCCTCATCAAATGCCAACAACAGCAGCGGCGGTACCGCCTCGTGCCCCTCCTCCTCCTCACCACCACATCAACACCAACACGAGCCTGAACAACAAGCTTTCAGAGAACGGAAAAAGCAACGCGGTGTAGGACGCTGGAGAAGGAGTCGCCCGACTCTCGGTGGGGACTTGCGCCACTCAGAGTTGGCGCTGCTCGGATCCGAGGAGGATATTATGATAGAAGAGGAGGAGGCGGAAGGGGCAGAAGAGGAGGACGTGGTTATCAAAAGATTAAGTTTTCCCTGTAATATGGATGATGAAGAGGAGACTGTCTCACTCACAGACAGGCGTCCCCAATCTGGATACGAAAATGTTTACAGTGAGTATGGGTGCTGCGAGAGAGTGGTTATCAATGTGTCAGGTCTGAAGTTTGAAACGCAAATGAAGACCCTAACACAATTTCCTGACACTCTCTTGGGAGACCCCGACAAACGAATCAGGTACTTTGACCCACTAAGGAACGAATATTTTTTTGACAGGAACAGACCAAGCTTCGACGCCATTCTTTATTTTTACCAGTCAGGAGGACGATTGAAGAGACCCGTTAATGTACCTTTTGACATCTTCTCAGAGGAGGTGAAGTTCTACGAACTCGGTGAGGAGGCGATGCTGAAGTTTCGGGAGGATGAGGGATTTGTTAAAGAGGAGGAAAAACCATTGCCAGTGGACGAGTTCAAACGTCAAATCTGGCTTCTTTTCGAGTACCCAGAAAGCTCCAGCCCTGCGAGAGGAATTGCAGTCGTGTCCGTTTTGGTTATAGTTATATCCATTGTAATTTTCTGTTTGGAAACTTTGCCAGAGTTCAGGGACGAAAAAGAATATCTCCAACCGCGAAACAACTCCACACAACCTGACAATGGATTTACTCCCTTCAACGACCCATTTTTTTTAGTGGAGACGGTTTGCATTATTTGGTTTTCCTTTGAGATTACAGTCCGGTTCTTTGCATGCCCAAGTAAAGCTGATTTCTTTAAAAACATTATGAATTCTATAGACATTGTATCCATTTTGCCTTATTTCATAACTCTCGGCACAGACCTTGCTCAACATCAAGGCAATGGGCAGCAAGCAATGAGTTTTGCAATCTTGAGAATAATCCGTCTAGTCAGGGTCTTTCGCATCTTCAAACTCTCGAGACACTCCAAAGGACTGCAAATCCTCGGACATACTCTCCGTGCCAGTATGAGGGAGCTGGCGCTTCTGATATTCTTCCTCGTAATTGGTGTCATTTTATTCTCAAGTGCAGTTTACTTCGCGGAGGCAGACGAACCCTCGTCCCAATTCACAAGTATTCCTGACGCATTTTGGTGGGCTGTAGTCACCATGACCACGGTCGGATATGGGGACATGAAACCCATAACAGTTGGGGGCAAGATAGTAGGCTCGCTATGTGCCATAGCGGGTGTGTTAACCATTGCACTTCCAGTGCCCGTAATTGTATCCAATTTCAATTACTTCTACCACAGGGAGACCGACAACGAAGACCAGGCACCGGTTGTTGAAAGCATACCCCCTGGCTGCCCGTATTTCCCCGACTTTCTGAAGAAATTCAAAGGCTCACCCTCTGGCTCTTCTTTAGGCGACAAAGCGGAGTATATGGAAATGGAAGAAGGGGTAACAGAGTCGCTCTGTGGCGTAGACAAGCAAAGTCCAAGCAAAGGGAATGGTACAGATATTGGCAGAAAAAATAGTAATTCTAAGTCTCTTCAGACCGACGTGTGACAACTAAAGAATGGAATATTTTTCGTGAACGTGCTTTTCAAACAAAAACTTGTGGTCAAACTCACACTCTAAGACACACGCACGCATGCATTATCTTGGTCTGTTTCTAACCCCTCTGTTTCTCACACACGCTCTCTCAATAAGACACAAGCAATTTTGCTGTATATCTTTTAAAGGTATAATATGTGTTTTATTTTGCCATGTGGCTGCTTAAAATAATAGGCCCATGGAAAATATACGCCCAAATCTGCTTTAAGCAAGGAAATTATGATCTAAGGTAGAGGGCTCAATAGGTTGCGAGATTGAGACAAAATACAGGCATAAGCATTCGCACTTTATCCGTTTTTTTGTGTCAATAATGGTGAGAAATATATTTCACGATATAAGTATATATCGTTTTGCAGTTATGCAATAAAGTCAAATTCTTTTGCACTATTGTAAAAGCATAAATCGACTTTTAGGGAGTTGGACAGACAGTGACATTTTTAATGACAGAAACTGTAGGCAATGTGGCAGACCATCAGACCGTATAGCGGATAAGTTCTTTTTTTCCACCACACATAGACAAATATCAATTTGTATTGTGTTAGAATGCCGATTGCTGAGATCACCCCCAGTTCCTGTTGAATGCCATTTCAAAATTAGTTATGAAATTGTATTTTGAGAACAAAGATCTTAAGGCGCATGAGCATGTCAGGCATTTTTCTTTCCAACGCTCCACAGCCTTGGAAACACAACCCTCAAGGCAAGGGATGCAAGAAAAACGTAATCTTAAACAAACATTAGCAGTAGGTCGGCAGAAATTTTGACATCAATTTAGACACATCGAGGGGAAGCACATACGCCATTCTAGTTACTTCACAGACTTATTTGGGAAACTACTCTTTCTCAAGTTTTTGTGGATATGCCTTTGGCGACAACAAACCCCGTCCCTTTAAAACCAAGTCAAAATGACAATATCCCTTTACTTGTCTCGGACGCTGAAGAAAACCTATAGCAAAGGAGTGTCGTGAAAATGTGTGAACTATCTAGTCCAGTGGACTTGTTGCACAAACTCAACTCGTATTGGAGGACTCGATCATCCCAGGACGTACAGAGAACCGGAAGGCGTAGGTGTCATCCAAGGTATGTTCACTTTGTTGATTGTTATGATGGCTCAAAGTTTTCAGTGTTCTTGTTTTATAACGCAGGATAGGTCGGTTAGGTTTTGAAACCTAGCAATTTTCGCTTGTTTGAAAGGTTTCAATCCAAAATATCCCACCCCCTCCCTTAAAAGCCACTCCTCCAAAACACATGAATATGCTACATTACCCGTCCTACCAGTCAGATTGTCCTTCCAGGGTTTGTAAAAAAAATTCCTACAGTTTATTTTACATTGGTAGGACAATTTAATTACATATTTGGCATTGTAAAATCATCCATCAGGGATTGTTTGATGTGGTAGGATGGATCTATAGCTATATGAAGGAAAAAATCTGACAAAGTAGGACAAATTGGAACATGGGAGGTATGTAGACAGACATACAGACAAATAGCCTGTCCAGTCATTGCATTTGCCCTAAATGTCATCCAATCATTAGTGCTGGTCCAATCTTAATGTTTGGTCATGTTTATTACAGTCCAGATGCCCACAGATATCAGATTTGGTTCAATTTTATTGTCAAATCTGTAGATTTATTGTTCGCTATCAAGTGAAGTTTATTCCAGCAAATATGACAGAATGTGCTTCTCAACATCATTACATACCCTACCTTCAATGAACAAGGTTGCACATGCATAGCCACAAAAGAGAAGGAGGTGTTCACATGCACAGTGGACGTGTTTGGTGGCATGATATATCAGTAAGTATATAGGTTGTGTATTTCTGGTTGGGAAATTAGATATTAATGTTTCTCAGCTACAAGCACAATTGTGCACATAGTTGCATAAATAAGATCCCACGTCGAGACGTAGTAACGACAGAGGATGTCATGGGTAATGAATGTTCCCCTTACATCATAGAGCAGTTAAAAATGCAATGGTAAACTGTATTAAATGTGTTCTCACAGCCTATTGATGTATAGGTTAATAATGCATATTATTTTATTATTAAGAATGTACATAATTCATTACCTGCTTGTCAGGAATGTAGCCTATACTTAACTATAGCTAACTTAAACTTAACAAAATTAAGAAAAGAAAAAAATTAAGAAAATTATTATTGTCTCAAACTACCTGGTTGCTGCATTAGAAGTTATAACATGCATATGACACTGTCGTAAGTGTAGCAACCAGAATGCCTCGCTATATGAAGTTGATTTAATCTATCTTGGCTCCTATTTTGTATATTTCCAAAGGTTTCTAAAGTTGACAACTTGAGTGAAGGCATAGCCATATTTGGGTCTCACAAAACCCAGAAAAACATACCCCACTTCAACAAACCTTCACAGGCCCACGCAATGAGGTTATTCAGGTGGGCCCTTTTCATAACAGCCAGGTTACATTGTTGAGTAACTATTGAGTTGTGTAGGTTCACAAATGTAACATTCTCTCATTTATTATACTGATCCTCATGGTCGAGTTCACCAGTAAAGCTGTTCACACAGAAATATATTCACTTGCATTCATTGGTCGTCTGCAAGTTTATGCTGCCTTGGTTTACAGAGCAAGCCAATGTGTTTGTACTGCATCAGCGGATTGTAATTAGCAAGGTGAAAGTTAGTTGTGCTTGTGCTTTCAGGGTAGTACATTTTCCTTCAAAATGACAGTGCAGCACCTGCATACTATTTTTCTGATTTGGCACTAACCTAACATGACAAATCATATCACAATGGTTAGATAAGGAATATGTGGTATTTTATGTGAGGCTTATAATGAACATATTGTCCAACATATGATTCAACCTTCAAAGGAAGGCCAAAGCTTGTATAGAGTTACAAGCTTTTGTGAATACCTATGACACAACGTATGTATCTGTATGCAGTATTGATCTGGTAAATGAACTGACAGTAAGGTCCTGGATGTATAAGTTCAGGTCTCTCCAACTGTGGCTTCAGCTTCAAAGTCTATAGTAGTCACCCTGACAGCTAGACCTTTGAGCACTACTGAGAAAGTACATACCTCTATGGTTTATTTTAAAAGACTTGAAAAGTTATCGACACAGACACAGGTACACACAAAAACACAACGGCGAAGTTTACTTCTGGAAACCATTTAGGTTCTCAATTGCTTAGAAGATTTACTAATGCATACATGGAATCCTCCGAATCCTTACCTCAGTGTAAGCTTAAACCACTTGTGGTTTTGATTGAGCTGTTACGTAATGTACTTATATTGAAACATAGCAACCCAAGTCTTTTTTCACAACACTCTATCTTACCACAGATCTTTCCGCGGAGTCAAATTAATTTGACAGTGGCTTAAGGGTTGCTTATGTTACCTCTCGGTAGACGTGTAGATTGGGTTGCTAATTACACATACGCTTTTGTATAGAGTTTCCTCAATCCCAAGTGTGGCGGTCACCGACAATTATGTGATGTTACCAGGTAATGACTATCCACTACACTCTAATTATTAAGTAATTGCAGTTATTACCTGAGTTTGTTGTCCTTTTGTACTGTAGTTGATATGTTTTACCCCCTCATGACACCACTCACCTACCTTCAGACAAGCTTGAGGTTTTATATGTGTGCATGCATGTCTTGTTAATATTAAGAAGGCCTGTCTGCTAGGGGTTAGGAGTTGAGGGGGAAGAGAGAGTAAATATTGAAATGAGTGTAGTCTAAATCATTCCAGTTATCAGACTGATAAACTGCTTGATTAGAAAGGTGTGGCGTTGCTCTCGTCATACACCACATTCTCCAGCAAACGTTTAGGCACTGTAGATAAACAATCTGGGGCAGAATGGGATTACAGATTTCTGGAACGCCACTAAACAGGTAAGCATTTCAAAGATTTGTCACATAGACCCGAGCACATTTCATCACCGTCCTGCTCAGCGCTTCCTGAAGCCCTATGGTGATGCAGCAGTTTGTGAAAAAGCAGTGGATTTAATTCAATGCAGCAGCTGCTAGACCATGAAAGTTTTCTCTCCGAAGACAGGCTGTGGGCTTGAGGGTGAGGACCATGCTGGCCAAACCTGAGCCACAGATGTAGCGTCAGCTGTGGGGGGTGGAGAAGCAAGGAGAAGATAAAGCAGGGAGGGTTGGTTGTTGTAATCTAAGCAATTTGGGTTGCTGTGCGTAAACTGGTCTCTTGCATTGACACCGATAGGATATGTTTGAGTGAATGCATAAGTAATATACTGGGGTGGCAAGTAAGAAGGCTACACTGAACTTAACAGTGATATTCACTTGTGGTTAAGGTTTTCAAATTAAATCTGTGTAAATAATATCAAGAATCATAGTAGATAGTAGGGTTGTTGTTGTTGTTGATGGCATTAATTGATCTCAATTGGACTTTGAGTAGATGCACTTCTCAACTGTCCAAAGTTTATGCCTGGCCTGCCTAATATAGTATACTGGATTAGTCTCACCATACTCCTTCTTTTGATCTGATACAGAATGAATGCAGATGCAGAATAACTTATTATTAAACATGTCCACAATGTACACAATGACTGATACTTTTCTTAGTGTTAATAATGATAAATTCCTACATGTATTCCAAGCTGAAGGACAGAAACCCCTTCATTTTTAATCATAAGCACCTACTGCAAGCATAACCCTCCCATGGATCAGAATGCCATAGAAGCAGGATCAGCAACAATCACAGAGTGCCTCTTTCTGCATTGATCAGGTTACGTAAACTTCAGCCCAACTCCCAAACATAAAAAGCAATGGCATGTTTTTCATGCTTTTTTTGCGTCATCTGCTTGCTTGGGAAAATGGCTGCCACGAAACAGACCTCCACAGACCCTAACCTCCCACTCTTTCTCTGTGCTTTTCTTTCTTTACTGGTTTGGAATGACTAACACTAGCTGTCCATGGTCTGGGGTGTATCGGTGTATGTGTGTTTGTGTCTGTCGTATACAACAAGTCAACCTACTATAGCTTCACTGACTGACACGATGACTCAGACGCTGGCCTGGCAGACTACAAAGACCATGAACCCCCACACTCTTCATCTGGAAGCAGAAAGAGGGATTTATTTTCTACAACCTGGGAGTCTTGTGTGCACACGGTTGAATGTTTCCTTCTTGTCATTCTAGTCATAATGTAAGGCTATCCATGTCAATGACACACTTTAATTAATTAAAATGTTGTTAACGGTCGACACTATGTGGCTAGTACAGGCTTTTGACACAGCAAATATATGTTAAGATAAAAAAGTAAATTGTTTTACAATTGGGCTATTAAACAACTTACAAAACAGAAATATTGCTGTGGTATAGGACAGGCTATAGTTCACTGGTATGACTGGCATCATGTGTCTATAGGTACATCATTTATTTACCTATTGGTTCTCTGATGGATCCACTGGTCAAAGAATTGCGATTGTAATTGAGAGGTTGATAATGGCATGGTTTTTCAAGTCACCAAAATATTCAAAGTAAGAAACAAATACAGTATACATGTGCACAGTTTTCGGGCCTTAGTGGTGATGTTGTAGGGATATAGACTTGATAGTGATATAGACTTGATACTTCTCTTAAGAAACAGTAAATGCTCAGGGTGTTTGTATTTTTAAAAAACCTGGGATATACCCACATAATTGTTATTGCACTTCTACAACATTCTGTTGATTGTGGAAAAACATCAAAAACACATCTTCTCCTTCCCTCAACAGTGAGTCCTTCTTATCCCTCGAGCCAGATCTTGGTTTATACAGTCACGGTGTTCTGCTGTTTTGGAAGAGGTTCTCTTCAACTGGCACATTTAATAAAGGCAATAATAATGATGGAAAATTCTGGGCTACTGTATTGCCTTTTATGAGTCACGAAATTGGAGGAAAATAACACAGACTCTTAGAGCTGGAATGTTAGTCTTTTGGAGATGGACACCCTTGGACACTCAACCAAAAGGAGTTGTTGGAGGCTAGTTGCTGGTTAACAATGACTGGGACAGAGAGTCATCAAAAGCTGCTACCGTCTACTGGACGATTATGCATAGTCTATTGCACAAGGATAATTAGTTTACCATTTTCTCTGAAACAATCATTAAATTTATTTTTGTTTTGTGGTCGTGCAATGATAATACAGTTATACCGAACTATATAGAGGTGTAGCCTTTCAGCAACAATGTGAAATGGTGTGGTTCATACAAAAAAATCCAGTCTTTGAGCATCTAGGGAGAGGCCTATTATTAGTTATCTCAATGTTTGGCTCTGCAAGTTTCCGGTGAGTTAATTGGGACTTTGAGCCTCCCACGAGTACTAGAAGAAAATTGTATGTTTGTCGCTGAAAATAGATATAGTGGACAGCTTGTATTTTATTCTACTCCCTGGATCCATGCTTTTGTCAGCAGCCATCTTTACACTAGAGGAACACACACAAATGAGCTTTCACCTATCAACTCATGTGGCGCAAATTTATGATCTTCATTTCTGTTTTAGATTGGATGGTAAATAAACATGTTGGATGGAATTTGAGACTTAAATGACTGTATTTATGTCATTAAAATACCATTTTGGATGAACTCAACAGATCATCCAGTGCATATAATTCTAACAGAATACTTTTGGATGTCCGATTAGATATCATCATAATACACATAAATAAACATTATTTGTACTTACAGTATTTAATATCATTGTATATAGACAACTTACTTTGCAGGCTGTTGGGCTGGGTACTTGTTAAATGGAGTATTGCTGCTGCATGTATAGCAAGTTATATTTAAGGTGCTATTTCTTCTTCCTATTAGTTTTCTTTTCTTCTAAAAAAAACTAAACTTACCATGTGTGTACCTGACTCGGTTGAAGCTTTCAAAACAAGATTAGGTGTCATTCTTAATCACTCAGTGCAGTGTTAAGCTGTTCCAGTGTTACATTCTCAGCCATAATAGTTAGAAAACATGTCTCCCAAGGGCCGGATTGGGTAGGGGAGGGATATATATGATAACTTGTAGAGGAGAACTCTAGTGTTTGTGGTAAATGCTAGTGTTGTCATAGCAACCAGTACTGGAATTTCTGATATGGGATGTTTGTGTGCATGTGTGTGTGTGACAAAGAGAAAAAGAGCATGAGTGAAAGAGAGAGAGAAGTGAAAGGGAGATAGGAAGAAAGAAAGCAGTATGTGTCAGTGTTTGCGTGCGAATATGTCTTTTTAAGTGTGTGTGAGAGAGGCGGTGCTTTTCCATGTCTCACACTCTGTTTGGAAAATATGTGTCAGTGTTGTACAGAGCACAGTTTTTCCTAAACAAAACACTGGCAAACTTGAGGGTGTGTAAAAATATCAGCAATTTATTTTTCTTTCTCCGGCAAACACCTGTGGCTAGTGCAATCCAACTGCACATCCGTAATGGACAAGCAATGGTATTGTTATAATTTTCTGTTATTTTATACATTTGACATGTGTCCTTTAAGCGGTTTCAATCACTTGTACTGGGCAAGCTTTAACTTTGGGTGGCTGAATTATACATTAGGGGGTAGAGTTCCTTAGAAACTGGACCAGTGGACTATACTTTATGTGTGTTTCAGAAATGGTGCCATTGCAATCACTCACAATTTCCTGTGTGCTCAAAGCAAATTCTCAAGCAGGTTCTAAAACTGCAGGAACATTCCTCATTGAATCAGTTTGCTAATCATACCCTCTTGTGTCTACCCTAGCCATCTTAGCAATTCATACAAAAACTTTCAATCTAAGTCATGTTCCTGGACGGAAATAAAGAACTATTTAATGACTCATTAATGAAGTCCAAATGTTTGAGTTAGCTGCCTTGATAAGGTGCCAATAAAATGGATCTCTGCAGGAATCATGGCCATAAAAACATTTTTATATGCAATTCTTTCACTATTAAAGCCATAAATGTTGCGGTAGAACCGTTATTTTAGATTCTACTAATGATTCTATATGCCTGGTATTTTTATATTTTACAGTAACATTCCTTCTTCTTTGGGTGCATAGGACATCCACGGCATTCCGGTATTGGACTTAATGTATTGTATGAAACCATATTATTACCATAGTTAATGTGAGTGGATTACAATGGTTATGTAGCCATTGTGGTTATTATGAAAAGAGACCAGCTATGTTTGAGGTTAGGAAGGATGGTTTCAGTCCTATCAGGAACACTTCTGGGTGAGTGGTAGGAATCACAAAGAGATTGCCTTGGGTAACATAGAGAAATACAACAGCCAATGATAACTCTGTAATACAGAGGAATGGAAAAGCTACAACTGTCAGGTCTCTTTGAGTCAACTGGCTAATACATTGTTTGGAGTGTTATGGTTAGTAAGAGCATGGTTTGACTGGGAACAATCGCTGTTTCATCATTTAGATGAGCTTCCTTGAGGACAGCATTCTGATCTTTCAGATTCATCCAAAATACATTTGAAGCCTGAAGACAGTTGAATTTTAAGTACAGTAGCATGTTATGTTCAATGCCATGCTGCCATTACAGTCAATTTCATATTTTCATCTCACAGACTAATGCCTTACGTTGGATTCCACATAATTGTATTTGGTGTATGCAAACATGTATTTGCAAGCAATACAATCCATTCAAAATTCATAACCTATGACAGTGCTTGAACATTGAAATACATGTTTCAACAAGCAACATCATTGTTGAAATTAATCCAGGGTAGGTTGTCTCAGACGGCCCTGCAGCCCTGCCTTCTACCCCCCGCCCTGGCCCAGAAGGCGACATGGGTTCATCTGCTTGAGCTACAAACCCATCTGAAATGTTATGCCTTTAATCGTCTACATAAAGATGAAGGTCATCGGCAGCATAAATTCCAAAGTGGCAAAGAAGGATGGGAGTCTGGCAGGAGACGACTGCTGATATCAGTTCTTGTTTCAGATGCATCTGTGTAATTTATTAGGCCAAAATGTGTGGTCATAAATCACATTCACTAGCATTTTGTCCTCTTATACTGAGTCCCACACATTGGCAGTTGCGATGCACACAGACAGGCCAGAGAAGGTAAATCCAAGCTGGCATTTCCTCATGTGTTCCCCTCAGTTACAAGGCTTTTCTCTTTGTTTTTAGGAGTGAACCGTTCCTTTTTCACTTTATTGGGGCAGAATGAGACAAATGAGATTCTAAGGTTGTTAGAAAATAATTCAAAGAATATGAATAACTTATTAGACTAGTTGTTGCAACCTGCAACCATAACTTTGTTGTGAATGTCTGTGATACATTTGTATTTTTTATTGAGTCAAGAGGATGGTCCTAATTCCGGTTAATAATGTTTCAGCTAATTGAGCCATACTTAGTAGTATTACCCATATTGATTGCATTGTAACACATGTTGCACACCTAACATTTTGGCTTTTGGACACTTACAGGACTCTTACAGGACTGCTCACCACTTTGTATTTAGATATATCAGTTTGACACCTGGCTGTGAAAATACTTAAGAATGTTATTACTTTACAAATGTTCTTTATACATAGTTTGATTAAAGTGATACCATTAAGAGGGCAAATAAAAGGACTCTCCAAGCCTCTCTTTTACCCGTCATGCTTTGGGTAGTGTGTGTGTGCGTGTGTGTGTGTCTGTCTGTCTCTGTATGTCTGTCCTCTCCTGCCCATCCTTCCAGCCACATGCATGCAGATTGTTTGGAGGGGACGAAAGCGTGTCTGCGTTAATGATGTTTTCTGACCGCCGACCCCGCCAGCGTTGAGCCTTTAATTCGCCGTGACGGCCTGTCATGGCATAATATGACTCACAGTGCATTGCACATGTGCTTTCAGAGTGTCGCCCCCCTTTGTCGCTTTGCATCAATGTGAGGACCCGCAAATTTCTCTCTCTCTCTCTCTCTCTCTCTCTCTCTCTCTCTCTCTCTCTGTCAGTCTTTCTTGCAGTGTCACAGACATGTCCAGGTTGGCAACACCATTGCAACTAACCAGAGCAACACATCTAGTTAATGATTAGGATTGTTTGGCTGTGACACTAAAGCTCACAAGCTTGCATTGATGAGCGGAAAAAGATAGGCAGACACATGAATACTCTCAGCAGACAATCAGAGACTGTGTGCTCAACCGAGGTCTCCAGAGACCTGGGAAACTGAAGGAGTGTCGTTTGTGCTGAGGGTCATGTCTCTGTATGTGTGTGTGCATGTTTGCATTGCATGTGTGTGTTTCTGTTTGTGTTGATGTACCAAATCCTGCCCTGAATATTCAGTCTAGTGTGTGTGTGTGCTGAGGCTTGGGTGTGTGTGTGTGTATTGAGGGGGGTGTGGGGGGATCTGAGAGCAGTGTCGCTGCAGGGGAGTGAGGCAAGAAGCAGCAAGAGGCATAAAATCCCCCCCTGCCATTGGATTAGTGTCAGTGTGCAGGAAGCAGAACTCTGCAGCTCCCCTCAGCTCGTCATATACGTTGCTCTCTTACTAGTGTCTGTGTCTGAATCCTCTCTCAAGTGAGAGCGTTGTCACCATGACGAACGTTTCTCTGACTGCTATGCTCAGAGACCTCAATCCTCACCAATCGTCTCTGTCCATTCCAGAACTGTCAACGAGCAGCTCTGAAGGTTGAACGATGATCCTCTTCAGGGAAGTATTGATGTTGTCCTCATTGGCTGACAGGCAAGCCAAGCTTTATCATATTTTATCACAGTGAACGTCTGACAAACACCCTGCAAGACATATGATTGGTTAGGGGCATGTATTGCTCCCAAGTTGCGCTTGATGATTGATGATAGTGCTTTGATGATGGTAGCTGATGATGGTACATCCATGACACATAGTTGTATGTATGTTTAGCTGAGAATAAGCTGAGAGACTATGAATCATGAGACTGTAGAGATATTGGGCAACAAGAGCTGCCACATTGTGACATCCTCTTTGTGGAACATGACATTACAACAATACTGAAACCGTTAAACAGCCAACTCTAACATCACATTCTTGAAAAGACCCAAGAACTTCGTAAGAACGTTTTTTTAACCTATGACCTCATCTTGTGCCACTCTCCTAAAAGTTACCCTTACTCAAATTAATTCTCTGACCTCAAACCCCAAAGATTCCAAAGCACTTAAATGTTATATATGTACCTGTATACAGTCTGTGTTTATCTTTGAGCTAAAGGACCATTGCATACCTCAACATGTGTTTGTGAGACTTCTATGACTGCTTAGCAATAATAATGTGTTGCTTTTACAGATGCCTGAAAGGACAGAACCTCTGTAAATAAATGTCATAGACAATAATTGGCAGCAATTATTGAAAAAAAATGTTGTGTTTTGATTTCCATCTGGCCAGAAGACGGAATTTCCTGGAATGTTTTTTTTCCGTGAGACTACTGCAGAAGACCATAAATCACCTCCTTTGCCACATCTGCCGCATTGTCATAATGCATCTCACACATTACAAATATATGTAAGGTCAGTAATAATGATAGAGATTGGGATTAAGTTTCAAATAATAAAATAATAATAAATAATAAATAATAGTTTCAAAACAGGCATAAGTAATGACAAACATCTTGCAAGCACCACACTTCACCCTTCATGCCTTACAACTCAAGGTTGTATGCTGGTGTTTACTTATCTTTCGTGTTTAATAGTGTACAGTCTTTGGTTAGTGTTTGAAGATGAGTTCCCACAGAACCTTAGATCTTCCAAACATTTTTGTGCATTTGGAGGTTTGTTTTGGATTGCTGTTCAACTGACATCCTCCTGGCTGTTCACATGCTTCTTTTTCCAGACTGGTCCAGTTATATATTTTTGATTCATTTTTGGCAAATGGTGGAGATGGGCATTTCAGGAATGTAACTATCTCTAAGCTATTGCCTGAATTGTTATGCCCCAAATTCTTTTTGTCTAATTGTATTTGTGTGTTCTTTGGCTTGTCCCACATTTATGGATGACTATGGAGGATAAGACAACAAATCACCTAATTTATTGTAATGCTGGATGTCATGAATAACCACGTGGGAGTTTCCAAATAGACTTCAGACGAACTTTGAAAATAGTTTTATTAATGAAAATCGATTGTTGAAATTCTCACTGTAGTAAATAACACACTCAAAATTGTGTTCCATTCAGACGCTAATCTCATTTTACAGTAAGTTTGAGTCTTAAAAATCATCACAGTGTATTGAATGACAGTTGTATTACAGTACAAAAGCAAAACATAAAATTCTACACCTATAAATAACCCTTTAAATATCATTCACAGACTGATGAGTTGAAGATCTAGACTGAGGCAGGATACTATGGGAAAAGGGTCTTCATAATTACCTTGAGTATCTGCCAGTAGAATGTGAATTTAGAAATTCTTATTAGTATCCATCTTCTCCTGTACAGTATATGGGAACGCTGCACTTTTTTGATGGGATGATTTTACAATCTTGAGAGTTAATCCAGTGAATGTCCATTTTCGTCTTTCTAAATATGGTAAAATCTGGGAGAAGCTTCTGTAGCCTTTGGCTAATCTCATCCCTGGGTAAAGACAGCCACAGGCTTTGTTCTCTGGTGTGAAAAGCCAATTAATGTCTTCATTATTCTCTTGTTATCTTTATTCACTTGCTCTACTTCATATTGAGTTGAATGTAACCCAAATATCATAGTGTTCTGATGTAGGCTCAGTGTAATTTGAGTATTGATAGGTATTGCTGTGCCACTTTTGGTTTAGTCATACACAAATATTTTTATCATAGTCGTTTGTTCAAATCATATGAAGAAATGGGAGCATATTTACTGCTACCCTTACTTAGACAAGGTTAGCCCTGATATAAGAACGAGGCGTGTGAAAGGCCCAGGTGTTGCCACTTAATTTACTGTGAATGTCTTGATAACTGCCATCTATCCATCATCTATATCTCAACACACTTTTTACACAGTTTCTAAGTGTTAGTGCTGTGAGGGAATCCAAATAATTGAGTTGGAGAAATACATGCCAGCTGGTTATCTTTAAGATGACCAAACAGCAGAAGTTACTCTTATGAAATGACCCATTAAGATTCAAATCCAGATGCAGGACACGAAAAATAAAGTATGATGTCGCAAAGTAGTTCCATATTCCATACTCTGCCCCTGGCAGCACAGGTTAATGTAGAACATTATTAATTGTTTTCGCTAAGGGCTTAACTGCAGATAAAGAAGTGTCAGAGACCCAATAATTCTTACTTAATGACCCAAAGAGGGCAGTCGTTTTCTTCAATGGTATTCAGCAGATGTTAACCCAGGACTGAAACAACATACAAAAAAACATAAAGGAGACTACAGTATATCTTTGTTATCCATGATATTTTATATGAGCAGCTGTTTACAAACATTCACTTCCTCTGAGGAGATGACACACAAGTATTTATTTCCTGTTTCGCTTTTGTTGCAGGTCTGCCAACGCAGGGCTTAGGAGCATGTCCTGAGACTCTTGGAATGGGAAGAGTGAGAAGAGTGTGACCCATCATCTGGACCCAAGGAAGAACATCAAACTGCATTCAACTGATGCAAGAGTGGACCTAGCACTCAGACAACAGAGGTTAAACGGGCATTTTGACATTAAAATGGACCGGCAGAGTTTGAAGTCCCTCACAGTTTAGCCTGGAATAGGCAAATGAGTAAGTCATGGCCCAAATCGATTGCCTTAATTATACACATATACCTACATAGGATGTGATGAAACTAGAGACTTAACAGTTTATCAAGTTCAAAGATGTTTTCTTTACATGTGAAAAACAGTCTCTTGTAAGGAACAGATATTTTACTATGATAGAGAACATTGTTTGGATGTAATGTTGACATAATGTTTTAGTTGGGTCTGCTTTGTAGGTGTCACTAATAACTAAATGATGGAGTTGCTCTCTGCTTATATGCAGCCAGCGGTGTGCGTTGATCTATTTTCTATCTTATTTCGTATCGTCAACAAAACGTGGCTGGCCTGAGCTGCTTGCCCAGATACTGGCTACAAAATTTCAAAATTCACAACATGACATGCTAAGAGCAGGGACACTAATATTATGAGGCATATACAGTATAGTACAAAGACAATAAAACAATATAAACATCCAACCACATTCTGTATGTTCTCTGGACTAAATTATCTTTTTCTCACTCCCACACGAAGATGTCAGGCACACACACACACGTGCGTATCATCATGCTCTTTCAATGATAAAGACGGCGTGAAATTAGAAGATTAGAGATACAGAGCTTTTCTTCAAGATGCAACCATTACTTTGGCTGCAAATGCATTATTTGACAGTAGACCAGCTTCTTTGATGATGAGTTTCCATCTTAAAGTTTAACTGTATGCAAAATAACATGGAAGTATGTTCTATATTTTTTTAAACCTAGCCTTGAATATTACATAACCAAAGGTGAAACCCTGGATTTATTGTACTTTGTGGACACTTCTTTTGAAGATGTTGTAAAAAGTAGACGCATATTGAATAGAACTGTAAATAGGCTGACATTTATATTTATGCGTCCTGGTATGTGTGACAAAAAGTCATTTGAGTATTTTACTTTCTTTGACTGTTAGTCACCCTCAGAAGTCTGTCAGTTAGGTTTACCATCACTGATACACTTGATTTAAATTTGTATATTGTGAATGCTGCTCCAACATTATCCATGGTTCCTAAGTTTGCGGTATTATTGTCATTGTTTTTGTATGGCTTCCATCCCATTGCTCATCAAAAGTCCACCCACTTTCTTTTGTCCTTCTTTGAAAAAACAGGGTTGTGTAGATAGCTCATTGCAGCCATGACCAACCAGCATTTTGCTTTTCATAGCTGATATGCCATGTTCATATTCATCTGCATACTTTCAGTCAACAGCCAAGTAATGCCCATTCTTGGGCATACTGTATGATATAGTGATGTCGGCCGTGGATGCAATTGTACATCAGCACTACTTTTGTTTGTTGTTGTTGTGTTTGGAAATATTATTTGCGTGGACAATGTTTGTCTACCTGTTTTCTTCCACACAAATAACAAAATCATCTTTGTGTGTGCCCTTGAAAAGGAACTTAACACTTGAATTAAGAATCATTCATCTCAGTATTTTTTGTCTTGTTATAAAGACAACCCAAAGGATATCCTTCTTCCCATTGACTTTGTTGAAATATGTTTGTTGACATTGTCTAGGCATTGCATTTCCTTAAAGTCAAGTTTTCAAAATTCTATCCTATAGTAAGAGACCACAACCAGCCTTTGCATCTTCATATTCAGTTTGTCAGTTAATTTCGGAAATTAATGCTTTATTACCCTATAATGAGAAACAAGGAAATGCTGTTTTAAGCATTACATTTCTCTCTTACAATTACAATAGACTATTGCAGTTGGAATAAATATTTTCTGTCAGTCAAGTGTACTAGTCAAATGCTCAAACCTTAAGCTAGCAAAACATTGTTAGTGTTAATATGCTGTAGTTGAGTTAAACTCTTTAACCTGCAACTTTTAAGCTTTAATTAACGTAAATCAAAAAGTAAACATTAAAGTAGGAAATCAGTCCTTTTGTCCTTGACAATGAGGCACCAATTCAAAATGTTCTTCAACACTGTTAATAGTTCTGACTTGATAACTTTAAAAAAACATACCACTAAAAGCTTCACATAATGACAAAAGGATACTGTTTCTGATTGTCTTTAAATAATTATTCAAGATCTTCATATCTTGATGGTTCTACAGTACTGCACACTGGGACTATCCTCTGATTGACATGAACCGCCAAATATTTTCAACGTTTAATCAATCTCTTTTCTCCTTGTCTGTCCTGATGACTGTCAGACGTTAATGTAAAATATAAAGGACTTATCATATACACCATGTAGACTTTCACTGAACACAGATATACAGGTACTTTCAAATTGGTTTTTAGGCTGTGGAGTTGGGCTGGCTTTGATGACTGATGAGGGAATGAAATAGTAATCCCTGAGTATTTCCTGTCATTCAAGATTTTGATGAAGAGGATGCGTCTCCGTTTGCGTGAAGTTATTATAGATCATGGTATTAAATATGGTATAATATTTTATGTACAATCATGACCATAATTTCTCTAAACTGTTATACTCTCATCTGAAGAGTTGTATTTTCATTTTGGAAGTTTAGAAGTTATCACTGTGTATATGTTTGATGTTTGAATCATGAAATTCCATTAACTAAAGACATTAATAAGGGGTGAAGAATCAATCCCTTAAAAGGCAGTCAAGGCCATTTATATGTGTAAAATATTTCAGTCAAGATGTTCAGAATATCTGTGTGAGTTTTGGCAAGCCTTGCATTTATTCTGCATGAAGCTTTGTTTTTAAAAGTGCATCCTAACTTGAGATATGTTGGTGTTCTTAGGATGCTTTATATCTCTCTCTCTTTCTCTCTCTCTCTCTCTCTCTCTCTCTCTCTCTCTCTCTTTCTCTCTCTCTCGCTCTTTTCGACTCGTCTTCTTTTCCTTTTTCTAAAACCTTCAAAGTTTTGGGTTTTCTACATTCATATAATTTTGTAGGCAGCAATATGAGATGTGATTGAAAACGGAGTATGTGCAATGTTGAATAAAGAAAAATATATAATATATTAAATAAAAAGTCAGAAAATATACATGTTTGGGTCCAATCCTCCCTGTATTCCAAAAAACAATGAGATGCCTGAGGGATATAGAGGGTTTGTACGTCACCTTCAATTTACGAGTCACTCATGTAACATGCAACTCTTGAACCCCATTAACAGTGCAGGCCTTATTTTGATCAAGACCAACCATAGTTTAACATGCTGCAGTTCTAATCCCACCAGTAGCAAATATATGATACTGTAATGCATTAAAAAAGCAGGGATGCTTTAAGTATTTTACCTTACTGATGCAAAATAGAACACAAATTGAATATATTTACGATGAAATATGTATTTAATCAAACTATAGAGTCAACTGTCATCCACTGTACTTTGTATCCACTGTCATCACAGTTCAACAATAGAATGATAATGTTATTCAGTGAAACAGTTCTTGCCAAGTTGCATGGAGGCTTATTTGCCAAAACCCCCTGTACTGTGTGTGTATCTCTCAGGCAATGAGTGGCTCAGTTAGCGACTGTCCAGAGAGATGAAATGATGCAGCATATTTTTATGACCAGCCTCTTGTGTCTCACACAGAGGATCAAGTCTGTCAGCGAGGGCAGACTATCAGGATGACAGGACAATCTTATTCAGAGGGGACCTTTAGGTGGTTGGTTTTGAAACCTGATGCCTGACGCATTCATGTTTGACACTGTTTAAATATTTTAAATGGGTCCGTTGTGGTGCAATTACTTGATTTTTGGACTTGAGCCAGTATATCAGTCAAGCCTCCAACAAAGGAACAATGCACCCAGCGTTACCTGTTCCTACTGCTTACCACAAGAGATCCACAGGGATGCATTGACAGAATGCTCCCCTATGACAACAGTCAATGTCCACAAGTGAATAGTACCCACTTACTTAACCCTCACTAACCCAAACACTAGTGATATGTCATAAAATATGAATTATACGTCACAAAGAATACATTGAATATTTAAAAAATAGGAACTTTATAAACAATTTTTTAAAGTACAACTTAAAATATTACAATATACACAGAAGGGTTTAGTTCATACCATTGCTTCATCATGTTTCACCATGTAAGGAAAAGAGTGAAGCATTTGTCATTGTGTGTGATGGTGTTCCCTTGAAAAGGTCAGCGTATAACACTAGGCTAGACCACAGGGATGTAAATTAGACCTGTGTGGAGTTTATATATAGCTAGACAGTCATCACAGCTGTCTCTAAACATTGGGTGGACCTACAGTAGGTGATACACAAGGTCTAATCTGTGTGTATGCAAACACAAACACATGTAAGCAACTTACATATGCACATTCCAAAACTGCACAATACACATAACTTCACAAACCCTTGCATGTACCTCAAACCTCCACACGTGTTTTCACATGTACAAACCACATATTGGGTAATGTTTGTTGCCGGTTCCATTGCTTTTGTTAGCGCCTGCATATGTCTTCCAGGAATAGGCCCCATCACTCAAAGGCGTAACATGAAACCTGACAGGGAACAATATCCGAGCACATGGTAGACCCAATGTTACGCTGCATGCCAGCCAATGTGTTCATCGTTCTGTTGTTCCCCAGCACAGCACTGGAAACATAATTCCTCTTGGTACAGTACTCTACAGGCTCTGGACATTTGACACCTTCCAAATCCCCAAAAGACACAGGTACACTTCTTGTCAATGCAGCAATGTTCCATCCCATTCCTCTTTCTTGTAATAGAACCAAGGGAATCCTACTAGACAAATATTACGTTTTTTGAAGGGTGAGGAAGTCATTTTTTTATTTGAAAATAACTATATGAAGACAAAGGTGGTATCAGGCTCTCAACCTCCCCAAAGGCCTGTTCATCTGTGACACTTTCAGTGACACTTGACCTTGGACAACAACCCACTGGCCAATTGCTTTCAGTCTAGATTTATTAAAATGACAGTGAAAGAGATTCAAACATTTTTGATTGAAGACCATACACATTGAAACTTGACTACTTTTTTGTTTACTTAATAAAAACTACAATATGTGAAGACCTATATATTTACTACACATGTAGTATAAAGCACACCCAAACAGATCTCAAGTTCAAGTTCAAGTTGTGCTTTATTGTCATTCTGCTACATGCGGGTGCATACAGTGGAACGAAATGTCGTGCCTCACAGAGCCACGGTGCTACATAAGTACAGACATTCAACAGTACAGACAAACAACAAACAATTTAAAATAAATATAACATTTTTCCTATACATAAACTAAACAGGATACAAACTATACAAACTGTACGAATACTTACCGATGTGCATGTGCAAAGAGTATTGTACATGTGCGAAGAATAGATACATATTATTACAGTCTTTAGTGCAGTTTGTGTACACACGGCAGTGCGTACTCTATCTATCTCTATCTATTTGTATTTTTATCATTCATAAAAGTGAAAACTGAAGCGTATCTTGTAGTGAAGTTCCCAGTGAACACTGACACATAGAGCTTCATTCATCATGACTCCTCTGCATTTCAGATCAAAAGGTCAAAGGCAGGAAAAACGATCAAAGTGAAGTCATGTCTGCCAGTTCCAATGGCTCCTCATGCGTGGCTAACAGTAGGCCAACATTTTCACTTCTTGTATGACATGTTTTTATTCAAGGTAAGTTTAATGCTCTTGTGAATTGTAGCCAATGTTGTCTTAGTAAAAATGTGTTGAGCAAGGTACAGCCTCAAAAGGAGGTCTATATCCCTTTCGCCAAATGTATTTGTCTGTTAGGGTTAAGAATGGGGCTAAAGGTAACTTATGCAACTTGATTAGCATTTATGTCAAATACATTGTTGTAATGTATCGTTGGCTGATAAAACTCACCTTCAACTACCTTGTTGCTTGATACTATGCTATAAATATATTTATAGCCTTTGACCAAGAGTGTGAATATGTTCATCATTTAATCTATTCAAATGGCCATTCAAGTGTAGGCTATCACTCTCCACACTGTGAGATATTTCCTACAATGTAAAACACTGGAATTGTCACAATGAAATGGATGCAAAGTAAGAGAGAGAGGTACCCAACTATTCTAAATAACTCTGTCAGTCATACGATGTTTGCTCCCTTTGGCAGCAGGATATCAGCAGAACAGTATTCCCTTGCCAACCTGAAATTCCACTATCGCTACAGAAGTGAAGAGGTTTGTAACATGGAGGGGAAACTGGAGCTGTGTCGCTCTGGTGGGTAAAATGCACTTGGGTGAAGTAAGAAGGGAAATTTCTGTTTGTTGTCATGGTAACTGCCAGTGTGGTTGTCTAGAGCAAAAACATACCCTGGCAAAGGGTCTAATCAGATTCCAGCACTTGTTAGGTAGAGCTCTCCTCCTTCTCCATTTTAAAAGAAATGTTCATCATGTTGAAAATCCGTACCATACTGTGCATTTTCTAAATCATTGAGGAAAACAGTCCACAAAAACGGAATTTTATAAATCAGCAATACCTGGATTTCATACAGTCAGAAACAAAATGGTCTTGAAAGGTCATGAAAAAGTGGAAACTGTCCATTTTCCACCCAACTCTAAAGCCAAGGTGAAGGTGGCTTACAACAACCAGAGTGGGCAGCTTAGTAATAAAAACAGACATTTACTTAGGAATTCATGAAAACTCAGCCATTAGGCTACAACATGAATAGGCTGCTGTAGCCTACCCCAGAGTAGCCCCTACACTGGAAATGGCTGGAACTGGCTATCTGCACAAATTGGGGAAAATGTGATATCACTTTATATATATTTTGTTTTAGATCTTGATTTCAAAGTTTAATATCAAGGCATGACTTTCAGCTAATAAAAGGCTAAAATATCAAGCTCGAACAATGCTAATTGTCTTGGCTGCACAAAGAGAGTATGGCAATGTAGAGAAGGGGACATTATTTGCAGTATAGGTACATATGTAGTTGCAATTACCTGTCTAATAACTTCAAAGACTTTATTACAACATAAAAAATAAGGTATGATGCCTTACGAGGTGTCCATTATCTGCTGCGAATCGGAATTGAGTATTCAACCTTTTATGACAGTGTATCTGATCTTGGAATAGTGTACCTCATAGAGTTGGCTGAGATTGATACTGAGCTTCTATTGATGCTATACAACTGTATCAAATGCTACATGGAGATTAAGCTGCAGAGAAACGCTTTACTCACTTTTATCCTGGACATAATGGATCACAGCCCTGTAGCTATGAAAAAGGTAATAACCAAATACAATGTCCTTGAGAGATATTGCTTGTAAAAGGTGGTTACAATATGACATTAGACATTAGCACATACACAACCAACTAAGGTATGCATCATATCACGATGCAGAATTTACCTCACATTTACTCATTACTACAACATTATCCCCACAGCCTCAGCAAAAACATGACACAAGTGTTCTTTGATTGTCTGCATTGATTGTAAGCTGAAAGGCATACATATTTACCCTCAAAGAAACCAGAGCTAAAATTAGAATGACCTTTATGAAAAAAAGTTTTTTTGTTGTAGATGAAAATAGTAACAAAAGGCTTGCAGAGAAACAAAAGGCATTCACTCCAGTTGAGACATCACACAGGCTGCAACAGGGAGCTCAGGCTTTGCATAAAATGAGCATTGATAAATTTAGCCGCGCTTACATAACCCACGCTCAGTTTGAATCATACTGATGAAGCAGAAAAAAAGACTTATTTCATTTCCCAAACCTCACCGCCTAATGAATTTTGCGCTAAAGCCGCAAAGGTGATGAGCAGGGTTGACAGCAAAGGCCTGACAGGAGCTGGCATGGGAGCGGCTAAGCTGACAGACTCTGTGACATTCTGGGAACATTGTAGGAATGTTCAGGTTGACTCTGTGAGTGTCGGTCTGTATTTTCCAGATTCTGAGAAAATGTGTTATCCGCAAGGACAAAACTAATCCATGAGCTTCTTGAAAGATGTTTTTTTCCAGCCCTGGATCCAGAGGCAAGAAATGCTCTGGAGCAGTGGAGCATGATGGGAAAAGATGCCCTGTCCAAAGTGATGCTAACCCAGTGGTTTCAGAATGTACCCCATTTACAGCACAAATACTGTTTGTTATGTTCGCATAGGACAGGTCATAAGATTGACCAGAAAAATATTCAATCAGTATTGAATATTTTTCTGTACCTAAAACTGTCACACCATGGCAATAATTGTTTGAAGTAGCTGACCTCCCTTTTAAGCCTGTCTATACTGGAAAATTACCTGAAGGGCTAAAACAGTAAGAATGCCAAGTAAATGTCAGTCTTTCTCATAATCACCTCACATTCAATGAAATGTTTTCCTATGACTTCTCGTTTGCATGTCAACTAGCTGTTTCACTGATCCTCCCCACTACCACCAACTCGAAAGGAGGAGCACACTATAGGACGTCTGACAATCTCATTTAAAGCTCCCCAGGCAAAATGATCACCCATCCATGTCAAATCCAGATCAGGAACGTAAAATGCACACACAGTGAAAGAAAAGGGAATTGAGGGTAAAAACAAAGCCACTGATGGACCGTTAGATAACAGACAGCAACTGAAGAAAGCAGAGTACTCCATAGACTGATTGTTGAGCTATTTTGGGGTGAGTATTAGAGATAGATTTGAGAGTGTGGCATGCCGTCAGAGACCCCCCTCCTTCCCCCCCCCATGGGGTCCACAAAGCTGTGTTGCAGGGAAGCTCTGAGGCTTGGTGAGACTAAGGGAGACTCGAGTTGATTTGGTGTAGAGCGGCAGATGGTGTGCCGATTCGTGCCCGTTGGCCGACCCTGAGGCCCCTGCCAGAGAACGGAGGCTCCCCGGCCTCCCATCACCATACTCTCCGAGACGCCAACTGCTCCTATGCGGCCGCAGCACTGGGGAATCATTTGCTATAAGCTAGGAGCGTCTGCTTGGGCAGCCAGACTTGTATAGAGAATGGAACGGTTATGGAAACTGGGGCAACACCGGATGTTTCTTGACATATGGAGAAGATTTTCTGTGGTCTGTCTCACCTCCATTGCTACCCACAGTTCATTGACTCCACAACTCATAAAAATGGCAAAATCATAAAAAATTAAATGCAACAGGAAAGTGATAAGCAAGCAGGCAGTATGTTTTGTTTTAGTATGTTCCAGAGAATGCCTTGGTAGTTTTAGTTCCAATTACCTGCAATGTCAGTCCTCATGTTTTACATAAAGAAAACATATTACAAGCTATTAAACATTGGTGCCAAAACTGAAATACTTTTCTCATTTACATATCAGATGGTGTTCTGTTTTGCTCAACTCCAAGTTTCTTCTACACAATATCATGTGGATAGATTTTCCCAGCATTTAGTCTATCTGGGCTTCTTTGTCTTCATGGACAATTCAAGTCCTGAGCAATGTTATCCGTCATGTTTTCACAACACACCCTTTCTGGCAAATGACCTGCACTCAGTAGGCTGCTATGCAATGCATTCAACTGCAGTCAAAGTGACACTCCAGCCTTGTGATGGACTTTGAAGGACAAGGTATGCCATGTGCAAACAGATGGGATATGTTTTCTCTTGAGCATTTTTGCTAATTAAACTCCATCTATTTCCCACCACGTTTGGGTACATAGGCTTTGTGACCTCTGGTTGCAACAGATGCCAGTTTCAAATGGTTTGAGTTGGCCTGTTCAAATTACCCTAGTTGATGTAGTAGTGAAATTACTAGCACTCTGTGAGGATTACCTGTGAGATTATATGCAGAAATGAATCCTGAGAGGTTGATGGTTTAATTGACATATTTCTTTCTGTTCTGGTTTGGTGAATTACAGACAGGGTTGTGAGACTACAAGAAGGCTGGTTGTCAATGTGTAGGAAGCATTTTGATTGGCTAGAATTGTATTTTTGTATTTATCTCCAAAGGGAAATTCAGATGTCACAACCTCAATTAAATCTACAAGAAAATTGTGGATATTAAAATAATAAAAAATGATACAAGTATAAAAATGAATCCCAGTACTACCTACAATGGTGTAAGCCAGTAAATACAGTGAAATCCAGAAACCCACAGTTTGCTATGTAGTGAAAGCTCCTTTTGGGAATTTTATTGTCTCCCCATAGCAATTTCCAAAATCCCTCAAACGATATGGGATTAGGAACAGCTCACCAGAGATTGGTATAGCTCAGTGGTGGAGCATTGGATGGCAGATCGACATGTTGCAGGTTCAAATTTCATGGATTGAAAATATCTGCTAAATGAAATGTAAAACGAACATTATCTGCACCGTTATTGTTGGTGCCTTTATGTTCCCACACAATGATTACAAACTTCTTTCATACTCCTGACGCCTCCAGGCGCCCCTCACCACAGATCTTACAAAATGTTGACAAAAATCCAGAGCCCTATATTTGGCTGACATGTAGCAAGAGAGCACGTGAGGAGAACATCCTGTGAAGCTCTTTTACAAATGAACATTTCACAGAGACAGGAAAAGTATGATACAATAAAGCTAGCTTGGTATTAGCTCAAATCTGACCACAGTATTCAACACCATAGCCAACTTTTACTTTCTCTCTTCCTACTTCTCTGGCACTTTATCACAGAAAGCATATTATTGACTGTAGCAGAGTTTGGATCGATTCATCTTGAACCTGAGTCATTTTAGAAAATGAATTGAAATTACATTTGTAAATTGGACCTTTGCCCATCTACATGCCTGTTGCCAGTAAAGGGGCGTATTAACACAACAAGACAAGTGTTTTTCTTTTTTCGTGATATATTGAAATCACATTCCCTTTCATCAATAAATCAACCCTTTAATGCCAAGCCAAGGAAATATTTTCAACTCTCCAGTGCCTCCAACAGAGAACCCCCTTAAAAGATATAAGATATATATATATATATATATATATATATATACATATATGTTTTGCATTATTATTTATTTTGTTGTTTAACGTCACAGTTTTAAGAGAATTGTTTGTCCATGTAATCATTCATGGAATAGGCTTGAGTGAAGGCCGAGAGGAGATGCTGACAACGAAAGCATAATGAGATGCACAATAATGAAAATGTGTGAAAGGTACAATCTTGCCATATGTTTGCTGCTATTTATCATCAGAACAGGTTACTGTCAGCATCTTCCAGCAGAATTCATGTCCAGTCTAGCTCCCACAGCTTGAGCTTCTTGAGGATGAATTCTAGTACCACCACAAAATCACCACTTGACAAAGAAAGGTATTAAAGTGTTAAGTAGAACAAACAGGTAATTCATTTAAAATGGTTTAGACATGACATTAGCTTTACATTTCCAAAACCTACATCGTAAACATACAGGTGGTCTAAATAATCAGCCTATTAGTTTGATTCCATGTGATGGTATAGTGTTACAGTGCTGCACGTATCAGCATTCAATTCTTCGATACAACCCACATTCTGTAAGTATGCATTTTCAAAGCATCGATCACAGGTGATGAGAAAGAGTGCATTTGCTAACCATGTGAAAAATAATGTTGTTACACAATGTCACTTTAAACATTGCATGGATGTTTTGGAAATGTTGTGTCTGACATTGGCCGCTAGTAGGTCCTCCTACGACTCATACTCTTCCAGCGCTCTCCACGCCCACTCTGTAGACCCTGTCAGTCCTCAAGCGGAGGCCCACAAAACAGCAAAGAGGTAAACACCACCTGCCAACGACTGCACTTGGAAGACTGTCAGGTAAGCACAGCACTGACAATAACTCAACTAAAACAACATACAACTGATGGTATCAGTCTGGTGTGAAGACTGGCATAGATTTAACATGAGATACTTTTCAATCTACTATTTCCCCTGAATTGTTCCTGAATCTTCTGAATGTTTTGAATAATGTTTACATATTTCATTAAATAAGTTGTGTAAATGATTGAAAGGGTGCAAGCAGTGTTCTACACAAACCTGCTCTGGCAAAGCCCTGTCAAATAAGCCACTGGGAGTGGAGAAGACCTTGCTAATTGATTTCAACTGTACCCTGACAGACTTGTCAACGGTCTCTGGAACAGCTGACAAACAAATACAGATATCTGTACTCAGTAAGTAAGTAATGAGTTATATGTAAGGATGAGAACAAGAGCTGACATTTTAGTTAGCACACAAAGGTAATGAGTGTTGAGTGGGGGAATGGAGGTTAGCTATTGTCTGTTGGCCTGTAAAATCCCTGCCAAAATCCACCCATATGTTCTTTGCATCTTTGCATAACAAAAGTCTCCCTCCACCGTCTGTTAGAAACAGGTTTAGTGAACCCTCAAACTCCCATTAATAACGCCACATCTGACAGACACAGATTGATAGGTAGCTTATTGTATACTGTAACTCTTTGTGGAGAAACTTCTGCTTAAAGACTAATTTCATTTTCATTCATGGAGATGTGAAAAGTGAATTTTGTCCACTTTTCTCTGAAATGCCCTAATCTGAAGTTCTCCGAAACATGCACACCTGTAGTATAATCTAGGCACCTGATCATTTTTTTAAATATAAAACTTTTTATGTTGATTTCTTTAATTACGGCAATTTTAGTTTGGAGATTTGCATCGTTGGTTTTGTCTGTTCTTTTGGAAGGAGTCTATTGTGATGCTGTCAAATGAGGGATAATCTGCAAGCTGGCTTTGTCCCTTTCATGTACTTAGTGTCTTGTTACCACGACAAAACATGTATTAGCTACATTCCACAAAAGCCAACTTGACAATTGTGTAGCTGAAAAAAGTTATTAATAGGCTTTTATTACTACTGGCTCCGCAGTAACTTGATTTTCCAGATGTGTTTGTTATTATAGAGATTTTTTAAAGTATGTGGTGGAGTAACTAGAACCCTTAAAGGTGAAAATATTTCAGTAAAATATGTAAGTCCCCTTTTAACATGTTTTGTAAGATAATGAGGCCCACTGAGAGTTGTTTAGCAACACGGACAGCAGTTTGCCAATGGAATGTTAATTTTTCTATTTTTTGGAGTGTGCAGCTACTTTCCAGCCAATCGCCATCAGTGTGCCATGCTTCCCTCCTCAGCTCATTTTGTTAAACCTCTGCCTATCGAACTCAAGCTGGAGGAAAGCACGGGTAATCAGAAAATAATTGGGGATACCGTTTTTCATATTTGCGTTAAAGTAACTAAAATGTTACCTGTTGTCGCTTTAATAGATGCAACTTTACCATTTAAAAAATGAAATAATTATGTGATCTAACTTTTAGCCGCACTTACAGTACAATGAATCTTGAAGGGTTACTTACAGTCACTTTGTAGCACAAGTGCAATTTGTTTGTGGGTAAGAGCAAGATTCATATCAGCTACTGCAAGCCCCGAAACAGTGTTGATACTTACAGGAAAAGCTTTATTTCTTGAGTATTTGCCCACCAAGTCATAATTTACTTTGCGTATATGATGTATTGATGCCTCAAATATCAAGTCAACTGATAAAAATACTTGAACGGTTCGCGCTTTTCCACTTCTATACCTGGTAAGGGAAGAAAGATGGACATTCATGTTACATTGAAAAATCATAGTTTTGCCAACACCAAACTATTACAACAGAGGATACCAACTTAACATTTGATTCAAATTAAACTTCAAACAGAGTTGCAAAGGTGCCTGCCAAAAGAGGTCTGACCATCAGTCTTGCCGATAAAAGAGACCCATATCCATCATTCGCCAATATGTAATTTGCTGAGTTAACCGCATTTACAGTGATGAATAGACGTGCCTTAACTCTTCAATGTGATGCTTGCCAATAATACTCCTACAGCTAAACTGTCTGATATGTTTTAACACCATTACAATATTTTGTTAAATGTATTTTGTTTGACTAACCTAGCAATACACCACTGTTAGGGGGTGGAATGTAACTTAAAGCAGTGTCAAGTAATTTAATTCATTTCTTGTTATTTTAATCATGCCACTGACATACCTGGTGGCCAAAATCTATCTCAGACTGGTTCTGAAACACCGTTCTAAACACAAATAGTGTTTCCTTAAACACTATTACACATAGAGTTGCACTATAGAATCACCCAGTCATGGGGTTAGATGGACTTGGTCCCAGAAGCCTTGATCTGGTTGATTACTGCTCCTGTCTGCGCTCAGAGGAAGGAAACAGTATGTGAAACTGCTGAAGAGAAAAGTCTTCCTTCCTGACCAAATGTGTGTGTGTGTTGGTGTCTTTGCTCCCAGCACCCCGTCTGTTCTATAGCTTGATGACTAAATATGTCTTCTTCACATGTGAACATGCATTTGTCAAATGACAGGGGGATGACCTTCTGTTCACCTGCAGTAAGGTGGACAGGTTCAAGGCTCCATGTGTGACTTTTATGGCTGGTGGACTTTCCTGTCATGACAAGTTTAAAATAGCATTAAAAACCCAAGCAAATGTTAAGTCGTGAGGGTAGGGGTTACATGTTAGAGGAAGAATTTACACAGTGTCTAAAATACTGTGCCGAAAAAGGGTCATGTGAAGCTTTGACTGAAGGTTACAGAATGTTGTATGTGAGGTTGTGTGTTTGTATACATGTTGTTGTTTGTGGCCATTACATAAACATGAAAAAAACGGATCCAAATGCCCATATTTCTTGATTCTGCTCAGAAACCAATGCAAACCACATGCCCCAGAATTCAACATGACAAGCTATTAATAAAGTCGGGTCGTTTATCTTGGAATCTCTGCCAAGGGCCAAACAGAAGGACAACTCCAACAACACATTCAAAGTCAAAGGATACAAACCTCTACCTCTGGCTGTCTATGCCTCAAACCAAATATACTTACACTTATGTGTCTAAACGCAAAGGTATTCTGACTCATTTCTTAAACTTTGCATGATGATGTCTTTTTTGGAATTCATTATAATTTGATGGTCCCTGAATTGCTGTCCTTCGACCATTGAAAAGACACAGCAAATATTCATTAACATGACAGCAGACCCTGATTGACAGGTACTGTAATACCTGATTTCTGCTTCTAAATGTATATTTCATTCAATCTAAATTAAGTTAGTTACTTTTTGTCACACAGTAAACACTGTCAAATTAATCATGCTATCGAAGTTGTGCTTGAAAGGAGGTACATGAACACTGTTGAATTATACCCTTTAACCAAATGAGTCACTATCCTTTAGCTGAAGACTGGGGCTTGGTCCAAAATAGAGCTTTCATCACGATTATGATCCAAAGAAATTCAACCTATATGACGTGACTTTCTCAGAATAGTTACTTTGACACAACACTGTTTCTGTGTGGATTTATTTTAGTGATTACTTGACGAACATGACATTTAAAGCAGTCTCTCTTCAGTCCTAAGTGACCCTGAACACACCCTCAAACAAATAAACTGTATATTTGTGAAGTACACAGTAAAAACCATTTTAAATTTATTTGGACATTTGCCAAGATTATACATTGTCAGAGTTTACATTATTGCCAATTGTATTGAGCTCCGAAATCACACAGACTTTACTATTGACACATCAAATTCTATTTCACTCCATTCTGTCAAATGCTTTACTTGTCCAGCACGGCCCTTGTTAATGCAAATGAGAGGAGTGTACTGGAGGACGCATGGAAGGTTTTGCAAGATGTTCCAAGCTTTGGACAAATGGAGGGAATAGGGAGAGAGAGCCGTTGGCAGATTCAGTTGTTGTATCCTTTGTATCTCCATATTGTCAGTATGGGAGTTTTTGTTTTGCAAGGATGACTCTTGTATGAATCAGCTTGTGACCTACATCTGAAAGCCCTCTGCTCAGACACAAATCTGAATAGATATCATTAGCCGCTTGCCTCCATGCACTTGTTCAAAATTACAGCCGTTTATTTCTGTTCCTCTAGGGAGGAGAAAGGGGCTGCTGGTTGTTTCTGTAAGACTGTTCTAGAAGAAACTGCCACAAGTAAAGACCAACCACTGAAATGTGGAGCTCTTTCTGTGTCAATGTATTATAATCCTACATTTCAGGGACAAATGTAATCTTTTTAATGTAATTTTCTGCCTTTTATGGAAAGACTTTGCAACATTCTTCTGTTCTAATGTCACATTATATTAATTTAGCAAATGCTTTTGTGTTCAATGGACATAGTGCATGTCAAAGTACAGTAGAAGATAAATAATCAGAATTTATCAGTATTCCAGTGATCAAGTATGGTTCAATATTAAGGAACTATCTTCTTAAACTGGATATATTGCATGGTAGCCAAATCTCAGCTAACATCTGCGATGAACGAAAATAATGCTATAATGTACTTTAGTAATACTACAATGTGAAACTATTTTCTATTGATAATAGATGTATAGTATGTATATACTATACTGATGTATAGTATACATCAGTAGAGCAACAACAATATTTGGATAAGGGTTCTTGTCTCAACCTCTTGTCTCATAAAATAACTTAAATTCTGAACAAAAATAGATTTACATATATGACATGGGGAAACAGCTTGAAGGTTGTCTTACCAACCAGACAATATAAATGTACCCTATGTTATTCTAAAGCCTGTGTAGTTCCCTTAGAAGCAGCATGCATGAAGCAACAGCGTTGACTGTAACAGCATGCTCACTCTCCCTTGGAACAGGAACAACACACAGTCAACAAATGTCTAATGAATTATTATAATGAGCCATGCGTGTGTTGACGTTTGCAGATTACCAACATGTTATTGCATACCACCCCTAGGCATGCACTGTGTTCAGTGCATGTTAGGATGAGCATGCTTTATCATTGACTGGTTGATACAAGGTGCATTTCCATAGATTGACTCTCCGAGAGTGAAAGAGATAAACAGACTTCGAAAGCATGCTGGTGTTCTGGTGTCATTCTCTAAACTGAAAAAGGATGTGAATGTGTATGGTGCGGCACTGTTGTTCAGAATGAGCAATGTGTATCGCTTCAGGCCATTCAGTACAAAGGCAAGAATAGAATCAAATATGATGGAACTGTGATCCTGTCTCCACAGAGCATCTAGTCTAAAAATAACATTAAAGACTAAACTAACCCAGACATGGGCACACATGTCAAATAAAAAACATGTAATGTGCTTGCTTGCACACACACACATGCATGCACACTCTCTCTGACGCCTACCCTTCCCCGCACTCTTACACACTCAACCTTATTGTGTCTAACTTTTCTTTGGCTTGTTACCAGTCTGTCCAGAGTCAGCTTCAGGCTTCAGCACACGGAAGCAATAGATTGGAGCAACATATTTGCGTCAGTCAGCAGAGCCCTTGCCTCCACAGTGACAAACCCTTCAAGGATGCACATAACCACTGATTCACAATCTTCTACGCTTTAGCATTCATGGCATTCTACATAAATGTGTTTGTCTTATAACTAAGCTCCCATGATTTTCCCCATTCTGATGTTATTGTCAGTGCAAATATTAGTACATGTAGGACTCCAGCTATTCACACTGTTATTAAGACAGCCTTAGAACATATTGTATTGCATTTTCAAGACCTATTTTATCGGCAACTGCTAATCTACAGTGTCCAATAGGAAGTGTGCAGAAAGACTGAAACAGATTGAACACACGCAAATTCTGAGGATTTTGGTTAAAGAACGGCCTCTATGCTGCTCTTTAGCAATCCTCAAGCAAGCACGCTGACATTAGGGGGTTATTGTAAACAAGGAGGAGGCAGTCAAGCTAGCCTAGCATGTAAAGCATACACACATAAAACACATACAAATGCACAGCCGTTCTCTCCTGTTCCCTCAATTATATAACCTTAATGCAAGAGACAGCTTGACTAAGACATCACATTCCGATTTTGTGATTGCAGTTTAATTCAGCTTGGTTTGGAATTCATTCATTCATTACCATGTTGAGCTGATGACCTGTGCGTCGGGGAGTTGAATCATGTGGAAGGATGCAAAAGGCCTAGAGGAGTGTGGAACGAGGGAGGGAGGGAAAGGGGGAGGCTGAGATTAACTCCCTCACATCCCCTGCCTGCTGGCACTTATTGACTACATTACTACCCCATCACACATCACACAAACATAATTATACACATAAGCAAATGTCCCCTCATCCTGAACTTTTCTTGACTTGTCTATCGTACACATACCTTGACAAACACACATAGGAATGGTTGTATACATAATGTGTGTGCGGTCAGAGGTTGGAGGGGTAGTCCATCACCACCTCCTTGGTGGATGAGCAACAGGCATGAGGGGCTCCCAGGAGCCCTCGGTGTGCGGGGCGGGCAAGCATCACTGACGGCTGGCCGTGGACTGGATGGTGACAAACACAAGCGGACATGTCCCTCCCCGCCGGCTCTCTCGCTCCCCTACACTTTCCCCCTCAATGACACAGAGAGAGGGACAGCAGCTCTCGGCTTCACAGGGCTGGAGAATCAGAAATATTATATACTGTCAGATCCTTCTTCGTCTCCAGCAGGGAGAGATGTGCTGGTATTAATTGAGAAAGGGGGTTATGGTAGATTTGCTGGCCCATCAGTTTTAGGTGAGGGCATGGGTGGGGGTGAGAACTGTATGTTCAGTGAATGCAGTGCTTGTCTTTGAGAGTGACCAACATGTAAATTGACAACAGCAAAAGCATTACAGAAAAAAATGTAACAGCCAAGTATCCAAATCAATAGCGTTGTTGAGGCAGTCCATGAGAGGAATTATGTGGATTGTGTGTATCTTCTTTCCTTGATAATGAAACTCATCCACACTGTCCTCTTCACCAACCAATTATGCTGTGGAGGAGGACACTGGTTTTGTAAGTGTATCTTTGTGCATGCACATCTCTGGGTTAAGACATGATGTGTGTTCTGTGTGAAATAAAGCCTAGTGTCTGTACTGTCTTCACGAGTGCTGGTTATGTGAATGGACAAGATTATGTAATTGCCTGCCTGCAAGCCTCTGTATGTGTTCCCATTCACATGCACTTGCCTTTGACACTAAATCCCAAAATGTTGGGGACAAAATGCCATAATCTCTGCATCACTGTGATTGTCTTTCCAAGAATTGCAGGGTGTCTGGGAGGCAAAGGCCAGGGGAGTAATACATCTTCATTTCTTGAAGAGGACTCGCCCTTTAACATTGGGTTGGCAACAGATTAATTATTCTGTCAATAATACAGTTCCTTGGAGTTAGCCCTTCGGAGGTCGTGCAAAGCTTTTGTTCAATGTCGCAGAATGATTCCAATTGAAATCATTTCCCAATGGTTTCAGGCTGATAATATTTTCTTCTCATAATAGAGGTAGGATAACAATTGCGCTCCATGTTTTTCTTTGAATTACAGTGACATCAAATTCTACAGCAAAAAAATTCTCCATTTCAATCTGGTTATTATAATGATCTGGTCAGAAAAATCACTTGCTGAGACTGATTGTATTTATATGTGGACAATACTTTTGTGAACAATCACATTAATGCAGTAGTTTACAATGGAAATGTTGACATACTTTACAAGCTTTGGTATTCCTTTAATTTCCCTTCTGCTGCTGGCACAAAGAGGCATCCATTCAATGAGACCTGAGTCATGAATGAGACTTTAAATAGAACCTTACATGGAATTTCAGGTTTTCCTTTACACCCTCCTCCTAGTTTCTCATTCTACTGAGACTCCCTTCTACAAGCCTCAGAGGTCTTATATTTTCAACTTCAATGTAATGGCAGTATTCAAACATATGTACAGATTGCTACACTGCTAATAAATGGCTTATAAGAATCAAACAGGATGTTATTCAGAATGTACATTTCTGGAACACCTTACATCCAATGCAGAGTGTTGAGAGACTGTCAGAGGTTTTTTTTATTTGGATGTTCTTATAAGCAACCATCTGTAGGGAGCTTGAGCTGCCATGGCTCAATAACCTAAACTTAGCTCAGGCAGTCGCTCTACATTTGGTGAAAATGTTAATGAGTTGCATAATCAGCAGAAAAAGTCAAGTCAGCACTTACCAACAGCCCTGATAAAAGCATAAAAATATCCTAACATTCAATTGAATGTAGTCAATTTTAAGCTTGGTCAAGAAAGTGCACTAAAGCTGACAATGCATGTATCTTTTGCAGAAAATATTACATATTCCCTCCCAAAGTCATCAACCGTGTTGTGTTTGTGTGTTTATGTACATGCATGAGTGTGGTTATCAGGACAGAGTTTGTTTGGGCATAGAAATTTTGGCAGGAACTCCACTGAAAGGCAAGACAGATAGAACCTGTGTAGATTTGTATGACAATAAAGATTGAAATTGAACTAGATTGTCAATTAATTTTCATTTCGATCTGCAGATCTCAACAGTCAAAACAAAAGTCATTTTTTCCATTTTAGGGAGCCAGGTAATGCTGCTGCCATCTACTGTTTGAATCACTGTATATGATAGGATATATTTTATGACTGAACACAAACATCTAACACTCATTAAATGATCTTGTCTTGTTATTCTATATTATGCTCTTCTTTTTGGACTTGTGGTTTGGGTGCTGTTGGTGGCATCATGTGGATGTTCTGGTTTTCCTACAAGTATATGCATATTCTCCAGTCGAGGTTTCAAAGAGTTCAACAGCTAAATCTCAGCATAGGACAGGTAAACGTGCACATGGAACTAATTTCTGCAAACCTACATGGGCATTTCACACCTGATGGTCAATCCATTCGTAGTGTTAAGTCTATTTTTAAACATACACACATTATACACACATCAAGCCTATCTTTTCTTCCTCTCCTGTCTCTCACACACATAAGCCCTCTGTTGCTGTCATTCTCTCTCTCTCTCCAACACACACCCTGCGGTTACCTTGCCTGTAGGTGACCCTGAGAATAAATGCCTGCGGACAGTCTCTCCTGTAAAAAATCTACAAACTATACCGAGTGTCCCTCATGTCTGTTCTTAACGTCACCATGGAAACCAAAACGCCATCTGCGAAGATTAAAGGTCAGGGGTGTAGGAGCGCCACGGTAAATGTTTTGGAGTACACTGGGCCAATAGGGCTCAACATAAGTGTGTGGCGCAAGGGGGCAGCAAGAGGACAACTGGTCGTGGAGGCATGCAGCTGGCGTGAGGATATGCATGATTTGCCATAGCACTGGGGTAGCTAGCATGCTATGGATGCTAGTTGCTGGGTGCTATGGTGTTTGACAAGAAACCAAATTAATCTACCTAGGCTTACTTATCGAGAATGAGGGGGTGGGGTGGTAAGGAAAGGGGTATATTAGATTGGGTTCAATCGATAAACATAATGGCTGGACATAATGAGTTTGGGAAATCTCAAATATTTCCTTGTGATATAATCAATGTTATGCTCGATTTTGCAAGACATCCTATGTATATAATAATAAAATGGCTATAATTCCAGAATACTTCATTTCATGTTATGATATACAATTAGACTTTAACATTAAAGTTCCTTCTTACCTAAATAAATACATCTTTATAATAAATACAATTTTAATGACAGGCTACTTCAAAAATACGGATGAATATATTAAATCTATAACTACAGGGCATTATCTTTTTTGGTTTACTTGCATTCCCTGTTTTGTGAACGTTGACACTTATTATGGTCCCCAATGCATCTATCTAAGTCATGCAGTGAGATTCCATTCTAATAATGTAAAAAAAGACAAATATTATCAGTAACAGAAATCTGGCTTTTCAAACGTGCCATTTGTTGAGCTACTTTTGAGACAATGGAAGTTTCACTGCCAAATTGTCTACGTTGAACTAGCCGAATTAATTTAACAAAGTAGGAGTCACTTCATGTTATGTGACTGCCTGCTCTTGAAAAGACCTTTATGCACAATGGGCTAATTCACTCTAATGGACTTTCTTCTTGACAGCGCATATTTCCTTTGACAGTAAATTATGTTGTCAATTGGCATGATCAAGACAGGCATATTGTGGAATTGTTCAAGCTTAACGGATCCTAAGAAATGTACTGATACAGGCTTACCAGTTGTTTTCATCAGATTTTGCGTCAGACACAAAGCATATTGTCTACACAGAAAGCTGGAAAGTGCTGCCATCATGTGTTTTCAAACTGTAATTACCACAAGGATGGGCATGATATCATTGCAGGCCAATGTCGCATCTTTGGGTTATTAAAGGCGAAATAATTGCCTAGTGGGGGAATGGTTCATGACTATATTGTGTAGCTTTCTTTTTGATTCAAAATACATGTGTCATGATTTACTGGAATGGCAGTAGTCATAGAGCAACATTTATCTAAACAGAATGTAGCACTGTCTATTGATCTTTAATTCAGTGTTGTTGTAAATCTGGTGCCATTTAAGTGAGCTGTTGACCATAACCTGGTGTGCAAGTACTTAAACTTTAGGCATTGCTTTTGCTGATGGAGCGCATGTGTACATCATATGAGTGTTGGTCAAGTATTCAGGAGCTTCAATTAAATATCCAAGTAAAATATAATCTGATTAATTTATACAAACTAACTTGAATAACACATACAAATTCTTACATGATGCATTTAGATATAATCCAAACACATTTCCCATGCTTTTCTTATGACCTAAGAATAGGTTTTTACAAAACATGACATAATTGTGTTTATTTCAAGAAAATATGATGGTAAGAGATATTTAATATGACAAACATAACTACAGCAGTTTGATTAATTCAGTGGTGATGCATACATTTAAAAACAAAACCATGTTGTGTGATACAATGATCCTAATGGTCTCTTAAATAAAATGACATTTTGTATAGAAGATTACATCAATTCTTTAAAAGTACTACACAAGCACAGACAGACACTGTGTGGACATATGTTGGCCAGGAGAGAAGTCCGTTTGATATAATTTTACACAATGTCAGGGTTGGCAACTTTGGCTTCAGTGGATAATTCCCTCATATAAAAAGAAAATACAGACACTTCTCTTGAAACATCTTGAAGTGTGAAAATGCCTTTGGGTCACCTCGTGTTCTGTTGCATTTTTCAGAAGCAAAATACTATTTGCTAGGAAAATGCTTGAGGTTCAATATCTCAACACACCATCTAGATTAACTGCATGTTCCAAAGGTTTAAGGACTGCATTAGGTGTTATTGATTTTCAACAAGCAAAATCACACATCATAAAGTGCATCAACTTGTGTCAGAAATGTTATGTTTCCAGAAAGATGTTTAAAATTGTTACTTTATAAAAGCAGCAGTAAAAATAAGTGTTTCAAAGCAAAATCATCTACTTAGCACAAAAATAAAAATAACGTGTTAGTTATTGATGTATTCAGCCACTCAAAAGGTTTTCAATACCCTTGTTAAACTGTGTGACAAGATTATTCCATAGGTAAGGTGAGCGGTTCTCATGAGTAAATATGAAAATCTTTGTAGGTTTGTTCAGTAGTCTGAACACCAGATTGAGGTATAACCCAATTGATGCTTTTTTTTCTTGCTCCCCAGACGACAATTAGGATCAAACAGTTATTTGGCATAAATGGAATGCTCAGTGTTCTACTCCCTCCCGCCTCATCCTCTGTTTGGCACGGTGTTTGTGAGGCCCGTTTGGGTTTGGCAGGTGATGGAGACTGGACCACTACCTCCCTCTCTCTCCTTCACAAATCAGTCCTTCCTCAGTATGGCTCTGCTTTCAAACTGCGATATAGACAGCATGTGAACACCATCCCTATGACCTGAAATTGACAGTGAGGGGGGGAGGAGGTCATGGACATGCTGCCTGATTAAGCCTCCAGGCATCATCGATAACTGTTAAATGAGCTTTACAGTGGGAGATGAAAGCACAGCTTAATGTGATTCAGCGAGTTTAACAAATGTGGCACTGGTCTCTATTTTGGATTAAGTTTCTTTTTTTCTTTTAAAAAAGAGCAAGATGGTCTGTGCTGCTCACCTGCACACAGGCAATCCCAACGCCCACTGCTCCTATGATCTTCAGATGATCCAAGATGAAGTTCTCTAGTTTAGTGATACAACCTCCCTGGAGAGGGCAACAACAGTGTGTGTGTTTGTGAGGATGTATAAGACATGAGCACATGTAATGCAAGATACCTTTTTTTCTAAATGACTGCAAGAATGTGTGTGTACAGGTTCAGGTTTAACAACAAAGACTGGTTGCCACCATAACACCTAAGAATCACAAACTGAAACTGGTGATCACCCCACACCACCCTACCCCACCCCTTCCCTTGACCCTTTTCCCTCCTCTCCCTCAGCCCACTACCAGCCTCTCATCCAAGGCCCTTACCTCCACTTTATAGATGTTGGAGGGATGGTCCCGGCGCCCACAGAGTACTGTCTTTGTCTTGCAGCAACTGTCCGGCACAAGTCGCCCCTCGGCTTCGCTAGAGCGGATCCAAACATTCTCGATCCAGTCAGACGAACTGTTGCTGCCACAACACTTAAACTGGTGAAAGGAACGTGGGAGTGGAAGAGGAGAGATTTGAAATTCATAAAGCTCCAGCTGCAAATACTGAATGCTGATGCTAAGTACGGCAGGACTGCAAGTCAAACTTTGCACTGAAAATGCAACGTTGAAACATTGTGGAATAAAAGATGTAATCCGTATGATGGCATGAGGAAAGTTTGGAAGATAAGTACAGAAGTGTCTTACCTCCTGCTGCAGCTTGTCCACAGCCTGAGTGATGTGCTTCTGGCCCAGCTGCTCATACTGCTCGACCAGGGTGGCCCGCAGGTTCTGTTTCAGCTCATCATTCAGCTACAGGAAAACAGCATGTAGGTTAGTAGATGGCTGGACACTATGAGAGCCCTGTTTGCTGACTGACCAACTGGAGGAGGACTTTAGGAATGATATATCTAGTAAGTAAACAAGTTAGTCTAACACAAACTAATATGTATTGAGTATTAAGATTTGTGACATAACCACGGTAGCAATAGACCTAAATCTGTTTTTCCACATTATAGGACAAGCAACTGAGACCGAGTAAAAACATGTACATAATCGTTAACATTTAGTGGCCTTGACATGTTGAAGTTCTTGTTTTGGGCAGGGAATTGTATGAACAACCATTCCAGAACAAGCATGTGATCTTCAGATCCAGCAGCATAACACTGGCACAGAGGGAAATGGTGGACGTGGCACCTGCAGTTTCTATGGTAACCTCAGCACAAGAGGAACTACAGCACTCCGTATGAGTGTAAAAGAGGGTGATGGAGAGAATGAATAAGCAGGGAGGAAAAAGGAACGGCAAACAGAGAGGGAATGAATGATCAAGGAGGGAAAAAATGCCTCTGGTGAAACCAGCAGAAGAGACAAGGAGCAGGGTTCACACACAAGCTATCAGGTGTCTAACTTGACTCTAACACAACCTGCCCAACTGAAGATTCAAACTAAATGCAAGTGGGCAGCTACGCCACGTACCATGGATCTGAATAGGAGTTGTTGTCATAGCTTCTGGGCATTTATGTTGCGATACTTCACAATCACAATATGTCTTTATAAAAACTGTTTGAATACATTAAACACAGGTATAAAGAAAAGAATTATGCCAATGAAAGCAAGCAAAAGGTAGCAAGAGAAATGTAATTAATATTTGATTAGGTTAGTTCTTGTTGTTTTAAGGGTAAGCCAAGTAGTGGATCATCGATCAAATCCTCACCATTTTCTTTTTTACTTAGACGCATTTTTACAATCCTGCCAACATTTATTGTGCCATACTGTTTTGGCCTGTACATCCCTATATATCACAATAAGGACATGGACATGGAGGTTAACTTCAAGGATGAAGAGTTGTTTTATGTGACACACCAAAGTGTTGAACTATCACTTTAAATTTGTCACAAGTTCTGAGCAGTGTGTGATTATCTCAGCAATGCCTTTCCATGTTGTGTGTTTGGACAAATGTATCTGGATGTGCATTGGCGTGCGTGAATGTGTGTGTGTTGGGTAGTGAGAAGGTGGCATCAGGTGGTCATAACGGCGGAGTGATTACCTGCTGGTAATAGATGTAGGCCAGGACACCAGCAAGGATCTCCAGCAGGAAGATACACAGCAACAGGACAAAGTACTGTGGGAAAGCAGAAAGTACAAAGTTAGAGAGATAGAGAAAGAAAGAGGCATGGAGACGGTAAGTTAGAGAGAGACAGGGCGAGAAAGAAAGAAAGAAAGAAAGGATGTTCAAATCAATGTCTCAAGGATTCAAGGTTACAACAATGAAAAGTCTATTCTGAATTAAGTGAGGCTAGAGTGGAAAATAGTCAATGACTTCTTGTGTTGACACAGAGCTCAGTATGGAGGTCAAGCATGGTGATTCTGCAGATCTAGTCACAGTGTGTGGGAGTTTATGGACAACACTTAATAACACATGAAATAGGATGGAAAGAGTTAAATGCTCTAAAAACTATGCCTGGTCAAGGCTGACAAAGAAAGACAAGTTTTCATTTTAATCTTCCTGCTGAAGGACACTTCAGCAGAACCTGTCTAGGCTGTCGTAACTCCCAATAAACCTTGATAACTTGTCTGTGATGGCATGCTGGAGTCAGCTGATTACAGTTTATATTTGTAAAACAAGGTACAATGGACATAAACAAATAGGTTTCAGGAGAACATGCCACTAGTCTCCAGGACAAATGAGAATAATCAGAAAGATCTGGTTTAGCGGGTGTAAGATTGTGTTCCTCTGAAACATAACTCTCAAAAGGAACACTATCTCTGCTCGCGTAGGTGTGTACTTGTTCCCTAGACTTCCCCTTTCATGTGGGCACATATCAGATGGAGTGGACTGGTCCTAATCCAACCTTCAAGGCAGTTGGATTCAGACCAAGCTGCATTCACTTATATAGCAATAACAAGGATATTTTAATGTAAAGGTCCACTTTTGCAGCTAAAGAAATGCAACGCTGAGTTTGACGTGAAAGCTCAAAACATCACAGTCCCCCTTGGAGAAAGTGGTTTTACTATACAGTTACACTTCTGGTGAGAGATAGGATCCCCTATGTGATTTATGTTTGATATCCAGAACTGCACTTCAGAATGTATTAAGAAAAGTGTGATACATCGCATAGCTTTTTGGAGGGATTTAGATGGACAAGGGGAGACGTAATCAGGAAAAACCTTGACCCGATTCCCTCGGACTAACACTATCTGGTATGGGAAATCTGTGGAGTTAAGTGGACTGCGTTATTTTGATTTGATAGTGGCCTCTGATTGCATCCCAACATGAAAGGCCTTGAATACTGAGTGGATGGCTGAATGCTTATTGATGTGGCCATCTGGGTGGAAGAGCTTGAGCTGAAAAGCGACAAAAACAACAGACACGTTTGTGCCACACAGACACAAACCCAATGCTGATAAGCCGAGTACCTGAGTCAGTCTAGCGACTCAGATGACTCCATGACAGTCTCCTGTCTCCTTGGGGTGAGGCGGAGGCTTCTTTTCCTTCCCCTGCTTGACTCGCCCTCGCTCACAGATCCACATTCCTTTCCATTTTTACCTCTACTGCTCGCTCTCCCTCTCTCTCCCTAGACAAATACATTACTTCAGCATGATTCATGCTCATAATCTTTACTCCGCAGCATGAAGTCTGCATACACTGTATTTATGATGGTGATATCAGGAAGTGTTATAAACAAAAAGGTCAAAGAAATGAAATGGCTTCAAATTAGGTTTCTTGCAGTCTCTTGCTTTTTAATCTAGCATTGTGCTAATTCTAATGCTCTTCGTGTGAAATGAGAAGGGATGTCTAAACATTTGCTATCCCCTTCTTGTATACGCATGGGCATCCACACACACACACTATATGACAATACCTTAGGACATAAGACGTATGTTCTACTATAACTACCTAATAATTCTACTATATACACACAATTAGTTTAGGGTCAAACCGATACTGACAGGTTCCTCGTAGTACATGAGGTCAGTATCTTTGTTTGCACTGGTGCCCTGGGGGAGATTGTTGCTCTGACTCAGCCCAGTTCAAGTCCGGTCATTGGGTAAGGTGGTATTCCTTCCTTTCCCTTGGTCACTTCTCAGATACTTCTCCCATGTACAATAAGGCTGTGTTTTAACACACGCACACAGAAGCACACCAAAACACTATTCATAATCCACAGGTTGCCCATCCCTTTACTTCTCTTCCTTTTGTTGACTCACAGTCTTAAGTGTGAGTGAGCATTTGAGCTATCCTCTGCTAAGATGACTATGAGAGACTATGGGCCTTAACAGTAATATTTTTAATTACAAGCAGAACAGAGACGTAAAATGAATACCAAAAGTGTGTTTGTGTAAATACTGTAGAATTAAGTTCTGTCTGTTCCATTTTACAGGTGATAGCTTGAACTTGCGCGTAAAGCATTTTCCCAGCGGTGCAGATGTTCCTATTGGCACATTTTGCCTCTCTCTCCATGTCTGGTTTGGCCCTTTGCCAACTTCTACAAATCACAGATAACCTGGTTTCTTGGGTCATCTCGCTGCTTAAGATGATTAGCTGCATTTCAATAAAGTCAGTTAGTCTTAGTGCAGCTATGTTGATGTTCTGGTGTGCATTGCTTTGTCCATGTGGACTGGTACGTGTCACCAGTTATTGTTTTTGTATAATGGCATCCAAAGAGCTGGCGGGATTTGATATGGATGGCCTGGTGGGTCATAGCAGCTAATGAAGTTGTTTTGAAATGTCCTGCTCCACATCCCACAATCACCAGTTGTGTATGTTCAGGCACATACAAGTGGATGAACACGAAATATAAACTTACACCTGAGTGTACATGCAGGTGTGTGTCATTCTCACCACTCTCAGTAGCCTCCTCTGCTCTTTAAAGGTAGCGCAGCATCCCAGCACTCCCGTCACCATGACGATGGCCCCCGCCAGGATGAGAATGTAGGCAGAGGCAGCATAGGTCTTGGAGGAGAGCAGGCTGATGTAATCACTCTTCTCCACCAGTGTCCAGATACCCACAGCCATCACTACGCCCCCTGCCAGCTGGGAGGATACAGCACATGAAAATAATTTAATTTCTTTTAAAGCCTTCTATGTGAATGAAAGGGGGGAGGAGTTAAAGTACTCATAGGAATAAGGAGGGATATTATATATCTCTTCACTTTGAAGAGACTGCTATGTAGAATATTGCACTTCTGTCTGCCTCGTCTCATCTGCAGTTCCCCGAGGTCCTTAGTATCAATGTTGGCTTGGGTACGCAGACAGCAAAAGGTAAACAACTTCGATTTCTAAGCAGAGAAGAGGAATCTATGACAAAGGTATTTTTGTGTTCCATTCAGGTTACCAGCGTTTTTGTAGGAACAACACTGACTTTTCCAGATAAAGGGCTTAATTCATTCTACACAACAAGCGCACAGCATATTCTCACATCCAATCATCATCCACGTTATGTACACTTTTATATCTAATTTCTTGAGCCAGTAGGCCTGAGTGAAGACTAGTATCCCACTTTACTGTGCAGAGTCAGCAGATGTTGCAGCACTGCACCAAAAATCTGTCCCATTGCCAAACCAATCACTTAGACAGCCTCTGATTACACCATGTTTAATGCACAGCCAATCCGAAACCAGATGCTAGCAGGCATCCTCTAGGTGTGTACACAGAATATTTAAGCAATGAAGCCTTTATAGTTTCACAACAGTTCTAACACCATGTAAGCAGGTGGTGGTGAGTATGTCTTGCTAAAACACTTGAAATGTTGTTTTCAAACACATCTATGGGGCTGTGTACATTTAGACACAGCAGATGTTTTAATGTATTTCAAACAGGATTAAGAATACAAACACGTTTTGTAAATGCGTTTGTGGTTCAGGGAATGTATTTAAATACAGGGTAGACGTGCAACTTCATACTTCAGCACTTGGCTGAGAAATGTGCCCTGCTTGCATAACAACTCACTAAGTGAGATTTAGTTATTATTTATTTTAAGAAGCAAGACAATGACACTCGAGTAAATGGTGACATAAAAAAGCCTCTGTCAAGGTTGACCCACAGAGCCTTCATGGAGGAACATATTTCATCCCACATAATAAAATACTTCCTTACGTGACATTAAAGTGTTTTGCCCCCCACTAAACAGTAATAAGAAAACGCTGAAATATAGAACTTGAATTGGTCATGGTCTGCATTTACCCTTTTAGTGGTCAAACAGACATTATGTGTGCATTATATTATTATTCTGTATGACATTACTGCATTATATTCTGTACATATCAGAAATCTTCCATCCCATCACCTGTATGCCTCTTCGATATATTTGGAATCAAAAACACTTACCCAAAACAGGAAGTTGAAAGTAAAAAGCAGGTATTTCAGACAGATGGTCCCACATGTTTCTTTCTTTTCCTCGTACACTCCCATGCTATGCAAAAGAGATGAGAACTAGTCATTCTTTGCCACACCAACAAAATGCACCATGACACTGGAAATAGGAGGCACAATCCGTGACACTGTTGCACAAACTACAATCCATCAATAAAATTATCGCAATACATGAACACAAGAACACAACAAGAAAGTACATGTGTTTTTATGAAACGGGCTAAAGTTGAAGACAGAGACTTCTCTAATAGTGTTTTTCTCAGATGATAGTCATGTCCTGCAGAGTGTCGATATGGGCTCAGTACTGAGGAGAGGGGCAACGCGAGACTGAGGCAAAGAGCCGCCAGAGCATTCAGAGAAAAAGCAAGTATCGAGTGAGACCTAAAAGTATGCAGAAAGCACTTTAAAACTACTTGCACAGGACTTTCCACTGTAATTAAGGATGGTAACAACTTCTAACTCAAGGGAACAAAAATACAGAGGGAGGATTTCTATTGACAAAGATTGCATTGTACCTGACAGAGACAGTAGACTTAGTAAACAGCTTAGATTATGTTACAGTTCTACTACAATATGGAGACCGTGGCTTAGTCAGAAGCTAAATTAGAACTAGCTAAAGACAAGCAAAACCTGCGACACAATCATTTTTTTCCAAGTTTGATCATTTTTTGCACAAACCTCTCTTGCTTACTCACTCCTCAAGTCCAGACTTGCCCACTCTTAGCTAGACTACCTCTTGCTCAGTCGTCAATCTGTGGTCTTCCTGCGCTTCACTTTCTTGTGGCTGATAGCCTTATTCCTATACTCTGAAGTAAACCAGCCTGTATCTAAATACTCCTTTTTTTAAGTTGTGTGAAACAGACATCTATGGTTGTGCATTTTATCAAGGCTATTTAAAGAAACAGTGGATTGTATACTGACTGAAACCTTGTTTAGTTTTCCCTCAAAGCATCTCTTTTCTTTGCCAATAAAACTTCAGTGAATGTAAAGTAAAACACAAAGACTTAATGGTGGTTTTTGTTTCAACAGGCATACTATTCTTACCACCGCACCACTTTGCATAAATAATAATAAGAAGAAGAAACTGGTATATTAGCTGTGTCTGGTATATAGTGTGTCTGTGCTTGTATCTGTGTTGTGTGACAGTTTGAGGGGGAGTTTGGACAACAGCAGCTGGGCTTTGTTGACCAACTGTATATAGGACCTCTTCAGAGTGTCTCTGTCAATTAAATTCAAACAAAGCTTTATAGACAGCACTTCATTACAGTATAGTTTAGGAAAACATTCCCCAGCTGTGTCAAGAAGAGTCAAGACTGATTACAAGAGGAACAATAACACATGTAAAGATAAACAAGACAGCATTATCTTTCTTAGCTGTAAATGTTGACATTAAATGATGCGTTGCCCTATTTCTGTTCCCATAGTGTTTCCCCACTATGACCACTTCACAAGGCAACAGATAGCTTGCCAGACACGTCTTGAATAACATTGCCAGATGATTTTTAAGTTCTGCATGACTTGAAATTAAAATGGTGGAACGTAGGGTACTACTTCAACTTTACTGTAGCTAAAACCATTAGATGGTTTTAATACCCAATTATATTTAGTGACAAGTAATTAGACTACGTTCATTTAAAAGCTTTTGACGGCTATTATGCATGAATTACGCAAAAAACACGAGATGCTTAGTCAATTCCCTTCCACTAAAACAATAGTCTGATCCCGTTATTACATTAAAACAAGAGGCCTGCATTTTGACAGGCGTTCTTATTTAAAACATAGTCAACCACGAAAGCTCTATTGGGCTTTATATTCCCCAAAAATTAAAACACGAGTATGTCAAACATGACTTTTTGGATGCGCAGAATCTCAGCAGTTGAGTGCGGTGAAGTAATTCACAAAGAAAAGCTAGGCTAACTATCTAAGCAAGTCTAAGTCAGACAGCAATCACATATCTTACTGCTTATATAACAGTGTTTAAAACGGCAAACCAACCCGATCGAGTCTTAAACTAATTTCTGTACAAAGCAACATTTCCATTGATGGGATTGAGACGGCATTGTCTATGTTGCAAAGCGTTAGCAAGTTAGCATAGTTCAAAACCTGCTTACCTGTTGGGTGTTCACAAATATAGGCTATCTGTGACACCTGGGAAACAAGAACAAATTTAGTTGATAGTTAGCGATGTGAAACAAAACAAATATCTCACGTTTTCATTCCCAAGTCTCCTGGAAGTATCCTTTAGAAGGACTGCGAGATAGTGGTAGTGCTCGGCAGGATAGCGCAGAATTCTACGCCCCAGGAGTTGTCTAGCGTGTGTGGCTATCGACTCCACCCCACCACCCACCATCACCTTGGCGATTTACTATTCTGTCATGTAGGGGCGCTATTTCCCTATTTCGTCAAAGAGCTCGAAAATCATGGAGCTGTCGTCCTACTTGCACTGTACGGCCCTAAACCATTTGTAAATAAGACAGTCTCATAACGACGTTCATCTCTTCTATTCGCTTAACATAAATTCCAATGTGAGACATCTGTCTCTCCTCAATTTAGTTGCAATATCAAGAAGACATATTCCACTTTTTGAATCGTTTGGTTCGCCCGCGCGCTAACGTGAAGGGGTGCTTTTCTAGGTGGGGGTACAGCTGGGGGCAAAACACCGGAAATCAACAGAAGAAAGCAATGTTGGCTACAGAGTGATATTTATGCAATCGCCCATAGTCTACTTTTGCAAAAATGACTGAAATACTCAGTCTGAAAACGTTCGTTAATGAGCGATTAACCTCTGCAGCTGAAGATATATTTGGTATGTTTGAGAAAACCATTAACGAATATCACGCGGAAGTTTCCCGTTTAAACGAGGAACTCAGGAATCAACGCAGGCAATTGGAGACCGTTTTACACCCGAACAAACCATTGCACAGAGCAGGTTAGTGACCGATAAATTATATCCACATTTACTGTATTAGTGTACGTTTAGGTAAAGTGGCATATCAACATCATTCCTTGAACAGCTAGCCAGCAAGCCATCTGTGTCTAACAAGAACTAAAGTTGGGCGTCTTGCAAATCATGTAAGCCATACATGCTGGTTTGTGAAGTTGAATGTTACTCTTCCCTCTTCAGACCCACAGCAGGTTATTATCAATGATGCTGAACGGAAATATTGCCATGAACAACAGCAGTGTGAGTTGGATTGGAGGACCAATGTTATTGAGGTTATGGATGAACCAGCACCCCAACAAATTAAAGAGGAAGAGGAGCTACATCGGACCAGTCAGAAAGAAGAGCGTAATCATGGGCTGGAATCTGACTCTAGAGAATGTGTATTGACTCAGACATTTGACAAACAATCTCAGTTTTCCAACACATACCTAACCAGAAGTATGAAGAACATGACAGCAGAACCTCCTCACAAACTATCTAATCAAAAAGAAGGAAAGCATGTTGTACAAAAACAGGCATGTAAGATGAATTCTATTGAGGCGTCACATCCAAAATCGCCTGATGAAAGTCAACCTGTGTATAGTTGTAAGGTGTGTGGAAATACTTTTCACTATAAGGGTAACTTAGTAAGACATGTAAGATTGCATACCAAAGATGCTGAATGTCGTTGTGGTGTTTGTGGGGACTCCTACCTAGAGGCCACTGAACTGAAAGTCCACTTAAGAACCCACAAATCATTTCAGTGCACTGTTTGTGGAAAAATATTAGTCAACGGTTCAAGTCTGAAAGTACACATGAGGACACACACTGCAGAAAAACCGCATTGTTGTAAGGTTTGTGGCAGAGGATTTAAACAAATGGGGCATTTGATTGTGCATACAAGGACACACACCAGAGAGAAACCACATTGTTGTAACATATGCAACAGAGGATTTAATCAAATGGTACATTTAAGTGTGCATATGAGAACTCATACTGGGGAGAAACCTTTTTCTTGTCACGTCTGTGGTAAAGGGTTTGTCTCTAGAGGAAATTTAGTTCAACACATCAGAGTCCATTCAGGGGATAAACCATTCATTTGTAACGACTGTGGTAAAACCTTTACTAAGCGTACAAGTCTTAATTATCACATGAGGATACATATTGAAGAGAAAACATTTTGCTGTCATATTTGTGGTCAAGACATCTGCACCAGTGAAGACTTGGAAAAACACATGTTAATACACATTAATACCTGTTAGAGTCCCGATTTGAGGAAGGACATCATTCATTTTTGTAGATGTTTTCAAAGTACTTTAAATTGGATAAAAATCTGAACAAATACACGGATGTATTACTAATATTCGTAATACTAATTCCATGAAAATTGGCATGTTGATATACTAACATATTACATCATAATACACGCCCATGATATTGTAAAGCACAGCTAGAATTGGCTACTACACCAGCCACTGAGGACTATTTATCTCAACGTTTGATGTACGCAGGATCTGCAAGTTTTGCTTGAGTTTGAAAAGATTCAAGCTAAAATGTCCCACTCCTCCCATCAACGTTACTTTTCTTAAAACACTTAAACGAGCTGTCTTATGACAGTCGAGAGGTGAGTCGGTAGGTAAACAGACAAGTAGCCTGTCCAATTATTTCACTTAGTCCAAATGTTGTGCAGTCATGAGTGATTAGTGATTGGTTGTTTTTAATACAGACTACATTACTGATTGCTGTCAAGATGCAAAGTTTCTGTCATCAAATATGTCAAAAGTAGCTTCTAAACATTACCTACCCTGAAGTAAATGGAACTGAAGTAAATACCACCTTTCTTTTATTCATCAGCCCACAGTACAATTTACTACTTTGACAACACTCTAGCAGTGTTAGATAGAGTAGGCCCAAATGATTCCAATGTAGACTTACCTGTGCCAATAGGCAATGGCAAATAAATATGTGCATATTATTTTACCCCGAGCTAGTACTCTGCATTTCCTAGCATATACATTCCACATTGCTTGTACTGTTTACTCTATATTATATTCACAAATATTCTCTGTAAATTTGAACAGTAGCAAATTGTGACCTCATTATACACCAATGTCTTACCCTGAGAGCTCAGGGAAAACAAAGGGGAACAGATTTCCCTGGAGCCCTGGGGAAAGTGGTGCCCCCATGTATATGACAGTCTGGCCATTCATAAAGCAATACAGAGATGCTGGTGAGGTATGTGTTGCTGTGATCATCATGCACAATTAACAAGTCTTATCTATACACCAGTCTTTTACGCTGTGAACACAAAGGGAACAGATTTCCCTGGAGGCCCAGGGAAAGAGGTTCTCCCACTGTATATTACAGTCTGATGAAAAAATGCCCTAGTATAACGTACCAGATATGCAACTAACCGGAAATGCAATACCACCTACATCCACCGGGGCCGTGCTTGAGGCTGAGGGACCTGCCCCGAGTCCTTCCCGTAAACATAATATGTCGTATTATTATCCTTCCACTACATAGCCGATGTCGAACACAACGCGTTGTTTTTAAGTAATCGCGTGCATCCCTCTCCACTGAACACTTGAAACGACTTAATCGTTTTTACAAAATTGCTTGATTTTTTTCTCTTAAATTTGCACTTTTAAATCTGTTACAGGCCCCAAAGCGCCGTGTAAACGAACGGCAAAACTGCATTTAAAGTTTTCCGTTTTAGTTGAAAACATTGTCGTGTACCTATCGATTGTTTTGTGAAAATGTATGAAATAAACACACTGAAACTACTTGTCAACGAACGATTAGCTGCTGCAGCAGAAGAGATATTTGGAATGATAGAGCAAACTTTTACCGAACATCGCGTGGAAATATCTCGTCTATCCAAGGAGCTCGATTATCAACGGAAAATACTGGATATTACCCTCAAACCCCAGTTGAAATTGTATAGAACCGGTGAGTAACGACTGTCTACTGTGTATCTGCATTATTAGTAATAATGTGTAATAATTACACAGCAGACTTGAAGAATTAGCTTGGTAGGTTACCTAACGAATCTTAGAAGTGCCGTAGCCTACATGCAGCTACGCCAGCTTCACTGAAGTGTATTGTTCCCAACTCTCTTCTTAGACCACCTGCAGAAGTTTGGTGTCAATTCCCCTGAAAAGGAGATTTCCTCTGAACAGCAACAGTGTGAATTGAAGCGGTGCTTCAGCTCAGTAAAGGAGGAACCAGAGACCCCACGAGTAAAAGAAGAACACGAGGATTTTCTAATCAGTCCAGGAGAACATAATCAAGGGCTGGAGGTAGACACTCAGGAGATCATATTGAGTCAAACGTCTGTTAGAGATGAAGACCAAAACTCCCTCCCAACCAGACCTCTGGAGAGAGGTGAAAAAGATGTGTCTGGCATGCCAAGCAACCAAAGTAAAACAGAGCTTGCATGCAAGCTGGATTCCACTGAGTTGTTGCAGTCAAAACCACACACCGCTCCCTACACATGTACAATATGTGAAAAGGCTTTTCATTATAAAGGTAACTTGGTCAGACATGTCCAATTGCATGCCAATGATGCAAAATGTATTTGTGGTGTTTGTGGTAAATCCTTCTTACAGAGCTCTGAATTGAAATCCCACATCCAATTCCACAAGACTCTACGATACAGACTTCATGGCAAAGCCCATTGCTGTAAAGTTTGTGGTAGAGGATTTAATAAAAGGGGATGTTTAAATGTGCACATGAGGAGCCACATGGGAGGGAAATCCTTTTCATGTCATGTGTGTGGTAAAGGATTTGCCTCTAGAGGTAACTTGGCAGAACATGTTAAGACCCATACTGGGGGGAAAATGTATAACTGTAATGATTGCAACAAGAGGTTTACCAAGTTTATACATCTTAAAAAGCACAAGTGGACACACAGAGTGAAACTATATTGCTGTCATATGTGTGGAAAAGAGGTCTATACCAGTGAGGACTTGAAAAAGCACATGGTAATCCACATTGGGGAAAAGCCATATTCTTGTCAGGTTTGTGGCAAAAGAGTCAGCTCCAGCACAAATCTGGACAAACACATGAAGATCCACACAGGAAAATGAATTTGTCAGAAGGGGTGTGGGTCCTAGTGTGATTTAGAAGGAAATATAGCATCACACTGCTATTTTTCCAGCAAGAGAAAATGGGTAAATTACTTAACAGAAGAAAAATAGTAGTTTATTTATCCTGTGAAGAAACTTTGTTTACATGTGAGCAAAGCCCCAAATCGTTGTTTTGAGGAAAATGTATTACAAGCCAATCGGTGTTATCTAGGTCACAACAGGAACACATTTAAAACTAAGGGTTTAGGGTTTGAGTGGCAGGCCTGAGAAAGTAGGTAGTAATTAATTGCAGACTATTAAGGAGGCTTGTGTTTTAGGAGCATATTTAGGTCAGAGGAATCATTAATAAATGTTCACTGGTATTCAGTGTAGCCCTGAATATTAAATCCAAACGGTTTGTTTTTGCAAATCACTGAGGTCTGCCATTCAACCTTAAATCTTAAATTAGTAGCATTTTCTTTTGACTTTGAGGTAACCGATATGACAGATTTTAGGATGATGTTTCACTAGTAAGTAGAACTAGTAGAGTATAGCCATGCATGCAGGATGTTATATTCACTATGTGTTTAAATGTGGCATGCTTTGTAAATTTATTAAATACATTCCCATATTACTGTCTGTCAGGGTTTACTCATACAATTTTGTTTCATGGAATTGATCCAGAGTGAGTCCACAGAAGCACAAAGGTGAGAAAAGCATCACATTAAAAAACCCTTAACCCAAGCCTGACCCCTGACCCTTCTGGTTCTGGAAATATTTGATCGACATGAGCAAGTGAAAATGGGCATAATGACTTGATATTTGGTAATGGACTCAGGATTTCACAGTCTTACAAAGTAGGGATGCTGAGTTACCACTAGATGTCATTGGTTTTAGGCTTGAATCTAATCCAATTGATAATAACCTATTGTGTTGCTTTCACGCAACAAAAAAAGAACATCCTTATGGAGCAGGCTGTCCTTCACATTTTAGGCACAGATAACATTTTGTATTTTACCAAACATCTAATATTTTTTTATTTAAAGTCATGTTTTTATTAATGTTTTTGCATTTTATGTATTTTAATTGCATTTCAAATTAATGGTGGTGTAAGAGTTGGTTTTCAAACGAACAGATCAAATTGAATCTGAATAAGAAAAAAGAAATGCAATTGTGTCAAAATACATATGATTATCAAGTGTCCTTATTTGTGGGACAGAAAGATATGTGCACCTCTTTTAGAGGTATGGCGGTACTAAACCTGTTACTGGTCAATGCTTGGTGAGTCTGTGCTTATAGCTTTGTGAATCCTCTACAGTACATGTGTCATTTGGAGGTAACTACGCAAGCTGTGAGACGTCTAATCATTTAGAATCATGACCAGGAATTTTCCAGGTAAGTGTAATTTTACTTTGGTTCGCAGTATCAATTGACTTTTAAAAATTGTTGTTTTTTTGGTTGTTGGATCCTTTTAGAGGATAACAAGCTTTCACTAGGTCCTTAAGATGATTGGGTCTTGCATTTATCAGTTAGAGGTTCATACATCTCAATGAAATGTGTGGTTTAAGAACACATTTTGTAGATCCAACCTCAGTACCACCTCAGCTGTGCCACTCTGGCTTGTCTGGGTGATGCAAGTGTGGCTCAGTTTGATAAATGAATTGATGATTGTGCCAGGCTGGAAGTTAATCAATTCAGTGACTGGAGCATTTTGAACTACAACTTCACAAAAGAGCTGCCATTGGACATCTACTTCCAGCTGTGATGTGTAATGGTCTATAGTTATAAGATGACTCAGTGATTCATCTAAAATTCAAAATTAAAACAGTCTACATCCATCACAACCACAGTAATCCAGAAATGGCAAGATATGTTGTTGCCTTCTGCATGATAATGGCACAATGAAAGTTCTGGAAGAAATGTAGACCTAATATACAGTAGCGTTATTATTATAAATCCTCAAGTCTCTCTGCCTTCAGCAGGTGTTAGACAGGTCATTGCTATGAACATAGGCTTGGATCACAGGCTTATCCTGCCTGTAATCCAACTCCAACTTAAGTGAAACAAAACAGCTCACACTAGTCGAGGTTGACAATGTTGAGTTCCCAGTCACCTGTGCCCATCTTCCTGCTGATGGCTGTCAGGTAGAGGAAGCACAAAGAAGTTCCAGAATCACATTAGCAAAACATGTCAAACACAATATTTTAAGTAAAATATTGAAATAGCCATAGGGTGTCTCAACCATATCCTGGTTTAAAAATGTTACTCATGCACTTACGTTGAGCTCTGTCACAGGGCTCATCTTTAGAAAATGAAATAGATAAGTAATTTTCAAGTGAGTCTGGAATCCATGTGGCAACAGTCTTTGGCCAATGTAATACCATGTAGCATAATACCAGTGCAGATGGTCTGACAGAGTTGATCAGTTTTATAAATCAAGCATATAGAGTTTATTGTACACATACTACAATTCCCGAACACATCTCATAATTTACTATTGAGGCTTCTGTCTCACCATGTTATCACAAAGTTGTAACATAGCATATGCAAATAGGCACACGCTGTGAGGTAATATTGGATATTCTACTTACAACAAAGTATAGATTTTATTCGTTGTAATGTGTGCATTTCAGATCATAATTTGGTATACATGTCAAGAATCACTAAACGATCTCACTATCCGTCAATCGTGACAGCTGATAATAACAAACACATTTTATTCTGTTAGACAGACAGTATGACATAATTGGCAGACATATCAGAGTCTGTGGTAGTAAACTTGCACCAAACAATCCTACCCTTGTGGCCAAGGTTAGCTGTTCATATGGACCTTATTTCTCCTCGTTGTTTCTAATTAACTTCATGGGAAACAACAAGAAGTACCTTTTAATGAACACCTACAGCCATGCTCACTTGCTGTAGGGTAAATTCATGTTTCACTGGCTCACTAATTTAGTCCCTTTACTCAGTCATCTACAGTTAATATTCCACACATTGCCAAAATATTAAAGAGCAGAATCTGATCAAAAGGACTAAAAGTTGCTGTGAATCCAAATCAATACCCTGTGGAAGGCAAGATGTGTGTGTGCCCCAGATTCCTGACAGGTTCTGTATTGTTGTGCTTTGAAATGAGGGTGAGAAGGGGATTACCACAGATAGTAAGGGTTTCTCCACTCAGTGAAATTAAGAATTTAATCCAGTGCCTGACCTCTAATTGCTTCTGCCCACTGGTGTAACACGCTTACCTCATGCATGACCTTGTTCAACTCTGTCATAGGTTAAAAAAAATAAGCAGTGGCTTAGTCATGGTTAAGAAATGTAGCGTATTCTTATACTGTGTGCTTTTACCTTACATTGCAAAGGTCGACCATTAAAGCCACTGGAATTCCATGAGAGGAAATATTTTAATAGATTTAGCGATCTTTAAAAACATTTTGAAAAAAAATAGAACACCCTTGACATTGAAGACACTAAAACTTCATGGGATTCATGTTTTTCTTTTTTCCATTTTCTAAACAGTGCTCAATTGATGTACAGCTGTGGAATGGATGTCTCAGTATGGAAAGATTATGCGTCAAGTAAAAGTAATGTATATCAAGTTTGAGAGCACTCTCCCCCATTCCTTTCCTGCCATTACAACTACCACCATCACATAAAGAGCTGCGTATTGCACCCGATCCCAAATCTTGTTAAGACTTTCTGGACTAGGACTGAGATGCTGCATATTTCCACCATGTTGACAGACATCTCCAGAGAGCTGCTTCAAAGACTCAATGACAATGACAGACTTGGAACAGGCAGCAGTGCTTTTAAGTCCATGGGAGTGATTCAGTTCACTTAAAATGGAGCCCTAAGGCAGAGGTTTACGTTGTAAACATCCACATACCGTACCAGCAATTGGACAAGCACTGTACAGTGGACACAACAATATCAGGGGACTACTTTGCTAAAGCTCAAGACAACCAGGGCACCATCGTGTGCTCCTATGTTTCTTTATAAGGTGAGTGTGAGCGTGTGCAACCGTGGATCCGTCGTGGAGCCACTCACCGCCCGGGCGAGCGGCATTTGGCCCGGAGATGCTGCAGACCAACAACTACTCCCTGGTACTGCTGATCCAGCTGAGCCTGCTCACCTTCGACCTCTTTGTCAACTCCTTTAGCGAGCTGCTGAGGGCAGCGCCTGTTGTCCAGCTCGTGCTCTTCATGTAAGAAGGCAGGGGGGGATTCAGTTGATCATAGCTCAGACTGCAAGGCCCTATGTGCTAAGGTTCTAATCCCGGTTCAGATGGAATCTCCATTTCACCCATTTCATCTCTAACACTATGTCACAACCTTTTTAGATTAATACAGCAGCTTTGAATGATAAACCAATGTTTGAAACCATTCAAACCTAGATCTGTTCATGTGAGTGTTGTGGGGTGGCAAAAGGAGTGTTTCTGTGAGATTTTCTTTGTTCTGTTTTTGGGAGTTATGATGCCTTACACATCTGGCCTTGTGTTTCAGTAAGACACTAGAATACATCATGAAGCCATGAAAATGATCTAGTCATAAAATGACAGACTTTCCCATTACTTTCCCATTGCTCCCTTATGTTACCCCTCTCTTTCCCAGTATCCAGGACATCTCCATCCTTTTCAACCTGATCATTATTCTACTGATGCTGTTCAACACCTACGTATTCCAGGTTGGGCTTGTGTCCCTTCTTTTGGAACGTTTCAGAGCTTTGCTTTTGCTGTCGGCACTCTATCTAACCTTCAGTATTTCACTGCACTCCTGGATCGTGGTACGTATGCACTGAACTAATAAACTATCTCGATGTAAGGGTCCATTAGAATTTTTAGTTGCCTAGTTTTTTAGTTACAATTAAAAGAGACAGATAAAACATGATAGCATATTTTATAAATGTGATTTTTTTTTCAACCATATCAATTGTTGAGTTCTTTGCGTGGATATGTAGGAGCCAGACATATATGTTCAGTTAATGTAAAATGTCATTGAAGTGGAATTGTATTAAACATACTTAAATGCTAACTTGTTTTAATTGTAAATAGAAATCTCGAGTCTGTATCATTGCTGGTAAACACAAGCTAGATGTTAAATGTGAAACCTCTCAAACTATCCCTTTAAATTGGTAACAGATGCAATTAATGTTTTTCCATCGTATCAGAACCTTCGTTGGCTGAATTCAAACCGCTATGTGTGGACTGATGGTCTCCAAGTCCTGTTTGTGTTCCAAAGAACAGGTGAGACTTGTCACTGTCCAAAGCCCAAAACTAGAGATAAACGAAAACCATCAAACATAAACCAAAGTATTACAGCCAACATAGTATGACCGTGGCACTGTGAACCTTAGGTGCCAAATGGGTGTGAGTTTAATTCTCTTAAGTGGTCCAGTACATTTATAGTCTATTTGTTTGTTTGTTATCCTTTGAGTAATTGCAATTCTGATTTCAATGTTTGTCTGTAAATGGTACCCTGTGTTTGTGTTTCTTGTTTGCAGCTTCTGTGTTGTACTATTACTTCTACAAACGTACCACAGAATACCTTGGAGACCCTCGCCTTTATGAGGACTCGCCCTGGCTGAGAGAGGCCTTTGCCAGGGCCCGCCAGTGAATGGACACTTGTGCATTGAAATAAAACTGTTATGAGTAAAGCCAAACTGGACTCCTCCTTTGCACTGAAGAGAAATTTCCATTTGCATTGCCGGAATGGATACCACTAAGCTTAAACCCACACAGAAGAGCAATGCCAGATTGTAAGTGAGAGTCAAAACAGTGTCAGTGACAATGTGTGAAGTCAAAGCAAGCTTGTTCTCAACCATGCAATAAGTGCATCTATGTGAATCTCCCAGAGGAACATGGAATGCAAAAGGAAGACATTGATTATGATGTAATATCAATGTAAAGTTGTCTGTGATGCTAACATTTGGGAACTGTTATTGTTACCAGCACTACACTCCTGTTTGATAATGTGATAAATACATTTACTTATGTTAAAGCTTTTGGGTATGTGTTAAAGGCTTGCTGTGTAGTTTTCGTTCCCACCAATTCTACTATGCAGTACATACTCTATATGAATTCAAATACATTTGCCAACATGCTCTTTATTTATTTCAGGATACCTGCACCTTAGAACGTGAACCCTCCCCATAAGCCACCAGAAACAAACAAAAGTACAACTTAGACAACGTTTCACACCGCTCTCACTTGCTTTGATGCACACTTGCAAGCACAAAACTGTTCTTACGTTCAGTTCTTATAAGCTTTCTACTGCTCAAAACAAGCAAAACACTATGTAAAACTGAAAATAATGTTTTCTACTAATCTTAAAAATGAACAATGACAAGTGTGAAAAGTGTTTGCCAGATTGCCTTGTCTGTGTGGTGGTGTCTGGAAGGCCTTTATGTTTACAAGGGCAATATTAATGTTTATAATGGCATGACATTATTTTATTGATTTCATGTTGTGCAATTTTGTATGTTCTGTTTAAATTTATCTTTTTTTTTACAACTTTAATAAATGTTAAAATAAATTTGTATGATACCCTTTTTGACACTATAATGTTCAGTATATTAACAGTACCTAGCTCTGCACTGACACAATTCTTTTCATTTTATGGCACTTACATGTGTATGTTTCGTATGTCGCTTTACTATTGGACTCCATGTGCTTAACTAGTAACTTGTTCAGTTGATTGTCAGTGGAATACATTTAGACTGAGTGAGGCTATGAAAACACGCACACACCTTTCATTCAGAACAGACTGGCTCTATTCTTATCCCTGGGATTAATCGGGGATTGAGGCTTTGCAAATAGCCTTTGGGCTAGAGCTGTTGACATCCATGACTTCAGTTACTTTAGTCACACCCATGTTCACACTTAAAACACACTAAATTGTAAGTGTTCAGTAAAAAAAAAACAGGTGGGAAAAAGATGACTAAGCGTACAGAAAGTTAAGTATGCATGTATGACTATTTTATAAATTTGCCTTGGGTTTTGAAATTTAGTAGTGGTCTTAAGAGTGTATCAATGGTTATACGCCAAACAAAATTGTATAGTAAAGCATCACGACCAAAAACAGAAAAAACGATTATCTTGAAGTTATGACATGGGGCCAATGGGAAGCTGTTTCGTTTCAATTTACATCCAAACCAGAAGAGACGCTGTGCGTAGATGTGAGTCACCAAACTGGGATAATGATTTCCGTCCATTTTTAACAACTTCATATCCATGGTAGTGTCAGGACGTGGATAACGAGAACTATTTTATAGGTGTTCGCGATGTCTTACAACTACGTGGTTACAGCGCAGAAACCAACGGCTGTCAATGCCTGCATTACAGGTACGCGTATGCTTCTGATGTTTAACTGCTTGCAGAGCTTCGTATCAACATGTCGTCGAACACCTAATTCTGGCAAGCAAATGCTCCCGCGCGAGAACTCAAGCTTCAGGCACTTGCAGGCCCCTGAAATTGCTATTGTTTGCTAAATGGTAGCAGCGTGTACCTATCGATGTTATTTTGTAGTGTAATTCAGTTTCTATGAGTTGTCACGTTCAAAATATCTGTGTTATATGGTCAAGAGTACTTGCTTCTCTATCAAGCTATGGTGCGCCGTAAAGTAGGTTAGCTTTCTTTCGTTAGCTTACTTAACTGGCTTGGAACTGATGTATATCACGCAGGATGCTATGAAGCCAAAGTGTTTACGGTTAGCTTGAGTAATAGATCGGAGTGTTTGTTTATACGGTATTTGGCATATCGATTTCGCAACACTACGGTCAACCGCTAGCTCAGTTTACACGTGTCGACTCGCAAACATGAATTAGTTTGTTGGCGGGCGAGCTTGCATGTTAGAGCTAGTCCAAATAGCTAGCCTACCTACCTTTAATTGACTCAAGATAGTTGTAGTTATGATATATCACTTCAGTAATAGTGCTAACATGCTGCTTCAATAACTATGTAACTGGTCAGACATTGTGAATTGTGTTTCCCCCGTTCAAATCGATGACAATATTTAGATTAAAAGAGTAATTGTTGATCTCAACCATGTAGCATTGCAGTGACAAATATGAACAGTTGTTTAAGTCATCTTGTTATGATTCATATTATTATTATTGTTACTTATTATTATTTATTATTATTATTATTATTATCAGGTTTAGTCTCTACCACGGCATGGCTCTTCAACAGAGGTAGTGCTATTGACGAAATTTTGACTTTGAAATTCTTCAGGCCACTTCACTTCTGCTGAAGACTTGAATCTGATCATAGCGAAAAACACACGTTTGGAAATCTATGTTGTCACAGCAGAGGGGCTCAGGCCCGTCAAAGAGGTGGGCATGTATGGCAAGATTTCTGTCATGGAGCTATTCAGGCCCAAGGTGAGTTCCAGGGTGGCTGGAAAAGCATAGTCAAACTTTGAATCGACAGATTGTTTGCCCAATTGGTAATAAGGCAAACTTTGTGTTTGATGTCTGCAATGTTTACCTTTTAGGGTGAAAGCAAGGATTTGTTGTTCATTCTCACGGCCAAGTACAATGCCTGCATTCTGGAGTACAAACAGAACGGGGAGAGCATTGACATTATTACCCGTGCCCATGGCAATGTACAGGTGAGCACAAGCAGTAGTCCCACTTGAACCTCTCCATGAATAACTCACTAACTTGCCAGGTACCGTCAGTTCATCTGTTCAGTGTGGATTTGAATTTGGCCAGGCACTCACCGACCCGCTTTTTCCTTCAGGACCGCATTGGCCGTCCATCAGAGACGGGGATCATTGGCATTGTGGACCCGGAATGCCGCATGATCGGGCTACGCCTGTACGATGGGCTGTTCAAGGTGATCCCTCTGGACAGGGAGAATCGCGAGCTGAAGGCCTTCAACATCCGTCTGGAGGAGCTGCAGGTCATCGATGTGCACTTCCTGTATGGTTGCCAGGCACCCACCGTCTGCTTCATTTACCAGGTAGAAAGACTGTGTGGCTTGGTGGTTGAACTGATCCTGTTATTCAGTATCTATCATTTGTTTGTGTGATTGCTTTGTGGCTACAGAACAAGCATTAAGATGTAAAAATGTGAGATTGACAACATATCAGTTTGGGTTTCAAGGGTTGTACCGTAAGTCTGTCATATCTGATTTCATGTTTGCATTGCCTCAGGATCCACAGGGGCGCCATGTGAAGACCTATGAAGTGTCCCTAAGAGAGAAGGAGTTTAATAAGGGGCCGTGGAAGCAGGAAAACGTGGAGGCTGAGGCCTCCATGGTCATCCCAGGTCAGGATCTGCACGAGCCCTGTTCCAGTAATCCAAATACTCGTCCACTGCCAACTGAAGAAAATGGAATTGTCCTTACATTCACCTGTGTCAAATCTTGAGATTTGTCTCCACAAAAAGGAAGCTATTGATACGTTTTAAGAAGTGTTCATAAATTGACAATCTCTAAAGTTCAAAAATATTAATCGCAACTAATCAGTTTTTGAGCTTAGTCTGAAACGTTTCGAGTTAAAAATAGTTCCTTACTGAAAGACACTGAGAGCATATTCTAAAAAGGGATATTGAATCAAGTCTCCAATAAGAGCATTCTGCATGGATGATTTAATGTTTTGCTTATCTTGCAGTCCCAGAACCTTTTGGGGGTGCAATTATCATTGGACAAGAATCCATCACTTACCACAATGGAGACAAGTACTTGGCCATTGCACCTCCTACTATCAAGGTAACAACTGCTCATAGGAGTCAGCATCTCTTGTTAGTGAGAGTTGGAACACGATCATCTGTATTAATTGGATGGGTGTATCTTATTCTCTACACTCATTAGTAAGCTTGAGTAGTCAAATGTTTGGACACATTGTCCCTTTAATTTGAATGGGAGGGTGTGTCCGAACTTCCGGGTGTGTCTTAACACTACTGACTGATAGTGTAGGTATCTGAATTTTCTAGAGCTTCAAGTAAAGAACCGGCAGCAAGTCTGCAGCAAGTACAGAACTACCTACAACCTACATGTGTATACCTCATCAGTTGACAATTGTATACATTATCGTTTGTTTAAACATGATGTCTCCACAGCAAAGCACTATTGTGTGCCACAACCGTGTGGACCCTAACGGCTCCCGCTACCTGCTGGGGGACATGGAGGGCCGCCTGTTTATGCTGTTGCTGGAGAAGGAGGAGCTGATGGACGGGGCCGTGGTTCTAAAGGACTTGCGTGTGGAGCTGCTCGGAGAGGTGCTGTTTTCTGTCTCCACCTATTTATTTTGCAAGGATATACACTACCGGTCAAACGTTTGGACACATTTTCCCATTAATTTGAATGGGAAGGTGTCTCCAAACTTTGGACAGGTAGAGTACATTTATATAAATAACACATGACCTGAAGATCAATGCATTGCTGGTTTAGTTCTGTATTAGAGTGAGGTTACAGGTGGATCATCACCTACCGTGTTTGACAGGATTGGCTGTTCTGTTTCCTCCCCAGACCTCCATTGCAGAGTGTCTGACCTATCTGGACAATGGTGTTGTATTTGTTGGCTCAAGACTGGGGGATTCCCAGTTGGTTAAAGTGAGTGAAAAAATGCTGTTTTTTTTGTCTTGTAACTATAAGAAAGTTAAACTCTTGTAAAACCCTCTGCATTTATCAATAATCTACAGTATGTGCTTAAAAATTATGAAAATACTTGTTGGAATGCAGTTCATATTTGAGTCATGGAACTATGCAGCTCACAGACTGTAAACTGCTGTTTTAGGATCTCGACAGGCCTTTCCTAACCTGACTGCTTAACGGTCTCAGGGTGAGGGTTTTAAGATGAGCAGTAGCCCGCTTTTCTGTTGACAAACAAATGAGAACCCGCAGAGATACTGGCACTATTTTACATGTTGTGAGAAGTTCACCTCTTCACATTCACAATCTTCATGATAATGCACGCGTGTCAGCTCAGGGTTTTGTACTGTTTCTCACAGCTCAACGTGGACAGTAACGACCAAGGGTCGTATGTGGCTGTGATGGAGACCTTCACCAACCTGGGTCCCATTGTGGACATGTGTGTGGTGGATCTGGAAAGGCAAGGCCAGGGCCAGGTAAGAACACACTAACATGAGGGTATTTGATCAATTCAAGGCCGAAATTGCTTGACCAATGATCACCGTGCATTGACGATTTGAAGTGCTTTGAAACTTCTTAAATCCAAACATGTCTTTGTGCCCCCCCCCTCCCCCGTTGACAAACAGCACCAATTATTGTTGCGTAAATGAACAGATGTTTTGCCCAAAAGTCATTCGCCACACAGTCTAAAAGTATAAAATACTGTACACTGTTCCACAAGAACACCCAGAAGCTAGCCTAACCCACAATCATTGTTTTTGAAGTGGGAGGCCTTCAAAATCAAAGACTCGAGAGGGTCAATTTTCCATTTTTGCCTGTCTGTGTTAATAATACCCTGGTGGGTAGATAAATCCACTCGCCTACACACACTCTACCGGACTGTGACCCGTTCCCTCTCTTTCTCGCTGTCTTTCTACCTCTCTCTCTCTCTGTCTTTCCTCATTGGTGACCCTACAGTTGGTGACCTGCTCAGGGGCATTTAAAGAAGGTTCTCTCCGGATAATCAGAAACGGAATTGGTATCCACGAGCACGCCAGCATCGACCTGCCTGGAATTAAAGGTCGATACCTCTCTCGAGCGCCTTGATGTTTATAGCTCTTGGATCTGATCTGATCTGTTCTCTCCACTCTCACCAGAATTTTGATGATCAGCAGGGTTTTCTTTTTGTCTGATCTCAGCAGCTCGAAAGAGCAGAGTCGACAGGATTTAACATTGGACACCTCAGTGTTTATTCATTATAGTTTGCACACATGTTTGCTTGTGAGGTTTTAAATCAACCACCATTAAGCATCAGAACACAGTACTCGGATGTGAATTGCCTTGAATGGATCTGGATATTAGCCTACAGTGTTCCTGAGAATAATTGCATTGGATAATGGAACATAAAGGCTTAATGGCTTTATGCAGTTGGTTGGTGAAATTGGTTATACATGTCTTGTATATGTTCTTGCAAATAGCATGTATGGGTCAATCAACCAAGGTTAAGTTCATCAGAAAACTTAAGACTTGTTTTGGACTTGATTTTGAAGCCCCCAGTTTTCTTAATGCTTTGCCTGGCATTCAATTGTGGCAATGAGGTCCAGAGGCTCTTGTTTAATTAGGATGGTTTATTGAATAACTGGACTCCAGGTCCATCCCCATGTTGACTCACTCACCTTGAGCTAAGACTTCTTGATAGGATGTAATTACTCACTTACCCAATCAATGACTTGAGATTGAAGTCAAACTTTTAGACCCAGATGTTCCCCTAGGACCTCGGTTTTGACAAATTGAACATTTGGGTAAAACCAAGGTGCACATATTCTCTTTCTGTTTACCCCTACAGAGAATAATCAGTGATCTATTTTCTCTTTCCGCATACCAATATTTTGTTTTCTGTTCCAGGACTGTGGCCTCTGCGCTCTGAAGCAGGGAGGGAGACTGATGACATGCTGGTGCTGTCTTTCGTTGGACAGACCAGGTGAGATAACTGGCCTCTAGCGCTTGGAACACTTCAAACTCTTCAAATACATCAGTAACAGAGAGGTGTAATGGCCCCATGTTTTGGCATAGTGCAACATGACAAAGCTTACATGAATGTAATCGTGTATGTCTGTGTTATCATGGGTTGGTATTTAAATGTGTTGGCTGAAAAACATAAGGGTGCATAACGAATTTTTTGTGATCGCGTCACCAATATCAGACCTACAGACAAGCTTCCCATCAGATCCCAGTGGCCCAGTTAGCTCCATGACATATTTAGTCCAAAAGCTACAGTAGAAGTGGCGTGATTTGGCACTTGTGCCTGTTGTGACCCGTGGTATTTGTCCTTCCAGAGTGCTGATGCTCAGCGGGGAGGAGGTGGAAGAGACAGAGCTGCCAGGGTTTGTGGACAATCAGCAGACCTTCTACTGTGGTAACGTGGTGCACCAACAGCTTATCCAGGTACACACAACCCTGACAGACAGCTAGGAGTAAAGGAACACTTTGTACCACAGTTATATTCCCAATAGGTCATTGGAATCTCATCATTTATTTCAAGGTGTGCTTTTCCAGTGCTCTGTCATTTGTAGTATTCATAGAGTCCCCTTATGTTGAATATTAACTTGTATGAATTTGTGATGAATTATTCAGTCTTGATTTTTTTTTTTTTTCTTCAATAAAACATACTGCTGATGTTGGCTCATACATGATTTAAAGAGGAAGTCTTGTTTAAGTGCTCTAGTGAAATATTCAAATGTTACTGAGAGGATAAGGTAAAGGACTATGACGAGGTTAAAACTAGGAATATTATTGTTACGGTTTTGATTCTTCTTGATCACTGTGCTGTGATGTTTTTCATGCCATTCCTTAGTTGTCACATTATGTAAGGCAAAATGTTAGCGATATGTAATGGCAGTTTATCATGCTAAAGTGATTACACAGTGTGCATGCACTATTCAACCAGCAGCCTACCAGCTAGTTGATCTGACATCAGTAATGTTGCCACATTACATTTTCAATAGATTTTGCGTGTGTCTGTTTGTCACTCTTTGTGTGGCCCTGTAGATCACATCAGGCTCGGTACGCCTGGTGATGCAGGACAGCAAGGCTCTGGCCAGTGAGTGGAAGGAACCCCAAGGCAGGAACATCAGCGTGGCGGCCTGTAACTCATCCCAGGTGGTGCTGGCTGTGGGCCGGGCCCTCTACTACCTCCAGATCCTCTCTGGGGAGCTCAAACAAATCAGGTACCTGAAGTACCCTGGCGTGTACAGGGACACACTGACACACACATGCACACAGTCACAGGTCCCCCTGCCCATACAGCGGGGAACTACTGCTCTTTGCACTTTGTCCTTCTGTGTCTCTTTCGGTCACATGTTCAGATATTCATAAGTGGTACATGATGCGGCACCTCTCTTTCTCCCTCCAACACAGCATAGACAGGTGACACATAACATATACTATGTTCTCAGGTACATTCTCAAAGTATCTTCCTCTCTCTTTCGCACGCACACAATGATTCAGAAGTAGCCTGTTAAACCCTCCTTTCCCCTCTCACCCCCAACCAGCACCACGGAGATGGAACATGAGGTGGCCTGCCTGGACATCACACCCCTGGGGGAGGGAGGGGAGTCGCCTCTCTGTGCTGTGGGCCTGTGGACAGACATCTCCGCCAGGGTCCTGAAGCTGCCCTGCTTCACTGCCCTGCACAAGGAAATGCTGGGAGGCGGTGAGAGCAGGAGGGGAGGGAGCTCCGACATGGGGCCATTGAGAGTGGGTGTGGAGATGGGCGAAGCTAGAGAACAAAAGTGTTTTCATTTTGAGGGACTGGAATGGAAGGTTTGGGTTTTCAATTAGTCATGTGGTTCAAGTATTTGTGTGTGTGTGTGTGGGCATGCAGAGATCATCCCTCGCTCCATCCTCATGACCACGTTTGAGGGCAGCTACTACCTGCTGTGTGCCCTGGGAGACGGAGCTCTTTTCTATTTTGGCCTCGATCTACAGACAGGTCAGCAACAACAGCTTGATGAACATTTTTGATCTGGTGACCTGGATTTTTCAATTAAGTTGTGCCACCACAGCATCTAATTAAAATATGGCTTTTACTTTTAAACTAAACAATAACTATACACATATGAATAATAACATGTATACAATATGCAGTAATGATAGCAATCAAAGTAGTATGTAGTTGTATTGTGATTGTCCTTCCCACTGTGCACCAGGTGTCCTGAGCGAGCGTAAGAAGGTGACTCTGGGCACCCAGCCCACCATGCTGCGCACCTTCCGCTCTCTCTCCACCTCCAACGTGTTTGCCTGCTCCGACCGGCCCACCGTCATCTACTCCAGCAACCACAAGCTGGTCTTCTCTAATGTCAACCTCAAGGAGGTCAACTACATGTGTCCGCTGAACTCAGAGGGCTACCCTGACAGGTCGGTGGCGTCCGCTAGATGATCGTGCCCACGCTAACTGTAGACACGGCCGAGTCTCTAGAGGCATGAAGTCTAACTCAGTGTCAAACACAATGTCAAAATGGGCACAACATGTATACATTTTTGTTCAAGAACCCAATATAACATGTACAGTCTTATGTGCTTTTTAATTTACCTGGATCAACTTGTGACATCTCATGGTTGTTTTAATGAGATATAGCATTAGGGTTGGCTTGTAATCTGTTTGTGTTCTTCGACAGTCTGGCTCTTGCCAACAACAGCACTCTAACCATCGGCACCATCGACGAGATTCAGAAGCTCCACATTCGCACGGTCCCCCTCTACGAGTCTCCCAGGTCAGTCCACTGGCTAAACCGCCAGGATTTAACAATGGGGCTATGCATGTGCCTTGAACAATTTTCATCAGAGCACTGGTAGAACAATATGACAGAATTCTTTCAAAATTTGAGAACCGTTGCAAATCAATAGCAATCCTGTTGACCTATTCCCTACCCTTGAGTGATGGGTCGTGCGTGTGTGGTTTTCTTCTTTTCCTTTGACACCATTTGTTCCTCCATGTCTGGCCTGTCGACACATCTCCTCCTCTCTACCCTGCTTTGTTTAATGGGATGCTCACCCAGCTGTCTCCTTGTTCCTGTCTCAGGAGGATCTGCTATCAGGAGGTGTCCCAGTGTTTTGGGGTTCTGTCTAGCCGAGTGGAAATGCAGGACGCCAGTGGAACCACCTCAGCAGTTCGCCCCAGCGCCAGCACTCAGGTAGATATTCTAGCTATCCGGTTGCTATGCAAGTGTTCAGTTGGATACACAAGTACATGCGCAATTACGTCAAAGGATAACTTTGACATAGTAAAAGCATGGCTTCTGCCATAGACAAAAGCATAGGATATTCAGGTTTAAAACAAGTCTGACTCAATGACACAACCTTTGATCGCTTAAGGCTACATGCGCTTTGGGAGTCAGGCTACAGTTGGGCTTCTTTTCTGCGGCAATTTACGAAGCAACTCTGCTCACAGTAGGATCATTTGGCTTTCGCGTTAAAAGGAAATTCTGTCCTGACTTGAATAGTGAAGTGAAGTGACGTATTGTCAAGTATGGTTACCCATACTCAAAATTTTACCTCTGCATTTAACCCATCCAAGTGCACACACAGTAGTGAGTAGTGGGCAACCGCACACACACAGTGAACATATACCCGGAGCAGTGGGCAGCTATTGCTCCAGCGCCCGGGGAGCAATTGGGGGTTCGGTGCCTTGCTCAAGGGCACCTCAGTCATGGTATCGAAGGCAGAGAGACGCTGTTTATTCACAATCCCCACCTTCAATTCCTGCCGGTGCGAGAATCGAACCAGCAACTTGAGGGTTACAAGCCCAACTCCCTAACCATTAGACCACGGCACGGAAGAGACTAGGAGTGAGAATGAGAACATTTTCCTCATCCTCATTATTTCAGCAGTAAAGCACAAATCCTTTAAGAACAGCTATGAAAAGTGAAAATTGTACAGAAAAGATTGTAAATTTAAGTTCTCTGGGTTGATGAATATAATATAGGACAAAGGGATCTTTCTCTTTTTGTCTCTGTGTGTTGAGAGATACACACACACACACACACTAGATATTCATGGTTATCGATTTTATTGACCATTTTCATTGAGGTCTTTAAAACAAACCCCCATTCCATAACAACCTGACATGTGAAGACGTATTAGATTAGTACCCAATTACTGTGAAATTACCAAGTCAATGAAGTGAATCGCCAAGTACAAGAAAAAAAGTTCAAGAAAAAAGAAAATCTACATAGTTATTATAGATATATAAGGTGCAGGTGTCTGATACAAATCTCAAGACTGGACTAAGAAAACGGGAAATCAAGGGATTTGAATAGGATCACAAAATAGAAGGATATGATACAATCAGCATAGCCTTCAAGAGCACAAAAGGACACTGCATGCTAGATAGCTTTGGTCTAGGTCTTTAGATAGGGCTCCTAGAAATGGCCTTGACGCTGCTATTTTCCTAATTTGAAGTTGCATGGCGTTATATGCTTGGGTAATATTGTAACCTCTAACCTAAACTAGTGTCACAGGAATTTCCAAGTCACATATTACAAATAACTACCTTATGGCTATGCAGGCATAAGTAAACAGCATAATGTCAGTTTATCAATAATATAAGCAACATAATTTATATATAGGCATAATTGACTCCTGAACGTGAGCGAACTATAACAGGGTATAGATGAAACACTGTTCATCATATTCAGAGCCTTCCAGACAGTATAAAAGTAATGAAGTCATCTTTAGTTGTCTTTAATTCTTGTTAAGTACATACCTCTTCACATGTCTCTTTTCACTTGTGAACATGAGACTAAACACCCCCAGCAATCCTTCATGTTCTCCCAGCCCCAACAGAATTCTCACAACCTAATACCTCTTTCTCTCACCCCTTCTTCCGTACCCACTCCACCTCCCCACCGCCCCAGGCCCTGTCAAGCAGTGTGAGCTCCAGCAAGCTGTTCCCCAGCAGCACCTCCCCCCATGAGACATCCTTTGGAGAGGAAGTGGAGGTTCACAGCCTCCTGGTGGTTGACCAGCATACCTTTGAAGGTGCAGTGATATGGACAAGATAGCTGTGGCTCCTCTAATGCTCAGAACTCTGATCCTTGTCACTTACTGTATCGACATTGGCTTTGTGTCTGTACCTGCCAACAGCTATTGTGCACGTCGTTTCTACACCAATAAACGGCCTTGGTTAATGCAATAAGATGTAAGCAACAAATGAATATGTGCCCTTGTACATTTTTCTGCCAGTCCTCCATGCCCACCAGTTCCTCCAGAGTGAGTATGCCCTCAGCATGGTCTCATGCAGACTGGGCAGAGACCCAGCAGTCTACTTCATTGTTGGCACTGCCATGGTGTACCCTGAGGAGGCTGAGCCCAAGCAGGGCCGGATCATCGTCTTCCACTACACTGATGGTGAGCAGTCCGTTAGCAGGTCCTTTAGATCAAGTGACTTTTTTCTGTTTTTTGGCATTCAGGCCACTATCTCTGTTCCCACGCTGTCTTTCCTTTGATTGTAACTTTTAGTTTCTGCCTCCCTCCCTTCCCCCTGGCTCTTCTGGCTTCCGTAAAGTCCCATCTCACTATTTTAGCCTTGATCATCTCTCCCCTAAGCTGTCTGTCTGTCACTCTGTCCTCGTTGTCTACCCTTCCCCCCCCCTCCCACACGTTTCTGGTCCCATGATACTGGTAAACATGTACGCATCAGTCGAAAACTTCCTTTTCAAAAGGCTTCACAAACGTCAGTTTGATTCTGTGTCAGAGTGGGGTGACGTTATAAATAGCGATTTGAGTCCTGAATGCTGACATTGTGTCCCTTGTGCAGGTAAACTGCAGACGGTGGCAGAGAAGGAGGTGAAGGGAGCAGTATACTCTATGGTGGAGTTCAATGGCAAACTGCTGGCAAGCATCAACAGCACAGTGAGTGGCCTGTTGGTTGATTAAATGTCAAGGGCAAACCTAACACCAAGACATTTACGTTTCACTAGATTGTGGTGAATTACATTTTGATTGGTGAGGGAAAAACCGAGGAGAAACACTTTAAAAGTAGTCCGTTTTTGGGGGGTTCTCATCTCCCACCCTAGACATCTGTTGCCATGAACAGAATCCAGCCACAGGGCACTGAGGAGCTAGAGGGTAGGTGTGTAATTTTGGTTGAAACACGTAGCTTGAGGGAAAGACTCTGGCCTTGTTGCTGAAGTGCTAATGAGGGAACCGCAACATGCTGTTTCGGAGCTATTTCTTGGTGTTCCTTTGGTTAAGAAATAGTAAACCGCAAGATATATTCAGTGTTGTCTCATTTACAGGGTTTCCTAACTTCTGCCTATAAATGAAGGGATTGTGCGAATTCTAACCATGTTCGATAAGTATTTTTAATTCATAAATACTTAAAAACCATGAAAATGGATTATTGTGGCCACTTGTCCTAGTCAAGATATAAAGGAAATCTTTAAACTAATTGTAAAATGTCACTCGCATGCAACAAATGTGCGCTAGAAAGGGCCCTTTCCCTCCTGTTAGACTTAAAAGCAATGAAGTCCCTGCTGGTAACCACAGGAACAAAATACAAAACATCTACAACAAGAGAGTAAACATTGAATTTGCCGTCCACATCATTCTGGAGTGACTAGCCAGCTATGTTCATTGAATTGACTTGTCGACTCCCATTCGATCAATACCCTCGACTGTGTCTGTCTTAGGTGCGTCTGTATGAGTGGACGGCAGAGAAAGAGCTGCGCACTGAGTGCAACCACTATAACAACATCATGGCCCTGTACCTGAAGACTAAAGGAGACTTTATCCTGGTGGGAGACCTGATGAGGTCTGTGCTGCTGCTGGCTTATAAGCCCATGGAGGGCAACTTCGAGGAGGTAAGAAGCACTGACTCTGCTAGCATGTTCCGCTAAATAAGAATTCAGGTCCGATTCAGAGTTTGCTACTGCAGCTAGTTCAGCTGCTTATCTTTCTGGAGGTTTTGGCACACCAGGTTCTTGATCAAGGCCAGCATTCTTAGCAATGGTTGCTAATTGGACCATTTCTGATTTAGTGAAGCGTGGCAGGAATTTAAAAGCAGAGTATAGTCTAAAAAGACATGTTGAAATACAAAGGCTTAATTATCAGCTTGGGACAGTGACAGCTAATGAGATACCAGGGGTTGAGTGATACTGCTGGGTCACTCTTAATTGAGTTGTAACATTTAAAGAATATGCCACAAAGTGATAAATAAAACATATTTAAAGATTAAAATAATTGGTTCAATAATTTAACTATATATAAAATGGCAAAGGTATATACTTAAGTTTATGGGTGCCTTTTAAATACCCTCTAATTAAAGCGGGCAGTCTGCCCTTTTTATCTTGCAGTACAGTCATTGTTCCTTTCTTTTATGACACCTGTGTACTACCATTTCAGATAGCGCGTGATTTCAACCCCAACTGGATGAGCGCCGTCGAGATTCTGGATGATGATAATTTCCTGGGGGCTGAGAACGCCTTCAACTTGTTTGTGTGTCAGAAGGACAGGTGAGGAGAGCAGGCCCATGTCATCCCTCACTAGGAAGCTCAACTCTCTAGCCACAGTCATTTGACCTTTTGAAGTTTTCAAATCACTTTCTTTTGGCATTGTTATTTCTCCTTGCTAGCTTGCAAGTTAATTGTGACACGAACCATATATAGAGCCATGGTGTCTGTTTGGTTTGGTAAAGTGTCTGGATGAGGTTCTGGTTGCTGTCCATGTTCATCATTCTGGTAGACAGTTTAAAGCTTCCCCAGTGAAACACCTCACAAGAGGAGTGATCTCCCGTGGCCCTAACCACCGAATGTCTTTTGCTCACTCTCTCTTCCCTCCCTCCACATCTCTTTGCTGTTCCTTCGTTCCCGTGGGCAGCGCTGCCACCACAGACGAGGAGCGCCAGCACCTGCAGGAGGTGGGCGTGTTTCACCTGGGCGAGTTTGTCAATGTCTTCTCCCACGGCTCACTGGTGCTGCAGAACCTTGGGGAAAGCTCCACCCCCACCCAGGGATCTGTGCTCTTCGGCACAGTCAATGGCATGATCGGTAGGGCACCATTATGATTCACTACAATGTAGAGCACTAAACTGGAGCTGGAAAATATCAGTCTGAGTGGTCTGACTCCACATCACACAGTGATGCTTTCGCTCGTATTTTGGATACGGAAAAAATGCGTGCAAATTGTGTTGAAGCACACGTTCTGTATATAAGCAAAGTAAGTGAATGACTTTGAAGAGGCGTTTGATGGGTTTATGAATCCTTTAGGAAGGGAAAAAAAGGTTTGGTAGAATGATCACCTCATTACATGCTCATTGTACTTCTGTCAGCCCAAAGGTAAGGCAGGAAATCATTGGAGAGGTCAGTGTAATCATTTAGACATGCTTATCTTACCTTTAGCGGAACTGTGCGCAATGTTTCTGCTCTCAAATAAGCTATGATGTATTCCAGTTGAGGGGGAAAGGGCGGCCATTTTAGAGTTTATACTACTCTTGCCCATTGTTCACAAAACTTCACAAATCTGATTTTGTGCCAAAGGTATCCAGCTGTTAAACTAATGGGACAGCCACAGAGGACTAACTCTTTTTTGTTCTGCTTTGTTCTTGTTTGGTGAAAGATGACAGGGGACAAAAGATTAAAGAAAATGTAAATGAAGATTGGTGCAAGATAGATGGACATGGGTGCACTATATAGACTGGGGGGGGCGACAATCGAGAGTGAGAAAAATGCTCTGGTAGCATGACAGAGAGGGGAAAAGGTTAGAGGAAGAGCAATGTTTCTCAGTAGATTATGCATTGTTAACTGCCATGAGACATCTGTACATGACTGACAGCCCTCCACCCTCCCCATGTGCTTTGCAGGTCTGGTCACCTCCCTGTCAGAGGGTTGGTACAGCCTCCTCCTGGATCTGCAGAACCGCCTTAACAAGGTCATCAAGAGTGTGGGCAAGATTGAGCACAGCTTATATCCTTTGATGGGACCCAGGGTGTCCACACACTCACTGTCAAAATGTGCGTGTGCGTGCTCAAGATTCCCCAAATTGAAGGTGTGTTTGCTGTCAGAAGGCTAGTGGTTGTACACTTCAAAACTAAACGCCGGGCCAAACGAGTGCGGACGGGCTTTACGACATGCTGTTATGTGCACAAGGCTAGTCTGTGGGCACTGCCTCTCTCCCAAATGTTTTATTCAACTGCCCATCAAGGTCATCATTACAGGGCAGTAATACTTGAGTACCTTGGATTGCATAATTATGACAGCTTGTCAGTGTGATGGGAATGTCATGTTAGACATGTTATTTTGGCAGCACGCTTTCATAACTGAAAGTAGTGTGAAACTACTTCCTACGACATCCATTACGACTGTGATATGTTCTTTTGCGTGCCATTCTCATAGTTCCCTTTTCTTAAAGCACTGTCTGTGTTAAACCAAATGGTATTTTCCTGTAATACTACTTGTCCTGGACAGCAATCATCTCAAAGCAATTGAGAATGCAAATTGTGTTGTACTGTCATAATCTGCAATGCTATTTGTATTCTGTTTTTGACATGTGCTATCAAAGTTCTGCATTGCCATGGAATGCTCGATAGTGCAATTTTCATCCTGTTCTGTTGTGCAATTGTGTTGGGTTCCTTGACCACGCTGGCACCTGGAGGTCATTCCACACAGAGCGCAAGACTGAGCACGCCACAGGGTTCATCGACGGTGATCTGATTGAGAGCTTCCTTGACCTGGGCCGCGCTAAAATGCAAGAGGTGGTCAGCAGTCTACAGGTAAGAGCAAGCACACATCCAACTCATTCAGTCGCACGTAGCTTCTAGCAGGCTCAAACAACTGGCAGTGTACAGTTGTGTGTATGTAAGTATAGGTTATTTTCCTAAAGGTTTACAAGACTATACGGAGCTTAGCTGCAATGAAGGCTAACAACTTAGGACGCCCCTCTGCCTGAGTTTCAGATTGATGATGGCAGTGGCATGAAGAGAGAGGCGACAGTGGACGAAGTCATCAAGATTGTGGAGGAGTTGACCAGGATTCACTAGCCCCGCCCCTGCACCTGGATGCCCTGTCCCTACACCCGGCCTCCCCAAGGTCAGGCACACCGTGCTGGGGGGAGAGGGGAGAAGCTGATGGCTCTGTAAATAATTATAAATAAAATCCAAGCGTGTGCATGTCCGTCCTTCGAAACTCAATGAATGGACACCTTTTAATATCTTAAGGTGCTATAAACACGCATACAGAATTTGAATTTGAAGACCCCTTTGGACAAGATGGCTGGCAACCTGTAGGCTAACCCAGAGGCAAACAAAGGGATTGGTCAGCGTGTGATTGTAGGTTGGTATGTGCTAATGTCGCAAGACTCCCTATGGATCTTTGTATTAGGCTTTAACTATAGGAAAACCTTTGAGCTCCACCAAAATGTACAATAAAGTTTGGAACAATCACTGTAGTGATAAAAGATGAAAATCTTGAACAGACATTTTCTGAGTAGAACTGTTGGGAGTCTGGTGAACATAATGGCTGAGGAAGAATGGAAGGAAACAATAGATTCTTAGCTTTTTGTCTTTGTCAAGTTCTCCATGTTTCTTTTAAATAAAGTTTGCTTTAGTACCGTGTGCATCGTGTTTCCAACTTTTCGTACTTGACATTCAATAATCCTGTCAATGAAACACTTGAAACACTATTCCATCCACCAACAAGTACATCAGAAGATCGTTTGACATTGCAAGGTTGATTTGACAAAGGATGTTGGCAAACGATTGTACAAGTGATCTTCAACACCAAACTATTCTAAACCTCAATTTAGGAGGCATTGCAGCCATTACCTTTTCAATTTGAGTTGACTGGGTTTACCTTCAAACCTTGGATGAGGTAGGAAGGACAAGGTTATTTTCAGTTCATAAGCAAATGCATTTCATTTCAGTGAAATGAGGGGTTAAGCAATGAATTACCAATATTTTATTTTGCACGTAACCTTACGAAATAGACAAATGGTTGTCATCCTGTAACTGTATCTCTGTCTTTAAAGTATCCAGTATAATCCTAGAAGTAAGATGTGTTCGACTGGTATGCAGTTGCTGAAGAGTTGTTAGGTCATTAGCTTTAGCTATGCCTTTTGCTGAATAATGTGCTGTTGCAACCAAGAGGTTTTGCACAAACAGCTATTACTTTGCCAGCACTGTATGAAACAATAGACATAGATAGAGCTACAGAATAAACTACATAATGGTTATGATTGCATACAACCACCGCCAGGTTTCTCGGAAAATCAGTCAACACTGTTTTATCAGCTATGCAGACGTTCCAGCGGCTGCTTCAGAGACAACGCGATGGGATCGAAAGGTGAGAATGAGCGCAGCACAGGTATGTTTTATTGATCAAGAGCGGGAAGGGAGAAATCTTGCCAACATGGGTATGAATTATGAATCAGATGAGTGAAGGAGGAAAGAGGTCTACAGAAGGGGATGAACTGAAGAAGCAATAGATATGGGTCTCTTGGAAATGTAAGGCTCTGTCCTCAAACACGAGAAGGGAGGAGTCAGAACACGTTTCCGAAATAGCCTAGGTTATTTATGGTCTAATATAGTCATAAAATAGGCCTACGTGATTTGTCTTCACTGAAACCAGATATCTGGGTAGCCTAGAGAATGCTAGGTTGCTGGCTTTAATGGTCTGCAAAGCCTAGAAATAGGCAGCATCCCAATTAGTGCTAATTAGTTTATCTAATGCTAATTTCACTTGAAATGCCCTGTAGCCAACCTCTCCACCCGGTCCCGATGAACATGAGCGCTACATCAACCTGTATTCCCTTAATTATAATCTAATTCATGAGTTTGTTGTCTGTAGACTCACTACGCTGGGTGTTTGAACCACTTGGTTGAAAGTCATCATGCCATTTCCAACAACTGATCGGTTTTGGCTGTCTGATTTCAGATAAAGATGAGTTGTAAGTGTCCATTGCCGACATATTAAAACACATAGCCTATTGCCAACATTTTAGGAAATGCATATCAACTCAATCGAGTGGAGCCTAATTAAGAACGGTGTGGCTAATTTGCAGCCAGTGTTAAACCATATTAATTTGATCAGTTAACACTACTCCGGAAGATCACAGTTCTGTTTGTCAGGCTTGGTAAATAGAAGTAATGGAATTACTTAGTACTGCTAAATGTATTGGCAAAGTATATCTAGGTTACAGAGTAGAGTTTCTGTTCAATGTATAATAAAGTGAAAAGTTTGAGATGACTAAAAATCTGACTTTTAAAGAAACTGAATCACAAAGGTGATGAATGTGAATGGTCTAAATAGCTCAGGATAATAAGAATTTATCATAATCAAAAAAAGGAATTTCTTGCTACCTTGAAGGCTAAGTTTGCAAAGAAACCTTTATTATGTTCAGAAAAATAATGCAATATCCATACACAAACATCAAGGTGAACTGCGCGCCACACACCTGCGGTGGATTGGCGGTACACTTCTCATGAACTGAATTATACTCGGTCAAGATTCTTGTTATGCGCCAAAACATTTAATCAACACCACACCAGTCAGAACCATGCACACATACTTGCATGGTGCTTTTCTTCCTTTTTTTTTAAACACTTACAAATCATAACGTTTTCAAAATAAATAAAATGTATATATCTTTAAGAAAAGGAATTACATTTCTATATATGTTCGTAATCCTGTATGTTGATCACAAAACTGAATGTACAATCTTACATAGAGTAGCCTACTGTATATCTCAGCCCAATAATTACATTGACTTAGTGTTGCTGCTTAACATTTACAGAAATGTTGTGGACTGGTGACATGTGGGTTGGTCGGCAAGGCAACAAATTGAATGTCACAGAGTACACCAGGGTCGGGGAAAAACAGTCTTTGGAAGGAAAAGGGTCGGTCTATCTCCCACCTTAAGATCAATCCAAATGTATTTTATGACAAAGTTTTAGGCATAGAAGGTTTCCACTTTCACAGCCTGGCAGAACATGGTCATTGAGAATACCAATCCGAGAATCTGTAAAGATGAAACAGATTACAAATACATACCAAATTCCATTAGAGACAAATAATCTGTATGATGGACATCGTATCACCCATCACTTCTGATGTTGAACAGTCCTGATTTTAATGTAGCTGCTGTATTACTCTTGTTTTGTACCTGAGTAAGGGCAGTACACAGAGCAAATATCCAAAGTGCCACCAGGTTTTCGTTTAGCCAATCCTTCACTCGCTCATAACATGGCTGCAGAGATACAGAAAAGAATACATCATATCATAGATACAATTAAAATATGTTATCTTTTCTTCAAAACAGAAGGTTTCAAAGTACCCAAGTTGTTCAATAATGATTAGGTTGTATGGGTAGTTTAATACTACAATTATCACAAAACTACAAGTATACACAACATTTTGACTTGCATAGCACTTGCTTAGCTGAATGTTCCACCAATTAAACCAATGAAGTCTTTTGTATGAAAACCTAATCATTTTAATATCTATTTTTATTTATCTGTTTTTTGTTGGTATCTATGTTCTTGAAGAAGATGGCTCTTGACTAGGATTTCTGTATTTCATTCATTGTATGGTGTCTTCTCCTCCCCCTTGTCAGTGTTTGCACTCACGATGAGGAGTAACTTGCACGGTACTACAGCAGTGCATTGGGACATGATTTCAACAAGAAAACAAGCTGGATTTTTCATGGTCAAAAGTGGATTTCAAGCCCCTCCTCTGAGCCCTTCTGTCAGCAAACAGTTTACTGAACAGCCCAAATTATTAATGACCTTAATTGAACTTCCATGGACCGTTGAAGATCATGAGGAAAGGATTATTATTAATAAGATTCTTAAAATTGAATATATATATAATATATATATAGTATATATATATATTTGTCTTGACTTCATGTTGAAAGAGAATACATTTCCCAAGGAGCTAAAATCTTGTGATATGTTGTGTTGCCATAGAAAGCAATGTGAGTGTCAAAATATGACCTAGACAAAAGTGTTTAGCTTTGACATCCAGGTTCCAAAACACAGACTCAAAGCCTGTGAACACTTGATATCTGCCCAGCCTCGCCAGTTTGTTTTTTTTGAGGATGAATTTAGACAGATATTGAAATATTTCTCATCCTCACTGCCTTAGAAAAGCCTTCCACAATTTCTCACCAAATGAATAGGCTTGCATGTATTTATTTCCCCACCCCCTACTGTTGCCATAATTCTGGCACAGAACCAAATATGAAAAACAAGCTCTGTAGAAACAGTTGTTGGCCCAAACAAGTTTCCTTGGCTCTATGCTGCAAAAACTGCATTTTTCAATGTGTGCGTGTATGTGTGTGTGTGTGTGTGTGTGTGTGTGTGTGTGTGTGTGTGTGTGTGTGTGTGTGTGTGTGTGTACTTACTGCAGTCCACCAGGTCCCTGGGTTGTCCAGACCACAGTTGTCACTGTACTCCAGGCAGCAGGAGTCTGGCACACGCGTGGCATTATATACCTCAAACCAATCTGTATGATTGGTTACACCACAACACCGGAACTGCAAAACAGATAGATACAACATCTTAAGGACATTGGATTGAAAAAAACTAGAAATTTCACATACAATCTCTATCTTAGTCTGGATTTCAAGCAAATAACATATACTGTCCCAGAGTCCATGCACACACAACCACTCCAACTGTTTCTCTCCCTTTATTTTATTTTCCCTCCGTGTTTATTTTCAATTTGTTCTCTCAATTTCTCTCTCACATATACACATACCTCTGCGCCATCACAGTCCTTTATCACAAGTAACAACCAGTCATCACAATCACCGTGTGATGTCAAAGTAGTCCACTCTATCATGATACAACCCCACAGCATGGAATCAGTGTTTGATGTTTCCAACAACTTTCACCACAACCGTTCTGTTGCATTTGCTCAATCCAAATCTTTTTCCTCACCTTGTGTTTACTTTGGTGTGGTGAATTTTGAATATGAATAATACAAAGGGAAAAGCAACATCAAAGTGAGGTAGTAAACAAAATTTGATAATTGGAGGGAGATTGAAATTATAATTTGTATTAATTTCTGCGCTCCTTCGTCATCTTTTGGTAGCCTATTTTAAAACCCAAAGCTTCACACTGAATCTGATTATCTTGCATCGCTTGGTGGTAGAAGTAAAGTCCACTTGGTGGTAGAAGTAAACATGTAATCAGACTTTGATCTAAAAATACATTTATATGCAACCTTCTAAACCCAAGCTTTCTAATTTACCAACTTTAATAATTTACCACCAGGGGGCACTTTAAGTAGCACATGCGGCATAATAATGTGTGCAAGCATGATTAGTTTACATCTGAAAAATAATTTTTCACACATTTAATGACAGGATGTGAAAACTCTCCAGTCTGACCTTCTCTTTGAATGCATGATTTGATACTGAGCTGAGGAGAAAGGACATGAGGCTGGTCTTATGAGAGGTAAAAACCTAGCCTGTCTACAGGCTCCTTACATCCGTTTGTACAATCATCCAGGCATTAGTCAAGCCCACGTTCCCCTCAGTGCCAAAGAGCTGGAGCCCTCTCTTCAGATCCCTCTGGGCATAGTGGTCAATCTGAACAAGGCAGACAAGGAGAGAGGAATCAAAGAAAATATATACATTAAAGTCTTCTACGAACCCCTCACAGGCTACTTTTTGCTCCTTCATATCTTGGCCCAGTTTGAGAATAAACTGTACATCTTTAGTCTTGGTAGTGATTTTAAAATAAAAAATACAACCTTCGTTCTGTTCTTCCTTTCTTTTACACATTTGAAAAGTGCCAGATTTAATTAACAGATATGAGTAACAACTGTTGAAACAGTTGCCATGTTAGTGATGGTGCCCAAGGGAACTAGAGCAGTATGGATTGTCATACGTTTCTTGTGACTTGTCTCCATTTGAACTACATTTAATCGAATTTTGTAGCGCAACACACATGTATGTGCAGATATATTGATGAGTTTAACAAACATGGAATAGAATGGTAAACATCCACATGTAGGACATTTGCATTGACATGATGACAAATTACCATTATCTTTATCGAACCAACTGTAACAAATATATTATTTTACCAACAAGAAGAAAAAGAAACAGCTTTTCCCCCTTTCTCTATCTCAATCTCTTTCAAACACACTCAAACACACACACACTATTGTGCACCATTTCACTTTACTCACATATTGGCAACGTCAACAACTCATTGATCTTAATGACTTCCATTGACTAAGAATCCTCTTCTCAACACTGGGACTGAATAATGCAGTCCTTAAGCCTGGTTCAGTAGAATCAACCTAGAGGAGTAACTATACCTGTCAACCCTGCTGTCAGACTCCCTTGTCGGTCTGGTTGTTTTCTAGATGCAGTGCATCTGGGTACAATTATGTGAAAGGGAATTTCCAATCCCTACATTACATTACATTTGAAAACTAAATAAAACGGTAATCATACACGTCTTTGAAGTATCCCAATTCTGTTATCATATTCATAGCACTATTTTAAGAACACTATTATTAGACAAATAACCCAGTAATCCTTTTTACAACTTTAGAGAGCACAAATCTCTAATAGCTCTTGTTCCCCTGTCTACACCAGTTTCTCATTCGCAACTGCAGTGGCCCTCAAATTCAGCAGGCAACATGAGAATGAACAATCAATTATTCAGAATGAGAGAAGGGTATATGGAAAGGGGGGATTTTAGGAGAGAGTTCTAAGGGGTGAGATGGATAGAATGAAAGAGAGAGAGAGAGAGCACACAAGGGAGATGAGGGGAACAGATGGTACAACACAAAAGACACATAAGAGATGAAAACAAACCTAGCTGAATAATTCACCCCTGTGTGGAAACTGCTGCCATCTCAAACTGTACCAAATAATGTACATTAAAGAGACCTTATCACTGATTAAAAAGCATTTGCATGAAAGTATTGGTATAAAGGGAGAAGAAAGAGCTGATGAAAAGAAGAAGGACCATATTTGAAGAGAAGCAGTCAATTCAGCCACCCACATGTTATGTTTTCATCCATAAATGGGAATGAATACAAGTCTAGAAATAAGTTGCATGGGACAAATTAAAAATACTGTGGAAAAATAAAGCACATCCCGTTGGATTCCCCTTTGAGCACATGGATTAATACCATCAGTTTGCTTAATTAGCCCAGATGCAGCTAACACGCCTTAAACATGTCTTCATTAGTCAACTATCCAGCCTCTTTTGACATTAGTTTTTCCAACTGTAATGGGATGTTTTTTAAACCTTAACTATCTGAAGACAATTATTTAAATAATTACATTACATGATCAATTATCCTTGTCCTTGTTCGTTGACCCATAAATCCACAATATGTTGGTTTTTGTTGAATCAAAATACTATTTAATTCAAGGTTTAATACTCTTTGGGTTTGTAGTTATAGTAGTATCTTTATCATGCTGCAAGTTTTATCAATGATAAACCTTTTATTGTCATCAGCACATTGAAAGTTCTTATTACCAAATTTTAGAAAGCAATTTAAACTAAACCAATCACTTACAAAATGTAAAGATATTCAGAAAATAACTATCTTTTTTCATTGATTTTTTGCTCAGTCTTTCAATTAAAGGTGATTCACAAGCCGAATCACAAATACATTTCTTTGCAACATAAGTGCATCTCCAGTCTGAGGTCTCAGACTCAAGTTTCCTTCTTGATAGTGACAGCAATCAAACTGCTTGATTTATACACCTACAGGTAGATTACCTTTATTCATGGTAACCTTCAAAAGCATGATTTCAATCAAATGTACAAAATTGCTTTGCTATTTTAATGCATTACCATTTGTGCTTGGCTCTGTGGTTTCCATACCAGATAAAGTCCACACCATTGATTGACACATTTCACTCTTCTGAAGCTCAGAGGTATAAAAGTGTCTGAATAAAGGCTTTAAACAAGCACCACTTTACTCCTGAAACTGAGTTTGCATATAGAGTTGATTTTGAAAATGTAAATAACTTACCATGACTCTGACAAAAGCCACTTAATTACAATCAGGGGGTCATGACTATTTCATATAATCACCATGTCAAGTACTAATTGACGGCGCTTTGGCCAATTAGCAAAGTACACTGCTCTTTTTCATTCTGTATGGGTCTGTAATTGAATAGCCCATACTGTAAGAAACCATCTTGCAAGCCTGCTTGGTGAGTAATAGTACTGTTACACATAATGCTTCAATAGTCCTCTCCAACAATTCAGCAACACAGGAAATATGAACAACAGCCAGAGACCCAAATAGGCCCAAAATTGGTGACATTCTTGTCCCACTTTGTCTAAAATTGCTAACTGTGAGAGTAGTCAAAATAGGGTCCCTTTGTGTTGCATTTCCTCCTTTAGTCACAGTTCACTTAATATCATATGTTTATTCAAATGCATTCATATTTATTCATAGTTATTCATAGGAATTCTTACACGTATCCTCTCTGCGATTTTCCCGTCACTGTTTTGCTATACCAGACTGTGATGTGATGTTGTGATCTTAACTGATTGTGATATTGAATTGTAACACTCACCATAGTTCCTTGTACGTTTAGTCTCCAAATTGATTAGCCTTTTGTTAATTAACTTTAATGACACAGCTTTCATTACACAAAAATAAATGCTAAATGCTTATTTCAATGACAAAACTACAAAAACAAACATGTATTAGGACCATTCAGATTATTATAATGTTTATGTTAGTTTTATGTAATGGGCATAGTGATCTGAATCATCACCATTAGCAATAAAACAGTTCTACCGTTTCTACAGTTTTTGTAACAATAAAATAGAAACAATGTTATCAGAAAGGGGTAACACAACCCTGATATTATAGGTTTTTTCCAGATTACAGATAAAAAGGTTTCTGAGATTTAACAAATGGGGTGGTTGTTGATGTCAAATCTGATTCAAGGGAGTAGAGCGAAGCAGAGTAGGCTGAGGATAAAATACATTGTGATGTTATACATTTCTGTTGTGCAGAACCTTTTTATCTCCACAGTTTCACAGGAAAGCACGCCCATTGCCACAAGACAAACAACCCAGTCTCCAACCAAGTCATGACACTGTAGCTAACTGCCCATTTCTATTTCCATGCCCAATTTAAAATGATGATTTATAGGGAAACAAGAGGGAAGATGGGGTTGCGGTGTACAAGCTGTCACTCACTATTGTGTGGCACTCAACTGGGTGATGCTTGGCTGACCAGAACAGGTGTAGAAGCTATCTAAGAACACTTTACAGAGAAGGGATGAGACATGGCAGAAATCCTCTTTGGTGTAAGTATATGCCATTTAAAAGACAGAAGGGAACAGTCAGGGAGACAAGGTTGTCATTTAGACAAGGCTCCTATCTACAGCTCAATCGTTCTACTGGTAACTGTTTTGTTACATCACTATGACCTTACCTTCACCTACTCATTAGGACCCATCCATTTTCAGAGGGAAGAGAGGTCAGGTGTCACTCCTCACAGCCAGCCAGACATTACAAATGCCCACAGTAATGTAGTATATTAGTCTCAATGGTAGCCTTGCACCTTAGGAAACCTTGTTCAGAGAATACAAAATTACAATAGATCCACTTTCATCTAACACCTAAGATGCAATACACTATGATTGTGTTATACTCCTCATATACAGGCTATGTTGGAGGGTATTGTGAAAGCAATAAAGACAGACAGTATCCCATGAACAAAACACATTCATCCCAAGCCATGGTAGGTGGCTGAGGTGACTGTAATTTAACTTAACTTATTTTGTAAACTTGATTAGATTTTTAGTGATCACATTTTGAGAACTTTAATGTAGTAATGCAATAACAAATAAACATACTATTTTACAGTAAAGCAACCACTAAAAGATCTTATTTGTCATTCATAGATTATAAAGTTCTGAATAGAACAAAGTTTAAATTACAGTGACATGAAAGTGGATCTTGATGTGTCACTGTGTGAAAGTGCTTTTATAGTTTGAATAAACTTTGTAGTATCAAATACTATACTATGTTCCCTGTGAAAACATAACCCCAGCATGTTAAGTACAAAATAACATGTTTCCATACTCTTTGAGTACCTCAGTGGGAGAAAAAATCCATTATGGTGTATCAGAGTGCAACAGATTGAGAGCAACCAGCCTCTGGTGGTATTACTGTGATCAATGCCAGACTGATGCCAAGAACTGGAGTGGGGTTAGAAGGAGATGGCACAGACATAGCTGTACAACTGCCATAGAGGGTTGCCGCTGGTTCTGTGAGTGTATGTATGCGTGTGTGTCTGTATGCATATGTGTGTGCACTTGTATGTGTCTTTGTGTATGTTCAGGCTTGTGTGCATGTGTAGGTTTGTGTATGTGTAAGTGTGTGCGTCTGTATGTGTGTGCTTGTGTCATGAGACAGCTGCTGGAAATCCAGACCAACAGTTAAGCAGAAGAAGTCTGGTACACCAAGACTGCAAGTAGGATAATATTGTAGAAGCCGGATGTTTCCTGAAATAAGCATTGGGATAGAATTACCATTCCTATATCGTGACCTTCATCATTTGGGGATTTGGCGGTGGGGGGTGGGGCTCACTGTTCACAAATCTTTGGTAATGGGTGTAAAGGCTAAACTGCCTGACTGAAAACCCTTTCTTGGAAGTAAAAGGTAATGGTGCAGTGTAATTATGTTCTTTTGTGTTTTTAAAACCTGCACATCCTGATGTGGTAAAAATAACTCCCTTCCAAAGTACTGTTCACACCTGCCAAGTTACAAAGGTTCCTTTTTTCGGTCAGACTGGCATCCACACTTGAATTTAAGATGATCGCTATCTGAAATCCAGTCCAGAATAAATTACACAAGCCTCCATAAATAACAGAATAGAACATGAACAACACACACTTTAGCCATTGGCACATTATCTCTCTGACGAGTGAGAGTTCTGTGGTTTGAGAATTCACAGACTCTCTATTGGTCCTCCAACTGTGCAGTTCCTGCATGTCAACCTGACGTGCTCATTTACCCTCTTCTTAACAGTTATTTCAACTGTCTTATTTTCCATTTTTAATCAATGTGCTCATTAAGAACAGATTTAGACTGGCCAATTCAGACTATGTGTCTGTGTGTTTGAAGAGGTTGTGTGTGTGTGTGTGTGTGGGGGGGGGGGTAGTGTGGGGCATGATTCCATGCAATATATTGGAATACAGATCCAGAGAGACTCTGAGTCCTCAGTGTTGATGACATTTATAGCAGTGAAAGAGAACAGAGCCTATTGGCTGGGGGCCCAGGAGACAGCGCCAATTCAGCAACACTCATAGGATTACACACCAAGACACAGCCTGCAAAGGAAGTGCAGAATGGCTTTCTGCTTCCAATTGAGGGTGCATGGGTATTACATAATGCCAGATAAAAGACAACACAAAGTACAACGCTACGGTGTCAAAGCGAATGCACTAAACAAGGACGGGGAGATATCAAACATAGAGGCCTGGTGTTTTCAAAGAGAGACAAGGTTGTACAAACACTGGTGGACTTGGCCTCAGACCTTGGGGAACAAAAATCCCAATTCATGCATAATGGAGCATGTGGTCAATACATTAGCGGACAACTTGTCATGGGAGCTTAAGATGGATACAATTTGCAATGCCTTGAGTTTTATCATTAATCTCCTGAAAAATGCTCTGATACACAAACACTTACATATTAATATTGAAATACCTTCTTTGGGTTTTCAACTTGACTTGTTTATTTCTCAGGGAAAACATTTGAAGCGGATTTACAACCCACATTTTTACTAACCTACTAACCATCTAAAATAAACAAATTTAGAACGTCAACTACCCTAGTAAAATAACAGAAAATGCTTCCACTGTGTTTTCTATATTGAATGAAAATATTTTTTTATTTAAAAAAATAACAGTATGGTGATAGAATTGTGAGCAATAAACATACCTGATCTCGGTAGATAAAGAAGAGCATGATGGACAGTGTCTCCAGTAAGAAGATGAGGACAAGAAGGATGAAGAACTGTGGGGGAATGGAGACAGAGAGAACAAAGTATTTATGGGTGCAATTTATCAGGCGCCAGGGAAGAGAGCTCCTCCAGGGTGACACCACCTGTCTGTGAAGGATAAAGTGCAACGCAACAGCAGAGAAGAGAGGCAGACAGCTAGAAAGGCCTACAGTGTCAGACAGAGAGTGGTGCAGTAAGACAAGAGATCCTAGACCCTTGCTTCTCTCCATTTTGGTGCTTATGATTGACAGCCCAGAGAGAGCATGGCTATATAACAATTCTTTCAAGTTACCATGGTTGGAATGTAACAACAGAACATCTACTTTAGGCTCCATTATAGCTCCCAACAACACACACATACACCCACCCACCCATGCTGACGACCCATGTGAGCAATTGAGACAGTTAGCTGACTAATCCATCAAGCACACTGTGAAAACTCTCACCCCTTACACAAGGGAGCACCTGTCCTCTTCACTGTCATTGAACTGCGGTAGCAAAAGGAGAATTGAGAGAAAGAGAAATGTGAAGTAAGATTGAGGGAAGCATAACTCTAGAGGCCTTACAGCAATAAGAGCAATAATCAAAAGGTGATAGAGAAGGAGAGTGACAAAGAGAAAGGTGGACAGTGTTGGTTGCTGCATTAACACCAAATCCTTCTCTTGTGAGAGAGCTATCCAGATATGTGATTTGTGATTTGGCAGTGATACAGGCATCAAGATGCAGTGGTCTATTTACCCTCAATGCCTCTCAGCAGCCACAATGCATGAAGGACTGACAATGCATTAGTCATCAACAATAGAAAGGTGTGAAAGATCTCTTTGAAAGCAACCAACACAGTCCTTTATTCATCTGTCTGCAATTCAAAGGTCTGTCCCCACTGTTTTTTGATATGTGCCTGAGTTTTTCGTTATGCTTTGCAGTTCAGTAACCATGTTGACAAACATGTCAAGTAAATAAGTGAAATACTGGGGAGGAGGATAGACACAAAGAAACCAATTGGAGCCATATCTATATTTAACTTACATACTTTCCTTCCAGATTTTATGGTGAACTTTTGGTTTGTTGTGTATGTGTACCCTGTTGTGAGTTTTTACTCATTCTTTCTCATAGGCCACATTACTGAAGTCAGTTTATTATGATGTCAACTAAACTAAAAATCATAGGACTTGTCTCTGAACTATTGAAGCACAACCTATAGGGGCGGGGACAAAAATACAGAATAAAATAATATTAGACGCAAATTGCCTCATGCAAAGTAAACATTTAATGCGGGTCAGTTAAGTATATTTCAAAATTAATCAAGCACTCATGACAAGATTTTAGCTCTTGATGTTTTGCCTCAAGAAATAAACATATTTCAAGAGATTTAAGGTGTATAATGATAGTCATAGGAAAATATTTGGAAATCCTAGACAATGGCATTCATACATAAGGTTAATAATATGGTGAACCCACAAAATGAAAGGAAATTTAAAACTGAAATTGAACTGCATGGGATATGTGTTGCTACACTGAGATGAAAGACAATCAGTTGTCAATTATAAATGCAATAATTAGATGGAAATAATGCTGACTGCCAGGGGATTCTTCCTTCAAAAAGTCTCAATCAGACTTAATTATACAAATTTGTCAACAATAATTTTTCTGTAAATCCTTGAAAGAGATCCACATCAAAATCAAACTGTGAGAGCTTATGAGGACTAAATTGATCAACATCCATAGTAGTTACATTTACACAAATAAATCAAACTAAAATGTTCATGCAATAAATGTCCAATCCCATGCCAATGTCAAGGCCATGTATTCACAGTGTTTGTTATGCATTTCTGTGTGACACATTGTTATGACTGGCACTGAAAATATGTACGAGCCCACGCAAAAACTGTTAAGTAATTAGATGTGTTGTTCAAACAACATACTGTATACTTATTTGCGTTAGTGTGTGGGAGCACATCAGTGTGCACGCGCATCAGCATTTGTGTCGGTTTGCTTTTATGTTTGTGTGTGTAGGGTGGGTGGTTAAACAGTCTTCACACGCACACACAAACAACTGTGTGTGTTATGACTCGTAGTGCACAATTTGCTGCTATTCCAATTAATCTGAGCTCAATCCCTTGGTAGGAGAAAGTGCCATGGGATGAGGCTCCATCATAGCCCTGGTGTCTAGATTGATTTCCCTCACAAGTCACCCCCTGCTTAGGAATTCTACTTTTAGCTGTGCCTCTTTGTCCATAGATACACACCAACACTGTGGATGACGTGCGGCGTGGACAGTTCAGCGCAGTTGGACGTTGCCTCTCAAATCAATGGCATTTGGACTCCAGCAGGTTGGGACAGCTTGCAAACACACGAGGGAGCACTGCCAGGAGAAATAACTCCACAGGTATTTAATTCTTGCTGTGTCACCAGATTTTCTTTCCTTTCAGCTGGCCTGATTCTATTCTGTCACTCTTAAATTTTGTTATTGCATGTCTACTTTTCTGAAAATAATGTTTTTGTCTAAGCAGTTAGTAGAAACTAGAAATAGTCTGATAAAGGTGAAGGGTAATGGATTCAGAACCATCTCGACCCATTTTCCCATTTTCGACTGCTTTATAGATCTTCAATAATACAAATACGATCAACAGAATTTTTTGTCATATTCTGTTGACAAGCCATAAACAATGCAAAAGTATTCAGCTCTCTTGTTGTTAATATAACATTCTTAAGACAATCCTTCCATGACCCTGTGTTAAATTAAACGTAATAACCTACCATACAGGGAGGAATGTGTCTTTTTGTCTCAGTTAATTATTAATTGGAAATAAAAGCATTCTGAAGACAACACTAAAACTTGAAGATATGTTGGTAGGTAAGAGATGCATTATTTAGAGTCCTGGATAAACACGTCATATGTAGACATACTAAAAGCACATACCAGGTGTTCACACTAACCTAATGTTTGAACATCTCAACTGCTTGAATATCTCTCTCCCCAGCCTTCAATCAAATAATTCTTTTTTGAAACAAAGGTTTTTGAGATTTTCATTGTCGTTCACAATGATCTTCCATTAAGTTTTATACTGTACGTGCCACCCTGTATAGAGTGGTTGGCTCATTATATTGGCACAGCAGTCTGTGCCTTAGAGGGGCCCCTGGGACACGTCATGACAACTGCTAATGACGGGCGCATGGTCTTGCGATTCCTTTTTATGACTATCCTGCTAAATAATTGCAACCCCTGCTGTGCTGTTTCAACAAAAATGTTTGGATTCGATTTCATTCTTTGCAGTGTTTTTATGCAGCGTCTCTAATGAACACATGTTTGCCAACTGTTTGGTGATCTGCATTCAAAGACATCTATTTAAGGTGTGTTGTGTGTGTTTTGTGTTACTCTCTGTTCATGGTTGGCTGTGGCATGAGATGTAAGCGAGTCTCTGACTTGTTTAAGAATCAGGACAGTGTTTGAAGATTCAAGTGAAGATCTGATTAATGGATAAAGATCTTGTTTTCCAAACTTTTTCCCAGCCTACGGGATAAAAAGTTTTAAAAAATGGATGTTCATGCTCCAATTGTGAAACGACTTACATTTTCTACATTAACAGTGAATTTATACACTTTTGCGCATTTACATTATAATTACTTCATGAATGTGTACTAACAGCTTTAAGGCATAACTTGTCTAGTTAGTGTGACTAATGGTTAATTATTTTGTTGTGGATGCAAGTAGATCAGTCATGGGGTATTATGTGATCTTATGTAAATAAGATCCATACTGTTTATCTTTAAGCTACATTCTTAAAATAACAGAAAAGTTACATTTGTAAAAAAGTTACATTACTTCAAGTTGATGATGATACAGGTGTTAGCATGGCAGATACTTACACTCAATAACAGAGGACGGCTTTCTTTGACAGCGCCGACGCAGCCAAGGCACCCAATCACCATAATAATCGTCCCCACTGCAATCAAGAGATTGGCTGCAGACAGGGAGGGGAGGGATGATGAGAGGGTGGCAAAGTTCCCCTGGGTCACCGACAGCCACACGCCCACTCCGAGTATTCCACAACCCCCCAACTAAGGCAGGATAAAGACAGGAAGAGAGGCAAAGAGGGAGAAAGAAAGGAAGAAAAAAGAAGAAATGCAGAATTCAACAAACTAACCCAACACAAAATGTAGTTCATATCTAAAATGTGCCAAATTGTAAACCAATCACTTCTTTCTAACACGCAAACACACAGACACTCCCCAGGCGCTCCCTAGGACCCATATCTGCTCCACATACACATAACAAGTACTTTGAGATTTTCATAAGTAAATACGTGATTATTATTTTCCCCTTCTCTCTTGTCTAATCCCAAATGTAACACAATGCTAGATCCCTCTTAATGAACTCTTGAGCTGAAAGTAGGGCATGGCAGGAAATAAACCACATCTTAATGGAGGCATTGTGTTCCCAAAATTATTAGACAGGGTTTGGGTTGTGAGGATGTTCTGAGAAGCCGGCCACTCAGTCTCCCACTGTAACCCCTGTTCCCTCTTTAGAGTACACAGCAGGGGAATGGTGCTCTGACAGGAAGAGGGGGGGGAGAACGAGAGATGAGGAGAGCTGATGAGACTGAGATAAAAGGAGCATTAGAGATGGATGAGAGTTGGAAGAGAGATGACAGCGTAGCACGCTCTCTTGTACAGATATTGTGTTATTTTTCCAATAGTTTGATGCTTTGCTCATGAAAATCCACTTTCAAATGATCAGGAATTTGTCTGTTCTTTAACTGTTCAAAACTTAACACCACAACAACAGGAAGTACCAGAGAATGCCAACACTTTCACTCAAGTCTTACACTTCTACAGTGGTGCTCCTAACACCTCTCTACAAAGACCCATCAGTTACAACAATGTTCACAAACAGTCTGATATGGAGTATAGCAATCTGTAGCCTGCTGACTGAAAGTTATTGGTTGACCTAGAAACAAGTTTGATTGACAAGTCCCTTGAATCACAGCTTAGTCTGGACACACAATCTACTATTCTGCTACAGTGTTGACAATGGGGAGGGAGAGTGGGTAAGAATGTACTGTGTTACTGTGTATAAATACTGTGGATGCCAACAAAGAAGTGTCCAGATTTGGGTCCAATGTTCTTGACTAATCAGTGCAAGTGCAGGCTAACTCTGATATTTTTCACAGGGTACGTGTTGAAAAGAAACACTCCAATGTCTGTGATTCTCTGACAACAGGTGTAGGAAACTGACAGTAATAATTTGTCTTTGTAGGCCACAAAATACTTATGCTCATAAATTGTGTATTGCTACATTGCTAAGAAGTCATGGTCTAACATATTGTTACGATACATGTATCACACAGTATGTGCATGTTATGTGTATTGATTATTTGTTTGACGTTTAAGTGGTAAAAAAACAAGTACCTGAGAACACATGGTACATATGTATGTTGTCCCCATAGTCTAAGCCTTAACTGAGAGGAACAAAGTAAGGGGTAGAGAGATGTGCAGATCAGACAACTCTGACAGCTCCAGTGAGATAAGGGAAGAAAGAATAGAGTCTCTGGAGAGTTTTTCGAAGAGCTGTCTTGTCGTACCTCCTTGAAAAAGACTAGCCTAGACTTTTCCCCTTACATGGTTCACTGAACAACAGGCACTCTCTCTCCGTCTTATTAGTTTCTAAACAAGACCCAGATTCCCAGAGTTGTGTCGAGATGGTATCTTAAAATCAATATGTTTTGCAGTTTTCGGTCTCAAAGATTACTGTCCACTCTTGGTTTTGTTCAGTTAATCTCAACATGACACTTTGACACACCCTAACACTTCCAACAAAAGGCTTGGACTATCATGTCATGAGAAGAGGATAAAGGGATTATGCACATACGGCAACTCAAAACATCTCTTGAAGAACAATGAAAGTAATGTGGTTTGCCTCTTCAGTCCAAAGATAAAATGACAGACACCCTTAGTTAGTTGTAACTAATCCGTTTTTGCTGTATAATTGCTAAATGTTTTCCCATCCACAATCAACTGCATTTCATCCTGGAGGGGGGCTAACACTGGTTTTAGAACCTAATTAAAAGCCCCATTAGGAAAGACAGATTAATTCTGATAATTATCCGAAATGCAGCACGTTCACACCCTCCAGTTTATTAGCATTTTGACAAGGAAATGAAAAGTAATGTTTTTTATAGCTAGCCAGCCCATCATGCAATTCCTGTGCAATAAGGTGTACGATTTAGCTCATATAATGACACATCATTGTTTAGGTTTCACATGTTTCTACAGTTATTCCACTAAGGATAGACATAGAGTTTTAAAAAGATGAGGTTACCAAATAAGTCGTTTACAAAGGTAGGTGGTTAAGGTTAAACCTGCAACATTAAAAATCTATAGTAAAAAACGAAATAGTAAAACTTCACAGTTTCACTTTTCTTAAGCCTAACTTCAGACCTTTGTTTCAAAAAACATTCTTTTTACATCCTGGTAAAAAATGTTTGTGTTGTATTCCATTACACAGAGTGCATGTCCTACGATAAGAAATCAATGGGTAAACCTCCAAGTACGCAGTGGACTGTTTCAGTCTACTTTTAATCTACAGAATATTGCACTGTGACTTTCCTGTACATTTTTGTAATGGATTACAAGACGTACAAGGCTATGACTCACAGGAGTATTGTAAGACCCTGATGAGCCACAACAAATAGAAGTATATCTTTCCAAAGAAAATTTCCAGTCCCAACAATCTGTAATTTGGTTTACATCTACCAGAGAGTGCTTTGAAATGAAGAGAGAACAGCCCATTTTGCAGTCATTACAGGAGAAAGTATTTCAGCAGTACCATGGCATCTCTTTTGTCTGTGACCAGTTATACCATCTATCTTTCATTGTCTGTTCCACGTTAACTGCTTTTGACCATAACCCATTGCCAGAAGAAAAAGACATTAACATTGCAGAAGTTTTTTCCCCCTCGTCAATAGGAATATGTTAATTTGTTTTTGTGCCGTTAACAGTGAATGAGCCAAAACAGTTGGTTGTACTTTCATACATTCTTTAAGGAATAAAAGCAAGTTAAAAGGTACATTATGTTTACTTTTTAAAACATATATATTCTAAAACTATATCTATACTATAATGTCCATATTATAATGTATAAATACTATAATCTCTGTCTGTGCCCCAAATTATATAGCTGGTTTTTAGGGCAATAGATTCACGGGTACTGTGCACTAGTTTATTTAATTCCTTCTTCCACCAAAGTTGATGACTTACCAACAGCTGAAAGTTAGTTCAGTTGTCATTTGATTCATCAAGGGATTCATTTGTGAGACTCAACAGCTGTTGTCCATTCAGTGATTTATTTGGCTCATCATGGCCCAAAATGTTATTCCTTCACTTCCCTCTCTCACCAGTTTTAAAGTTGAATTACAATTCAGTAATCGACTCAGTAGATAAAACCCTTAATTTGACTCTTGTACTAGTTGTTAATTAGCTTCCCTGCTGCCAAATGTCGATGAATGACCAGTTAGTATGAACAGATCATTCTCTGTATGTTCATCAAGTGGAGAGTGGGAGTTACATTGCCCTTAGCCCTTGTCCTTGTCCTCCATGTAAAAACAGATGCCAAGGAACTGGATTACAGCCGATCAGCATTCAAGAGAAGGTGTCTAGTTGTTCTCCACATGTTTGAGTTGTCTCCATCCAAAATCCCTGCTCCCAGGGAACACACCCACATAGTTGTGTGCATACAAACACCCACAAACACACACACTTACACACTTCATGTATACACATTTATGGAAGACATTTCCACAACATATTTATTTTCCTCTCACCCTCTCTTTCCCTCTATTTCTCTCACTGACTCGCTCTCTCTTTTTCTCTCAATCACTCACTCAAACTCACTCACTCACTCACTCACACCAACTCTCTCACAGATCACATCATAATTTTCAGCAGCTCAATGTGTTTTTGTAGCCTTTTTTCAAATGTAGTGCATTGAACGCAGTAAGCGAATGCTTTTCTTATGTAAAGCTTGAATTTGAATTTGATAAGAGCTGGCTACATTTCTAAGCATACCAGTGTTTAGTTCCAGCATAGCTCACACAAGGGCCACGTGCTGAGTGTAAAGACTCAAAACCGCATGCCGAACCCTATTGTGGGATTCTGAGATAATACTTTGTCATCTACATAGTTACCAATGAAGCAGAAAACAACTAATTTTTTCTCTCTGTGTTGCATCCTGTGTATTACATCTTTGTAACAGAAACACCAACCCTCAATTCTCTTTCATGGTCATCCTGCATGATATAGATACATAAAAAGTGTAGTAATGGATGTGGCAATGAAAGTTGACAGCTTAGATCGTTAAATACGTGCTTGGGGGGTACTGCATGTCAGTTGCAGAGCAGGAGGGACTTAGACCAGGACACAGTGAAAAGTGATTTAATAAACTTTTCATTGCACGGCAGACAGGCCAATCCAAGGACAGTCAAGCTCAAAACAAAAACAACTGGCAGAATTCAGGGTCAGTGTCTGGACAAGAATGTAACACATGTAAACGTTGGAAAACAGGAAAGATACTTGCACACTCTTGCAAGGATACAGAAATTGTATTGGGGTGGAGCTAGACTGCATCAGCAGCATGGCTATGCTCTGCTCTGCCCCTCTGCATTAAAATGGTCCCTGCTTGCCTGTCCCATGGGGCCTGGTAGCAGAAGGAAAACTTTCCTCATAAGGCAGATCAGAAGTGCTTTCGCATCTGTTTGTACTTTACATCCCCCTCCAGTTTACTTAAAACACACAAAGCAAATATAGAAATGTATCAATAGAAAGTGCCCCATGCTATCTCATTGTAAATACTCAATATATATACTATACTATATATTCAATGGAAGATGCAATCACAGGGAATGTAAGTGAATTGCTGCTCTCTGAGTAGTGCTGTGTTCTAGTAGAGTGTTTCAGTTAAGGTGTGTCCATAGAGGGGCAGGCAGCTTTCAGCGTTTCCAGGTTTATCATTGAAATTCCATCACCTGAGCTTCTTATAGATCCTGTTACAAGATTGTGTGGTAGTTGGCCTACTTGTTGACGGAGAACAGCGCGCAACGCCCCTTTCTTTTTATTACGGATCTGTGATCTCTGCTTCGAGAACAAGCTCCAACAGCCACACCATATAACATACATACAAAGCCTCTGGAGCACTGCACCGCACTAACAAAACAGCTCCTGCAACACCCCTATAAATAAACCTTGTCAGATATACAGAGAGAGAGAGAGAGAGAGAGAGAGAAGAGCAAGATAGGGAGAGAGGAATAGAGGGAGGGGTAGGGAGATTAAGAGCCCCCACTAAGGGTAATCAATAATACTCTAATCTCTAGGGAGTTCCTCCCTCTTTCCTTCTCTCCTCATTCTCCAACTGCATCCACTGTACAGTCAGGCTTGCACACAAATAGAATACACAGCGGGCACACATGCACAGACAGTATTGACACAAATCCATGCACTGTCTGTACACGTACGGGCCCTGTGTACAGTGTGTGTGCATACCCAATCACACATACACATATACACACACACAGGTCCCAGCTGGGTCCTTAGTCATTACATTGATATTGGGCAGAGGAGTAGTGATTTGTGGTGGAGGCTGACTAGTTTATCAGACATGGTCACCCCAGCCATGACAGCAATCATCTCAACCCACGGTCATGTCACACTGGGTGGGTACAGTCCTCAATACTTATATTCCATGGTTATTTGCCTTAACACCGCACATTAACATCAGCTCATAAAGCATGTGAAGTACATGCATACACACTAAATAAATACAACTCTTCACTACAAGCTCACATTTAGTTGATTTAGTGCCAACAAGGTTGAACATATTATTAAAAATATTTCTGAGAGAATCATAGCTAGAGCAATCTAACAGCATTTTATGGAGTTGTTATTTCATGAGTTATGGTGGCAGTGCTTACGTATGCATTATAAGAAGAACTAGATGTGGGGATTTTTATGCAAGCCTAGTATTGACCGACTATTTGACAAAGGAATTAAAAGATGTTGTCCCATATCCAGGACATTTTTGACTCTTGTTTAAAAAAAGCACAGGGCATTTCATTGCCATCAACATCGCATGACATTGGGACCAAGAGCAATACACTTAGCAGACCTCAACGACATTGGAACCAAGAGCTTATACACTTAGCAGACCTCAACGACCTTGTGATTCTGTCTTCATAAGTCTTCATAAATTATGGCCCTCGCACTAAACCATTTTGTGCATTAAGGTGAGGCTAATAACATTACAGAGCTTCAATATTCTTTGCCCCAGTGGCTGGCTAAATAACTTCTAAATGGAGATAGGGTTGCTAGTGAAGCTCCGGTGGTCCATAGCTGTGTGCTCTGTAAATAAAGGTATCGCAGCTGACATACCTCGGATGAGGCTGGGAGATATTCCCTCAGGGTTACACAGCCAACGGGAGTTTGAGAACAAACAGGAAGGATACACGAAGGGAGGACAGGTTGAATGATGATATATATATAAACAGCAATCGACAGTGACCAGATGTGGCAGGAAAAATTACCATTTAGAGATGGAGGGTGAAAGAGGCAAAGAGAGAGAGAAAAGGAGAAAGATTCACCTTGACCAATGGCAACTGTACTATAGCAAGGAAACGGTAGAACAAATCAAAAGCTGAAGGATGGAGAAAGAGAAAGGAAAGCCTATTTCTGAATGAATGGACAGGGGAAGTCTGACGACCTCACATTTGTAGTCCCGTTACTATCCTAAAGCTAATCAATTCCTGTCCATTTACTGCAACGAATGGACACAATCACTCACAATACACACATTCACACACCCTGGGGCCTTCTCAACAGAGGAAGAATGTTTCCTCAGCTAATAGAATCTCATAACAAAATTTGTTCCAATTCACTAGTTAGCAATCAACACCCTCTGTCTTCCCTCAGAGTGTGTGTACGTTTCTAATGTGTTTGGGACTCTGAAGGCCTACGTTTTCACATGCATGTGTGTTCATCTGTACTGACTGTTTGTAAGTGCAACTGCCTTTTAGCAATCTCTACATGTATGTTTATGTTCACGCTCCAGAAGAGTGAGCAGCCATATTTCCCTTGTTATTCGCCTTTCTCCTCTGATCCATCGCCCTCCCCTCCTCCAGTCTTCTCTCCTAATAATCATCATTCTCTCCTTATTCCTCTATAACTGTTTTGCTCTCTCTGCACTCTCCTACTCCTGCCTCTTTCCATCCACCCCCTCTCTCTCACTCCCCCTTATTCTGACCCCCTTCCCATTTCTCCCTCCATCTCCAATCTCCTCCACATGTATTAATTACCTTCACTTTCCAACAGCAGCAGTATATTCAAAGGTTCACACGTCTTAATAAAAGACTGCACATTTACCCGGGTTATAGTTTAACCAGGATCCCAAGAACCAAGTCCTCCAAACAACCAAAGTTGTTCTGAAAGGCAGCATAGGAAGAGTAAAGAAGAGGATTAGCAGAGGGCTTTACCAGAGCTACACGGGCTCTGACACAGTGCACACATAAAAGGGGGCTCTATGCCCCCTGCTTCTCTATTGGATAGTCAGGTAATGAGAAGGGAGTGATAGCCAGAGATGAATATTTTAACAGAGCTCTGCATCAAACAGACAAGAAAAAGGTTGGAAGCAACAACGGGAAGGCAGGAGGGTGTGGTTCATGAAGGAATCCAACCATTTCGGTTTTAGCAACCGGGAGCAAATCTCGTGCATTCTGTAGAAACAGGCGAGAGATCAAACACTCTCAGAAGTTGGTTCTGCCTAGGATCATCCAACTGCAACGTGCTACTAAATGAGGCGCGGCACCCATACTGTAGCACAAAACTCCTTCCGTCTAACCTGCGCCGTTCAATTCAGTGAGCATCCAATGGTTGTTTGCTTTTTCTTGTTGACCATGTTTGGTCTCCTAAACTACAGATTGAAAAGGTTGGAACAATGTTGTTGACACCACATTTATAAAGACTCAGAGTATCAGAGAGCATCTCCTGTAACCTCTACTATTGCTGTTTTTAAGCTAGCATCCGTTCGGCCTTCGAAAACTTACAGCATGTGCATTATACAGTAGACAGTATGTTGGCCAGTTTGTTTGCATGAGCCACTATAAACAGAACACATTGATGTGGTCGCAGATTGAGTAAATAATGAAGTTAGGACATTGCCAGCTGAGTTGAGAACCATACGCTGCACAAGTATAACTCAGACATATACCACATGCCCTACTTAGTTTGCAAGGCATTTTGAAAACATATTCATAATTAAGAGTCATATCACCAGCTGCTGCGTTAACTTGTTAGCTACTCGGGAGATCATTTTTGACTGGTGGAATTGTACTGGCAGTATCATATGTTAAAATCTGAACGGCTATAGGCTATCTGTAAACAAACAACATTATCTATGGCATTATCTCCTGTGAATGAAATCCTGTTCAATAAAAACCTATACTACCCCAGCATGATATTCAGCTCTCTAATTTATGCATTGTATGTAGCCCATGGACTAAATGGGGAAGAAAATGACTAGAAAGATAGATTTGTTCATTTTTCCTTCTGAAATGATCCGTGTTTGGCACAATAATACAATGACTCTTCATTGTGACACCTACAATACAGAGCAAAGGAGCATTGTGAAAGTATTCACCTGACACAAAGGGTTCGAGCAGGCATGCAGTTATCTCCTCGAAGAAGAACATTGTGTATCTTGTAGTGAATAATATAATATGATGGTATATGATAAAGTAATATAACATTTTACATATAGTGTTGCTACATAGTGTGTATACCCATTTCTGTAAGCTCAGTCCTCCGCTATCCTGATCTTACTGAAACAAAATGTTGTTCTTATTTTACTGTAAAGTGAAATTGAACGACAATAAAGGTGACTAAACTAACTGAACTGTTACAAGGTTTTGCCAGATGAGCATGTCTGCTAGTAAATCCACGAGTGAAAGTGGTTGGGGTTGAAAGATACATTCCTGTTTGAGTAATGTTGAATACTTTCACTTAGTACTGATGCAGATATGACGAAGTTGTGGCAAACAAAAGAAAATGTAATATGCACATCCTTAGTGAGTATAAAATGCCAATCATGTCCACTGTCCACTAATACCTATCAGACATTGCAAGGCTGAACTAAAGGGAGAGCTCAATATCATGTGTGAAAATCTCAATAATTATTAAATGCATCAATGGTGGGGGGGAAATAATGAGTCCTTTAAAACAACAGTTCTGTCATTTGTAGCACACAAAGGGCTTGTGACAGTTGACAATCTGATGCATACCAATCAATTATGCACAGCTATAAGATAACCAGGTGAGCCATATGCAGTCCACACTGATATTCTATACGCTGTATCCTTGTCCCCCCACCCACATTGCCTCCTGCTGTTTCTGCACCTGTTCTTCCTGACCTACTGTTATTCCTCTCAACATGTCCTCTTTTCCTCTCTCCTCGTGTCATAGTGGCCAGTCTGGCTTAGCATTAGCGTATGGCCTTCTCACAGGTCCTTCCATGTTAACGGTTAATTCCCTGCCATTCGGACCCCTCGTTGTGCACACCTCACAACCATCTTATTATGAGGAGGTTGTCTTTCCTTGCCAACGGGTGGCTTGTTGTTTGTCACTTTAATACGGGTCACCTTTCTCCCCTGGGCTGTTTGAGTGTTCTTTCCAGAGGACTTCTCCAGTACAGCCACGGCTCAATTACAGAACAAGGGCACACAGATGAAACCAGAATCCCTCCCTTGTACTTTGTCTCATTCCTTTCCCCTCTGTTTCCCCTCTCTCTTTCTCTCTCTCTCTCTCTCACTCATCCTCTCTTTGGACAGAAGGATTAGTGCTGAAACCCACCCTTCCTTCATGCTGTGCTTTCACCCAGACCTTGCTCTGATCATTTCTTTTAGGATTTTTGCTCCTTATTTTATCTCAGCTTGGATCGATGGAAACCAACTTCCACTAAAGATACGTTGTGTCTCTCTTCATTCTCTCTCACACACATCCAATATCACTCTTTTGCGCTCACACACAGCATCTCCCTCTCTCTTTGCTCTCTCATTTCCTATCCTGTACCATCCTTAGTCTTGATCCACCACCCTTCTCCATTTCCCTTGTCGATAAGATTTTTTATCAGAGTTAATAAACCTTCTCTTTTTATAGCCTGGCAAGGACACAGGCCTGGCATATTCTAATGTGTATGTGTGAGAGGGAAACAGAGACCGAGAGAGAGGGTGGATGTGTGGCGTTTATCTGCCAGATTAATATAAAGAAATGACAGAAGAAAGTGTGGAGGAAAGATAAGTGGGGGGACTGGCCCTATGCACAATTATCTTTATTTCAAAGCTGAGAGGTCCACGTGACTCCCTTGACCTATTCTTGATTAGAATTCCTCTTCTTGGCAGATTCTTCACTGTGCTGTGCCAATTCAGATGGTTCAGCTCAACTGCACAAATTGGTGCTTCTACGGTATCTTTCTCGATCAAGCTGTCAGTACATCATGTTAAGCATGGCGTCAGATGCTTGACATCTATTTAAAGTCAACATAGTCCTTGCTTGCACAATATCCTCCACTGCCTGACCAACTTTGTTCAAAATATGTTTGAAACTGAGAGAACTATGAGAGGGAACTATTCTATTTACAGCCACAACACATCAATGCCTTCAATTACCATCTGTAAATAACCGGCATGACATTAGAAAGTGTATTATATTCATATAGATATTATCTGTATTAAATTGTAATTTTGTAGGGGGGCCACGGACGAAATTTGTATAATGAGCTATTAGTGATTGAAGGGCCATGTTGATCCTCTTAAATAGAGACATAGTGTACTGAATAGACCTTCATTGCTCCATGCCAAGGCAGATCAATAAGTCAAGTGAGTTTCATTGCAATACATTATCTTACCATCTCTACAAAACTATGCCCTTTCAGTTCAAGGTTGACCAATCAGAAGGCCTCCATTTTGTTGCCAAATGAAAATGACTAAATTCACTAACCGTTCTAATGACAATGGTAAAAAAAATAAAGGTGTCACACACTGTTCAATGACTTCAGCTGTCACCATCCTACCAGTTACCACCAGTTCCCAGAACTGCTATTGTGATGTGATATAATAGTAAAGCTTACGTGTAGAAGCCAAGTACTGGGTATAATTATGGGGTCATCTAATTAAAGTAACTGTGTTCTTGACAAGGGCTAAGACTCCTTCAGAAACCAGCATTGACTTGGAACCTTTTCCTGTCTGTAACTGTATGATTAGCCACATCATTTGCAATGTTGCCCCAGCACTAATTAAATGATAGAAGGGCTAAATAAACATATCTTCCGACTGATATTTCAACCAGAGGGGTTTGTATGTAGGTTAGTATTAGATTTAGCATCAGACATATTGTGGATAAAGCAGGATAAATGTATCCATTGTATTTCCATCTGCGGTCCAGATCATTGTAGTTTACTGAATGAGTTGCAGATGACATAACTTGCTCGTACATTTCTATGCAGTGGTGGGCTGATAGGAAACTGCCTGAGGCCAAGAGATGTCAATATAAAAGCAGCTTTTTACACATTCAGAGATGAACGAGAGCGCAGTAAGCAGCGAAGCCATTCATCAAAGAGAATCCGTCTTTTTTTAAATTGACATTACTTTCCCGCTTATTCTTTGGACATAAAAAAATTATCATTCAACATTTGTACATTTATCCCCTGTTCTTCGCCTTTATTGCCTTACCTCAACAACAACCTTTTCTACCATTCTCTATCTTGTTTGTTTTCTATCACTATTCTTTTCCGTACAAGTAATTTCTCGAATCTCTTCCCTGTACTATGTTGCTAATACATAATTCTCATGTGCTCATGTGTTTAGGGCAAAACTGAAGGCCCCCTTTTCTTTTTATTGTTGCTCAAACAAAGGTGTCCCCCAAGGCGTTGTGGCCAGTTTTCAATCTTATAGCGATATTTTTAATTAACATCCATTTTCTTCTATTTGCAATTCTAGAGTTGCAACATGTACCAACTGGGTACTTGATTCTCACTTTGCTGCAGGGGATTATCCCACGACGCACCCAGTTTGATCAATGTCACTCAGCTGCTTACTCATTCCAACTGGGACTTCGACACTCCCTGCTCCTTTGGCGACAAGGTGCTGTCAATTAGGGGTATCGAGCTCTTTTTTCATCCCTACATCAGCGTAGATAGTGGGGGTGTGAGAGCACTCGCAAGCTCCATCTGTTACCCATCTGCAGGGATGAGAAATATGTTGGGGTCCAAGGGTCTGTCACTGATGATGGTACTGGAATACACTGGTAAAAGGTGACAGAAATGTTTCTGGGCAGTTGCCATAACAGGCTTCTTGTTGTGTAAACCTCAAAACAAAAGTAGGCCCTCCTTTAGCAATATGCAGTCTGTATTGTTGTCTTGTTTTTTAGACTAGTGTTTCAACAGAATCTGGGACTTTTCTCCTGGCCCCAAGCCTTTGCGTAGATGTTTTTGTGATATTGTTACACTTATGTGGGTTAGCATTAACTATTGGGTCTACTTGTTAAAATACATTTCTGATTCATGGTTAGGTAACAGCATGGGATCAGCTTCTTACTTCAGACTTGTGCACTTTTATTCAGCTCAAAACAGCAACTCTTTAGAACACACCAAGTATATTGGTACATCACTGTTCGTTGTATCACTCCCAATACTATCCTCAGAATTAGTGACAAACCACATTCTGTGATATAGTTCCTTATATACATAAATATATTAAAAACATACTGTATTTATCAAATCCTGACACATGTATTAAATCATATAAAGCACCCAAAACAAAAATATTCCAAACATTTTTTTGGTAAATAAATCTATTTCTAAAACATGTATCTACTTGCACACATAATAAAAAATGCACATTCTGGCCAACAATTCATGTTGTTTAACTCGATGTAAGGAAGAATTAAATATTGTGAACAAGTCATGTCCAGACAGGAGAGGTTCAGCCACCTTCTTAGCACATTGTCTCTGGTGAGGACGCACTGGAACCCTGTTTACATCTCAAGCCACAAACCATTCACAGTTCCAAATGTGTCCTTAGTGAATAATTGATGACTAAGGCCTGTCAACTCTTATTTCTCAGTGTCTGCAGTCTGCCTCAACCCAACAACTCACCATGTCTTGCTAACATCAGGTTGCCGAATGCAAATAGAAGTGTAAAATAAAAACTTGCCAAGGTTTGCCACAGAAATTTATCACAACATGGCTGTTATTTAACCTAAAAGTGCTAATCCTAAGACCGGACCACTTAATTGCAAGAATATCTTATTAATCAATTTTCTCAACCTTCCAAAGACATAAGCATCCCAATGTACACTACCAGTCAGAAGTTTGGACACATTGTCCCATTCATTTGAATGGGAGGGTGCATCCAAACTTTTGACTGGTAGTATAGTCAGCTTCACAGACTGTCCATTCAGAATCAGACTGGTTTCTCCAACCTGTACAACAAGCTATAGATTCTTCTTTATGATCATCAAATACCAGGACATCATTTTAGGAGAAAGACATGCTGTGAACATGGCAAAACAACAGACTCAGAGTGCAGTCCTTTATGCATGACACTTTGCTCCTAGAGGTATTCAATGGACAAACCAAGAGGACGTGTGGAAAGCAAACAAAACCAAACATAGAGACAACAAACTCAAAAGCAAGGGGAACAGATCCCACCCACCCAAGCCAACCATAAGCCCTGAAAACTATGCTTGAGAATCCCACTGACTGCTGGGGTCTGACCTACATTTCCCAGGCAAACACAACACAACTTTTGAAGATGGAACCTCAATTTATCTCTCTCCATTCCTTTCTCTTGCTCATCATCTGCCTGCAAGTCCCCACAGTGTTCAAATGGCACAATGGTGCAAATGAGATTAATTAGGGAGTGACTGTAATTGAGAGCCTTATTTGGTAGTTGGTCTCTGTGCAGCACTTCCTAAACAAACCACAGTGAGATGAGGGTGACAGTATAGGATTAGCATGAAGCATCCTTAAGTATTTTGGGTGGCCATTGTCATTGTAATTCCTCTGTGAAGTAATTTCAGCTACATTGAGGTCTTATTGCTGGTTGCCTTGAGAAATAGGATTTTTTATTTATTTAAGTATTTTCATGCCATGTCTGGAAAGCACTGATACACCAGTATTTCACTTCCAGCTTGACAGACACAAACACTCCAGGCTACTCAGAGAATGTATTCCGCTTATTTCACTCTGTTAAGGTAATGGAGGAATTAACATAAGGATAACTGAATATGGCCCCAGACTAAGTGTGTAGTTCTTAGATTTCAATTTGAATTAAGTGCCTAGGCAGATGTGTCTTCATGTCACCATTGACATAGACACACACACACACAATCCCTTTTTAAACCCATTGACTTCAAAAGGATTTGCTGCTTCACCCTCACAACTTGTGAATCATTTGTGTTAAGGACATTGTATTTCATTCAAGCGTTTAGTGGAGAGCAGGGAAGAGAATGTGTCTGCGCGTCAGCACACATGCACGTGAGAAGAGAACAAAGATAAAGACAAAGAAAGGAGAGAGATAGTGCATCTGCATCACTTTCTTACCTTTTAACACTTAACACTAACTTGAAGGGGGTCTTCATAAACATTTATTATACCTCAATGAAATCCACTATTAAATCTGTAGTAGTATAATCATTCATGCAAAATAAAAGTCTGATCCTTTCCTGCGATTTTATACATTTTTTCTGACTGACCGGCGAGCCATTGAGCTACTGGTTGCCACCAATAAACAGGTTTTTAGTTTGAAAAATGTGTTTGTGGCTTAATTATATTTGTAAGTTGGCACATTCATTGAGAAGACCTCTTTCAGGATATATAACTTATGTCATTTATTGCCCCAGACAATTAACCTTTACCCCTCTGGGCAACACTACACACACACAAGTCACTAATCACAAACACACTGACCCTTCTCTGACAGCGGTTTATAGCTGATAGTTGAAGGTATGGATGTCCTGAAGTACCTGGAGAGGAGTGGACCTTGCAGCTGAGATTACTTTTTCAATGACCAAGGTCTCATGTTATGAGCAAAGCAACAGACACATTCACACTACAGTCGAAGGGAGCCACATTATCTGGTGTGAGAAAGAGAGAGAGAAAGAGAGAGAGAGAGAGAGAGAGAGAGAGAGAGAGAGAGAGAGAGAGAGAGAGAGCAACACCTACCACACCACAACAGCCAGCTGGAGGATGGTGGTGTGGTAGGAAAAAAGTATTGTAAGTTGGTTTTGGTTTTTCGTTATCTGTGAAATGACAACAGAAGACAGGCAGGGACAGGAAGATGTTCCCAAGGGTAAAGTGATAACATTTTGGCTGACTAGACTGACAGCTAATGCTATTATGGGAGAAAGGATCACTGAGAACCATCTGAAGAGTTGCAAGTGGTAATTAATTATTTGTGTGTTTCTGTGTTTAATTGTTTGTTTGATTCCACTAACAGGATACAGTTAGAGCCTACCACAGCTAAACAAGGACACTCTAGTTTGGGGTGTAAAAAAGCACTCTTATTGTAACTGACAGCACACATGGCTTAACCAGTAACTATTCAACTCCAAACGCACCATCCATTCAAACAACCACACCCCCACCCATCCCCAAACACACACAGGCCAGGCAACGTTGGAAAGACTTGAGAGTAGCCCAGAAGTGGATATTACTCACCCAGAAAAGGAGGTTGAAGAAGACCATTCCATAGCGCAGCCCCATCATGCAGCCCTCAGCCATCCTGCAGCGGCGCAGCTCTAGAAGGAAGATGAAGGAGAGGTCCAGGTAAAAGACCACATACTTCTTCCCAAGAGGGGTGCCATAGCGACCTTTAGTGGTCTGTGGCCCAGGCCCTGCAGTGTGAAACCCAAAGGCGAAGGGCGGCCGCTTGTACTCAAACTCCCCGCTATATCGATGGAAACCAGAACTGAACGGGGGTGTCTCTGGCTTGCTGTCCAGTGACGGGCTGCGCCGGTAGGGGGTCTCGTCTGTGCTTGAGCGCCTCATCTGGGGCCAGTCGACTAGTGGAGGATAGTCAGGCAGTGTTCTCGTAATTTCCTATTTCCGGAGCTCTTCAAAAGCCCACCAAAGTCTTCTTTGTTGGGCTACCTTCTGCAAAACTGCCAGAGACTAAAAGCAGATTGGCAGGGATGCAAATCCCAACAGAGGGAAGCATCTGAGGGAAAACGTGTGCTCAGAGGACAAATGTGCATATTTGAGAGCTATTACATAAAAAACTGTCTGTCAGTACAGTATAAACACCAAACACATATCTGAATCTGAGATTTGATCCGTTTTAGTGTTTGAATTTGATCACTGTTGAAAGATTTAAGTCCAAACCCAAGTAGTTTTTTCACAATTTGATCCAGTTTCAAAATTCTTATCCTAGAACATCTGGATATTCCTGCAGTCCATTATCTTAATCCTGTGAAGCACCTGTGTAATTATGTGGAATTTATAGCAAATCCCTTAACACCTGTTCATTGCTGGCTTCACTCGGCTAATCCCTCAGCGCCTTTGCCTTGATTTGTGAAGATATTCCAAATGGCACTTTAATTTCTGTCTATTTTTCACCCAAACTGTAAAACCATAGGGAGGACATTTTACACCTCAAGCCTCTGCAATCTGGACGGTTGGTGGAACACCTCGGATGCGTCACACCTGGTGTCATGAAAGAATCCTGGGCAGGTTCCTCTGGCAGAGGCATCAAAATCAGACACAGACAGGAAATCCTTTTTCACAGATCTACCTGCTATGCACAAGTACTAGTTTCCATTCAAGAGCACGTTAGATTAAAATAGATTTCTTATAAATGCTTGTTCTTGACTTTTGCTGACAAGCATAAAAAAGTTAAAAATAAGGTGCAGCATGCGGAGATGAAGTGATATATAAAGCGCATGAGGAAAAACAGTCTTTGGTTTCTTTAGGTGAGCCGTGACTGTAAACCATCTTCTGTTCCTTTTCTTCTTCTTCCTCCTGTACAACTCCCACTCTTTCTTTCTCTAGAAGTCTTCAGATATTTCTCTCTTTCCACCTACCACTGCTTCTTTTTTCCTTGTCTGCCCGCTGCTTATCTTTCTCCTTTTCTCCCTTCCTCTCACTCCCTTTCTGTCTGTTCCTCCACCTCTCCTTCCTTCACTCTCTCTGTCTACCTCTCCGTTAAAGCTGATAGAGGTAAATGTCCTTGATTCCCAGAGTCCCGAAAGCAGAACTGCACGGGCAAGCTGTCCTCTGTCCTCGTGTCGTCGTCTTGTCTGTGCGCTTTCTCTGCCTCTTAGGTGGGTGAGAATATAAAGGTGCACACCAGGGTCATGGCTATGCAGTGAGGGAGAAAGAGCAAGACAGCTTCCTTTGAGCAAGGAGAAAGAGCGAGAAGAAAAAAAAGACTGCAGTGTTCTAGCAGCCGTCCAGCCTGACTGCCTGGAGCTTCTCTCTCTCTCTTTCCCTCCCTCCCTCCCTCCCTTCCTCCCTGCCTCTCTCCCTCCCTCCCTGCCTGACTCCACTCGTGCAATCTCAACCCCCCACTACCCTTGCCCCTCCTCCTTAGTAACTGTCCCCAAATCTGGCAGTGACATGGGCTAGAGCAGTCATTCACAGTCTAGCCACACCCTACTACGGAGCTGAGCCAATCAGTCACTTGCATCCCATCCTCCCTCTCAAACACACACACACACACACACACACACACACAACACAGATACAGAACCTCTCTCATTCTCTTCCACACCAACGCATGAACGAGAGAGCTCCTTTTTGGTTAAGATGCCGGGGTTATGCAGCATGTTTTCCTTGCACCAGTGCAGTGTCTTCATTTCCTCCTCCTCTCTCTCTCTATTTACATTTCGATATACAATTCTCTCTCTTTCTCTGTCTCTTTTTCTCCACTCTGTTCCCCTCTTCCTCTTCCCTCTCATTCCACATTCTAAGGTCGTTCTTGCACACACAAAACCTGGCCACAGTTTAGCTGTGCCCGGCTTCAGTCAAGTTTCTACCCTAGTCCCTCTGGATATGGTAACACACCCACACTGCATAGTTCAATTCCCATGTTACAATCAACTCTTCCCATTTCATGCATATGCATGGACACATGGAGGGAAAAGCGCATTGGCTCAATGCTCTGGCACACACACTCAAACAAAATAACAATGCGCTTTCCACATCCCTGGGTCAATACCTTATGAATCCTTATGAAGGTTGTATTGGCTTTTCATAATGATGGTCAGATTTTATTGAATGTGCTTCTCTCAGGATGATGTTATGGAAACCGAGATTGTTCATTTAGTCATGAATCTTGGTTAGTCTGTGAGGTGTCAATTTTGTGCTCCAACCACTAATGCAAGAGGCATTCATGGTTGATGTTTTCAATAACAGCATGTGCACAACGCAATTACTGGAATCTAACCCTTTATCTGCTGGCATGAAGACATCATCATATGACTTTGTCATGTGCACCTGAACACCAGGCATGAATTAAAAGAAAGACACACACAGACATCTGTAGTGTGTTTCACATCATTCGACAAACTGTTTTGACACTTAATTTTGTAGTTGTTTTTTCCAAACTTTACAAATCTGTTCACTTCATTAGAAAAACATAAGGATGCACAGGTAACAATTATGTTACCTAAAAGACAGCAGTTACACCCTCTTGTCAGGTAGGGTTTTTTGTTTACTCAATTTGTTGTTGATTTATTTAATTCTTGGCAGTTTTTCCTTGAGCACAACCCCAGATAAAATAAAATCACACACCGTCAACTTCCATCTGTATTTGTGCCAGTCTGCTCAGCAAAATCCCGATTAAATAGAGCTGAATAATTTATCAAATCTATATTGTGCAGCAATTTACAGCCAAAATGTTGGACTAGTATCGGAGAAAAATGCATTCACACTCACATGTACATGTTAGGTTAAGGTTATTGGGTGGTGAAAGGGCTAATCAATTATGTCAAATAATGTGTGCTAATTGAATCTTTAGCTGTTACATTATTGTTGTGACTGGTTTAGATTCCAAAGTGTCAAGACATCAATGTCAGCTAACAATCTTGCTTGTCACATTTCAGAGGTGAGCATGAAAATGATCCTCCAGTAATCAGTCTGTCTGCATATCTGTCACATCTTTCATTAGGATTATACAGCCAACCCATCTTGGGTCACAAAGAGCATCACGCCTTTGGCCAGTCCACTTCTCTACTGTCTAACAATGGGAAGACAATTACCCCAAAGATATGTCAGTTTGTGGTTATGCATAAATGGTAAGGGTGAAGGTATGTGTGTTACACAACAGTTGACATTCAAGGAGGTCTTGGCTCATCGCATTGTAAAAACCCATAGCTTTAGTCTCCCGAGGAATTAGATGAGATTAGAGAAGAAAATCCACCTAGAACACAGGGTGTAAAGGATTGTGCAAATAATCCATCTGTCTTGCACTTACAGCAAGCAGACCCACACCCACACCCACAGATACACTTACCTCAATCTAAGAAAAGAGAATCTCTTGAAACATATACAAATTTAATCAAATACAGCTACAATATTCATAAACTGCTAAAAGTAATCTTAACGGATTTAATCCTGTCATTCTGATTTTAAAATGAAATATTCAGAACATGTTAAATAGAAGAGAATGAGTTTAATGAAAAAAGGTATCGATGTTGATATATCTGGGAAACCCTAACCCTAAATCTGTATTGCTATACTTTTCGTTCCTCACAATTCAGGCCCCCATCCACTACTCTTAACTCTAGCTTTACCCAAACCTAACCCTTCAACCCAAAACAAGACCTGAGCCCTACATACAATCTTATAAAACTGTCTCCTAACCCTAATCCATAAACCTATTGTAATAATTTAATAAATCCAACATCCATGAGTGTCACAGGACTGTAATAAACACAACTGGTACTATTAATGATACAGCATTCAGGCCAAATACAATGATTGGACGGGCTACTTGTCTTTCCACCTCCCTCTGGGCAGTGTGCTTACATGTGTTTTGATGGGAAGGGGTGCGATATTTTGGTTTGAATACTTTCAAACTCAAGATATAATTGGCTATACTGCTTTTTTGTTCTAGTTTTACTATTCTTGAAGGCACTTCTAGTCCTCATAAGAATAGCTAAATAAGTCTAAACACACTCAACAAATTCACACACAAGTGAGAACAAAGACAGATCATTTAAATAATACTTGCTTGTGTAGGTTACTAATCGTGTCACTACTGTAGTCTGAGTGACAGGTTGCTATGCGTAGGTAGGCAACCATTAAGCACCTCAATAAAGAGTTCCAGTGAGAGAGCCTCATAGTAAACAGGGTTACTGATAAATACAGAGTAGAGGCAAGGGACCACGTCAGACCAAGCCAGGTCTGGCCAGGAATGTGTGTGGGTGAATACATTTGTTTGTGTGCTGATTAACCACTTGCTTCATTTATTATATTTCATTAACTTAATCTATCTCTTGCTCAGAGATTGTTATATGTTTATGGTCTTAGGATAATAATGAATGCTATAGGAAGCAGCACAAATATTAAAAATATCATTGATATTCACAGAAGATTTCACATAGATTAGTTTCCATGTTAAATTTGCAAAAGGAGCACAAAAATGATGTGAAAACAAATTGGACCTTTGCAATTACGATATATGACAAAATGAGCAACAAGATAATTATTTATTTAGGATAAATCTTAATGAAAATGTTAATGTTGGTTTGTATTGTATTTTACCTCCAGAAGATAAAACAGTAGACTTTCCTATATGTTACAGTACCAAGCAGCCATTTTTTCTGGATAAACTCAAAGGCTGTGAAATGTTTTGAATTAAATGTATGTAATGTTTGCACGAAAGACAAAACACATGTTTGAGAATTTGGGTACCAAATTCACATCACTACACCTAACAATTCATTATTAAAAGGCTATTCATAATATCTGTTAAAAGACAACAAGCAATAGCATAATCATGAGAAGATAAAATAAGAAAAATTAGACATGACAGTCTGAAAAAAAGCAAATGGTGTCTCTAGCAGATTCCCAGCTTGACAGAACAAATAATAAATTAAATTTGTGCATTGTTTAAAAAAAAACGTTTTGAGTAAAACAAAATGCTGGTATTCTGCTTTTCAAAGTCTGTGAATGTACATACCAGTACTTAAAACAACTTTGTACGTTTTAATGGGTTTTCAGGTTGACCCCTTTCACCCCCATGTGGCCAATTTCCGCACTGCATGCAGACTGCAGTTTGGCATCCATGTTAAAGGCTCATCATCTGTAAAGCACTTGGTGGATTACACACACACTAGATGGTACACACTGGTAATTATGCAACTGGTCCCCTGTGTCTCAATCAGCTTCCCTGTAAATCAAAACATTCATAAACACTGTTGACACAAGAGGCCAACAGGAATTAGGCAAGGCTGACAGCCAAGGTGTCGCTATTGCAAACTGCCTCTTAACTTGCAAATTACACTTAGCACAACAAGTACAACTACAGTCAATCTAATATGCTTTATTGCAATCTTGTGTTGATATACTGTATGTGTGAAATGTGAATGTGGGTACTGGAAGGAAAGACAGGAGTTAGAAAAACTGTGTGCTGCAAATTATGCATGAAAAGGTTTGATGCTGTAAATAGACCGGAATGATACAGAAAAAGGAAATGCATCAAATATTGTATTTTTCTTGAGCCTCACACAGACTCCTTTTCTTTGATCAACCACTAACAACAACACTTTCAAATATGCTGATAGATGAATTGACAACAATCTCTAAGGAAATATTTGACGCTTTCAGCAAATCCAGGATCTTGTATGCATACTGTAAGTCTCAAACTTTCCTCACCAAAATAAAGAGCTAGAGCATTTGGACAACACATTCATCCTGATTTCCAACAGATTTGTTTCCATGACAACTAAACCCCTAGCTGAGGAAGTTAAAAAAAGCACCTTGTGAACTTTTCAATGAAAGCAAGTCGCCATTGACTTCTGTGTGGTGAGCCGTGAATACTAATACCACCACGGGCCTAGTTAGGGATATGCAAAACATTTACATAAGACAGATTTGGTGGGATCTCTCATTGTATTTGGAAATGGGTGGGTTTCTCATGCTCTCTCTGTCTATTCTTGTGTGTCAAGATTATATTGGCATGACAAATGACCTTTGTTTATGTGAGTAATTTATTAGCAATACAGACATTTTATTGGCAATGTTTTAGAGGGGTTGGCCACAAGTGAACATGCCGTTTTCAAATATAAACTCAGCTCAGTTCAATTCATGAGGGAAGTGCTACTTTGAGATACGTTTTTAAACAATCATTTGTTTACTAAGACCCATTTATTCAGTCATTGTTGAACAAAGCAGATTTCAAACAAATGTCTTTTTCCATGAAGGAAATTTGATAATGGTGGCTGTAAGGGTGGTTCACTTTTAAACATGAATTGGTTTGCTTTCTTCATAGCTACAAAGGTATAATAGCTGTATCTGTTTCCGGCACAATGTTGTTCATATTCAGATCTACTGAGGTAGAGAGCTCTTACACATCATAGAGATCTTCACATTTCTCATGCTGATCCTGTTGTACAGTTTGAGAGGTCCACTAGATAATGGTAGAAACATGCTCTTGACTGGTTTCCTCCATTTCAATGAAACATTTTCCAGTAGAGGTGTAAACAACAATTAAGATATTGTTGATTTATGGAATTATGCGTATTTATGGTTTCCTACAATGTGTTTGTGTGTGGCAGTGCAGGCTCTGCATATAAGTTGCATTACACCACCTAATTCATGTTGCCCACTTCATTGATGATGTCCATCTCATTTTGTCAATCATTTTTCCTCTCAGGACCACATTCCAGAGCCCTTTCCAAATCTAGCTAACGGCCCCTCCTAGCCTGTATCCAACCAGATATGTATGTGAGAGCATGCATGCATGTATGTGTTGTATATGTGTGTTGAGGTTTGATAAGGTGGCGCAGATGTAGATGAGAAGCCTCTATATGAGGGATAATTACCAGGCTGGGAATTTGCAGGTAACAAGCAGTAATGATGTGTGAAATGAGCTACTAGGAACTAATTGAGGATCTGATTAAACAAAGCATGGTAAATCAATGTGAAAATAAGATATTTATTATATGAGAATGGTCAATTTGCAGCAATGTGATTCTACAACTGTAAGACAGTGACCATTATCCAACTCAAAAATCATAATGTCGTTTGAAACCGATATCCATGATATAACAGGTTCTATATTCACTGCCTCATCAACACCCTTTGGTACACAGTCCTTTAGTAAAAGCAGTATTGGCTCAAGTTCTTATGCCGTTGAATCATGCAAAGATCTCGTACAACATATTTGTGCTTTTGAAGTCGCTCAGTTGAGTCAGCATCAGAAACAATCATTTCTATTTTACAACAGTTTCTGCGACCATAGGCCCATTTCTGTGTAACCAAGTTTCGAACAACCTCATTCAACAGTAGTTAGGACACACACAAGTACATTATCTTAGCTTGTATTAGGAGTCTTACCAAATAAACACACCCTATCAGGAACACTTAGTCAAAGCCTGTATGGAACTTCCATGTTTTAAATCCCCCTATAATGCAAACTCAAGATAACATTCCAATGAGTGCTGTTATGTGGTTGCATGCAGTAAAACACTTGCACTTTTTAAAATGTTACACTTAGTACAGCATAGTCATGACAGAGCGATAGAGAGAGAGAGACAAAGACTGTTGTTGTTTTTGTAGAAAACAAGGTATGATAGTGTGACTAAATCGAAGAAGAGTGTGGTTCAGGCCTGTGGTATTCATTCCACAATACGTGCCAGTACTCATTGAAATAAAGCAAGTATCAGAAAGTAACACTAATGTGGCCTTTCATACAACCCGACTCCAGGCAGACAGCGACACACATTCGCAAAGACACTTTGAAGGCCCCCACATTACAGTTAAGTTCAACCTTGTAGTGAAGTGTGACCACCCACTCTCTTTTGATATCTGACTTTCATTGGATTTTTCTTTTATATTGCAGCACTTTCAGCAAAATGTTCTCAAAAGAAGATTAACTCTAATTTGTCCCTTTATATGTTCACCTTCACTCCTGTCTCTCTCTCTCTCTCTTATGCACACAAGTTGATTAAATGTCTCGCCATCATATAATGCAGAACCTCACTCTCTCACTTAAACTTACACAAAGCCAACCCAGCCACACAGTCACACACACTACTGCTACAACAGTGTTGTGCTTTGTCACTCTCGGTGGAGCCAGTGTTTAGGATAATTACCCAGAGGGTTGCCACACCTAGCGGGAGCCTCAAGTTGGCCACAAAACTCACAGAAAAACACTAGCTGCAAGAGTAAGAAAACAGTAACTCCCCTTTCTAACTCTGCCTTCTTCCTGTTCCATCCCTCTCTCTTTCTCTCTTGTAAATGTCCACTTTGTCTGCCTTGTGAAAGCATACTCCACATCTTAATCAAAATATTAAAGCCCAAACATGGAAGCAACACCCACCACTTTGCTGTCAACTTGTGAAACTGTAAACATCGGCCAGCTGCCATTATGGGTTCATCAGTTCATCCACATTTGGATTTGGAAGTGCGGGAGCACATTTGATGGACATTGTCTCTTTTGTTTGTGTTGAACTGTGTACTGTTGAAATACACAGCTTTACGAAATAGATGAGGTCGATTTTTTTTTACAGGTTGGAGACATAGCACGAAGGTTAGCATAAACACTTTGGACAGCATTTCAATTTAGAAACTTTCTGCCTTGTGTAATCTCTTAAATCAATACTAAATCAACTGAACCACACATTAACAGTTAACCAACCATTTTCTGGTTATTGTTCTAATACAGGGCTGTCCAACTTGAAAGTTTTTTTCTTTTAACTTTAATCTGTCCTGCTTCTAATCATTGTCAATTTGACAATCTGGTACCGAACTGACAAGAACTGTCAAACAGATTACTGCATTAAGGCTGTACACATTAGAAAGTTGACAAAGTTGACAAAGTTAACTTTTAAAAGCAGGCACTCATGGTTTGGGCTGGCATTTGCTGTTCTAGCCTCTCCACAAAAAAAGAAAACCAAGGGAGGGATCAGTTCCTGGAATGTTTGAAATTCCAAAATGTAATTCTCTTCCTGAAGTTTATTTCTGTCTTTCATCGAGAACCAGAGAGGAACTCTCTCTTGCCCTTTCCCTCTCTCTGTGGACCAATCAGAGCCTATGCTTTTCATTTTCTCCTCCCTACTCTCCCATCAATATGATAACATGGCGATGACTTTCTGAATTCCAACATTGTTGCTTTACCATGTATAATTGGTTGCTATGGAAATGCAAAAACATGCAATAAATATTGACCATGGTACAAATGCTAAGTTAATGTGTGACATTTGTAAAGTCTCCCTTGAACAGTAACAGTGCTGTCATAATAAAAGCAGTGATCTACAAACCTAGACACTGTGGTCTGCATGTTGCTATTTCAAAAATAGAATACACCGATCACAGTAACCAACCATCTCTATTATTTGTTTATTAAACAAGGATGGAGATAAGTAATGTACTTGTCTGTAAAACAATCTGAATGTGTTTGGGTCTGCCTTTACTTAGCAGGAGAATCCGTTATATCAAACAGTCAACAGAATATAGTATTCATGAATGACAAATACAAGTATTTTGGTATTGCTCACCTCTGTAGTTCACAGATTACTTCAACAGTATCCTTGTCCGTTGTGTTAGACTAACTTTTATATACCTCAGCTGTTTAGAACCACACACACATACACACACACACTGTCTCTTTCTGTCCTGTCTCTCTCTCTCTCTCTCTCTCTCTCTCTTGTAACATAGTGAAACTGAAGTCCAAAAAGTAATTCAAAAGGAGATTGAACACGTGTGGATTCCAGTAGAACGTAGCAACAGGGACATCTAGTGGAGACCAGATCAATACAACCTTTGTACCACTCAGACGGCAACTAGAGTAATGAGAACTGGCAAGTCTCACAATTTGTCTTGTGCCAGTGTAGTGAGCACTGTGATTCATAAGTTTACCCCCTACTAGAGATCAAAACCCACACACATAAAAAATGTAATAGAATACCGTCGTGTTTTAGATGGAAATTAAATGAAGTAGGCCTGTTTTGGATTTGTGGATTAATTTTAACCTCGCTTCTCCCCAACCGCACAGCAATCTTCGCTCACAGCGAAGTTCTTAGCTACGTTGAGCGGTGAGTACATTCAATGTACTCCGGGGTCGTAGAGTGACTGGCCACTCCTGCACAGTAGGTGGCGATGTATGCATTGCCTTATACTTGGACATGATATTTGTCGAGAGAACACTATTTTCAGTTAGATGTAAAATAAACTGTATTTATTCAACTTTTAGCAATTTTACAGAAAATGGCCACATAACAACCGTTGAAGAGATTTCTCACCGACCGACTGACAACGACTGTTGTTGAGATATTTGGGGAAGTTGAGAAGACGATGGTTGAGTATCGGGAACAAATTTCAGATTATAAACAGGAGATCGTGCATCTACAAAAACTACTTGAGGATTTAGGTCACAAGTTATGCGGTAAGTATTTTATGGGTGAGGGTACATGGTTGCATTTTTGCATGTACAGGATGGGAACTAAACGGTCCCCTTTTGTTGTTGCCTTGTGGCCGAATAAGACGAAACGAAAGGCAACTTTGCATTTTGTGTGAAATGCAAGAGTAAACAGTATGCATATTCAGGAACATGTTCCAAAGTCTTCACTTTTATAGAACTGTCCGTTTATTTCTACCAGGCATGCTGTCCATTGCCCCAGTCTGTGTGGACGTGTGTGATCCTGAGCAAGAGGATGAGCAGGAGAGGGATTCCATTGCAACAGATAAAGAAAGTGACGAAGAGTCCACAATAGAACCAGACGCCACTCAACATGAAGAGAGTCAAAGTTTTAGTGAGGTTGATGGAGAAATGACATTGTCCAGCACAAAAAGAACCAGGGTCGCAAGAAAACCTAATAAGACAACAGCTAGTTACCACACTGTTGCTTGCCATGTTGAAACCAGTGAACTGAAACCAAGGGCAAACTCAGGGAAGAAACAACACAGTTGTCATGTGTGCATGAAACGCTTTAACAGACCAAGTCATTTGAAAATACATCAGAGAACACACTGGTGAAAAACTGTATCAGTGTAAATACTGTGGGAAAAGATTCCATCGCAAGTATTGCTTAGAGGTGCACATTCAGACTCATACATCTGATAAGCCATTTTGCTGTCATGAATGTGGCAAATGCTTTAGACGAAATGCTGATTTATCTCTGCACATGAGAGTGCACACTGGAGAGAAACCCTTTAAGTGCCCTTTTTGCGACTCTTACTTTAAATCAGGAGGTCACTTGGTTTGGCACCAGCTGAGTCATACAGATGAAAAACCATATCAGTGCAACAACTGTGGTAAATGCTACAAACGGAACGAACACTTGACTGAACATATGAGGGTTCATACAGGGGAAAGACCTTATTGCTGCACAAAATGTGGAAGGTGTTACAGTCTGCAGCGAAACCTAAGGGTTCACATGAGGAGCCATGTGGGGGAGAAACCATTCAAGTGTACTTTGTGTGGCATTTGCACTGTATCAGCAACCCACCTCAAACGTCACATGCAGATTCACACAGGAGAGAAGCCTCAAATGTGCCCACGTTGTGGAAAGGCCTTCAATCGGAAAGAAAGAATTTCTGAGCACATGAGAACTCATACTGGGGAAAAATCATATTGTTGCCAAGCTTGTGGCAAATGCTTTAGGCTAAGGGCAACCATGAACAGTCACATGAAGACACACACATCATCAGAGGGTACTTTTTACTTAGAGGTGACTAAAGAAGATCCATGCATATAGCCAACAGGCACCTTACCCTGACAAGGCCAATGAGAATAATGTTTAAAAACGGCATTTATCCTAGCAAATTAATGTTGTGATGAAATAATTGAAAGGATGACACCTGGATTAAATTGATTCCAATTTGAATAAAGACTTTTTGGGGGGCAAATTCCTGTTTTCCACTAGTGAAAGTTTCTGTGAAATTCCCATTGGAATTTACAGAAGCTACATTTTTTTGTGTTTTACCATGTATAATGTATTGTATACGTGCTAACATTGTACTACCATGTCTACTATACTATTATTGACTTAAATTTGGTTGAAAAATATTCGAGAAGGTGATTTTTGGAACGTGTGGCACAATTGTGTTAGCAATTCAGACAAATTGCAATTGACTCATTGCAATGTGTTTTCTGAGCAATTGATGTGTACGCCAGTTTACAGACATTGAGCTAGTAACACCACACATCGCAATACTCACTATTTATTTCGCCCTGTAAGGATGCATTACTGTGAACGTGGACCTCCAAATAAACATGCAATTTGTATGTTTTGTATTTTAATTAAACGGGTATTATATCTGTCATGGAAGTGTTTAAACTTAGATTAAATATTTCCTTTTCGTCGATAACGTATTTTGAGCACTATGAAGTGTCTTACAGTGGGAGGTATGTAAGCAAATATTGCTCTCCATTGGTCAAGAGATCAGCTGGTGTCTCCCCATCTTGCATCTCTGTCGCGCGCGCTACGGTCTACCAACCTCAACGCGTTCTCGTCTGAAATTCTTTTCTCACGTGCTTTCTGTATATAAAAGCTCTCCGTTTCCCTTCATCATGTCCAGTGTGTCACCAGACAAACGGCGAAAGATGGAGTCAGCGCTGGAGCAACTAAAGAAATACACCGTGGTTGTGGCAGACACGGGAGATTTCAACGGTAACAGCTCTGTAGTTCGAATGGCCGCGTAGTATGCCTCGGCTAGCTTGCTATTAACCAAATATGACGACAGATATGACTGTGCGTGTAATGCAAATACATGGCATATTCGGTAGTTAAATAATAGTTTGCTGCTAGCAACTGTAGTTAGTGTCGTGGTTGTATCAAGCCAGAAGTGAGTCGTTGTAGGTGGAAGTAGCTTGTGCTACTTTAGCTAGCTAGCAAGCTAATTAGCTCGGCCTGAACTTTGACAATCGGATGAATTTGATAATCCGATGGATGCTGCTAGACTAGCTAGGTATCTATCAGAAAACAAACATAGCACGCTAGTAACTTTATTATGAGTTGTTTTGGCTGTTCAAGTTGGTTACAAAATACTGATCTATCATGCAAAACTTGACGGTAGCTAATTACAAATCAACACTTAAATTTGCAGTTTGATGACTTGGTAACTAGCTAGGTATGGCTACCCAGCTAATTATTAACAAACTGATAGTGCTAGCATGAAGTTTCTTTGACACCGTAATCGGCTACGATGAGTGTTAAGGGCGCTTTGCGAGGTACTGGCAACGATAGTAGTCTGAGCGAGCTAGTCTAAACCCTTTTTTTCTCTATACATTGATCTTGTTGCTTTTATTTTACTGTTTTCCTTGTTATCATAAATTGCAACATGTGAGCTACATTATTTTGTGTGCGTGCGTGCTGATGGTCACGCCCATGGCCATGTTTTCATTACCAGAAAACCTTCTGTTTTAATGTATGGATTTACAATAATTCTTAACTAACCCAGGATATATTCTATTTAAATGGATAATCATAATCAGTTGTGCCTTTTTTATATCAATCCCGTGTCCCATGATTTGTTGGTACAAGGAAGAGGAAGTAATAGTGAAGTAATCGGTTACCGCTCATTGTGATGCAAAACAAACATTTCACCATGCTTGCTTTGCGAGTCAGGATGACAAGACAGAAATAGTATCTGTGTAATGTAGGCGAGCTGTAATACTAACCTGATATGCTTTGTGACTCGCACGTCTCAAGTTATACGTGTGGAACGATCGATCTTAATCGATCTTATACAGGACTGCCTGGCCTTCACGTGACACATGGCCATTAAAGGGTGCTTGATGCTAAGTCACTTGTAAACGGCTTTTACTGTATTGTGAAGTTATCGCTAAAGCAGAGGTTTGGTTGTTTGCTTTCATTGAAATTATTTCAAACTTAATTCTTAAATTTGCTATCTTGCATCTATTACTGTAATATTATAGTTGATATAATGAACTGTTCATGACATGGTTTTGATGCTGGGCTTTATGGCATGCATGATGCAAGCTTATAGCAATGGCCCAGAATCCTCAGGTGGGGATAGGGCCTAAAGGTGGCACCTCAGTGATGGAGTAGTTGGATGGATATCTACATTTAAAGTGCAGCTTCACCTGCAGATAGATCAGCACCTCAGTTGGTCCATTCTTGTAAGAGGACTGACATTTCACAATATCAGTGAAAGGCTTTGAATGCCATTTCTTTCATGTAGCCTACAATGTTGGCCTAATGGGAACACTGTTGTTTCCACATACACAGAAGGCCTTTGTTCTCATTGTAGTTGTCAGGCCACTTTTTGTCCAGAGGCGTTTGGAGCTGCAATTTGTCAGAAGGACTGTGCCTTAACTTGAACTGGAATGCCATGAGATTCTCTACTTGAGCCTCGTCAGACTGACATCAGTGTTTACACATATATATTTTTTAAAGGAACAAAATGTAGAAAACTAACTCCACGCATATGGTCTGTACATCAGTACTGCTTTACCAATGTCATTGTTATGTTTTGTCTTAATTTGACAGGTGCATCTCTTAATCTAATAATTCGTAGCCTAGATCATGATTGCTGCGTTTGGGTCAGAAACCACATCTTAGTTTGGTTAGGCTGGGAATAGTGTTTCTGTAGCTTTTCTTCTTTTTAGGAATTCAGATTGGAGACTTTGATCATGTACATTTTTGTCAAGGTTCTTGAGAGGACTGAAATTGATGAAAATGCTGTCTTTTTTTCTCTTTTAAACAAATAAAAAGGGATTCAAAAATGTTGTCCCACTACCTTTTTGTGTGTTAATATATACTTTTGTCAAGACAATGTTTTTAAATGGGTCTTTATCTTCCCCCTTTTCCCTATTAGCTATTGAGGAGTACAAGCCTCAGGATGCCACTACCAACCCATCTCTTATTTTGGCTGCTGCCAAGATGCCTGCCTACCAGAATTTACTAGACCAGGCCATAAAATATGGGATTGCCAAGGGCGGGTGAGATTCATCTCAGATCTCAGCACCTTTGTTTTTGGTGGGGGGGGGTCTGCATGGTTTTTCCTAATGATATGTTGCTTTCCACCAGATCTGAAGAGGTCCAGGTGACCAACACCATGGACAAGCTGTTTGTGAGCTTCGGCCTGGAGATCCTGAAGAAGATCCCAGGAAGGGTCTCCACAGAGGTGGATGCCAGGTACCAAAAACTCCTGGTCTCTGAGTGGGGAACTGCAGTCTACACTGTTGGCTTTACTTCCTTCATATTTTCATTTTAAGAAAAGGATCCTGGTTGACAAATCCAGTCCCCCAGTGCAGCAATTAATCATGCCTGTAGTAATCATTTATTGTAATGCTGCACATTCCAAAGGAAGCCAACAGTAAAGTTATTACATCTGAAAACCTTTAGTCTTGCATTACCCATTCCCAACTTTCAAGCAAACCTTGTTTTCAAATACCCATTGCATACCCATATATACCCATTGATGTGCTAACCTCCCTCCACTTAGAAGCGTGTTTTGTCAGAAATGGCAGAAGTGTATATGTCTTTTTTTATACACTAATACTCTTTCATCCAGATGTATTTGTTTAAATGTAGAATTTGAGACTAATCACTAATGCATCCTGACTTCAGGCTCTCCTATGATAAAGAGGAGATGGTGGCTAGAGCCCTGAGGATCATTGCCCTGTATGAAGAGGCTGGCATCAGCAAGGAACGTATTCTCATCAAACTGTCCTCCACGTGGGAAGGCATCCAGGCTGGCAGGTGTGTAGCTGAAACATGCACATTTTGTGTTTACTTAGTGTCTTTTTTATCATTTATAAACACTTAAAAGTGTAGTATTGTTTGAGATCCAACAGCAGTCATTTAAATGTCTTTTGAACTGGTTTACAATCCCTAATATTCAATTGTTGTAATCCATATCAAGTACAGTCTTCCTTCCTTTTTGAAAGTTTTTACTGACACTTTGCCTAAAGCAACAGTATATGAGTGAAACATCAACCTTGTCCGTGTACTTGAACTGCCTGCCTGAATGTCTTTGCAGAGAGCTGGAGGAGAAGCATGGGGTCCACTGCAACATGACGCTACTGTTCTCCTTCGCTCAGGCGGTGGCCTGCGCTGAGGCCAGTGTTACGCTGATCTCACCCTTCGTGGGCCGGATCCTGGACTGGCATAAAGAAAACACAGATCGGAAGAGCTACGAGCCCCATGAGGATCCAGGTATAAAACCTTAAAAATCAAACTTTATATAAATTGATGTATTGCAAGTCAAATTCTATGCCTGTAGCCTCAAAGTACAATACCCCCCCCATCCCCTCTGACTTTTCTACTACCTGTCTAGGAGTGGTCAGCGTGACCAAGATCTACAACTACTATAAGAAGTATGGTTACAGCACAGTAGTTATGGGTGCCTCCTTTAGGAACATTGGTGAAGTTAAGGCCCTTGCTGGCTGTGACCTGCTGACCATCTCACCTGGCCTGCTGGGAGAACTGACCCAGGACCATGCTGCAGTAAAGCCAATACTCACGCTGCAGAATGGTATAAAGAACTATCCTTTTAAGGATGTGGAGGCAGCAAAAACATGACTCTCACTGCCCCATGTGGTTGTCTGTAGCATTAATGTCATAGTGTTGTGTATGTAGTGATATAGGGCCAAAGTTAGTGTTGTACTTTTAAGAAACATGGAATGTGATCAAATGTAGTCCTACTCCAAACAAGACATTTGGTGTTTGCATTAGCTCTCCAAATGATGTTTTTAAATGACAGGCTACGAGGCACATTTAGTTTTGATGAAGACAGCAGAGTTTTAATGAAGTCCTGGTATCGTTACAGTATTCAAAGCCATTTAAGAACATTGTTAGACAGGCTCCTTCAGACTTGCTGTATATCTGTAGCAGAATTTCCTACATGTGACTTTGCTGTATTCTTTCAATAACTCTTCCCAGCCAAGGCCTGTGATGTCAAGAAGGTGCACCTGGATGAGAAGGACTTCCGCTGGCAGCACAACGAAGATCGCATGGCCGTGGAAAAACTCTCAGATGGCATTCGCAAGTTTGCTGCTGATGCGATAAAGCTTGAAACCATGATCAAGGTGAAGTGCAACAGGAGTCTTTTTCTCTTCCCTTTTGTCAGACACTTTGCTTCTGCTGCTCCAAACTGATTCTGATGGTATGTCTATTCTTCTCAGGAGAAGATGCTGAACGTGAAAAACGGGCAGTAGAGAACTGTCAGCCAGTTGGAGGCAGCGGTGGGAAGCCTTGGGATGGACTTTGTGGGAATTTAAGGGACCAAACTCGTATCCTCCCGTAAGATGTTTTGATGGGTCCCACTAAACAGATGCCTCATGTCCCTTTTTTAAGTAATGCTGAGTTTTTGTAGAGTGAGGACAACACTGAATAAATTATCAGTATGTAAGAAAATGAATGGTAGTTGCCCCTGGAGACTTGATCCGAAGGAAAGAACCCTGTAGTCAGACTGGCCCAGCCTTACTGGTGACCTGTCTGGTCACTTGCAGATGACCAATTGCTATTTGGCGGGCAAGAACTGCCATCTTTTGAGTTGTACACAATGTTTTGCTTCTCAAACATGGAAGTTGATCCATACTGTAACAATTATGACATTCTTGATATAATCAAAATTGAATATTTTTTCTGAATCAATTAAACTGTGACCTTGTTGAGGAAGTCTTGTCTTATGTCTTTCATTTACATTTTGCCTCCCAAAACACAACCGGGAGTTAGTTAGGCTTGGCACTGTAGTAAAACCAACCTGTTAGACTGTAAGGTAAATGAATGTGCCCAGGCTTATCCATAAGTCAGATGTTTTAGGGCACAATTATTTCTGTAGGTCCAAATTCTTGGACCTACAGACATTACACAAGACTTGCACAAGAAATTCTTGGACTCAGAGACTTTACAATATCTATGGAGACCACATTGCCGATACAAAAGAAAGCTTCCTCATTTGTCTAATGTCACTTCACTGATCCAAACTACAAGGCAATGGTTAAAACTGTATCCTAAACTGCATATTTGTACTTTTACTTTGGTAGGTATGGCTGCATACTGTATACAAGCACAGTTGCAACACTGTTAAAGCATCAGCTAAATGTGACCAGAGGCAGAAGGATAGCCTGGAATTTTTGACAGTGCATTTGACTTACTATATACTAGGATATTCTATTTAGTATACCTGGAGGGGAAAAAAGATTTAGGAAGGTAAGATGGGTATTGGAAGCACCAAGCTCTAGAATGCCATATGAAATCCACAAGGTGGCTCCAAACCATGCATTTTGGACAGGCCCAACTGCCTATACTGTCTCAGAAATTCCTGATAACCAATGCAAAATGAATATGATGTGCAAAGGCCTTATTGTTAATCTCCATAAATATGTATCCTATGTCTGTCAGGTAGACTTTAAAGATGTTGCTGACATTTCTTTTAGGTCAGATGGTTCCAACACATCACACATGTGTTGGAACCATCTGACCTAAAAGAAATGTTAACGTGCAGAACAAATCTTTTTTTTTTTTTTTTACATCACATGGTGGATATTCTGGTCTGGTTTATTTGTCATCCAAGCTTTAAGTGAGCTTTGATCAGCAAGGGTTCCTGGAACCATGAAAACCACCTATTATATAATACATCAACGCTAAAACCATACATTACAGTAGGTACCACAGCAGAACATGCTGTTGCAAACAGTACACAGGAGATGCAACTATTTAGCCATTTTGGGACATAATGTCATTGCGCGTACACAACCCCTTCCTGGGACATAATGCCATAGCACACACACACCCTTGGCATTGTCTCTGATCTGAGTTTCACATCAGAAAAACTGCACCTGTTGAACTGAAGTCACTAAACAATGTGTATAAATGACAATATTGTTGCAGTAAGGTAACAAACAGACTGTAGTTACAATTGCAGTTCAATAATTGGAACGTTTACATGATTCTTGTAAGACAACGTAAATCAATCTACTTGTGATAAATATGTAAATGTAGCATGTGCCTGCCTCGCCTGATCCATCTTCGTTTACACAAAGAGCTGTTGGTTAAAATACGTTGTCTTGACTCCGAGATAGCAATGCTTACAATGACGAAAAAATGCACTGCCAGCTCGCCAATACGAAGTGTTCATTACACATTCAACCACACATTCACATATACATGCAACGTCCATGCTGGCAAATACAGGAAGGATTCTCTGTCTCGACTGTCTCTAGGTAAGCAGCCCACTCAAGACGACTGACCAATTGTCGTTTAGAAAAGGAGGAGACTAACCCGCCTTCTTTGGAACCACGCCTCTGACTCTGTTCAAGGAACGTAGCCAGTGCTTCAGATTGTTGTTAGCGGTTTTGCTATCGCGAGCCGTTCTTTTTCTAGACATTTCAATTGAAGATTGTAACATCAACTCCGAGCAGCTTTGAAGATAAATCTTCGTGCAAGTTTTTGTGAAATCAACTAACTGTATCCGACTACTTTTGTGCGACGAGTTGGTGTTGGCGGTGGTCTTGCGAGGTAAGTTTTAGCCATCTCTCGATGGCTTGTTAGCTAAATACCTGCTAGCAAGTAAACCCCATAGCTAGCTTAGTTTATTTGGATCTCGCTTGCGTTAGTTGATGGGAGCGAGCTCCGCTAGCTACATAACCTTGTCAACGTGAGCAAATATCGCATTGACATTTCACAGCGTTATTAGACATTTGCTAATCGATTCCCTCAATGACTTTATATGTTGCCGTCAACTAAATGTAGCTTTTTAGCTAGCTATCTACTTAAGCTATGCTACTTTCGACATTTTTACTGACTAGCTAGCAAAGTAGCTTTTTTTGCCGTCGTGTGTACCGTGGTGGCTTTCATTAGCAGGCTACAACAGCTTGAGTTTACCAGTCTTCTTTCTAACCCTGGACAGATGATCGAGAAAAGCGTATGTGTTTGTTGTACAGCAATAGCCAATTATAACGTGAAAGTATATTCACAATAGGAAATTGCATTGATTGGCTACAACCAGTTGGCCAGCTTGGCCGAGCTAGCAGGGCAGTTGCTAACGGCGAATGTTGCTAGGCTAGCCAGTCAGAATGTTGGTCGTCGATTTGTTATCATTACACCTTGAAAAATTGCGTAATTGATCGTTTGAAGACGAATCCAGTTTGGTCAATATTTCAGTTAAAATGTTGAATCTATTTGAACTAGCTGACGGGGCAACAGTTGGAAAAACACTTTTGACCTGACATCGCTAGCTAGCCACAAGTTCGGGCGCGCTCGAGAGTAGCTAGCAAACATAGCGCAGCTAGTTGTGCAGAACTAGCAGTCCGATGATGGCGTCAAGTCCTGGAAGGAGGGGGATGGGCAGATCTAACGTCAGCGATAGTGTGGCGGCGCTGTTTGTGTGGCTAGCTTCGGGAGGCGTTGCATTTCCACTCTTTAAATTACGTTAACCAGTACTAGCTCAGTAGTAAACTGTTTTTTCCCCTTTCTTAATGGATAAAGTTAGACTTACTGCTCGTGTTGTTGATGTGGCCTGCGTTTATGTTTTCTAGCTTGTATACGATCAACGTTGTAACACCCCTACTACTAGACTAGCAATGCACGTAGTAACAAATGTCCATCAGCGTTGGCTGGCTTGACACCATATAAGTAACATTTAGTGTCACCATGTACCTAGCTGCTTACCACCGCTCCTATCTCTGACAAACATTGTTCGACAACCATGTTCTGAATTAAATTAGCTTTTCTCCTATTTATCCATGTAGCAAGTTGTGTATATATATGTAGGTAACAAAATGCCTCTATAATATACTGCCAGGTGTCACAGAGTTTGAGAGGGGTTAGCATTTGTTGTTGCTGAAAGTTAGCTCTACGCTCCGTTAGCTAGCTAGTATTGCACATTATAAATGGAGTGACGTGGACTAGCCTACATCATGGTCCCTGTTTCAAGATAGTGTTGACAGCGATAGATTAATGCATTTTGTAACTGAGAGAACTGCTAAGAACAAAATTCTAAGACATGCAAGAAGTCTCTGATAATGCAGTGTGATATATCTGTGTTCTTCTAAAGGCAGTATCATACCCAGAGATAGCTGATCCGTAGAGTCAGTTATAAAAGCCATTGTCCATATATTGTTAGACTAGCTTCAGGCTTACAACAAATCGTGGAATCTAGAGTGGGAACACCACTTGCGTATATATGGCAATGATTTGATGTAAATATTGACAGTGGAACGTTTGGCAGATTTATTTTAATTTGTGACCTCTATAAACACAATCTCCTTTTGCATTCAGATTTGAGTGAACTATTCTAACTACTTAATTTACATGTCTATGATTTCCAGCCCCTTTGAGTATGAGTATACAATGAAGCGGCGCTTGGAGGAACAGGAAACGGTATTTGCGTCTCAGCAGCGTCGTCTCCCAGTCCCAGGCACCGCAGAAGGTTTCCAGCACAGAGTCCTTGCCCCAGCCCCTGCTACATACGAGGCAGTCTCTGACAACATGCAGCCCTCCACTGGCATCCAGTACTCAATTCCCCAGGGATATCAGGTGTGGTTTAGTCTGCTTTTTATTTTGGCAGCACATTTTTTCGCTTTCTAACTCAGAACATACCCATTTGTACTGAACCTGAATGGATTTAACAAGTACTCCCACCAGCTGTCTCAGTGACAGTTTAAGTTGCTGTGATATTGTTACACCTGTCACCTACACTCACATTCAACAGTGACGGGTAAAGCTCAGGGGCATAAATGTAGGTGACTGTTAGAGTTAGAAATAAAGTGGTTTTGCTCTTATTTCTAGGTTCCTACCATGCCCCAGAGTTCCAGTGGACATGGACATGCCAACAGTCCTGCCGCCCATGTAGGGCCTCATCCCCACAGCCCAGCAGTCCAATCCCAAGGGCCTGCAGTGGTCCAAAGCCACACCCACCCCCCTGCCCCCTTGACTGCATCACAGGGACAGCAGCAGTTTCAAAGACTGAAGGTGCAACTAATTTACTTAACATCTAACAATAAGAACATGTCACAGGCTTTAACCAGGTTTTATGGGTAAATTCAATTACATGTATTATTAATGCTGCTGTGAAATCTTGTTTTCAGGTTGAAGATGCACTGTCATATCTGGATCAAGTAAAGTTGCAGTTTGGGAATCAGCCTCAAGTTTATAACGACTTCCTTGATATCATGAAGGAGTTTAAGTCCCAGAGGTTTGTTGCAATTTTGTATTGTGTGTCTGTTCAATTATGGACATTGAATAGCTCTGCAATCTGACTGAAATGATATGAAGAGGCACTTTGTGGATATTTGGGTGCTAACCAAATGTTTTCCCCTTGTCTTTACAGTATTGATACTCCAGGAGTGATCGGCAGAGTATCCCAGCTCTTTAAGGGACACCCTGAACTTATCATGGGCTTCAACACTTTCCTGCCACCAGGCTTTAAGATTGAGGTACAGACCAATGACCTGGTCAACGTAACCACACCTGGCCAGATCCACTACATCACACCCCATGGGATCTCAGTCCAAAACATTCCTGTGACGGGACCTCCCAGTCAGCCAGTACCCCATCACCAGGCCCTACCACAGCCTGGGCCTCCCACCTCTGCTGCCCCAGCACAACCCTCTCAGCCAACACCAGCCAAGACGAGCAAGGTCCTTCTTACTCAAGTTACAGCATCGAAAAATGTACTTGAAACGCATTCAGCGCTGACTTATTTATTATTACTGTCAGATGTTTATATTTGAAGTCAGAGCTCATTGTAATTTCCCCATCTCTCAACAGCCGATTCAGTCTCCAGCTCTAACCCCAACAAGCCAGCCCAACCCATCTATCCCTTCATATGCCTCCCCTCGCTCCCCCTCAGTCCAGTCTCACACACCAGTGAGCAGCACACCCTCCAGTGGCCCACCTCTGCAAAACAACCAGCCTGTTGAGTTCAACCATGCCATCAATTACGTAAACAAGATAAAAAACCGTTTCCAGGGCCAGCCCGACATCTATAAAGCTTTCCTGGAAATCCTGCACACTTACCAGGTCAGAACAGTGAGTGATGCGCACAGGCGGCATTTATATCTGCATGCTGGGGTTCGGTTTAACATGTTTTAACATGGAGAGGAAGGAAATCCAACATTTAGTATTTTTAGGATTCCTAAACGTGATCTTTGATGATTTTACAGAAGGAGCAGCGCAATGCTAAAGAAGCTGGTGGGAACTACACTCCAGCCCTGACAGAGCAGGAGGTCTACGCTCAGGTAGCAAGGCTGTTTAAGAACCAGGAGGACCTGCTGTCAGAATTTGGGCAATTCTTACCAGATGCTAACAGTTCAGTGGTGAGTCTTGATCAAGGAGCTAAAACCAAACCGTTTGCACCGTAAGAGATGCTGTTTGCAAGTTATTGTATATAATACGCTTCATGAAAAGATGCCTGAAACCAGCCCTATGGGTTGAGTCATTGTTCAAATGGTGTAATTGTTTCCTCAGCTTTTGAGCAAGACTACAGCAGACCGGGCAGAATCTGTGCGCAACGACCATGGAGGCACGGTTAAGAGACCCTTGCTGAATAATAAGCAGAGGCTTAATCAGAATGGCCTTCCAATCCGAAGGCACTCTGGGGTGGGCACCACGCCCCCAGTCAAGGTAAACGCCTTCTTATTAACAAGTAAACAACACCACAAGGTTGTTACATTGTTATTTAGGTGAATGTTATTGCACCCCAGCCCTTCATCATGAATTAAGTATATAAATCTTGAACAGATCATCTGTCATTATTGGTTATACTTTTAATATTTTAATATGAATTGTTTGACTTGACTGCAGAAGAAACCTAAGTTGATGGGGAAAGATCACGCCATGGCAGAAGTCGGCAAACACAGTTGTGGCACAGAGTCTCTCTTCTTTGAAAAGGTTACCATCTTCAGTTAATTTGGTGTTCATTTAGTACTGTTTAACATTTTAAGGAGATTAATTAAACATGATCGTATTCATTTTCATGTTACTCGTAAACTTAACGAGCACATTTTCTAAATCCGTGTGTGGATGAGCGTGTTTGTGCATGACCTGTGTCATTGGTAGGTGCTGTAATGGTTGTGTGCTATTACCCAGGTGAGGAAAGCCCTCCGGAGCTCTGAGGCTTATGACAACTTCCTGCGATGTCTGCTCATCTTCAACCAGGAAGTGATCTCTCGGGCAGAGCTGGTTCAGCTTGTGATACCGTTCCTGGGGTGAGCATACTGAATAATATTTTCAGAGTTGGAAGAGCGCTGAACAAAGTCATAAACAACAAGTAGCTTAGTTTGAATCTTGTTTTTCCTGATTAGAATTTCTGGAAGTACACTTACTTTTTCAGACATTTATATAGCTTACTAAGGATTGGTAACATGTTTTGGAATGTTATTCGCAGGAAATTCCCTGAACTGTTCACTTGGTTCAAGAACTTCTTGGGCTACAGAGAGTCCACCCACATCGAAAGCTTTCCCAAAGAAAGAGCAACTGAGGGCATTGCAATGGAGATTGACTATGCTTCTTGTAAGAGGTTGGGCTCTAGCTACAGGGCACTGCCTAAGAGCTACCAGCAACCTAAGTGCACAGGGAGGACTCCACTGTGCAAGGAGGTGGGTCCTTTGACAGAACCGTTGAGCTGGTATTTTGGCCTCTTAGTTCTGCTTATGTTACGGAAGGTTTTCGTGTGATATTTTTTAATAAATCCGTTTCCTATCAGGTTCTCAACGATACCTGGGTGTCCTTCCCTTCATGGTCGGAGGACTCTACCTTTGTCAGTTCCAAGAAGACTCAATACGAGGAGCATATTTACAGATGTGAAGATGAGCGTTTTGAGGTGAGGGCTGTTTCCCCGAATTCCAAATGTTTGAATATAAATTATGAAGTTATGAAAACTTTAGAATGTTTTGGCGAGGATATCCACCCTACCAGCTTATGGAGCTAGTCCTCGTCCACACTGGTGACATTATACCCATCTCTCTTTTTCCCCTCATAATCCTTTTAGCTGGATGTTGTGCTGGAGACCAACTTGGCCACCATCCGAACCTTGGAGACAGTACAGAAGAGAATCTCACGCATGTCGGCTGAAGAGCAGATCAAGTTCAGGCTGGACAACTCCATGGGTGGCTGCTCCGAGGTCATCCACCGCAAAGCCATCCAGAGGATATACGGGGACAAGGCGTCCGACATCATCGATGGCCTCAAAAGGAGCCCAGCGGTCTCCGTCCCCATTGTGCTCAAAAGGTTAGTTGTTGTGAATGCAGTCTTGCACAGATGTAGTTATAATCTGATTGTAGTTTCAGAAATGTTTGATGTTAATGTCTGGTGGTGTTGCTAATGTGTGTCCAGGTTGAAGATGAAAGAGGAGGAGTGGCGTGAAGCTCAGAGAGGGTTTAACAAGATCTGGAGGGAGCAGAATGAGAAGTATTACCTGAAGTCTCTTGACCATCAAGGCATTAACTTCAAACAGAATGACACCAAGGTCTTTCGCTCAAAGACCTTACTCAATGAAATTGAGACAATATATGATGAGGTAAGGGACAGCAACCAACATTAATTGCCTGTTAAAAATCCTAAAGCAGTCTCTTTTTCGAGCCAGTCAATATTGTAGTCTGGTTGGCACACATTGGGTGTATTGTTCGCGGTGACATGGAAATTATCAATGTTTTTGTACTCTTTTGCTTCTATATCTCCCTTTTCATTTTAAGTTGGACCAACCTTTTTGTGTCCCACAGCGCCAGGAGCAGGCGTCTGAAGACACAAGCACCCCAGCCAGCGGCCCCCACATGACCTTGACCTACGAGGACAGTCAGATCCTGGAGGATGCTGCCGCTCTCATCATCCACCATGTCAAGAGGCAGGTGGGGATCCAGAAAGAAGACAAGTACAAGATCAAGCAGATCATCCACCACTTCATCCCTGACATGCTGTTCTCAAGACGTGGGGAGCTTTCTGATGTAGAGGAAGAGGAGGATGAGGATGAGGAAGATGATGCAGAGATGGAGGAAGATGGTGCGAAGAAGCACAATGGGCTACCAGGCAGTAGCTCTGGAAAGTCTAAGCTTCTGTTCAACAACACAGGCGCCCAGAAGTTGCGAGGGCTAGATGATGCCTACAACCTGTACTACGTCAACAACAACTGGTATATCTTCCTGCGCCTGCACCAAATCCTTTGCTCCCGCTTGCTGCGCATCTATGGCCAGGCCGAGAGACAGATCGAAGAGGACTGTCGAGAGAGAGAGTGGGAAAGGGAGATCCTAGGAGTCAAACGGGATAAAAATGAGAATCCTGCCATCCAGCTCCGACTGAAGGAGCCTAGTAAGTAGAGCAACCGTATTTCTGATATCTGTTTCTTTCACCCTCTTGAGCGTACTTAGCTTGCCCCTCATATAATGTCTTACTATACTTAATTGTCCTTTTCCCTGCAGTGGACATTGACGTGGATGACTACTACTCAGCCTTCCTAGAGATGGTGAGAAACCTCCTAGATGGGAACATGGAACCGGCTCAGTATGAAGACTCCCTGAGGGAGATGTTTACTATCCACGCCTACATCGCTTTCACCATGGACAAGCTCATCCAGAGTATTGTCCGGCAGGTCAGTCACAACAAAGACATTTGTTTGGTCATTTATCTACCCAGGGTTACTCAAGTAAAAAGTTCAAAAGATAATATTTACAAAAATAGTTAATGAAGCTAGAACTGGAACAAAAGCGTGTACTTAGGCCAAGTATGTTATAGTACTATATATATGTATATAGTACAAGTACTATATACATACTACACAACAGACACATGAGAAATTAGGTAGATGGCTGTAATATGTATTTGTCCCAATAATTAACCAACTTAGACCCGTTTGCCTTGTCGTTGTCTTTTTGATTTGACACACAGCTCCAGCACATTGTGAGTGATGATGTGTGTGTACGGGTGACTGACCTCTACCTGAGCGAAAGTGCCAACAAGGCTACCGGAGGCAGTCTGTCCAGCCAGGCTTCCAGAGCCACTGTGGAAGGGGCGTACCAACGCAAAGCAGAGCAGCTCATGGCTGATGAAAACTGCTTCAAGGTGCAATGAGCTTTTTCATCAATGGCCCGTAGTAGAATACTGTTTTCTCGCAGGACTTTGAAACAAATGTGCAAATACACATAGAACGTCTGCAGTAAAAAAAATAAAAATCTACTTGCATGCATTGTGTTCATGAAAAAAAGGAATGTAAAATGTTTGTCTGCTGCCATCACCCTACAGGTTGTCTGCATCCTTATCCTAACTTTGTCCCGTTAGCCTTCTAACACATCTTTCCATTTTAATCTTCTGTGGTCTAGCTGATATTTGTGAAGAGTCGAGCAAGTGTTAACCTGTCTGTAGAGCTGCTGGACACGGAAGAGGATAACTCTGATGAGCCTGCTGAAGCAGAGGTATGTGTCATCAAAAACACTTAAGCCTCAATTGAGTGTTTTGTATTTAAGAACCTGTATTTAGTCTCTAAGACGAAACTATGCTGCCTTCTCTCCTCCCAACTGACAGTGCTATGAAAGACTAAAGTATCACAGAATAGAAATATGTTCCATGGTCTACATTAGATATAAGATTTTGCCAGATCTAACAATGTTGTGTTGTAGCACATAACAACTAGTATAACCATTTAAATAGAGCAGTTATGCTGTATCTATTAAGCATGGGGATGTTGTGATGGCTAGACAACTCAGATCATCTCCCAAACTGCAGCTTTTGTGAGGTGTTCCTGGTTTGCAGTGTTCAGTACCTATCTAAAGTGGTCCACAGTAGGACAAGCAGTAGCAGGCGATGGGGCCCTGACTCATTGATACATGTGGGGAGAGAAGGCTGACCAGTGTGTTCCAATCTAACTATCTACTGGAGCTCAGGTTGATAAAAAGCAAAGATGGTTCCGGAATATGTATACATTTGTAATCAATCTTCTACTTCTTCTTACAGCGGTGGTCGGACTATGTGGGAAGATACCTGAACTCTGACTCGGCGTCTCCAGAGCTGCGTGAGCACCTGGCCCAGAAGCCTGTGTTCCTCCCCAGGTGAGGCCTCGGCTGTGTGTCCCTCTGTCTACACACTGCCAAAACTGATGTCCTGACTAACCTGGCACTGTTTCACATGCCAAACCAGCTGACAAAAATGGCTGATTTCAGAACCAGTGCCAGTCCTTTTCCCATGTAACAAAGGTTCTAGGTTCCCCTTAGTATCTAACCTGAGCCCCAAAAGCCCATCTGGTAAAGCACTTGTTCAAAGGTTCTGTCGTTCTAATGGACAGTCGACAGTTGACTTGCAAGTATGTTTGTTTTTATTATTTTCTCCTCATAAAATTGCCAGTGAAGTTAGTTTCAAAAGTTTGAGGAATACTGTTAGTACCAGTCTTCCTATGTGGGTCATGAGAAGGAAAATAAATAAATAATAATAATTGGAAATAAACGTCAAAAGCTTTTTTCTCAATTAATGATCCTTCTGCCTTTTCTCATAAAGATTGCACTTTATCTGGCCGCATTTTTAATAGGAGGGACTATTTATTTATGCATTCGTTTAGTCTCTTTTTAATGGGGCCCTTTATTTATAAGTGTTGTATTTTTTTAGACTATAGTTGTAGACTAGTGTTCATTTGAACTTTCTACTTTTCCAACTGAAAAGCTATCAAATCATTGGGTTTGAGTATTGAAAATGTATTGCATTTCATGCAATTTTTATTGTGCAGATAGGGCATCTACATTGGTTTGATACATGAACTTAAAAGTAAAAGCCTATAGGTTTACTTTACACATTTCTTATGTAAGTATGGGAGTATTTTTATACCGTCACATATTGGAGTTCTGTACCACAAATATTTTCTCTGTTAGAATAAATCTATTTAGTTGAGCTTAGCCTATATGAACAAATGATGGTATACCCCATCTGATGATTGAATGTGATGTCACATCAGCTGGAGTCTCTGTGTGACATTGAGATGAGACTGAATGACATCATGCCTGGCCAACAGTGAAAATCTAGCAGAGTAAAAGATTCGGATATCAAGTATCATTTCTTTTTCAACTTACTATCATTAGATGCCCTATGTTTGTGATTGTATTCATATGAGACGTCCTGTATGTGACTTATTTAATCACTGTTTAGATAACTGTAAATGTTGTACGATTTGAAAGTTTTGGGTGTTCGGTGTACTCAATATAATGTGTAAAACAAGTTAAGGATACAGTGCACTCCCGTTGCAATTTTTGTTGTGGGTGAGGTTTTATACAAGTTTTCAAGTGCTGATAACTCATGAAAACGCTGGTCAAGCACACATCTGCAACACTTGTACAGAAGAGGGGCTTGTGAATAAAATGGTCTGAATTGTATGTTCAAATGTTCGTGTATTTCTTTCCAGACGTCTCAGAGCATTGCATGGAGGGCTGTTTGGGTTTTTAAGCCCCAGATGAGTGTTGCATATCAAGCCTGTCTGTCTTTGATTTTCAGTGCTTGTAGCTGTTTTTTGAGATGGCTGTCCATAATCATAAACATTTCAATGGGCTGGGGGAAAAACCAGACAAGAGAAAATCTTAGTCTGTTTTCCTCTTTTAAATCCATTGCTTAATTTGGTACTTGTCTTGACAAGATATGATTTATCAGTGCTCTCACCCACATCTTTTGTTTTTCATATTAAATAAGAGGTTGAGTCGAAAGAACGTTTTCCGTAGAAGTACTTTGAACAGCAGTAAAAAAAAAACAACAACAAAAAAACGTAAAAAAAACAGCAGTTTCTTTTGCGGTTCAGTTTGGTCCTCATTGCATGATCATAACGCTCTGTACATTGTCAGTGAAAGTATGTGCACATCAAAGTATATTTCAACCCATATCCTGGCTTGTTAACTCTTTGGCGGCAATTTCAAAAAAAGTGTTGTTTGTCACATTTTATTGGAAAATTGGCTACTTCACTCTTATGTCTTTAAGTGGAGCCCTGAATGCAAAATATGCTTCATGGTTTCAGTCCTCGCTCACCTCTACCCTCTGTGGTAAGTACACATTTAAAACTTTCATTCCAGCGGGGTGTATAATTGCATTTTTTAATGCTTGCAAAATTGGATTAAATTTGATTGACCAAAATATTGTTTGCCAAGGATATTGAGACTTTAATAATAGAATCATTAAAAGAATGTTAAACGGAAGTGCACTGTACAGAAATACTGCTGCTGCTGCTGCTGCTACAATAGAACCTCCCTCCCTAATGATTTGATGCCTTCATCAATTATCTGGTCAGTTGCTACGCATGGATATCAAGCCAATTGTTTTAAGGGACAGTCCTCTCAAATTTCAGAATACTCCTTTCAAAATTAAAGGGATCATGACTGTTATAATGTTGTGTCACAAGCTATATTACCAGAAACGTTGACTTGTGATTATCTCTTTTTTTCTTTAGGTGAACGCGTTTTATTTTATACTTGCACTAAGCCAGTGGTGTGTTTACATCTTTCACTATGATTTCCCTGAAATATTTAGAAATTTGCGCGAACTTTCCCTGTAAACATGACTGAGTGCTTGGTTTATGGGCACATCAAATTTATATTTGCTGCATTTTCATGTGTCTCTACTTTATTTTTTATCAGAAATCTCCGTCGGATAAGGAAATGCCAGAGGGGCTGGGAACAACTTCAGCAAGAGAAGATGACAAAGGGCATATCTGACAAGTCCCAGGACAGCTCTGAGGACCTGAAAATGGAGTGCATGTTCAAGCTGAACTCTTACAAGATGGTGTACGTCTTCAAATCGGAGGACTACATGTACAGACGCACTGCGTTGACACGAGCTCATCAGGTAAGCATGACTGCGTCTTTCCTATTATGTTCAAGTAATATACCTGTTGATGTTGATAGTGCTGGGTTTTCAAATGTATTTTCATTTTGTAGTTTTTATTTTATTGTAACTTTTAAGTACCATCTCCTCTTAATTTTGAATATTGTACAAGGAAATGATGGCTCACCTTAGCATCTCCCATATCTCTCCAGTCACACCAACGAGTGAACACTCGCCTGCATAGACGCTTCCAAGCCTGGGTGGACACTTGGGCAAAGGAGCATGTAACCAGTGAAATGGTTGCAGACAACCGCAAGTGGCTGATGGGAGAAGGGCGGGACGGGCTGCTGCCTTGCACTACAACCTGCAATCCTGAGATCCTCCATTACCTGAACATCAACAAGTACCGTGTGAAGTATGGAGCACCATAACCATCCATTCATCCTTGTATAGTATCACTTATCATTGTCAGAAAAAAAATCCATGTGTCAGCAAGTATTTGATGCTGCAGACTGGGGGAAAGTAATATAGTTGATGATTTTATTTGGGTCTACGTCTGCTTGACTAAACGCCAAATTTTGGGGGCTGCCACTTTTCCATGAATTCTTAACCTCCCCTCCCCCCGCCCGCTTTTAATTGTGCACTTCTGAAAATAGCTGCATTGTTGGGACTATGAACCGTAAAAGGGTAATTGGAATATGTCAAGTTTGAAATTGATCTTCCATTGTAAGCAGATGTAGATTATGATTGTAAGACCCTGAGCATATTATAGCATGCCATAGAAATGTCTTCAAATGTCATCATACACATTGAACTGCTCACTAAAGAAGTATTTGTTTTTTCAAAGTAATTGGACTTTCTGTAGCAATATTTGTGGTTGTAATGCTGACCACTCATCCCAACAAATAATTGAGAGGAAAAAGCAGAGCAAGTGCCACCATTAGCGTGATAGGAAGAACATGAAGACGAGGAGGGGTTTTGATCTCAAACTGTCAAGTTGTACAGGCTGTGAATGTTCTGTCCCTGTGGTGCAGGCCTGTATGGACTTTATATTGGCGAACATCTTTGGCATCATTGTTATGGAAATTGTGCACACACAAAAACCCCTTTGGTTGTACACCAGCTAGTCCAGCTCAGTAACATCCAGCTGTACACACACTGTCCACCTTCTGTAAATAGCTTGTTTATAGTTGTCTTTTTTATTACATTGATGTGTAGCGTACCCTAACAAACTTAGTATAAACCTTAGGTAGAAGTTGCAGAAAAGAAGTATATTGAAATTGCAAACATTTTAATGATGGTTTTTACCAAAGGATGTTTATTAGGCATTTCCTTTGTGTTCTGTTATTGTGTTTTGTAGTACAAGCCTTCCTAAGCATAGCTAAGTCTTTTCATCTTGAAATCAGCAATTGGATCAGTTTCAAGACCTTTGTGTTTCTGAAACTTTGGCTTAAAATCTCAGACTTTCTGAACAATGAATGTAGCCATCAAACAATTCATGCTTTTCAGTGTCAATGTTAGTTCTGAAAATCTGGTAAATAGGTCTTTACCTGCATAGCAATGCTCTTTTCAGCCTCTGATTTGAAATGGATCTTCCTTAAAAGTTGCAGTTGGTTATGGGCCCTGTTCCTTTAAACATTGTGATTGAGAAGCTGGTGGGGTTTCAGCATGTAAAAAGAACCTTTACTATAATGGGCTACAACATGGATAAACACAGGAACATTTGTCTTCGTACTCCTTCTACCGAGTGTCTTGACAATAAACTATGTTCCGATTGCAAAATGGTTGCTGTATCAACAGAATTTTGACGTTATAATTTCCTAAAGTCTAGCCAAGAGTATAAATTGTTTAAAAATCCACATAATTATTATGTGATTGTTAACCGTATAACCTCCAGAGTCCTAAAACAACAACCAAGCAATAAATGCAAAATTCTTTATGGCAAGCTTTTGTTTTGTATAATACAAATATGAATGTTTTCTCTCAAATGTGTTTTGTTTCTAGTGACAATGATTTCTTTTAATTTCTTTTATTTTTTAAAGTTTGATACAAACTTTCAACCAACATAAGGTTGCCCCTAATGGCTTTCTTACTGACATTGCACATCTTATGTCCCATGTGAACCAACCATGAATCCAGTACTTTTGTCTGGTACCAGCTGTCAATTTGGACCTCAATTCACATGACAAATCAGGCACTAGGCCCGTTTGAAAAAGGAGAAATGGACTAGACCGCTCAACGATCACCTGACCAACCAAGTGAAATCTCAAAAGTAGACAGTACTTTTAAATCTCCAATTCAACTACTAGGAGAGCAGAGAAATATAAGGACACCCCCCCCCCCCCCCCCCCTTCCACTCGAAATGAAAAGTGTTTTTCAACAGTTTCAAGAAATCCTTGTGTATAAATCAGCTCTGTCAGCACTGTAACCAGCTACAGACAATCTTGGAACCGTTTATATCTTAGGACTGGTTTTTATTTTTATATATTTACTGTGTTGATACATTGAATACAGGATAACTACCGGGCAGCTGGATTGTACATAAACACAAAGACTGCATTTGTAACCCATTTACCGTGTCTCCTTACCACCTTGTTTCTTGACTTCTATGATGTTGTATACTTTAGTGTAGTATGGTGTTTGGCATTAAACTATCCTTTGAATAGATACACACTTTGGTGTCTATTTGGTTTATTTTGTCTTCTTCCTGTACAAGAGAAGTATGATTATACATTTGGCATATTCCCAAAGAAGCCTTGAATAGTGCTGTGCTCCAAACTATTTTTATTTAGAATGACCGACGCACAGTTATTTTTATTTCCATCACTGAAGCACATGAATTACAGAACGAAGTACATGTTGCGGTGCAAATGATTATTTTGCATAAACATCTATAGGTTGTCAGTTATGTTTTGACAGAAATGTTGAATGAGATGTGATTCTATTTTGCAAGCTTTGTCATTTTGGTGATCTGAAGGTAGCTCTTAGTGATCTGTTACTCTCGTACGTAAATTCGCGTGCACACAATGTCATCTGCTCCAAATGTCTGAAAAGAGGTGAGAGAAAGAACATGGTCAGTCATTTATATATAATTTCCTATTCCATGTGAGAACATTGTTTTAAGCCTCAGACAAAGTGGCCTGTATGGAGATTTTACCCCAGCACATTCACAGTTGGTTCAGTTAGACACCACGCAGTCAAATGGCAGTTGGTAAAGAACAGTGCAGTCACTGTGAATGAATGAACCTACGAGGTAGAGCGGGGGGAACGTTGGGGAGATGTGTTGCAAGCGGGTGGTTGTCAACCCTGCAAGATGCATGGGTCTTTCAGAAGCGTGGCAAAAGTGCATCTGAACTTCTACTAGCTCCACAGATCATTATCCCAGCACATGGGATAGAAGTGAGGGAGGACAAAGAAATATCGTTCGCCTCTGAAGAATGGCGGCAAGACGGGTCCATCTGCCGTTGGTTGGGGCGTCCAGGGAGACATTAAGGCGAGGTGCGTCAGGGACCATCGGCATTTCCCCAACAGAACATGATCAATGAGGCCCATTACTGAAAGGAGACTTGGGCAACAGCCAGAAACCCCCCGCCCCCTTCACACTGTTGGTGGTATGGTCCTGCATCAGTCATTTACGGCTTACATTTCTTAGAGACGTTTGACATTTTCTTTGTTTCAAATATAAAGCATACTAGTTAGCCTTTACAAAATATGCAAAAGTATGCTTGTTATTCTGTTACTGTAGAAGACCATGTTCAAATGTAGCCTTATCTTCCAACTTCTTTTTGGGTTGCATCTAGAACCCCAGTGCTTTTCCATGATGATGACAGCCATCCATCTTGGATCAATACTGTTTATGCTATTGTAGGCCCCATGCTACCACATCTTACCTTTATTACGCGTTTTCCGATGTTCAAGCCTTTCTAATGTCTTTCCCCACTAGCTGCACTATGCGTTAATGCAGGGCCATATTCTTTGCACACGTTACTGGCCTGCACAGATTGTTCCAACAGCAAAGTATTTGCAGTATGTACAAGTGTAGAGTATTGGCTCCTGGGGTAAAGTTGGGTAGTAGAAGTAGTAGTAGCAGCGGCTATTGTAGCATATCAAGCTGCTGATTCATTAATGGCAAAGTTGCTATAACAGGAATTGGTAATAGTATAAAATAGTAAAGGGTGAATATTTATGATCCAACAGTTATCAGTTAAATTAATTATCAGTAAGGTTATATATGAGAATATATAGAATCTCACAACTTTAGAGTTGAACTGTGCCATGCGTACTGAAGACAGCTTCAATAAGACACGAGGATATGAATTATTTTACTTGTGTAACGTTTTAGTGTAGGCTATTTATTTCTTAACGATAATCATTTTTTATTGTTTACAAATGTCAATCATTACCAAAGTATCTACAAATGATTCACAGGGTCTCAAAACCCAAAGGTTTCATCAATTCCCTTTAAAAAGACTTGATGAATGTTTGACTTCAGAAAGCATCAGCATTTTATCTGCAGACTTCCATCCAACATGACCTCAAGGCCCTATCGTATTACTTAGCAATCCAATATGGACTCAAGTACACACCCTTGTCTTTGGTGGAAAAAAGCTGTATTTTACTGTTGCTCAGAGCTCATTTGTTGTTGCGAAGCCCCTGCATTTATTTTAAAAAAAAAATTTAAGAACATGGTTTTCCCCTCAATTGTACACTAGTGTAAATTGATGTCAATAAAGATACTATCCTCAACACATAAAGATGGAAGGATGCAATTATTAGCCCCAGTCATTGTGGTCCCTTTGGTCTGTAAAACAAAAAAGGCCAGATGTTGACAAAAAACACATGGCTTTTGGTAATATCCCAGCCGGTGCTGGCAAAGTTCAGAGGTGTTTTTGATGGAATCAAGAGCATCCAACTCTTTGTTGGAGGATAGTTTAATAACAAACGTATGGTTGTGTGATATCAGCCTGGGTGTGTACACCTCAAAGTATTCATAGAAGGTCCCACTGGAGTTTTTACTGAGGTGTTGTAGAAACTGTGTCCAGCCTGGACTATGATCGATGATCACAGATGTTCTGTCCTTGAACTGTGTTCTGTGTTGAACTATGCTCTATGTAGGCTACCTACACATGTTTATCCTCATTTGGTTTCCGTAGAGGTGCAATTATCAATTGTTTATAACAGGCTGTTATCCAGACTGTTTTCCCTTCAACCTCAATTTAGCACACCTGATTCTACTAATTACCTGGATGATTAGCTGAATGAGGCTGCATTATGTGCAGCTGATGTGAAAACCTACAGGATGGAGGCTCTCCACGACTGGAGTTGGTGACCCCTGGTTTATACAGTATCCTGTAGATCAGCATATATGGTTTGTTAAAGAGAACTATGAAAAACAAGAAGTTTCTTACCAGTATGAGTTCGTCTCCTTTCAGTTCCCGGGTCCAGTATGTCTTGGGCCCATTTCCATCCAGAAGGGTTTGCCTGCAGTGCATTTTGTCCTCAGTCTCCCACGTGGCAAGGCTCTGGGCAGAAGTGCAAATCATGAATATGACCCAATATAGAAAATGTGGTCTGTCTCTATCGATATGATGGGTTGGCATGAGCTGTTTAAAGGGGTTTTAGTAATGCGGTCGTTGCATCAGATATATGCACAAGTAAAGGATAGTGTCTACAGCAGGGGTCTCCAATCCTGGTCCTCGAGGGCCGCTGTCCTATAGGTTTTAGATGTTTCCCTCCTCCAGCACACCTGATTCTAATGAATGAGCCATTACCAAGCTCTGTGGAAGCTTCATAATGACCCTTTATTAGACTCAGGTGTGCTGGAGCAGGGAAACACTGAAAACCTTCAGGACAGCGGCCCTCGAGGACCAGGATTGGAGACCCCTGGTCTACAGTGATATCATTCCAAAGCATCTTTAGCCCAGTGAGTACCTTGCACTTCCTGCCATCAACAGTTTCCTCATTGAATTCCTGGCCAATGACAAAGTTGATCTCTGTGGTACGCACAGTGGTGGAGGTCTTGATGTAGAACTGGTCTCCAGTCTGCCTGATCTCAACGTGGGGTTTGGAGGCTGCTGCCACAGCCACCTTTCTCAGCATAGCATTCACTCCTGTGAAGTACAGACAATATTTGTATATTTATTTGGCAGATTCCTTTTTTACCAATGCAACAAACAAATCATGCACATAGCAAGCTCAGCAGATGACCAAGAATCAGAAGCGGACAGTCATTTCAGTGCTAAATGCCATGAAACAATCTGTGCACACAAATGCAGTATCTGTTAAGATAATGTGAGCAGGGTGTTCTGGTGGCTCACTGGGTAGAGTCTACTACATTTCTTTCTGTCTTAAACTGTCTCTATCCTATAAAGCTGCCAAGCATAAAAACGGCCAACATCAAATAGGTCATTTGAACACTACAGAGCAGACCTATACGGAGCCATTTGGAAATACTGGATGTGCCTGTTACGTGTCTTAACTAAAGCAACGAAACCAATGCATTGGTCACATAAGTGGCAACTGTGAAGTAGCCTGACAAAAAAAAACTTTTCAAAAGTAATAAGCCAATGTATTCTACCTAGGTTTTCAACATGTATGTGACAACAAAATAAGTCATAAAAGATATTTAAACACTACTGTCAGCTCTATTTTGGTATTTCATACCAGATTTCATAAGCCCCTGTTTCTTCTCATTTCATCATGCAGAGATGAATACAGTTACCACATTTTTGTCTGCTTCTGGCGCCATGGAGTGGAACAAAAGAGATTTAAATTCTCCCTCCAAACATAAAATGTCTCCTCACGAGAAGAATGCACAATTGCAGTGACAGTGTTAGTATAGCAATTTGTGGTTAAGTAATGATTGAATAATAATAATAACTTCCTCATAACGTTGTAGAACATGATGAATATTCCTCCTGAGAAATTATTGCAGCAATTTTCCCTCCTCTGTCACACAGGCACTGTACAACAACTGGATGAGAAAATGTCGGTCTTTGGCCCATTTATTTCCCAAATTATGCATGTTTTCCATGCCTCAAGTACTGCTGGGCCAGTTCTAAAGTATGATTGTTTCCACCACAATTAAAACTGGTGTACAGTGACTGTCCCAAGCAGGGGATTTCTTTCTTTCTGTTATTTTATTCTCCCTCCCTCACATCTTTGTTTGTCAATGAAAAAAACAAATGATGATGCCAGGGAGTTTTGTCTGAGACAATATATAGCCCAGACCTTGGGCACAAGGAGAGAAATCTCATTTGGAGTCACAGGAGACAAATTGGAAAAAACAAACACAGTGAATTGTCTCACCCATTCAGCGCTAGTTGGGCTCAATAATACAGATGATCTGATCTAAAAGCCCCTGTGGGCTATTTTATGCCCATATTGTACACAGGACATACTTCTGTGCTTTTCCATGCATGGAATCAAGCCCATAGGAATACTATGCATCTGCTCTTTGAAATTGTGATTATAATTACGGCGCTTAAGTCACTCTTAGTTCTGATGATTGAGTGATCGAAATATTGAGAACCAGATAGGGGATGGAAATAGGTGTCAGAAAAAAGAGAAAGGGAAACCAGAGTTGAAATATTCTTAAATAAAATTGACAAACCGAATAGTATTGAAACTGAGTATTGAACTACTGTGTTGAGCAGACATATTAAGATATCAAAAACACAGTCAACCTGTAAGCCTTAGACATTGTGGTAAAGATTTAATTTGATATCACCTTAAAAAGCACAATAATATAAAGTATTTAGGCTTACCAAGGGCTTTCAGCAGATCATCAAAATTTTCACTGCTCTTCATTTTCCAAGTGCCGGCGAAATTTGGCATTTTCTTGGGGTGGCTGAGCATGTACCTGCCTGTGTCTCTGGATGTAGTCTGAATGCTCTCTTTCTGCCTCCTCACAGTCTCTTCCTCCCTCTCTCCTTGTGTAATGATCCTTCAGTATGCCTCTCCCTCGCTTTATCACCCTCCCCTCCTCACACACACACACACACATTTTCTCTTGTCTCCGACTCTCTCTTTCCTCTTCCTCTTTTTATGGCTCTCTATTTCTCCCTCCTTTTTTCTTCATTCAGTCTCTAGTTTTATTCATTTTCCCTTTCTATCTCTCAATGGTGAGAATGGAGTGAGTTAAATACCCTTGTACTAATGATTATTTCAAATGACAAATGCATAGACGTTCAGATGGGCTAATATCCAGGCTGTAATATAAATGGAGCCATAGCATATTCAAGTGGACCGAGTAAAGCCGAATGATGAGGCCATGATCATTAATGTATGATATCACCACATCAATAACGTTATTGCTGTAGAACCTTAATCAGGAAATTCTATTGTGTGAAACATATTTGAATGAGCCATTGTGGCAGTGAATTCCCCTTTATACTCCTAAATGGTATAATTCATGAGGCCATTCCTTATGTCACATGACAGATTTCCCCTTATTGCTGATTTATCAGATAAGGTAGTGCGGAAAACATGTTTACCAGGCTTTTAATACATTTCCCACAAAGGTGAATCATTGTTGGCTGAGTTGTGCACTCCCTGAAACCTAAAAAGCACAGCATCTCTTGAGAAAAGAGGCCCACCCAAGCACCCACTCATTTTCCCCCACCACCACTACCCAAAGTCTGACTTGTTCTCTTTCTCGATGGCTCTTCATCAGTCAGTTTGACAGAGTGCCTTTCAGACAGTGGTTGATAATTAATGTATGGAGCGGGGCAAGAAGCACTCTGTCATCCCTTCAGGAAGTCTGTTTTTTTAAAGGGCTTCATCTAGTTCCCAATGTTTGCCTCAATTTGTCTCATTAAACATCTAATTGTTTTTATCCTGGCTTGCTTATCTCATTAAAAAAGGACTAAATAGAGAAATATAGCTACTAGCAGCAATGAGGTAGACAAGCTGGTCAAATGACCCAAAAGAAACTTTTTCTTCGAAATCCTCAGGAAGAGGGTTCTGAGTGCTCACAGCAAGTTTAGAGTGCATCAAGGATTTGCTAAAAGATACAACACATCTTTCTGTTTTGAATTTGATTGGTTGTACTGGACAAACGGTTTTGATAATCGTGAACCATTTTGATAGTTTGCATGAGGATTGCTTTGGTTATGTACAGCTAGACTACAGGTCGATAGTGACTGTGGTGTACCTGTCTTAATTTGCAGTGGCTTGCAGTGCCCCTAAACAGGGAATCAGACAAGACAAGCTTATTGTCATTGGCTGGATTCAAAACTATTAAGTTGCTATTGCCGGAACACCAACGTATCCTACTGAGCTATTCTCAGTGCTGGATTTTGCTGTGCTAAGTTACTGCGTAAAAATGTATGAAGTTTTTCCTGTGGCAAGCAGTTATCAGATTTTGCCTGAGTTTAAACAGCTGCAGTTCAGTCAAATTTTGACATGTTAAGGTAAAGGTTTTTTTTTAATGGACATATATATAACTGGGTATGATGTCATGTAGTGTGTTGCACTCATCTTTCCCCAAGTAATCCAATAATACCTCATTTTTGAAATTTAGGCATATTGTTCTTAAGTGTCATTTGTAAACACACCTTCAACTTTGACCAATTAGTGGCGCTAGAGGGTGAGACTGGGAGACATGAAACTTGGTGAAATTGATGAGGGCTCTGAACCCAAAGAGTGTGCCAGATTTCACAAAAGTCATCAAAAGATGAGCGTAAAGACCTTCCTAAATTTGATCAAACCAGCATCATGAGAATGAAAGAACATTTGTAGTGGTGTTAAAACGAACAGAGCTGAATTAAGTGCTACTTATATGTGGGCTAAAACAAAAATGAAACCTTCAGACTGAAAATGGTAAAAAGATGTTCCTTTTTAAATATTAATTCAAACAGTGTTGCTAGAATGGCAACGGTTCTAGAAATGTATCTGTTTATCAGTTCAGTTTTATTGTCCAAAAAATTTAGCCATCCATAACAAATGAAAGAAATCAAATAATGTTTGTGGGGAAATATGACCATGAATAATTACTCAAGTTACCCATCTTATGTCCGTCTCACACTGTCTAGACTTTGATCTCATGAAAACACTGTGGTCTTTTAGTTGGATAAAAACACATTCCAAGTAGTCCACATTCAAAGTCAAATTACTTCCCTGCTCTCTTAACTAAGTTTTTCACAGAGCAAGTCTTAAGAGAGGACATGATTACCCAACAATTGACAATGGGCCAGGGCTTTCCCACGGAAAACAGTGAGAAAGAGAGAAATACATGTTGGAAGTATATATTAGAGAATTGGTCATGTGGTATTTACTTCAGGAAATCACTACAATATCTTCTACAGCATTAGCTTTGCCCAGAAAAGAGCAAATGGATCAGTTTCAGGTATGGTTGTGTAGATACAACCATGAGAACCACAAGTCAACTATGAATGCATGGAGAGTGTGTTTGTAGAAAAGCATCAGACGAACACTGGTGTAATAGAGTTGTCCAATGGGTGCTCTGTCCCTTTAAATTGGTCATTCAAATACAATATCTAAAAAATTATCTAAAAAATCTAAACAATATAATATGGCCTCAATTTTCATTTGATCAATATCAATGAGAATTTTACAGAAACAACTTTTAAAGGATTTATGTTGAAAACTATAGATTTTTGTATTTGAAAAAAAAAAACTACAAATGTATTTGAAGCCTTAATGATCATACTTAATTCACACTGATTGCACTCCAGTGATTTACTGATACAATACACAATTTGTTATTTCTTACACCTGCAACACTTCCATTTGACGTGGTTTCCTTTACAGAGTAGTTTGATGGTGATCCAGCATTCTTAAAACGCACTAAGTTCTAAACCCCACAAGTCTAGCATATGGCATTAACATTTTTACCAATTTTTTGTTGTCAATGCAGCAATGGTAAGTATTAAGTTGAGTATAGAATCTGAGTTTTGAACTTGAAACCAATTAATTTGTCAGCTTCTCTGAGGTGGGTATTCAGTCTGAATTTTAAAATACTGCAATTATTCAGGCAGGCATGATACTTTACAACCATATTTTGCACGTGGTCACCCCTGGTAAACAAATAACCAAATCGTAAAATCTAATTTTTCAAGACTGGTGACTTGTCTTCCTCCAAAAAAATGTTTAGTGCAAAGTGAACTCTATATTGATCTGTTGTCTTTGAGACTCATTGGGCACAACACTTCACTAATTCTACTACCAGTGACAGGGGGGAGACAAATGGTTACTCTGGGCAGGTTCAAGTCTATGTAGATACCCTACAGTTGCATACACATGTTAAATGTAAGAGATTGTTTCACATTTAGGGTAACCATAAAGAAATTGAGCCACTATGGAGTCACATACAGATTCTAATCCAAAACAGCAGACTTATTACCCCACAGTATTACAACTCTAAACATTTTACTAAAAAGGCAACCATTCAAAAGGCAAATTAAATGAACTTAATTAAACGACAAGGGAGCCATGATAAAGGAAGAGAGCAGGGGAGATTCTGGCTCATTTCCATTTTGGCCCTTAAACCTTGAATTTGCAGCTATTTTGGTTTCTCCTGTCCAATCCTTTTATATATGTGAGACCACCTCTGGATGCAAACCCCAGGGGCCAAAATGGAACTGTGCTGACATCAACAAAGAGCCTTCTACCAGTGTCTAGAGTCCACCAGTTCTGGTCGCAAACTCAGTTTCTTTAGGGTCTCATATCCGACCACCATGACGATTGCTGTGGGAGTGGAGGATATGATGCGAGCCGAGAGGCCTTTGGTCATCCCCCAGAATCCCTCCTCAGCTATCAGCTGCTTCAGCGTCTCGAGGACGGAGGTCCTGCCTTCAACCTGTCAAACACATGAAGACTGTCGTCACAAAATGACTAACCCTAACCCAGCCAATTAAGAAAGTCTTCAAATGCAAGTAGTTGTACAGTACGAAAACTTTGAAATAGATGGAAATTGTTCAATCGTTTTCTTCATTGTGCCAGTGTGATGGCAATTGGATAAATGAATTACGCCTGAATTAAGGCTGTTATCCATCTTGCCACAGGACGTGGAGCAAACATTGAGACAGACTCGAGGTTGAGAATCAACATTTGCTCTTTAGGTGAAAGTGTCAGTTGACAGTGACATCCCTGGGTTTGATCAATCTGCCTTTTAAATACTTCATTCTACCTGTACTCTAGCTCTAACCACATCCATAGGGTTGGTGACAGTGGATGCAGTTGCAGCAGCAAGTGGTCCAGCCATGGCTTGCAGAATCAGATGAGGGCAGTCACTGGGTGCCATTTTGGAAAGCTGTTCTAAAAGTAATTGGAAAAAAACTGATGAATTTTGGGAAAATGTATTTCTTTCATTTTATTATTTTCATAAATATGTATCTAGAAATCGACTATACCACAACGAAAGGACAGTACAGAAACTCGTTTTACCTGCATAAAAGTGATAAAAAGGCCACCAGACGGCACTATTTGGGATGTAAGTGAGCAGAGACGCCACATATCCCCTGTAAAAACCACGAAAGCCATCCGCAGCAAAAATTTGAGCAATTATGTCTCTGGTTTGGCCAAATGTAATTTTGGCCTTTCCACCTTCCACTCTGGGCTTGATCCGGAAGCGAGTCAGGTGCTCACCCTGTCCTTGCATCATAAGCTGCTGAGAAACCACATCAATTGGGACAGTGATGCTCTGGGCAACCAGGGAAGCTGAGCCGCCAGCCACCAGTGACTTAATGGTATTGTCATTAGAATAGTTGGAAACATACTTCCTGACCAGCTCGTAGGTTGTGATGTATGCCTGGCCTGATATTAGCGTGAACGTATTGACCATGAATCCTCGGTAGAGGCCCCGCACGCCCTCTGAACGCAAGATCTTAAAGAAGGCATCAAAGGTCCCATTGTAAAGCGACTTGCCCTTTTGCACTTGTAGTCGGGTGCGTATTAGGGTGGCAGGGTATACCGTTGCCCTTATGGACATGGTCATGAACACCCCAAAAGAGTAGAACTTCCTCTTGTCGAGGTCCTCCCATTCAATGATCTGTATGTTCCTCTTCTGCTGCATCGTGCCTCCCAGAGACGCCCCTTCATCAGACTAGCAGCCCTCTGATGAGAAAAACAAACATTTTCAGCAACGATTTACTGTGCAAGCTTCTGCAGGGACTACAGACCTATGACCATTGGACTGATGTTGAACCAAGACAACTGTCATGAACTATTGAACGAAAACCATTATGACCACAGTTGAACACGTTTTACATTACACTGCTCATAAACCAGTTCATGGTTTTAAGACAATATTTCCAAGTCTGTCAGTGATCAGTGCTTGCTTTGTTACGTATCTAGCAACATGGTTTAAGTGATGCTTTAATTCGCACACTATCTAACCAACTAGCTAGCCCAGGTCACACAGGACAAAATGTTCCGAAAGCTGACGCAAGGTACAAGGGCAGCTATACCCCCAGAATGCCTACGCATTTAGGGAGTTACTCTTTGACTTTACAAGCAGAATGTAATCCGACGTAGAAGGCGGTGTCTGGCAAGCACTTTATTTTGATCTTCAAGCTAAGCATTAGCTTAGCTGAAGCTATGGCCTAGCACGGGTTTGCTCAAAGAGCTAGCTGAATGGCTAAAGTTAGCCAATGGTTACCCAAACAAAACTTACCTCGTTGGACAGGCGTTTACAAAGATGGTAAGGTCATTGTCAAGATTAATATTTTAAAGACATTACCACGTGAAAATCAACTACAACAAATTTGAACAGATTCCACCCAGATTTAGCTAAATGTTATGACCGTAAAACGCCAAGTTAGCCTAACTTGTTTGATTTCTGCTAGCTAGTAGTGATCCTGTTCTCCCATCAAATGTCATGCCGCTGATCAACCAATTGCTAACCACAATACTGACATACAACTGAGGTTGAAAGGTTATCATAAGGTACGTTACCGGATCATAGACCATATGGTCCGGATGTAAATGTATACTGTCAAATTTAACTATAAGGGATTTATAACGTATGTTATTATATATATATTATATATATATTATATATATTATATATATATGTATAATATATATAATATATATATATTATATTATATTATATATATATATATCGTACTTATATTAGTAAGATCTTTTTTAAAGACCCACCGTCTGCCGCGAAGACTATTAATTAGGCTTTGTAACTTCAGAAAGGACAAAAGATGACAGGCCAGTGCCTAATGATTAATAACAATTATAATTATTATAATTATTATGAGAAGGGAAAGAAATTAGCCTACAGAGGAGAGTCAAGCAATGTAAGAGGTTGAGGTATATAAAGATATAAAAGAAGGGAATAACCATATTGTGGAAGATGAAAGGGAGAATTCCCACAGCAAGGCATCAACATCTTTGGATTTAAAATATGTATTGGCCAGGACACTCTGATTTATCATCTAGAGACGTGCTTCTGGTCAAATAAAGGTTATAATAATTGTATTCTGATTCTTGAAAGTACTACACATTTGCAGGCGTATCATTAAATTTTATAAATTGTTCTACGTTTGGTATTAGGTTTGTAGATTCTCTACAAACAGCAAGCATCTGAATCAAATTCATTTGTTTGATCAACTACTTTTTCTGGAGTTGTCTCTTCCGTTGTGAAGCAAAGACAGATGGCAGTACTGAGAGATTTAACAAACAAATCTGCTTTTCTTCTATCTGACTTTTTCTACGCCCACAGTGTGTCAGCAACAAACCGCTAGCAAAGCAGACGGCTGCTAAAGGAAATCGTTGTAAGTAAAGCGTTTCTGTTATTTCATTGATAGATTTTAATGAAATGCTTGGTGTAATTTAATTATGGCCAGAGTTGGGTATCTAACCAATAAGCTGTAGTCTGTAAAATATTTGGTTTGTTACCGGTAGTTTAGCTATCTAGGTAGTAACGTTGTTTCAGTGAGCATGCTACTAGTAGCTACTAGCTGGCTTTACTTTCTGTTTCCTTACAGCTAGGCTACCTTATGCGAACTATCATCGTCATTATGATTGTATCATGCTAGGTATTAGTGCTATGTTGCTAGCTAATATTTTGAGGTCTCGTCAGTTAGCTGAACCATTTATGTTTTTTGCAGACTAGTTTCATGCACACCGTACAAGTCTCCTGTTAACATTCCGTTTCTGTTCTGGACTGCTAGCGATCTGAAATCTAAGGCTACAATCGCTAGCCTAGTCACAGCTAGTTGGCTAAACTAGTTTAGTTTTAGCTTCTAAAGGTTGCCAAGTCCAACGTGTATTAGATGCCAAGCATCAGGCTTTATGTAACATTCAAGTAGCACATTTGATGATTGACTCCAAATTGTTCTCTGTGCTCAGAACTGTTACCTTTGGTGGCTAAAATACATTTATTTTACAGGTGTAATTTGCCTTAAAGCTTGAGAATGGTAAGTTTCAATTTTCCATTTTGATTTAACAAGCTGTGATGCTCTAAAATAGTCCTCGGCCCAGAGCCGAAAACAGAGACTATCACTCGTCTCTTCAAAAGTTTCAGTGTATACGACATAATCTGCTCATTGTATGTAGGAAACAGTGTATGGCCTTGTGTATATGGTTAGGGCGAGGATAGATTTCATGACTAGGTTTTTTTTTCTGCTAGTACCCTATGAAATCTTGGAAGAAAAATATTTATGTAATATATACAGTATATGTAAATAATAGAAATGCTATACTTAGCCATGCTCTCTCTCTCTTCCCAGTCCCGTAGATATGATTCCCGGACGACAATCTTCTCACCAGAAGGTGTGAGCTTCTGTCTTTATATTGACCTTACTCTCACCTTATTGTTTGGAACTATTCTTCCATCGTAATCTAAAACAGAAATGGAGAAATGGATAAGATGTGGGCTACAATGTCTTTGGTAAAATGTTGGGACACGATTATCTTTTCTTTCAAACATTCTCAACTGATCTGTATCTCGCACCATAACTCAGCAAAGACCTTGATACTTTATTGATCCCTGGGGAGAAATACAGCAGCATTACAGACTCAATGACAAAATATACATAATACAAAATATACATTTTACAGGTCGCCTCTACCAGGTGGAGTATGCAATGGAAGCCATTGGTCATGCTGGGACATGTCTGGGGATACTAGCCAATGACGGCGTGCTGTTGGCAGCAGAGAGGCGTAACATCCACAAGCTACTCGATGAAGTTTTCTTTTCAGAGAAAATCTACAAGCTCAATGAGTAAGTGGAGTTGTGATGTTCAGTGGAAGTGTTTGTCCTCTTGTCATGAGACCAAAAGTAATCTATTTATTTGATGTGGCCTGTCTTAATGATGACACATGCTATTTGTTTGCATTTAAATTAAATCTGTGAAGCCCTCCTTAACATTGCTTGAGGAAAGAGCTACACAAATCAAACTTGTTTGAATTAAAATTAACTATTTCTTAGGTTACGTTATCTCTCTGATTCCAAAAATGTTAAATAATTTCTGCTTTTTGTTTTTCAGAGACATGGCTTGCAGTGTAGCTGGTATAACTTCAGATGCCAATGTTTTAACCAATGAGCTGAGACTAATTGCACAGAGGTAAGCATGGTGGAGTAGTGTGATTAACCATTTACTGTGAAAGTCTAATTCTTCTCTTTCTATACAAGAGTTCCAGTATAACTGGAAATAAACGTACAGTTTTCTGAATGATTTATAATACCTGTCAATTATTTTGATCAGATATCTACTGCAATACCAGGAGCCAATTCCCTGTGAGCAATTGGTGACAGCCCTTTGTGATATCAAGCAGGCCTACACACAGTTTGGAGGTAATCCATCTAAAGATTAAATGATGGATTGGATAGGTGGCACAGTGTTGCATATTTAGGATGCATATATATTTAGTTCTTGATACACATTAGACATAAGGTATGGTGGTTAACTAGACAGCCATTCTGTGTCTTTTAAAAATTATAATATGTATGTTTGTTTTCCAGGCAAGAGGCCGTTTGGAGTGTCACTGTTGTACATGGGCTGGGACAAACACTATGGCTTCCAGCTGTATCAGAGTGACCCTAGTGGTAACTATGGGGGCTGGAAGGCCACATGCATCGGCAATAACAGTGCTGTGAGTCTGTCCAACCCTTTATTAATATTGCATGTTTTCTTTGGTGTTTACAGGCAGGTGTTGTAAATTTGCTAATCTCTCTTCAAACCAGCATGTGCTCTATCAAATGGTATTGTAGAGACGCAGTCTCAATGAACTAAGATGAAATGTAGGCCTGTGTACGGTTAATATAAGTAGTGTAATAGTGTTCTCCAGTACCTGTGAAGAAGAAAGTGTTAAGGAATTTTAACTAGGTGGATATATACAAAAAAAGCACTATTGCAAATTTTTGCTATGGAATTGTCTTGGCAGTAGATGGCACCATTAGACTAGATTATTTATTCTTTGAACCTCTACTGGGATTTTGGAAATTGCAAACAAAAGCCTTTTTTTGCGATAATGTTTTATGGTAGTGTGGACGATTTAAGTTGTTAATATTAGTCACAACAATCCAGTAAAAGTGGGACGGTATCCATTGTTTTGAACATTAACAGTTAGCTATTGTTTCAGGCTGCAGTGTCCATGCTCAAGCAGGATTTTAAAGAGGGTGAGATGACCCTGTCTTCTGCCCTGGCATTGGCTGTTAAAGTGCTGAACAAGACCATGGACGTCAGCAAGCTCTCAGCAGAGAAAGGTAAGGTTGACATTTCCTAAGCCGTGTCAAATGCCTCGACAACTGGCTAGCACGCGCTACATGGCTGTGGAGGTACGCTATTTCTGCATTCAGAACACGTCTGTTTATGTTTTTGTAACCAGATCTCATGTAAATACATGGTGATGCCCTTTACCACCACAGGGGTGTGCTCGTCCATACCAAGACGTAGACTAAGAACAATAAACATAGTGCAGGGCATTCAATGTTTAGATCTAAGTTTAGAATGGAAGTGAATACATTACCTTGTGTGTTCCATACATACAAATAATACCCCATCCATAGGAATACAATTAGTCTACACCAACAAATGGAAACGCCATTTGAATTTAATTTGGTCATACAGTGCAATGTGTAAATCCGAAACAACAGCTAGAAATAGTCAATGGGATTACGTGTGACTCATGGATGTTCTGGCCTCTACAGTGGAAATAGCCACGCTGACCCGTGAGGAGGGCAAGACCAAGATCAAAGTGCTGAAACTGAAGGAAGTTGAGGAGCTCATCAAACGTCATGAGGCAGAAGAAGCAAAGGCAGAGAAGGACAAGAAGGAGAAGGAGCAGAAGGAGAAAGACAAATAAGCACTCGTCAATTGTACAAGTGATAGTAAATTGAAAAATAGATTCATCCACCTCTAACATGTTTAACTTTCGTCTTTTCTTTAATAAAATATGTAAAACATTTTGGTTTCATTCCGGGAGGGCATCTTGTGTTTGTCATCATTGACTACTCAAAATGATTTCTATTTATGCTTGGAACTCTTGTTCTCTTAAAGATGGTGCTTTTTCCAACTGTGTTCTTGGAGTTTGATCCTAAAATAACTTTCAAGTCCCAGATGCAGAAAACCCGAATTGTCTTATTAGCATGAAGTTAAACTCTGATGTGATGTAATGTTTTGAAGGGAATGGTTCAATGGGGAATGTGGTTGTCAAAAATAATCTTGGTAAATGGTACCAGCCCTATTTTAGATGATCATCCCTAGGCTACATCAGACACCAACACGTCATGTTCTAATGTATAAAAACTGTAATAGCTTACTAGTAAATAACACAGACAAAGGTCAGAGACAAAATAGGATGTTTATTTGACCATTTACACTACCCTGTGATTACCATTGCATGGGTATGGAATGTAACATTTTGGATATCTAGCTAAATAACGTGCACTTGTTCAAGTAAAAATATGTGCAGCTACAAATTTGAAGTGGCTAACATGTTCTCACACAAACGCCAAATAATCCTCTTCAATGCAAAACAATTAAAAACTTGACTTTCCAACCCTACAGCAGGTCTGACTGAGCAATGGGATGCTTTGTAAAACATAAACTACACAAACAAATCTTTGCATTTCTGAGTGTCTTGAAAATGTCAGATAATTCACTACAAGAATATACATTCAGCTAATGGCAGCACTGTAATATAACTAAGGGAACTAGTTGATATTATTGAATACATCTGAAACAACATTTTGGATATCAGAAATCCAATCATTTCCTATCTTGTGCTATACTGTCTTTGGAAAAGTATTTGACTGTCTACACTGAGTTGGATTGCTACTACATACGGTTAAAGGAACTAGTATTTTTAGCACCAACTGACCCACTTACAGTTAAAAGTAACACGGGCGACAGAAGTCGAAAAAAATACAAACAACCAGACAGATAGTTGTCTCTGTTTCAGTCAGTTTTTCTTTTAACAATCTCTTCTTGAAGACTGACTAACCAAAACCATCCACCAGTCTCTGCATTTGAGCTACAGCATTTAGGACTTTCTTCCAGTTGAAATTACATTTAGACTACTGCAAAGCAAGACAACAGAGAAGTGATACAGCCAGTCCCAGTAGGCTTAACTAGCTTCCATCACTTCCATCCTTTCCATCCCATTTGCAGATCAGACCTAAGGTAATGAAAGAAGCTATGTAAGACTGAAGGGACAAGGCACTAAATCATTCTGAATAGAGAAAACCTGGATTCAAATATTGCTCCAGTTTGAATGGTTGTGGACACTGTCATGTCTGTCCACAATAAATAATAACAATCCACTGAATCCATCCATGTGTTCAGTTCAGTCTTCATCAGAGCAGGCTGGTGCCATGGAATAGACTAGGAACAGAAGGTCTGGCCTTACGGGCAACAGAGGGTGGCCTGGCTTCACAACTTCAAAGCCCATGTAGTGGAAAGTTCTGGTAAGAACGGCTGGAATGCAGACATAAAAGAGTGTCAATATTTGAATATTTGTGTCAATATTTGATTATGTATGTCATTATTTAGTCCAGTGGGTAAATGTATTTCGTAAACCATTATAAAAAGTTTCCTAATTACTATCTAAAACTAAATGAACTATCTGTTGATAAAATGCACCTACATCGATCCTCCCTGCTTTTGGAGAACCAAAGAAACACATGGCTGACTCCCAACTCCTCCTCTGCAAACTCGAGAAGACTGGTTAGACTGAAAAGAGAGAATAGGAAGGAATAAGTCAATCTTAGCCTTGTCATTTTCATTCCAATCAATTTAAAATTCTGCATTTCGTTCTTAAACAGAACTGATACTCAATCTTTTCACAGTTTAAAGATATTTAAATGTAGAGATGTCCTTTTACGCCAAGTCTTAGAGGCTCATAATTACATTGTGACTATAAAAAGCATTTGCATGTCATCTAGCTTCGTCCTTACCCTTCTTTGCTACCCTCTGGGAGAGCGCCCTCTGGGATTTCCAGGAAGAGGTTATCTGCAGTCACCACCGTCTTCCAGCATACACTATGGTGCTCGCTCAGCCAGTAGTTAAAGTATAGGACGGGAAAGACTCCATGCACAGAAGTCACCTGAGTCACCGTCAACCTACCATCCTAAAGAAAATCGCAATATATCATCTGCAAATATTATTAACTATTGGTAACATACTTTTTATTTATGTTTTATATTCTTCCTATTCAACTAGACAGATCAAATTAGCTCAAACACCTTTGCACATTCTGAGGAATAACAGTATTCTTAATCTTTTCTGAACAATGATATTTGATGATCATTTGATAAATGTTCCACTTCAGGGATGAATCACATTGAAACCATTACTCTAGGACAATTATCCTACTTGAGGTCTCTTGTTTAGTTACCCTTCTCTTACGCAGTCAGCCAGGTTTTACATCACAATTCACATGCTTCAAAGCTGTCTGAGGCTGCCAATCAAGTAATGGAATGCTAAACCTTGGATTTATATAATGTGGTTTAGTTTCTCTCTAGGCCAGATTATTTTAAATGCCTGATATAGTGACCCATAATCCCCAATACACATGCAAAAAACTATTTCACTCCACTTTCTCATTGATAGGATTTGCAATTGGTCAATTTGTAATGGAATTGTATTTGAACATTTACCCAACCTATGGGTTTGCCTAACAACATAAAAAAATAATAAAGTTTTGCATAAAGCTACAAAAAGACCAAAGTAAAGAGTGATGTACACTGTGGGGGAGCTTTTGTAGAAGGGGATCCCTTCCAGTCCCTCTCCCACCCGGGATCTTCAGCTGTGGGTGAGGGACATCAGGAGCACCACAGAGGCCCTGGGGCCTCTTCTTTGGGGAAGCAAATGTTGGCCTTAAGCAACAATGCCACAGGGCTGGAATGACAATAAACAATAAAGAGTAAATATAAGACCTAGAATAAATACAGTATATATACACAGTATATTGTAAGCATACATGGGCTCTGAACACAGATTGGAACAATAAGTGTTCCCTGTTTTTCATCTGTAAACATTTTACTGGGTAGAGGTCCAGTCATAGGTCAATTCAACCAATAACAGATTTTGACTTAGGAAGGCTTGTTTGTCAAATATTTAATGGTAAAAAAACAGCTCAAAGTTTCCTTTTGTGGTTCAAATGAGCTTCCATTAGAAACCTCTTGGTCGTTTTTAAAGCTTTAATAGAAAAGTGGATTTGGGTCAGGAATTAGGATTTACTCTAGTCTGAAAATACATTATACCAATACCCAAAGCAATAACACAGGTATAGTTTGTGTATTGCACAGGTCTCACCATTCATTGCATTCAGGTGTATATTCATTATTTAGAATGTCTAAGCAGCAGAATGTCAGCAATTTTCACTCCCATACTGTTGTCATGGTTGGGAAACATGCATCATAAGATTATACAAAACATGCATGGAAGGCTATTAATTCTCAAATGTTTCATAATTTACATCACAACTGTTTTGCGCAGAGTGAGAGAGGGATTTTTTTCCCATGTCGAGCAAGAGCTGTTTTGAAGTGTCTTATATAACGTCCCCTTGGTCGTATTAGCATAGAGCAGTGGTTGTGTAACAGAGAGAGATCGGGTGGCAGAGATTGTGCTGAGACATGGGTTCTCCCATGACCTTTCCCTGCGCAAGACAAGTCGTACAATTGTGTGCGGTCTATTTTGATGAGAAACGTCATGTTTTTAATCGAGTGACTTTGAATGAATTATGCCAACCTTACGTAAAAAGGTTGGCATTTCTGTAAAATCGCGTACGTCTTTACTGTTATAGAGTCAGCGGTATGTTTATGTTCTATTATATTTGTATAATGTGTTTTCGTCCTACTTACACTACTATGTTCGTAAAGCATGTGAAGCCAATCAAATGTAAGAAATTGATAAGCTAAGTTAAAGTTTAATATATGGACAAGGCTTACAAAACAAGACCAAACGTTTTTTATATTCCATATTACATGCCATTTATTTGTGCCTTTCGACATGATCCATGTGTTGCACATAAATGTAACACATAATATATTCTTGTACGGTCTTTTTGGAGCACTTATTGGAGCTATTACAGGTAATATATGCTAGATTTAATATGTCATACGGGCTTATGTTATGTTAGTATATATCATCATCCATTAAGCCAACCAATTAACCGTTTTGTCGTTTAAAATTGTGTTGACAATAAGATATTTTGCAAAACAAACGGTTCTGGAAGCATTCATGTGGAACTCTACTATCAATAAGAAGTTTTGGTGATACCTGCTCAACACGTTTAAGACATCAATTTGTGGTCTGCAAAGTCTTACCTTTCCTCCGTAGCCAGCATTATTTTCAGAAATGAACAGCAATGTCCCTAAAACCGAAACAATAACTATTTAGCAAAAGTTCGACAGAAAAATTCACCATCCGTGAGGTGCACACGATGTGCACACAATGACGTATCTTTCAGACAAGTGCAGGAGAGGGAGAGGTCTAGATAGACAGCGTTAAGTCCAGAACATAACCTACAGCCACAACAGTACATCTGTGCCTGGTCTATTTAAATCGTTCATGCTTACCTTGAGGCGCATGCGCCATACGTCATTATCACTGGATGTTGTTTTTCCGATCACCAAATTATACAGTAGGCTAACAAATGTCACCTAAAGCCTATTATTAGCATTGCAAGATTTTTACCACTTGTAAGCACCGTAGTGCCTAGAGGCAGTTACGATCGTTTTCGTCTGCCATACGTGTAGGTACTGTGTGTGGCACCGATTTTAAATGCGTAGACATCACTTATTTGTTATTCCAGTGGCACATTTCAAACTCTTCCAAAGGCCGTTGAGGAAGTCCTCCATTGTCAATGGGATTAAATGAAGGCAGAATATATTTATGATATGTTGAAAAGTTTTTCATCAGTAAAAAAGAGCGTTTATAGAAACGTTCAGTTCTTTTTGTATTCCTTACACAAAATATTTGTACACATACAAATAAAATGATGTTACCGACGAATGAATACATAATTTCAGATGTAAAACTTTGCCAAACTTAATCATTTCGATGCCATAGTTATTGGTGATCACAGACGTCGGCACGGAAAGGTCACTGCAGATAGTGGTTTAGGGAATGACCGTGTGACAACTGCGTTTTAAGACTTTTTGAGGTGGTGTGACTACAGGCAGTGGATTTCTGTTAAATTAGTGGTTTTATTCTCCATTCTTGTGTTTATTAAATGTTTGTTAGTCCTTTCCATTTATCTCCTTTTTCCGTTACGATAATACCCCATCATTGACTCATTGACCAGTAGGTGGCTGTATGCACCTTCTTCTCAGCTGGCTGTGATCGGCTAATTAAATCAAAGTAATACTCCTAATTTGAACTGAAAATGCCTAGCTCTTTGTGGGCATTGCCTCGTGTGGACGGTTATATCTATATTTTTTATTGTTATTATTGTGTGTGACCTTTTTAACATACAACCTCACGTTTTGCAGCAGTAGGCATAACTGTTGCGTATGTATGTATGTGTGTATGTTTCTGTGATCATTATGCATAACAAGTTTCATCCATAGACCAGTCTTTTACACTGAGAACACAGGGGGAACTGAATTCACTGGAACACTGGCAGAAAAGGGTTCATCTTTACGGAGGTATGTTGAGTGTACAGAAAGTAGAATGTAATTAACTACTCACTAAGTGATCTGACAGCCCACCTTTTTAGCTTATCACCTCAAGTGGAATGTCTGCGCATTAGTGGGAGCTTCAGATGATGCACATAAGACAGAAAATAGAGGGGAGAAGTTACGACATTAATGTGCCATAGAAAAGGGGTCACAAACAGGATACAAATACTATAGTTCAAGTTTAGAACAGGGAACTTGCATGTACTATATGATTCTATAAGCCCTATTAAGTTACCAGGCACCTACATCATAAATGGTGAACATTCAAAGAGTTTGTCAATCATAAATGCTTCTACTAATTATTCACCAATTTATGGAATTGTTTTGGTGGTAACCTTTAATCGTTTTGAGAAAAATAATCTGTCCACCATCAGTATGGTTTTAGAATTGTTCATGTTTTGCCACTTGATGGTGCTGTACTGCAACTCTGATCATTTAAAGCACTGTGGACACATGTCCATCCTGTGGTATTGTATCTGCTTTTTAATAAATGCTTGATGTAATTTTGAATATTCGTTAAACATATACCTTATACCATATACAAATTGAGATGAACTGATGTGTATTTTTTTCAGCTCTTTATTCGTAATATTTTCTATTCCATCAGTGGTTTGTTGTACCACCATGTTGTCTATCTATTCTAATTCTTTTTGCTCTTAGGGAAATGTTAAAGAGTTCTAACCCAATTATATCCCCAATTCTTTAAGAATATGTAGAAGTTATTTATTTGACATTTGGTATGTTTTTGTCTGACCAAGTTAAATTGAGGGAATATTAAAACAGCTGGTACCTTTTAGATAGTAAGCAACATGAGTTTTAGCAGTGTGTGGTCAGTATTAATGACTCAATTACAGTCCATCGGTTAAGCCTGTTGTGTCTATTGATACCAGCTGTTGCAATACCAGAAATGAAGAGGCACACGTTTAAGACAGGAACAGATGCAAATTGCAAATGGAAGTTATTCAACAATCCTACAATAAAATCAATAATATAATAACAGTATTGTATGTTAAAGATGTATTAAAAGTTTTATTTTCATGGTGATATAATTAATAAGAATTGAGATTCTTCCAATCATTCAGGATTTTCTGAGATCCTTTTAGCAAATTAAATAAAAACTGTGGTTGAATGTCATGGGACAATTACATAATTTACACGTTGTTTTAGTGCCCATAGCTTATGTTATAGGGTTTGAACAGTCTGTTGGAGTTTCTGGACTTAAATGCCAGAACCAAACATTAGATATATGAAGATAGAAGTCAGTACTTGTGACATCAATAGGTTCTTGTTTTTGGTGAAGGACTTCCATATTCAATCAATGATAAAGTGACAACCTTTTGTCTTACTCCTTTCAAATTTAATTAATACAATGTGTAAATGAAAATTTATTTTCTTTCAGATGGGGCAAAAGCGATGAGGTCATGTGCAAGCTCTCATTGTGTTGAACTATGGTCCAAGCCTGATTATTATAGAGAGGATCTTGGCAACTGATGCTATGGAGTAACCCCTTTGGCCCCCAGTCCTGAACCAAGAGAGAGAGGGAGGCCCATTTGTTGTTCACTGTGATGAAGCAGAGCGAGCAAGAAATATAGAGAGAGAAGGGACAGAGGGTGGTGGGAGGCGAGAGAGAGGCCCAATGCTGTCCATTGCATAGAGGGCAAGACAGAGGGAGAGAGCGAGAGGAGAGCTGGGTAATCTGTTGCAGTGTAAACACTGGCCTAGAAAGGCCCTGGAATGTCTCTGCAGTGGGAGTTAGAGGACGAGGTCAGACGGAGGCCAAGGCAGGTGGTATACATCAGCCCAAGAGTTGACGTCTCAGCACTAACTTATCCAAACAAGAGACAGGCGGTGCACCAGGCCGCTAGTAGAGGAGGAGGAGGAAGATAAGGAGGAGCAGGAAGAGGAGGAGGAGGAGGGAGAGGGAAAAAAGGAGGAGTGTACAGATGGAAAGACAAGGACGATGGTACAGAGCAGTCTGTTTTCATCCAGGCTTTCCCGAGTTCTTCCTCCTCTATCCCAGATTTCACAAAACAGACGTTAGCATATGAGGCTAAACATGAAAGGGGACTATTGCCTTACCAAAGCCCATGAGCTTGAAATCCGCACTGATCTTGTGAACTCCAGCCACAAATCACTCCCAGCAGGTTTAGAGATGGTTTATATTGAGTGACAGCACAAGAGATACAGCGTCCTAAGCAGGCTGGAGGAATGTGGCATACAAGATGATCTGTTTGTCCACTGCCCTCTGGAGTGCTAGTACTAGCCTATACAGACATGATAAGAGGTGCGCTAGCTCTTCTCTTGAGGCATATCTATGGAAAGGGCTGTCTCCAGAAAAAAAAACAGATTTGCTCTTTCAACAGCTTGTATTCTCTGCAACAGCACATATGCACTAATATGTACTAGCAGAGACAGGTTAGAATGATCTGGATTTTTGTATGTTAAAAAGGAGCCTTTTTATTGCCAAATCTCATAAAATGTTTAGCACTTTTATAAATAGATTTTTATGTTTTGGCTGACAAGGTTGGTGGCCAGCGTACCGAATAAAAAAAATCTATGATGTGTCCAGTTCATAAGAACAGAAGCAGCAGATAACAGTATTGATTAAAATTTACCATAAATGGTCAAATTATTTCCATGGAAGTTATCAGTAATTATGAGCCTCTGGACTTGACCTAGTATGGAGTTGTATTAAGGGACTGTTTATACTGGCACATAATAACAGGTTGCATTGAGGGGAATCCATTCAGAGCTTGGTGGAGAAAGAGGTGCTCTGTTCTTGTCTTGTTATGGCCAGGCAGAAACTTTAACTGAACCTTCATTGTATTCATTGTATCTGTGATTTTAGTTGAAAGGATAGGCTAACAATTTTACATTATGCACTGATTAGTGTTTTAGCAAGGACTGGTAAATATTTCCATGTAAAATTAGATACAACAGCTAGACTGATTCTCTGTCTCTCAGTTTAATGCTTACTTAGAACATACAGTTCTTCCTGCGATGCTAGTCTGTTTCTGCTCTCTGCTCCCACAGCTTGTCACCCATCACCAAATAAGGCAATGATGTAGCTGCATGAGTTTCATTTGAAATTAGTCAGGTATTGTTGAGAGGCTGTAAACGTTATACAGACATTTAGAATTTTGTCATATGCCAAAATCATAATGTTGATATGCCTTACGAAGCAGATTGTCTGAAAATACCAGAGTATTTTAAACTACCTATTTGTTAATATGTAACGGCACGGAATGTTCTCCAGATCTGAATTGTGTGTGCTGCCACAACAATTCAAAAGATAACACATAAAAGAACACAATACTAAACACCATTGCAATTTAAATCAGTTTGATTATTTCAGATTGAGGTACACCATGACAGAAAAAGACAAGGAAGTTGTGTGTTCAGACTTTCATTAATATACTAGAAAGATCATATACAGTCATGCCTCCCTGTTTATGCTAAAACTAGCTAGTTTTCCAAATAATTACAGTGACACTTAACCTTACTGCATGCATCCTTTCACGAGCCCCTTCAACCTTTTTACAGTAAAGAATCTCAAGGGTTGTAAGGCTCCTCCTTGTCAATCTAATATCCTTATTCTTACTGTTTTGCGGCTTTAATGAGTTAAGAGGGTAACCACTCACATGATACAGTACCTGTGCAGAACTCAAGTCATCCAGTTTCAATGTTTTCTGACATAAGACTTAATGCAACACAGAGTAGAGTATCGGTAGACCCTTGAATAGCTTTCTCACAGAGCTTGTGGAAATAAAAAACAGACAATTGTTTATTCTGTTTGTCTGACTGTTAAGACAGTAATAACTAGTTCTGGTTCTAAGACCCGGAGCAATTGAAATACAAGATGTCTATACCTACTGTAGTGACAGTTTAGAATGTGTACAAGTAGATCCTCAAGAGGAAGACTAGATACTTCTTTCCCAAGAAATTGACTGCAGGTGTATCTCACCTCTGATTATTTAGCTATTCTACTGTACAGTAACAGACTCCTACACCTCGAACCGTTCACCAGCAGCTGTACTTTCTGGCACTCAGACTTTTTCTGTAGAGATTATGTTTCTGGTTTATCACAGTTTAGAAGCACTTGCATACTTAAGAAATCCTAAATGAGTCCAGTATATGAATAGTGTTTGTCTAAGGTCATCACTACTTTGGGTAGAAAGCTCATACTGTAGTTCCTTCACAAATCTTTCACAGATATTCACAGATATTTTCTCCATGTCCATTACAGTGGATAAACTATGGTTGACTTTGACACTTTTGAACAAAAACAGTGAGGCAAAGCTTGTCAAAATGGTATCTCTTAGTTTACCAAACACTGACTGCACCTTGGGGGCATGTAGTATTGAAACTCTTTACTATGGCTTCAAATGTAAATATATTTACATCTGGAATTGTATACTGAATTAGAAAACTGTAAGCGAGGACCAAGGCAAACATTCGAGATCCGAGCCTGTCAAGATTAATAAACGGGAGATACATTAATTCTGAAGATGGGTTCATTTAACTCACTCCAGTAAACCTAAAGAAAAATAAAACTTAAAGATGCTTCCAAACAGGGGTTTGGCTTTGTATGAGCGTGCACACATGCATGTTTGAATGCCATGTACATGTTACAATCCCAGTTAAGGGGAAAGTTTGAGAAAAGTAGCATTTCAATTACATCCCCCACATTCATTGTCTCAACTAGCTCAACTTCCACTTGGCCCTGAAAAGTACTCCCCAGTACCTCAGTCTGTTACATTTTTGATTAGCACTGGGCACCACACACAGCGGGTGGCATGTAAATTATGCAATGTCAGCATCCTCTTATGGGTAAAAGTAGAGTTTGGTCGAGTTGTTAGAGAGAACACGTCATGACAGGCCCATGCAAAGGGGGACGGTGGGCATGAAATATTTATGGTGCTAAGTAAGCCTCAGCTGCAGGAGCTGAGTGGAGGTGATGGGGGACGATGTAATGGTGCCAGCCCATAGGCCGCCCACGAGTAATGCACTTCAATACGCCTCAGGAATGCTCCCTCCCTTCTCGGCCCACTCCACATCACTGCTTGTTAGCTGCAAGAACACCAGCGTCAACACTCATCACCCCCTTCCATCGCTATAAAAATCTACCTGCAAGAGTTTAGTAAGTTTAGTACTTAGCAATAGTTTCTGTGAAACAGCAGACGTCACTCACAAAACATCTCAGTGGTCAAATGTAGTTCTGTATCAGACAATGAAATAGTTGCTTTTAAAACTGGAAATATCTTGACCTCGTTTCACCCATAATGTAACATGTATATTAGGAGGGTAACTCTTGCTCAAGGTTTGGTGCAAAACTGTAGTTTATTTAATAGCTTTCACAGATTGGAACGAACAATAATCAATTGAATTTCAAAATGGCTGCTTGTGTTTCACTTCCTGTACACAGCATCCCGTAATCCAACAGCCTACTCTTTTCTTTCAGACTGCAGGGAATCCCAGAGGACCCAGCTAGGCTGAACCAGTCGTCTAACCAGGTTTAATATTTGATGAGATTAGTTCTGCTCACTGGTTCTGCAGTGTTACTTCGGTTCAGTGATTCACAGACTTAAATTGAGGCACTAGTATTCAGATTGCTTTCCTGTTGTAGGCCACTGCATATGGTCTTTATCCTCATCAAATGAAAACTTTTGTTGACAGTTTTCATATCCATTTTCACGAATGCTGATAGTGTCCAGAGATGTAGGTTTGTTTTCAAATGTGGGTTGAACAGCTGATTTTAAAAACTAAGACTAACTCTATTAAACAATCATGAAATATACATTTTTGAAGGGGACTATTTCTATTAATGGTCTGTATAAATAAACCTGTGCCCCTGATTGTTTTATGAACTTGTGAAGTACCTAAATCATTCACTTGTAAGACAAGTTGACTCTAACTTCGTCTACTTTGTTGTGAGGACTAATTTGGCTAATTAAATGCCCCTACGAATGCCCCTACGACGTTTGTGGAAACACGTTCAAAACGTGTTTGAAGATGAGATAGTAAACCAAGATGAGATTTATTTATTTGGAGAAGATTGATGTACTCTGATGAAGTGGTGTAGGATTGTATCTTACTGCCACTATGAAGTTCTTGTTATTGTCCATTAGTATCAGGGCTTTGTAAAACAGATAGAGAACAGGAGGCAAAGGGTTAATCATGTGTTTGGGTTTCCGCTGTTTGATTGATGTTTCACACGAACCTTCAACATTGACTCCAGAGGTCTAGACTTGTAAAAGAAAAGGAAGGGATGTTTTTTACACATAATGAGGACCTAGTAAATGTCAATGCAGCCTGGCTAAAAGCAAATTAAGTAAAAGCTTTGAAAAACCACATAAGCAATACTAAATTAGAAGTGGGATGAGTGGGGACAGCTTTTTGGTTGTCTTACCTACACTTTAAAGCAGTCTTTCTTGTACTTAGGTTGAAACATTGACTGGAAACATTATAAATCAAATGGTCTTTGAGAACATACATAGATTCGTTTTAGTGGAAGAAACATAATAACCTGAAGTAGACATACTTCCAATGGGAAACCCTGGGATAGAGTCAAAACATCTTATCCTTAGATTTAATGGTAATACCCTACATCCTTACATGGTAAATAAATCAAATTATGTTTTGACAGAATCACACTTCAATAATATAATTACTCTGAAAGATGGACATTGATAGCGTGGGTAGTGTTTATAAACACAGAAAAGTATCCTTAAGTTGTCCAAATGTCCTTTAATTACATGGAACAAGATAGGGCTGCCATAAAACCTTGAGAGCCATGCTGTTTGGGGGCGTTTCAATCACTGACTGCTGCGATTCTTATCCAAAAGAACTTCCTGTCTTTGAAATTACGAAACTGGCAGTATGCCATGAGCCTGTGCCTGCTTCCCTCATAACAGCCATGTAACAACTGAACATAAACATGATGACGTCATTGAGCAGTGGCTCACGAATAGAGTCCCAAAAGAAGCCATCAACAGGTTTCCTCTTTTTACGTTTGAGTTTTCACATTTGGTATCAGGAGATATGTACATTTCTGATGGACCTTTTTACAGATAGGGGAGTCGCAAAAATGGCGGTTCAACTGCATCATTCAACTCATGTTATGTGTCTGGTTAAACCATCTTGTTTAGTGATACCAAGAATAAAGACTTGTGTAATTCAGCTATATGTGCTACTTCCCTTCCTTCACACAATTGACACACCCGAAATACACACACATTCCAAAGCCCCACCCCTTGAGAAACTGGTAGCAAGGCTGTAGATTCTTCTATGATTTCTTTTTGGGAATGTGTTGCCCTTTAATTGAAATAGCATTCCCCACTTTCCACACATAAACAGGAAGTAAAGCCAATGAGGACTGTTGCAAAGACAGGATGTTGCGAAATGGTTTGCGTTTGCACACAATCTACTGTTGTTTTGTTATATTTAATTAAAAACATTTTTCAGTTGTTATACTCCTTTGTATTTGGTGCATATGTAAGTTTGTGTAAATTATTTAACAGTTTCAAAGGCTGAGTTCATACAGTACACATTTACCCAATGTTTACCCAATGTTTTAACTTGGCCACTTAGACCATGTTTTCCCCCAGATAATATGATGTCCCATCTATTCTACTTTTTAGATTCCATGAGAGAATTTGCCCTATTGCCACTCATCCCAAAGGACACATTTTCCCCTTTAGCATTTCCTGTGCTCTTGGGAATATGCAGAATTTGGGATGTTAGGAGTATTTACCATGTCGAGTGCCACGGTTATTCCACACTCCATAGTCTTTCTTTACTAACTGATTGAAAGGAAAAAAGAGGGAGTGACGTGAAAGGAATTATCTCTCTGTTTTACTGTATGCATTTTTATATAGTCACAGTAGTCCTTTGGATCTTATACGTTAGCAAAGACAGAGTTGAGGATAAAGCTAACATTGTGACAACTTTGTCTGTCATATTCCAACCCGGTTGTTGAATTTCTTTCTTAATAAAACAATAAACACAGTCAATCTTGGAACAGGCTTTGTTGTCATAGGGGAAAACAGAACAGATCTGAGGCTGAGAGGGGTTGGAGGCAATGAACTGAAGTTAGTGACTTTGCAAAAGGTTTTGCGTCTCAAGAATGTGAAAGACGGCCAAGATGTCAAAGACTGCTGTGGTCTCTCAGCTGTTATGTAGACCTGATACAGCTGCATGTCGTGTTGATGTGAGAACCAGGAGATTGTTACACATGTTTAATATTCTCATCTGCTCCATGTGACAAAAAGGACATTTACTAGTGGGAATGATTGTATTGGATTTAGAGGAAATCCTACTGTAAAGTGACAATATAGCTAGAGTAGTCACAATGCAAAACTCTTATGTCCACTTTTGAGTCTTATGGCATATATTTTGTTTGGAGCTTAAAAAGCCTTGGAGCTGCTTTTTGATAGGCTTTATCTATCCATCTATAGACAGCCAGTCATGTTTTTGACCTTGTCTCTTTAGCTCTCTAAAGTGGCAGAGGCAAGCTGTCAAACCAGCAGCATAACCAGCTTTATTAGCCATCCATCACCTGATGCTAGAGAAAACCTCTGATTGTCCACAAGTATCCTTCAAAACATCAGAAAGGGATTTAGTGCAACTCTGTGTGGGTGATAACTTCAGTTTCCTTGGACTTCCAAATGGATGTTTAGCCCTACCACAGAGGACACTGGGAACACAAGCTAAGTGCTTTAACGCTGGGTGATGCTAAAACGATAGGACAGAGTCAGTGTGGCGTGCAACCTAAGAGTGCTGTGTGAGGTGACTTATGGGACAATGGGGCCGCTTTCCGCAAATAAAACATGAATCTTATCAAGAGCCTCTGAACTGTATGGCCAGGCTTTGTGTTGGGTGGTAGAAAAGAATAAAGGGACAAATCTGACTGAATGATCGTTAAAGGTTTCGGTATTTAAGATGGAAGGCTGTAATCTGATGTTTCCATGGCTGTTCATGTTTCAGAGCTGTGATAAGAATCATACAAGAGTTCCCAGTTTTAGACTATGATCTTGTTCATCTGTGGACGTTGTCAAATTGGCTTGATGGTAAAATGAGGCATCAAATTCAATAAGCATTGTGTTCCTCACAGACCTAATTCGGATGATATGGACTTTTGAATAGACTAATTGAAAGACAACGAAGCTAACCTTTCCTCTGTCAATGCTTTTTCTTTCAAAAGTTCAGAATGTAACTAAACACAATGACTTGGATGATGCTGACAAGGAACAAACATCTGAATTTAGCATAGAGCTCTGCATTTCAACAACGTTTGGAGAGTGTTGCTCAGTGTCTGTTAGACACTGATTGATATGTTGAGCCCTTACTTTATACAAGGATATATTTTGCTCTAAATAATACACCGACAAATAAACCAAGACTACTAAGTTTAACTTTCAAAGTAAAACCACTTCATATACATCACTGTATCTATGCCATACAATTCAGATATTTCAAATTATTTTCTAAATGTTAAAGACAGAGTGTGATATCCTTTGGCCTCTTGACCTCTTATTTGGTAGTTTGAACCACAGTTTGCAATTACTGTTACAACTGTTACAACTGATTCAAGGCTACTAATTAGCACTGAGTCCAAATATTGATCTTAAATTATTTCGATAACTATTTTTTATCTCTACCCTTCACTGTTCGGCCTCTAGAATAGACTGTATGTAGACAGAAAGTATTTTTCAACTTTGCAAACGTAATGAGGCTGAAGAATCGACTGTGTGGAAGAAGTGCAGTGAGATGGAAGACCCTTGGAGGACTGCTAAAAGCAAGGCCTTGACTTCTCCAGATCCCTCCTCCCTCCCCCACTCCCCCACCCCACCTACCACCAACCCCTACCACCCAGCAGAAGTGTATTCGATATTCACCGCCAAATGGAGAAATGAGCTGTTGTTGAATACATATTTTCTTCTTGTGGTTTTGGAATCAAATCAACATAAAATATCCACTGATGGAACATCAGAAATATCAAAGTCAATTCTTGTGTATATGCACTGTATTTATCTATGTCGTTTTCACTTTCAATAAATGATATTGGGACAGAGCATCTTAACAATAAGTTATTAATACTGTATATGATTGTCATAAGAAAGGACAAAGGTTTTCAACAAATATATGTTATTATAATAGCAAATAATAACTGTTCATTCAACAAATAACATTCAACAAAGTTATTTTATTAGTTGATACATGTATGACATGTTCAAGATATGCATGTGACTCACTGAATCACTTTCTTGTTGAATGGACAATTACCATGGTTATATTCAACACATTAAGTATGAACTCAATGCTGGTATTATACAATAACATTTGACTCCTTTTTCTACAGAGGTACAAGAATTTAGTTTGGCTCTCTGACACTAAAATGTCTTCACATAAATATCTGGCCGATGGGATTTATTTGACCTATTTTTAGCACAAAACTCCCAGCTGCACAATAAACATTGTCAAAGACTGAGGGATACAAATCTTTGCTAAATTTAGACATTAAAAAACAATATTATGCCAAATGTTATGAAATAATAAAATATTTCTCTCGTCCAGTAGCCTACAGTCTTTCAATTAACTACTTCTGCACAAAGTCAGGAAACTGCCTGCTATTTGAGATTCCGTCAAGTCTGGCTGAGGAATACAGCACACTGGGCATCCTTCCAGCACAGGATTCAAGCTTACTACATTTTTTGTTCTTCTTTTAACCAAATTTTCAGCCACAGCATGTGCATTCAACTCTTCTAATACAAAAGATAACTACGCTCAAATGTAAGAGATCTAAAGGTGATACATTGTGAGAGTAACACTTCATCACACCTTTTTTCCACTGTCATTATGTCCGAAACAAAATTAGATGGATTCAATTGATATCATTTATTTGATTTCGTTTATTTCACAATTTCGTTTATTTATATAGACTACGTATAGTGTATATAATGATAATTGTCCATTACGTTTAGCTTTGGTGTTAGTATTGTTTTATTATCATTATTATTTTATAAACGAAAAATAGAAAGGGACAGACAAAAGAAAAAAGTTTCACAAACGAATCCCCGTCACCGACTGTTGAATGGTCCCAAAATCCCTTTAGCCCCTAGATTTTTACGCTATTCAAAATTCGATAACACTGCCACATATTTATCAGCCTATATTTTCCGTTCACATTGTTAAAATTCAACGAATGTTACACAATCCCAAATTGAAAGAACAATCTATCCAATCTTACAACATCCATGTCAGTTTATCATGCTATGAATCATAAACAATCGTTTAGATTGGCAATAACAATTTCGTAAAATGTAGGCCGATAAACAAAAGGAAGGGCCTAAATTGAAAACTCAAATCTCGGTGTCAGGCTAAATTGTTGCATTACATTAGAGAAGAAATTTGACGTAAGTATTGTATATCCTACAACTTGAACCGCAGAGGAGTGTTCTTTTTCAGGCCTGGCAACAAAAAAAAAGAAATGCGAAGGACTAGGAAAGGGTTTCTATTGGCTCATTGGGTCCCATAGAAACGATGATGAAGTTATGAAGGGGCTGGGTTTTGTGCCAGCTGATGCGAATCTTGAGCACGATTACAGCTCACAGAAGGCTGGAACATAATTGATGTCCTAATTGAAAAGCAGGAGAACAACGACAGATACGAGCTCCAATGAAAAAGTTTACTTGTTCGCCCACCCGAGTCCCATTGCAACGACATTGATGTGAGCAGAGGGGTATACGCGCACTTCTTTTCCCCTCTTCACCCTCACAGTGCACTTACCCACTTTCTCACTGTTAGGTTATAGTTTTCTTTTATGAATGATTCTCTCTCGCAACAATACATCCTTGGATATCTCCTCTTTAGCACGAACTCACTTCGGCACATCTTTCCTGAAGTTCAAACGCCACCAAGAATTCCTCTGCAAACGCACTTGGGGAAAATATCCAACAAGAAAAAACGTAACTTTTTCTCTTACTGTCGCTGAAGCTAGTCTCAAAATGAGCCTTAAGTCAGATTCCGAGCCGAATAACAACGTGTCCATTGAGGAAGAGGTAAGAGCGTTCTTAAAATTATTGTTACTTAATGTATTATCGTGGAGTCAGTGCTGGTTTCCTTGATTTGGAAATCGTAATGGAAAGGGTTCATTTTTCTTGCGATATACGGCTGTGTAGAAGTTGGCCAATTATCTACAGTATGTTTGGGAGCAAACGTTACAATAGGTCATTCTATAGTTCGATAATTAGATAAAAGTACATTTAAAATGGTGCCTTCTAAAGTTCTTATCAAAAAATGTTTTGGCAAATAATGTAACGATTTAGCGAATTAAATCCTGTTATTGAAACTCTAACGTTCACGTTTAACTATGGCCATACTTGCAATGAAGTTGAAGCGTTTGTGTAATCATTGATTGCCTTTTACTAAAGAACGACCATTCATAGAGCCTTTTCTATTGTTACATTGATCGGAATCCTACGACTAATCTAGCTATTGATAGGCTGCTTGTACTTTTCCTACAGAACGGCTACCGGATCTGTCTAAGGTAAATGATTGATCAAATAATGTATGATTGATCACTATAGGGCATTGCGTTTAGTCGACTTATTCTTTATACGCAGTTTTGGCGAGACTGGGTTTGTGACGCAGTGTGCAATCATGAGCGTAGGCCTATAGTTTGTTTGTAGGATAGACACCTAAACGAAGTTGAATACATCCTTAATTTCAATACATCTACGATGCCCTGTGAAGTCAATGTGTTTTATCATGGTGGATAAACTCCTGACCCAACCCAAACGCATACCTTGCTGCACTATCATTTTACTGCATGAGATTGAGTTCAACGGATTTGCATCCTTCAATGATGGGGTTACAGAACTCCTACGTGTCGACTTGTAAAGTGTACCATGCTTTAGCTGCGAGGCACCTGAAAATGCCAAAGCGCGGTCGAGATCGGGCGCGGGTCAAAGGAAGGAAATTGTGTCATGCTGTGCGCTGTTGTCTACCGCTGTTCCTCTGGCAGCCCATTGTACTCTGTAGGCCTTCCTGCCGAGGAACTAATGGTCCTGTCTCACTCCTGTTTATTTCCTCTGCCACAGTGAAACACTTTCAGTCCATGTTTGTGTTGATTTCAATGTTAAATACAATACTTTTGTATTTGTCATCAACTGATGAAAGTACGCAGCATCAACAGGGGCTTTGTGGAATCATTTGAACCCTGTAAAGCCCTCTTTTTGGCACTTGAAAGGGTCGTTACTGAAATGAACACACCACTTAACATGAGTTAGTCCTAGCCTGTTATGATGTGCTTCTCAATGTCCTCAGGGCCACTTTTCTTGTGATTGCGAGAAACAATTTCTTAGTTGTATATGCGTAAGTGGTTTAAAGGCCTACAAAAGTGCGTTATTTTTTTAGTTAAATTATTTCCATTCCACACTTTGTAAATAATATATTTATTTTATATTGTTCCAAAGGTGTCCATGTCGAGGTCTATAGTCCATTACAGATGACATTTTTGTTTTCAGGTACGGACACTGTTTGTCAGTGGCCTTCCCGTGGATATCAAACCTCGTGAGCTTTACCTGCTGTTCAGACCATTTAAGGTAAGTCTGATCTAGCACTGTTTTGGAGAAGATGCAGGCTGCTATGAACGCCACTTGTGAGGGAACAGTGTTCTGCAAGAGCACAGCTCCTTTTGCATGGACAATCTCCATTTTCAATTATCCTTTTTTCGATAAAACATTATGCATAGGTTCCCTATCACCATGAATGTTTACCAAATTATACATTTACTCCATCCCATGACTTAAAATATGAATGTAAAAAAGAAAGGATGATGCGGAATTCAGTAACTGCAGCTTTGCAAAAGTTGGATTTGAAATATACAAGTGATATCTCCCATTGTGCGTCGGTAAATATCCAACGCATGGATGATTTTGTTCATGACTCATAAATTGCTAGCTTTATGTAGCGCTGAGAAGGCTGCATCATCATTCAGACTCGGAATCCAATTTCATTAAGTATCCCAGTACCAAGGCCTGTAACTAACCAAATTGGAAGTGTATCCCTTACACATGGATGCCCATGTGGAATGTGTAAATGAGTAGCTCAGCTATTGGCCAACCATCCCAGTGACCTACCTCCTTGTCCGGGAGAGTACAATTAGTCCGTTTCTTTTCTGGTGATTGGGGCCAAACATGAACATCGTAAAAAGTACAATATAAACACATGCTGCTATGTTAGCAGTCTCTTCCAAGTGCCTTGAGGTTGAAGTCCCATTGTATTCTAGGTACAGGGTATCTAAAACAGTCCTTGTCTTTTGGGTTGATGACTTGTCTATTAAAGAGCATCCATAGCAGTAAATTATTTAAATGTCCATCGTAGTTAATCCCCCCCCCCCCACACACACACACACCATCAGTACTTCAGGCAATAACTTATTGACAGGTTCCTAATTCCTCCAGCTGAAGAATGCAGTTATGCCTGTACTGTAATTCCAGTCTCTTTAACCATATTGGGAGGAACCCCTCTGTCCTCCATGACTATTGTTTCCAATTTTCCCCATTAACACACAATAAAATGGTTAAGCACAATGCTCTGTCTGCTTGCATTAAGATTAGCAGACACCATGTTGGCAGGTTTCTCCTCATATGGCAAGATGGGTTCAGTCCCCCCTACCTCTCGGCATGTGACTTCATGCTGCTTAATTGGATATATTTTCTCTTTGCAGGGTTATGAAGGTTCACTGATTAAGTTAACATCAAAACAGGTGAGAGGCTTTCCATTCTTGTAGTGCAGCAACTTCAGGGTTTATTAAGATAACTTTGCGTATTGACAACTATTTGGATGCTGTTTTTTGACATTGCATTCTGATTCTGAGAATCTATTATTTGTTACTGTATGCAACACATTTAGTTTCTGTGCCTACCAAGTTCTTGGTGTCCTGTTAAAATGCATCTTTTCATGGAAATGTTTTCTTTTTTCCAGCCTGTTGGATTTGTAACATTTGACAGTCGTTCTGGAGCTGAAGCTGCGAAAAATGCATTGAATGTAAGCCCCATGTTGAAGTGAAGGTTCCCTCGAATCACCATTTCATTGTTGAGGTTGTGTCCTGCAAGTCTGAAGCCAACGGTGCAGGATCCTCCTGAAGTGTTTGTCATGTTTTGTAGTTTCAGAGTTATTTCTGTAAGAAGGAATGGATGGGGGATCACTGACCAAATTGCTCTCGTCCAGTCACTCAAAACCAACTATTTTGTCTCTCACAATTCAAGGGCAGGGCCATTTTTGGAAACTGAGACCAGAATCCTGTAGACTTACGGTAGTTTACTTTAACCTTGGTACACGTCTTTCATAGTCTGGTATTAATAGCCTTCCTAATTTGCAAACCACTGCTTAGCCTTAATACTGTATATAGTCACATTGGTAGTTTTTGAACACATGTCCTGTAGTGTGTGTATATATAACCTCTTACTTTGTCACTACTTAGCCACATTGGCAGTATCTAACACTTCTCTAATAGCCTAGCTCTCCTTAAGTGAGCATCACTTCTTAGACACATGACTAGTCACACATGACTAGTCACGCACAGACACACACACTGAGATATTCACCTGCATGTGGGCACAACGCTTAGGGCACAAAAAGCAGGGTCAACCACACACACACACACCACCTAAGAGTCTTATTGTCTCTTCCCTTTCCTAGTCTCCTTTCCATTTGAGAACTGCAGTCAATGGAGTTCTAGCCGTGGAAGCAATGAGTGGAAATAAATTCATGTGCTGTACCCCTCCGTTTCATGCATAAAGGAGACAGCTTGGTTCAGATACTTCATAAATGCCTCCTCTTAACCTTCCCTTTAGGCAGAGGAATCACTTGTCTGACACAATTGGAGTGGTGAAAACAATTAGAATGAATTTGTTTTCTTTCAATCCAATAGCGTGCAGAACAGTGGTTGCCAAATGGAAGTATGGATGCATTTTCTAAGTATTAGAACAGGGCCTAGGAAAGGGGGGGGAGGTATGTAAGACTGAGATTCAGCCACAGTCTCATCCCACCTCCCTTACAATACTGTGCCCCCCCTCATGTCTCCCCACCCAGGGCATCCGTTTTGACCCCGAAAGCCCCCAGACCCTGCGCTTAGAGTTTGCTAAAGCCAACACGAAGATGGCAAAGAGTAAGCTGATGGCCACACCGAACCCCACAAATATCCACCCTGCTCTAGGAGCTCACTTCATTGCACGGGATCCATGTAAGTGTACGGCTGCACCCCTTTAGGCTCTCACCCACTTTCACCTACGCAGTGCCAATCCTCAGTTCCCTTCAACGCCCCTATATTCTCTGCAGGTCTGATTAGGTAGATGATAAATTCATTTTTTAACGCACTAGGGTAAGACTGGATCCCAAGAGCTAATGAAATAAAACTAACTCACATTCCACATGCATGTCATCTTTTCTGCAAAGAAACCCTTTCTTCATTTCTGATATGGAGTCTCCACCATTTCACATAGATGTCTCCCCCACCTATTTGCGATCTCACCTTCCTGGTCTGCAATTAGTTTAGGATGGGATGCCACATAGTCAACTGGTTTGTAATTTAATATTAGGGGGTGAAGTACATTTGAATAAATCTGAAAGCCAGGGAGATTTCACCTAGTGTTTCTTCAGTCTAGGACATTGTCCTGTTGCAACTTTTTCTAAGGCTCAATCTCTCCAGCAAATGTCAGGTATTTGCATACAGCAATGTTCCTTTTTTTGTTTTTGGTCTTCATTTCCTGTTGTGCACTACTCCAGATGACCTAACAGGGGCAGCCCTGATTCCAGCATCCCCTGATGCCTGGACTCCATACCCTCTGTACACCACGGAGTTGACCCCTGGGCTTCCCCACGCTGCCTTCACCTACCCAGCGGCGGCTGCTGCTGCTGCTGCCCTCCACGCCCAGGTGAGGGACCAACCGGTGTGTCTCCCATCTTTTTCTATTCCATATGTATCCCTAGAGTAGAGTGCAGTCATGTTGGTAATTTCTTTGCCACCACAGTGGAGTCTGCACAAAGGAATATAAGGTATTCATTTGGACCAGTTGTCAGTCATGACTGCCATCACTGGAGGTGCCAACTTGCTGTCCACGATCTTGGTGCTCTCTGTTGGAAAGTAATGGTGAAAAGGCATCAAATTGCAGTCGGGTGAAAGATTCCTTTGTTTTATGAATTCTTACTGAGCCCCTCCTTTTTAAGCTATGGATAACGTTTCATCTTACTTGATAGTGTTGCTCTTTAAAAGACAACATAAAAAGTAAACTTCCAAGTTCACTAGATAATTTGAAGGCTCAACAAAATTGGGTCTCTTCCAACGACAACAGCCAGTAGCATGTAAACAAAATTAACTGATGCAGACTTCTAGCACAGCTATGGTATGGAATTGCATATTGTTTAACTCAACGGTTACTAAGTGGAAATTAAGGCAATTGCTTAAATGTGGCAACTCGATGAAAAATGGTTCCCTTTCTCATTTCCATTCCTTTTAATGACTACTCCAGCATTGTATTGTCTCCCATTGGGGTGCTATGTGACCCACATTCCTGTTCCACAATAACCAGGGCTTATTCAGACAGGCCATCTAACGAACACTTTTGATCTTCCACAAAGTTCCGCTAATTCAGACTTCTCAATAGAGCGAGTATGTAAAACTTGGCGCAATTCATTAGCACACTTTTTTTTCTGCCTGCCAATACTGTCAAAAGAACCAACTGCAGCCACAATATAAATATTCATTTTCTTGACTCCAGATGCGTTGGTACCCTACTCCCTCTGAGACTTCCCAGCCTGGATGGAAGTCTAGACAGTTTTGTTAATCTAGTAAGTTCCCAACATGTATATGTTTTTACATGCAGCATGTGTTCATTTTGTTGTTCCTCTGCATTATATGGCAACCTCAGTCTTCAGTGTGTAGGGAATACAACGAGGAAGACATTTTAATGACAGGATGGTGATAAAATCATGAGAATTTCTTTCCCTTTTAGACCTCCAACAGAACCAGATCTTCATCCAGCTGAAGAGAGGTTTTCCAAGCTCTAAAATTAATCAGGTTTATTTAATGGACAAATAGTAACATCCAGTATTTAATTCCTCTGGATATTTCCCGTGGAAGTGAGAACTGAAGCCAGCTCACCGTTGACAGCCTGAGCATACGATTCCTTTTTGGCAACTATTACGGTACAGTTTAGCACTTAAATTTTTTTCAAAAATTAAAAAACTTGCTCAAATCTATGGATTATATTTAAGGTGCGAGTTAAAACATTATGAAGCTACTACTTCCATAGGTTGTCATGGCTCAAGAGGGGAAGTGTCATGAGGGGAGTCATTGCATGTATTTTGGCATGAATTAGAATGAAGAGTTCTGTGTATCCTTGTTTCTTAGTGTTTGTGTTGCCTCTTTACCTTGGCTAAACAATGAAGCCCTTTTTTCTGTACAGTATATAACTGTTTGGTCTTGCTTCTGTGAAAGCTAGGCTGTTGTGAAAATGGCTTATCTTGCATGGAATTTGTGAATGCATCCCTTTGACAATCCTGGTCTTGCCCAAAATATTAATATTAACATCAGTTAAGAGTATATTTGAGGAAAAAAGTACAATTATTTTTGTACTTTTTCTTTTGCGTGATGTATATTTATGCATTTTGTGCAACTAAATGATGAACCTATATAAATTGGGTGTTTAGTCGTCCTTTTGTGTTTTGGTGTTATTTTGATCCTATAATCCTATTGAAGTAGTATAAGTGCAATTGTATTTGTCAATGGGGTGGGGGGTGGGGAGGTGTTATCTTGGTTAAAGTACTGAAATGTTCAGAATGTGCCCATGTGCCATTTTGACTGCTACAAAGAGATTGCTGTCAAATGCTGATCTTTTCAGAATGTGAAACTGGACTACAAACATGAAGGGTTGCTTTGGGGTGCCATTTTTGAAATGGGTGGAAGGGTTGGATTGGAATTTCAGTTTGTGGTTTAGAACCTATTTGTCTTTGTATCTGCTGTGCATAGGATGTAAAAAATATTCCCATCTTATGAATTAAACAAGCAAGTGAATGCACATATGATGTTATGTTTTCATTTTTGAAGGAATGGGCAAGATTAAAATGGCGCTCATTTTGTTAGACCCTTGACATTTCATTCAAACACCCATGCAGATCTAGCATATCCCATACAATCTGGACAGCCATTTAAAAATGGTATTACATGTGAATTATTAATGTTAAAACTGCATTAGTGTCGTTTTCGATCCTTAGCAGAACTGACCATACTCTGGCCTCGAGTGTAAGTAGTTCTGCTTAACCAACCATTATGATCTCTCAGGAGACTCTTTAAGTGGTCCATTTCAATGGGAACAGCTGCTTAATTATAGTGGGTTGTTATGCTTACTAACTTGGCATGGTCCGCTGAGTTCAGTGAAGAATGAATGGAATTAGTCATTCAAATGACTAAGTTCAGAGCATTGACCCTTCCATTAACTTGCAGGGGAGTAAGGTGACTATTAATAGGATTATCATAGGTTACGTACAACTATATTGAAGGCACCAACACTGGGCGATGCTTAAAACCTTAAGTCACATTTCAAGGGCAAAAAATCGCATGTGTAACAAAGCACTTAAATCAAGAAACGGTCATCCCAATATCCTACTTTTAATCCTAAAAATGTATATTCATTTTTTTGACGAGGCATATGTATTAGAAAAAAATCCACTTTCACACCAGCAATGAATTGACAGGAAATCAATGAGACCGGCCGGGAAAGCAGGCCATGTATTGACGACAACGGTGTTCCTGCTGTCATTTAAATCCGCAAGAAAACTCCGATTTGAGCCCAAGGGAAAGCGCGAACAAAACCTATGATCACTACACTCATGCACATCACGTATTCAATCGTCAATAGCAGACTGGATGTGATTTGCAAAACGGACATCTGTAAAATAGTGTAGGCGTCAGTCCCACTTTTGTTCATTGGATTATGATCGGTCTTCAAAATTACACAGAACAAAATGTAAGATAACAACCGTTACTGTGGTAGTAATTTATAGACTGAGCTACTGTGGTGGGCTAGTTACAATCGCTCTGGATGAAGTGAAGTTCTAAATAAAGGACATTCAAATGTAAGCCCAATCAGTAAATGAATATTAGTCTACATATGAGCAGAGAATGACAGTAAATAGGCCTAATTGACATCTGAAACACGAAATAGGCCAATATGTTAAGATTATTATTAAGGGATCTATATGTTGTCAGTAATGATTTTGAAGATTCAGATGTTGGTATTAGTTAAGAATTTTACATTAATTGATGAATGTTTACTGATTAGTTTTCATTTAAAGGGACTAAGTCAGCTTGTCTGTTATGTATTTGAGTGTTTTAAGTAGAGCGGACACGCATCCTGAGATGTAGGCCAAGGCCTACGGAATTTGTTGTCAGTGTTTTCGTAAGGGCGAGCTGTTCAGAAGCGGCTTGAAAGTAGCCTGCCTACACACGTTCGAAGGACAATCTTTACATAGTTAATTACCCACGACCCCAAAATAGGGGGTTATATTTCGCCACCTCTGCAGGCATGCTAGTTAATCACAAGGTACGCAAACTACCAGTTCTTGATACAAGGATACCTCCTTGTGGACAAAGTAAGTCACTGTTTTGAAGGTTGTCCTCACCCATGAAGTCACAAGGAATGTCATGCAGGCTACACTCCAAAATAACGATATGGACTATTATGAAAGGGCTCTCTGTTTAATTAAATTCGTTTCAGATATAGTAGCCAAGGCCCGTGTGTATTGTTTGCTGTCACATGAAGTGGTTTCACGCTTCATCTGATGACACCTTGATGCAGCACAGCATGTGGCGGTAATGCGCCAATAACTGGAGGCCAACCAATTTTAAACATCCCTAGATAAAGACGTGCCGGAGTCGACGAAGGAAAGCTAAAAACGATGGAATTATAGGGGTAGGTGTGGATGTCGTTTGTGAACTAGCATACTCTATATAGCATATGTTTTAGGCTTAATATTAATTTATATGGTGGAAGCCTTTTTTTAATGACTGTGTAAAAGAGAATTCTAAGAAGGCAGTGACTGGCGTTTACACTCCAGCACAGTAGATGGCGATGCAAATTATAGTTGGATATGATCCGCCAACCAAAATTTAAGAACTAAGTTGTAACAGGAAATAAAAGGACTATTGGAACGATTTGTAGTTGTGCGTGATTTTTCCCGATGCAACTCGAATTGAAAAATAATGCAGACGGCTGTACGAAAAAGACGAACCAGTGCAGCACAACCAACATCAAACCCTAGGTTTGGATATTTCAAAAACAAATTATATGAATCGCTGGTTGAACTACACTTTGTTAAATGTTGGCGGTGCCTGTTTCCCGAACTTGTCTGCATCGACATACGACAATGCGAATGTAAAAAACTAACATTCGGATTCTGTCCTAGCAACCAGAGTAGCCTTTAGCAAAAACGAATTAAAATAACTACTAATGCAAAGTTATTTCTATTTAAGATGCATAGGCCTATATTAAAAAGTTGTAAACGTGTATGCCTGTCCTGCACGATTTTTAAAGGAGTCGCCAATATGTAAAAAGAATTATGTGGTTACTGTAATCGTGTGCCCAGTTGACTGATATAGTAAACCTTAGATTACGGAATATTATTTGTAATACCCACGTTTGTGGTACCGCACAAAGCACAATCTTGCAGTCATGTATCTCTTCCTCAACAGCAAATTGGGGGCAAAGGAAAAATGGGCATCGAAAAAAAACAACTTCCACTTTGACATATGGTTCTGCCTAATGTTACAGAACTGGGTACTGGACTTCGGCAGGCCTATTGTTATGGTAAGATCACTTCTCTTGTTTGTGTTCCCAGTTGATATGGTGTGTATTGCTTGGCCATGGATGGCTGTTACTGTAATAATTGTAATCAGAGTGTGTAACGTATTTGTATTTGACTCTTAGATTATCCTTCCTCTGGAGTGGTTTCCCCTAAACAAGCCTAGTGCTGGGGATTACTTTCATATGGCTTACAATGTCTTAACACCCTTTCTACTATTAAAGGTACAGTAAAACCAGGTGTATGTATGTGTGTATTTGGTAAAAGAAACAAAATATCAAAACATATGTATTTGTTTTGTACGGCTGAAACGTCCATAACAAGTCTTAACATAGTTCACTGAATCACAGTGATTGGTCATGGATTATGAGGACTGTCACAACACCAACTAGACCAACATCATAAACTCAGTGGGATGGAATAACTGATCCCACATGGCAGACCTTGATGATGATTCACACTTAACTAAAGCATTATTATATATTATAAATAGCATAGTAATCATTCAGTGTAATTTAAGATGTCTTGTTTTCTGACTATCTCCTGACCTGCCAACTTGTAGACTGCAGAAAACGACCAACTCCCTCAGGTCCTTTACAAAAATTGAAAGTCAAGTGACGAGGTTAAAATCCCCCCGCTTTGTTCTCGTGACCAGGGAGTGGGCTCTATCCATTTCACAGGTCATAAAATGCACAACGAGACTCATTTACTACTGTAGTTATTTTCCTAGTCTATGTCCTGGAGCCTGACTGGTTTTGAAGGCAGGTCAGCTTGTGTTGAACTCATAAACAGCTACTATGGTAAATGAAATGCTATCTGTGACTTGTACATTTAATGTTTGAGTTACCGATTGGAATTAATGAATGATCGTGTTTTCTAGTGTGTACCACGTGTACCAGTGTTTTGGGGCCGTATTCTATGACTGTAGGGTTTAGGGCACTCTGCACTTACTCAGCTGTTTCCTCTCACCAGCTGATAGAGCGCAGCCCCAGGTCTCTCCCACGATCGGCAGTTTACCTTTGCATCATCACGTTTGTCATGGGCGCCAGCATCCACCTGGTGGGAGACTCCATCAACCATCGCCTCATCCTGAGTGGCTACCAGCTTCACCTGTCAGTCAGGGAGAACCCCATTATAAAGGACCTCAAGCCCACCACGTTGGTAAAGTTCAACATAATTTAGGTCTACCTTTCTGTGTAGCTTTTGTGCATTGATATCCGTTTCTCCTTTTATATTTAGTACACAACATGTATTTGAGATATTTTGTCACTTTTGCCTTATGTTTTCTCTCTCACTTTAGATTGATTGCTTTGAACTGCTTTATTATTACGATGAACAGTTGGGACATTTAATGTGGTATGTGGATGAAACAATTTTTGACTCGTATATGAAAGATGTAGATTTTGGTTGTCTTTAAAAAAATTTATGAAAAACTGTGATTTCTGCTCCTTCTTGTAGGTACATTCCTTTTTTCCTTATACTCTTCCTATACTTCACTGGTTGCTTTACTCAAATCAAAGAGGAGAAGAAAATGCCCTTGTCTGGCTGGCTGTTACTCTGGCCCAGTGCTCTCTACTATTGGTCAGTTTCCTCCTCACATCCTTTTTTGCCTCTACTCCATCATCACAAACTTTACAATAATTATAGAATGGCTTTTACACTGCATTGGGTTCTGAATCCCTCATTTGTAAACTTGACAGTTGGTTAGGTCTGTAATAATACTGAAGTATTGTACTACGATACCAGCTTTGGGTTGACTGTTTTAAGGATATACATACAGCAGTAAATAAATGCATCAAAATGGCATCTAGATCAAATCTGATAGATGAGACCGATATCTAGTTTAAATGCCCCTTTCTCTACCTCAGCTCAAATGGTGATAGCGCAGCTTTCTTGGATGCCAAGAGATACTATTTGGCTCCCTTATATTTTGAAAAGCATCTGCCTTTTTATCATTCTCACATCTGTCTGTCATTAATACATCCTTCTTTATTCCCATCAGGTATTTGGTTACAGAGGGCCAGATCTTTGAACTTTTTCTTTTCACCTTCCTTGCCATGGGTGCTTTTGTGTTGCACCGATGGCAAAAAGGCTCAAACTTGGATGGCAATGGGGAGTTCCTGTTTTACAGTTTTTCTCTTACCATGGTCCTGGTGGCAGTATGGGTAACATACCTGTGGAACGACCCAGTGCTACGCAAGAAGTACCCTGGGCTCATGTATGTTCCAGAGCCATGGTCTTACTACACTCTATACATTAAGGACAGCCATTGAAGGAAGGAAGTAAGCAAGCCTGTGAGTTTTTGCATTTTTAAAAAGTGCAATTGTTTCAGGGAGTATGACAACCACTGGTCTCGGTGCTAGGTTATGTACAGTTTGGTTTCAGGAAATATAATTTGATGTTTTAGTGACATATTCAGCTAATAAAGAACATTTTTTTGCCAACCTCTATCCACAAAACGGTAAGAGTACACAATTATTGCACTGTTGCACTGTACTAAGAGTAGAATCTGGCTTTTAGTTGTCCATTACGGATTGTATCTGTCCTGTTTGTCACAAAGTGCTTTACTGTTAGCTTAGAGTCAACCCAAACCCAGAAGGATACTTCATTATTGTTTTTGCCAAGCTATATGCCACGAGTGACTGACAAGGCAGTCTATTCCTGCAGTGTTGCTGTAAAATGTGTTGTTTGCACTCAAAAGATATGCTAAGGTCATAGACACTTGTACATATGCATATATTAAATGATGATGAATTTTTTGTGCTATGTTTTATAATAAATAAAAAGATGCGCCTTTTGTAACTTTCTTTGTCAATTAGTTATGTGCAAGAAATGATATCTTGAGCCCATGAACCCAGATTGTAAGGTGCCCACAGTACAGACTGTTAACGGTGGTGTGATGATCTGGAGACTGTTTTGAGGTAGCTTGACACTAACGGAGCAATGTTTTAAGGGGACACTATATCTGTAAATTGTTGCCGAACATTGTTGTACTGATGTGACAGAATCGTGCTCCATGGAATGTTTCGTATACGTTGTAGAACCTGATCTGCAGACTTTGATCTGGAAGCAAAGATGGTCAGTGACCGAGTTAACAGTTATACTATGAAAAACACTGGTGTGCATAGTTGCCAAGCTCCTCTTATTTTGGATGTCATAAGACCATAAATGGCTGGATTTATTGGAGGGGAGGAGAGTGTAATATAGCCCAGGGAATGCTGTAATTTGGTTTCCACAGCAACAGTCATTAGATTACTCGTTGTCCAGGTGGACTTTAGAATCTGCACAGGTGAGTCACAACATTAACATAACAGGAAGCAAGAGACACAGCTCAAGACATGGTAAGAGAATTCTATGATTATTAATGTGATTTTCACAGTGAATAAATAATATTAAGGACAACAAATAATAATACTGTCTTGTGAAATTATGTCAAAACTGTGTCTATTTTGCAGGCTAAATTCCTTACACAAGCTCAAATTAATGGTGAGATGTGTTTTGTTGCATGGCTCTTTCACTTTGGGTATTTGCGGGCTATATGAAGTAACAACAATTCTAATGTCCAGTAGTCCCCAATAATACATTATTTATATAAACATATGTAAAGCACTGAATATCTAATAAACTCTGAACACGTCTTTCCAACACATGGAGTAATAACGTAGTGTGCTTTCTACCCTCCTAACAGAGTTCAAGGAATGTTTTTCCTTGTATGATAAGAAGCGTAAGGGGAAAATTGATGTGAAGGACCTGATCACGGTAATGCGATGTCTGGGCACCAGTCCGACCTTCAGCGAGGTGGAACGACATTTACAGGTCCACAAGATAGGTAGGTTTTCATTATTTTCAACAATATATTGTTCTGCGCTGAATATGGGGAAAATCTTAATACTCTGACATACTCTTCTCATATTTCACTTTTGAAACTGATATAAACAGGGGATGCAAAGAATGATGACTGTGTTCAAGACCTGTACATTAATACCAAATGTGTGAAGTATAAGGAAAGGCTCTGCAATGTGCTATCTTAGACCTTACATGGGCCATAAGCAAAGGTTAGAAATAACACAGTCATTGTTGACAATAAAGCATGACTGTCAAGTTTAGATAACTACCTTATCAGGTAGGTAGGAAGCACAAAATGCAACTCTTAACTCCTAAAATAAAAATCATAGACCATATACCTCCAAAATGTCTGTAGAAAATATTAAACTGTAGTCTGTTCTTCAACTTGTCTAACTCTACATCCAGTTCTGAGGGTTCTATGGCAGTGGACCTAAGTCCATAAGTAAATCTCACATTGAATAAAAAGCTTCAGAATTGAGAAGGGACACACACAAACCCTAAGAAATCAACTAATTTGAAAACCTCTTGAATTGACAAAGTATGGTAAGATGAAACAAGGCTGGTTACTGAGGATTATTTTTGCAGTGTACAGAACCTGAGTTTTTTAATTTGTCATGTTGATTTATAATTTTCTGTGGGTGAACACATCGTGGAAAATGTGTCCATTGAGAAAAACAAGATTGGTGCAATTACCTAGGATATTTAGATTAGAAGAAAAAACTTCTTTTGTGGCTCTCATCTGCTCATAATTGTTAAATAATATGTTTATAAGAAATTACGTGGAGGGCTTTAGAAGATTCTATGTCCACTTTTCATGTTAGTGCATTTTAACAAAAAAAGCACTTTTCTCCATCAGTCTCTGGGCCACTTTAGCACAGTTTCATTTCACGGACGGTTTGTCTGCTGTTCCAACTCATCTTTGGGGCTTTTGAACAACGACCCTTAACACAAAAACAGTCACTTTTTTGTTGTTTGGTTCAATTTGTCTTTGTATTATAAATTATAGAGTTGTTGTGGCATTAAAGTGTAGATGCTCAGCTTGAATAACTGTCAAAATGCATCCTAATTCCACAAGTGGTTACTCTTGTCCTTCCCTAGATAAGAAAGGCGAAGTGGACTTCTCCACATTCCTCACCATGATGCATAGGCAGATCCAGCAGGAGGATCCCAAGGCAGAGATCCTGGAGGCCATGAGGATGACCGATAAACAGAACAAGGGCTACATCCAAGCCTCTGAGCTACGGTCCAAGCTCACAAACCTTGGAGAGAAGCTAACAGATAAAGAGGGTAAATTCAATTCAATGATGGTTCCCAGCCAACATTATCTATTTTTCATGTAGAAATTGAAAATTAAAGCACTGGAGCTCTCTGGTACCCTGGCTATGTACCCTGGCTATGCAATCTACTTGAAATGTGATAGACCATGCTCCCAAGGGTCAATGTTTACAATATTGAATGTATGGACATCAAATGGACATTGTTTTATGTTGCTAATGATGTTTTTTCTGTTTATCAGTTGATGAGCTTTTCAAGGAAGCCAATGTCAAGTCTAATGGAAAGGTGCACTACGAGGAGTTCACCAGGATGGTGACTCTACCGCCAGTTGACTACTGAGAGCATATGATCTGCACCTCTATAACATCATGGGGACACTAGCAATGATAGAGTCTTATGGTCTATTCACTCGTCATCTAGTATGGAACCATACACCTACTAAAATGTGTGCAAGCAGTATTTATGACCTAATTTTCAAAGGGAGTGTTCTGAAATACAATTATTGTCAATGTAATAACTCTGTTTGATAACCACAATTTACTAAATATAACTAAAATAATGGATTTTGTTTTGATACATTGTTCTTTACATTTGAGCTAATACTGTAGGAAGTGTTCTATTAAAGTAATTGCCCTGAAAACTATTTTGACGTCTAACATGAATGTATTCATACAAGATGGCTTTATTTTGACTTTGGGTAAAACGTGCATAGTAAAAGGGTTTACTAGAACTTCTACTTCTCTATGTTTTGATTAACGACACAAAAAGCAGGATCATGCGCTCAGAGCTGTGCATGCGGGTGTTGGATTAGAACTGATACAGATTCATTCATATTGCTTAAATCCTGGAAAAGCCGGTGTTTTGTCGGTTCAGTCTTCACCTAGAGCAACAGGCATATAGAATCCGAATTATTCAACAGAGTAATCCTGACTCCAAATTAGTAAGAAAGGTAATGTAGCCTAATTGTAAACTGAAACCACTGATTGATGAAGAAATACACCCACTTTTGATCAACTAAATTAAAATAAAACAATTCACAAATATTTCTCTGTATTGCTGGTGTAAATAGCTTTCCCAATATAGCCTTGTATCTATAGGCACATGAAACATCATTCCTTACAAAGGCAAAGTTACACTGGCAGCATTGGAGTTGGATACGCAGTAACACCAAACTCAAAATAATAAAGTCTTTATTACAGTAAATTTACATAACAGACATTGCTATATACTTTTTACATGCCTACCATTTACATTTACTTTGGCTACTGGGATTAAAACAATTTTCCACAAAATGAACACATAAAAACTAAGCATTAATAACATTCTTGGTCAGTGATGTGGACCAAACGGGTTATTATCAGTAGTATTTAGCAAGAGACTTGATATCCTTTCAACATTAAGAGTTTTTTTTTTTTTGCGCAGGCAAATAATGCTTCCCATGGACAGGTCATAAGATTGACCAGAAAAATATTCAATCAGTATTGAATATTTTTGTGCCCTAACCTTTTCATACACATCTAAATGTAACCAGAAATCATTACATCCAGATTACGCGGCTCTGGCAAGTCTGGCACAAATGTAGGTCCCACTTTATGCGCATCGTGCTATTCCATTAATGCTCCTTGAAAGCACGCTTGAATAACGTTTAAATGTGCGGGATGATGTTAGAGGCTGGTAAGCCTTTTCTGTCAATAATGGAAAGTCGACATTGTTCTGCATCTATGACGTTTAAAGAGATAACCCCTTGGGTGCCATCGCACGGCGGGTTAAAGGAACCAGAGAACGTGCGTATCGCACAAACCTTAGAGGTAGCTGGAGACGAAATTTTCCAAAACAAATCCTTGAGCATCTTTCTAAACTCTCGTCGCATTAGACAATAAAGCACTGGGTTCAAACAGCTGTTGGCGTGCGCGAGGCACACAGTCACAGGGAATACATAGGTGTGGACCATGTAGTAAGACTTGTCCCAATAAACTGCGTTGAATTTGACCAAGACGCCCCAGAACGTGATAGCATGGTTTGGCATCCAGCACAAAAAGAAGGACAGAACCACGATGGTGACGGATTTGGTCACTCTCGACCTCCGCTTTGGGTTATTGTTGTTATTCATGCTTCTCAGACGGATGAATCGTAGGAGCATCAGATAGCAAATACAAACAATTAACATGGGTATGACGAAGGCTATGATAATTTTCTGAATGTGGTAGAGCGCCAGCCAGTCGTGGCCCTCTGGGAATCGGAGAAGACAGAGTTTCTCCCCAGCTACAACAGTTACAGTAGAGAAAATAGTCGTTGGCGCTGTGGCGACAGTTGCCGAGACCCACAATACTGCACAGATCCATTTGACTGAACACGACCTCTGCCTGACTCGGTTCTTCAGGGCAGAGGCGACAGAGCAGTATCGAGTCACACTCATTGCAGTCAAGAAGAACACGCTTGCATACATGTTCATAACGGTGACCGATAGAATGATTTTGCACATGGCGTCTCCAAACGGCCAGCTGAAATCAAGCGCAGTGTCCACTGCCCAGAACGGTAGTGTCAACACAAACTGAAAGTCCGTTACAGCCAAGTTGATAATGAAAAAGTTAATACTTGACTTCTTTCGACCCTGTCTTAACCTCATGAGGAAAAATACTAAAAGGTTGCCCACTAAGCCTACTGCGCACACAACGGAGTACACAACAGAAATAACTATCCTAAGAATAGGGGTGCCATCTGCGGTCACATCAATATCTTCAAGACTGCCGAATTTATCCTCTTCCGAAGTCATGTTCAGCATCCCGCTCCCATTGTAATTGAGAATCTCGCCCATCTTCACTGATGTAAAGGACAACAGGTGCTTTGACTAGCACTTGGTCGTTAACCGATGGCATATCAAAGTCAGCATACAGTCTTCCAACTCGACACCAGTTATCTTGTTGTTTAGTTGTATCTATAACAGGAGACTGAAATGGCTAGGAGCACTAAATAAAGGTTTTATATAAGTGCGCGTTCGTAGTGCCCTCCCCGCAAAGTAAGGATTGGTCTACAGAGAACTGACTGACGTTTTTGAGAGCAAGCTGTTCAGTTATTGGGGGAAATGGTAGGGTACACATCTCAACTGCAAGAAACGTCATTACAAATAGCAACATGTTTAAAAAATATTATACCAGCCCGCCTACACCTAAAGAGTATTCTTTCTTTTTTGTGTTTACTGTGGGTGTAGCTGTTGCAAATCTCGTCTGTCTATAACGTGTCTAATTTCACTGCATGGATATGTGGATTACGATTTGGAGAGCTTCTTGTGAAGTTATTCCGCTAGAGGGGGCAACAGATTGGACACTGGTCATCCCCTCCAGCCTCTATAGTCCTTATAATCATACGTTGACTGATGCACCTTATTACGGGGTGTGGTTATTACAAACAAGATAATATTGTCAAAATGTAGATTAATTACTGTAAACATATTATCTTAATGAGTATTGCCAGATATAGAATAGAGTTGAAAGCCGCAGTGGCTCGTCTATGCCACAACTAAACTATGCCACATTATTGACATTTACAGTGCACGTGTTTTCATTCCAACAGATATTACCATAGAAAGCTAATTTTGTTTAATTTTCCCAGACTCGCATTGAGAGACGTCCACATTGTTCTCTGAAGTCCACCCTCCCACTGCTTAAGAGGGCGGTTCTTCAGCTAAGTTTGGCTTTGTAAAGAAAGTTCCGAGCTGTCATGAGCTGGTTGAAGAGACCGATGGATGGAAGAGGGAATAGAGTGGTCAGCAAATAACACAACCAGGTTAACATTCTTGGAATGCAAAAGACGCAATTGACAAGTTGTGCACAAGGGAGAACAATGTCTCAAACTAATGAAGTTTGGTTGGGTAGTCACCATTTCTCGTAATGTTTATATTTATGGTGACCGGAGGACAGTAATTTATTCCTCATGGAAAGTATTTAAAGACATCTGTTTTTTCGTGGGGAAGGAATAGGTAAATGTTCCGTTTACAATCGCTTCACCAAGATGATTTACTTCTACCGCGGCCTTCAATCTCGTGCACAAACTCTATCTCCTTCTCACTTTATTGTCGCAGCGTTTTTTTTGGCGGTCATTGAAAACAATCCAAGTTTGGGATTTAACCATGAGGCTGGTAAGTCAACTTTGTGAAATTCATGGTCTAATTCCACGGCTTTAGGTTTAAAGAAAGATGTTTAGGTTTGTCTTCTGAAACAAAGCTGGACTGTTGCACAGCCTCTTCTATAGCACATTTAATATGATCAAATTATATCTAATGCTTGAAACTGGAGTAAATCTTCCTCAACAATGTTTTTGTATACGTTGTCGATACAGTCGGCTAGGTCGTGAGACATGCAGTAGTAGTACTACTACTAGTAGTAATAGTAGTACAGTAGTAGTTGTAGTAGTGGTAGTTTTGTGACAGGCAGGCCACCAATCAACCAAAGGCCATATTAGCACATCCCTCTCGAGGCCTTAGATAGTTGAGAAACATTGTCATGCATCGCGCCTGTACGGCCCAATTACGGGACTATTAGAATTACATGGCCACTAGCACTGGTTTGAAGGGCGGTGTGAATTATACATCCTAATATTGATTGATACAACTCCCATCTGTTTTCAAAATGATTACATCACTGGCATGACCACAATCATCAAATAATACTTTTCACGACCTGCGTATGTTTAAAACAAAGAACATGACACTGGGAAATACAACTGCCTTAATGTATACAAACATTTGAAACCTGATTGTAGGTATCATATATAGGTTACTACTTTAAAAAAGGACCCATGTATTTAGAATGAATTTTACTTCTTGTTCTTTGTCTCATTTAGGAAAGATTCCATTTCTTCAGCAAAATTCAACATAAGAGTACATTCTAGCTTTCAGAGGAATTGCTGGGTATATAATTTCTGACTGAAACTCCTAGATTGTCCCTCATTAGTTCGAGAGTAAAGCCAAATCAGTCTCCTACTTTAGGCGTCTGCTCGATACTTACTTGACAGACAACCAGGATTATTAAAAAGAGAGGATTTGGAAAAGCCTTAATGCACAAGATTCTGGTACCACTGGTATCACTTCTTAGTGAGTAAGCAAGCTTGTTAGTCCCCTCTATCCAGCCCAGCCCCATCCCATGTTGCAGTTGACCCCTTTAAAATGTCTCCACAGTCTAGAAATGTCCCCTCGGGATAGGTGGCACAGTTCTTACAAAACCAACCATAGCAGGTGTGAAACTATGCTCCATTAGTTTGCTTTGGGCTGAAGGAGCTTTGGGACATGAAGAAGAACGCCTGGCACAATATAGAGACAATGGCAGCCCTACAGAAACCATGAAACAACTCCTAAACATCCTTGTTGAAAAGTGGCCCTGTCCTGACAAACAGCTACTGGACAGAAATACCTACCAGCATGATGTGGCAATGTCCAGTATGTGCTGGCCTTGCACACAGCAGGCTAAGGTTCAGGCTAGCTCTTTTTGCTTAAGGTACAATTTGATAAAATTATAGAAATGTATACACCAACCCTGTCTTCTATAGAATGCACCTCAATCAATTGCACCAATCCAGTAAAATTCTCAATTCCTTTCCGATGCAGATTTTCATGGGCAGCACGTTCTGCACCCGGTGCTACTGCCCATTGAATATTGAATCAAAATCTTTAATGTGGCTTTTTGTGGGGAAAATGTGATTCTCTGAACTGGGGGTGGATGTGCCTTCGGTACAGGACTGTAGTTAGTGTTTCTAAACAAGGTGTGGGCATGCAGTTCTCCATAATTTGACTGGCCTTAAGTCTGTGGCTTTGGCAGACTGATTGGTAGTCAATTTATCATATCTTTCGTAACATACCTTTTAGTATCCCATCATTGTATCATAAAGGAGAGGGAGAGAGACATAACTTCCTTTCCCGTTTGTTGCTTAAGGGACGAGATTAACATCGCCTTTACCTTGCCAAAACCATGTAAGGAGAGCGAGATGAATGACATTTCATCTGCAGCAGTCTAATGAGCCATCATATTAACACTAATGGCTCCCGTAGCCACCCCCTCCATCTCGTGTCATCTCCTTGGACATGCGCTGTCAGCTTATATTATCATACATTACAGATTACAAATGGACTTGTTCCACAACCCTATTCTTATCAGACATTAGCAATGCTGTGGAGTTTTATAGGGGTTGTCTGGGATTTCATTTTCACACTAGCAGGACTTAATAGATATTACAGTAGGTAAACCGAGCAGTGGAGTGAAATTGAAGTAAACACGTTGACAATAAACAGTACATTTGTAGGCGGTGTGGTCATTTTGCCTGCAAGGTCTAACATACCATGTGCTTCTGTATGGACCCCTGTGTGTGTTGATGCACATCCATGTGTTTGTGTAGAAAGAGAGATGACTCATCTCAGCACGGCAAGATGTGCATGGGGTTTTGCGACTCATAAAAAAGTCTGACTCGCATACAGCACTCAAAATTGAGCTGCATACTGAACGATAACAGAGAAAGTTGAACAGCGCGTTCAAAGTAACTTTCAAGGATCGCAAACACACTGAGAACCCCCACAGAGAAAAGAGATACACAGCCATTTTTCTAGTGGCTGAAGTGGGTTTTTGTGTGTATTTGCATGAAAGTGCTGTGTTTAGACATATGAATGACTGCCTCTGTAGAGAACCAGTCCCCAAATTCTTTCCATTCCTTTATCACTGTATTGTGTTTGTGTGTGAGTGTGTGTGCCTACATGAGTGCATGCAAACTGCTGTAGTCAATGCATTGTATTATTGTGTGTCTGGTAAATGTGTATCAAGAGAGTCCATCTCTGTGTTAGTGGAAGGATACATGTATTGTGCGCACATGCATACATAGCTGTGTGTGTGTGTGTGTGTGAACGACTTGCTGTGCTAGGACTCTGGGCCCCCTCTTCTCTTTGTTGAAGCTTGTGCCGCTGCAATCAAACTTGTTGCCATGACAATGACTCGTGCCAGGTCAAGATGAGCATACAAAGAGGAAGGGCTGACAACTGTGACCAAACATGAGATGTTCCTGCCAACCATGCACTTGCATGTGCACGATGCATTTTGATGGACTTACTGTCAATTTCCCCATCTCAGATAGTGACACAGGATCTGATGCCAAATCTATCAGAGTTGGAAAACCTTCAGGGAATGCAAGGCTTCAGGAAATGCAAAGCTTTTGGCACAAATATTCCCATATTTTTGAGACCAGTTTAGATGCATTGTCTAACCCTTTGTATTCATCTCAAATAGTGGTTGGTGGTTAGTGTGTGTACACCAGGGGTCACACTGCTGATATCTGTGCCATGTGAAACACTTTTCAATGATGGCTCAATAATGTTATTGCACATTAGTCTCAGTTTCCCATGGTAATGTAGATACCAGGAATATGATGATGTCCAGACGGTTTTGTCTATCCTTCTCTCATGCTTGTTTATAAACTCAAAGTCAATTAGTGGATAGCGACCACATATCCTTCTCTTTTCTCTCCTTTCCCCAGAGAGTTTTCTGAGGGAGCTCCAGCAGTATGAAGTAGTTCACCCTTCTAGAGTGGATGCCAAAGGTCACTTCCTGTCCAACTTCCTGTTCCACCATGCTGGCCGGATACAGCGGCGGGAGGCCCCAGGGGATCCGGGAAGCTTAACGCGTGTGTTCTACCAATTGCAGCACGACGGCCTCAATCTACATTTCAACCTCACCCTTAACCCACACCTGCTGGCTCCTGGCTTTCTGACGGAACGCAGGTACGGTGGCTTGCAAGGTGCCAAAATACGTGGCCAGGGCTCCTTGCTGTGCCACCTTGCCGGAGAGGTTTGGGATGAGGCATCCGTGAAGGGGAGTGCAGCAATAAGTACCTGTAATGGCTTGGTGAGTTTATGTACTGAGAATGTGTTAAAGGGTGAAGAGGATGCAAACAGGACCTGACGTTCTTGTCGAAACAGATGGGGATATATTTAGATATTGCAGTGTTGGTTTCAAGTGGTTTGTTCAGTCCATGTCCAGAACCATCTGGTGTGTGGCATCTAGACCATACTTTTAAATATGAAGAACAGACCCCCGTTTGAAGCTCTGAGGAAATTGAGACAAATTGATATTAATTCACAATTGTGAATATGATGGAAAAAGTTATTTGAATCTACTCTGGCATCGAAGGAAATTACCTCAAACCACCTAATATTTATGTGGTTGTGTATTCAATAATACTTCTTCTCATCTTCCCTTCCTTCAACTGTCAAGGTAAATGTTTTTGAGAGAGTTTTTATCGAAAATCCATCAAATCCATCAATCCATATTTTAACCTAAAGTTAATTCAACTTGCTATGTGGCACCTGTATTACATTGCAGAAGTAAAACATTTGGCCCGATTGTTTCTGTTTCTGTACCCTGCCTATGGCCCGAAGCTACTGGGTTAGGCTCCAGTCACCCGTGACCCCTCAATGGGAAGAAGCGGCACTGCAATCCCTCCCAGGGATTAGCAGTAGATAATGGATGGATGTTTCTGTAAGACACTAACAACAGAACATGGATGGAGACAAAGGCAGAATCTTAAAATGTGTTGTCGAACATCTAAGAGATCAAGGTTTCTAAGAACATACAGTGCACATACAGTACTCTGCATGGAACTTAGGATGAATTTCATCCTACTCTATTAAGGTTGGTTCCTGAATAGTGAATCTTTCTCAATGCAAAACCCTTTTAATTATAGTTGTTTACTGCAATGTCTAGCATACTATTCTTTTTTTTTAAGCACCAACTGAATGTTCAGCTACTGCAACAAACTATACACTCTACTCCCCTTCTGGTGCTCAGTACATAACCTCTGTGTTTCCAGGATGTGTTGCATCAGTCATTACTGTCAATTCAGGTTTCTCTGTAAAATAAGGGGCCTGTCTCTTTGTGTTGCAGATTGACAATACAGTCTGTGTATCTGTGGGAATGAGTGTGCACGTACCAGACAAAGCCTTTCATTCTGTTGCCATTAGCGACTAAAGCTCACCTCAAATGGAATGATGTATGACGGGTGCAATTGTCTTTATATCTCCTCGCCAATCTTATTGTCAGAGGGTGTTGAACATGTCAGATGAACGAGACTCATATGGAGCAGCTGAAAATGTGGAACTGACTTCTCTTATAAAGTCTCCTATATCACATGCTGTTTTTATGGTTTTGTTATGTGATTCAAGTATATTTAAACAGTGTTAGTGCCAAAGTGATGTTTGCTACACTTGCACATTGTTATCACTATGGCAATGTGAAACAATGAGGAAAAACAACCAAAAACTAAGCCAGCATGTTCCTGAGCCATGACCAGCTGTGAGGAACCAAGGCTGGATACTATTTAACAGGACCTCAGGGAAAAACTGCAAAGAGATATGAGATTGAGATGAAATATATCCTTAAGAGGTGACTGGCATAGCATAGCATGGTACTTTGAAATAGTCTGAACCCAACCAATCCTCTGTGCTCCTTATTAGTGTATGTTATGCAGTGCAGCAGTCTCTGACATTTTGTCCAATTCTCTTTTCATGGGGCCACTATGATATGTCAGTTAACGAACACTGGTGCTTGCACATTCATTATCTGGTAGGGGAAAAGCCAGGGAACATGAATTGTTATATTGTCTGATGCTTCATTAAGGAAATGCAACTTTTACAACTTTCCAGTTGCCTCCCAGCTCATTTTCAGGGGTTTAAGAAAAGAAGATCAAATGAATGGCTATGATCCCATTTCATTTAGTTATATAATACTACAGCCTGTCTTTGCCACCGGGTACTATAACTTCTTTGTTGCACCCTGGTAGCGTAGACTAATACTTCTTATCTTCTATGCAGACAAAAGTACATGGTCTTTATTTATTAAAACTGACAATCATTTAGGGAATGTAAGATATTCTTCTTAATTTAAATACCACATTTGAAACTCGGATCTCTGATTTGGAACTCTGGGTGTTTCTGGACTCAATATCTATCTGCATATTTATGTCACCAACCAGTCACCAACCAGCTCTGGAGGAGGAAAGCCCTTTAAAATTGGCTATACAAATACAATTTAAATTTGAACTTACTATGACATCTTTAGTCAGAGTAAAACAGGCTAATTAAAATGGTCATCTACATAAAATATTGCAGATGTAATGATAAGAAATGATAGATCATGGCGCTGTAATTTGATAAATGTTGTACGTAAAAAAAAGAAAAAAGATAGTTATGGTCCGATTCATTCACTGTGCTCCCCATGAGGCAGAGAAAATTACGCTAATAATAGTAATATAATTAGTATAATACTGTATTATATGGGTATTTGATATGCAGATGAATGCAATGCCTTTAATTTCTTCCTTTATTGTGATGTCTCTCCCATACCGTAGAATGTGCAAGAACATTTTTGTCCAAGCTTTAGTAGTTTGGATCCACAAAAGTTTATATACCATGGGCTAGATATGTTTCTCACAAAAAAAGATTGTAAACACCACACCCACCTCCTACTATGCACATTTTTAATTCAAAATGTCTAACAGCATCAAAATGTGTTCCCCTCTTCCTTTCTATAGACCGGCCTGTTTAAGCTGACCAATGATGAATTCTTTATCCGCCCATTGGAGCAGGCCAGCGGTGATTCTGGCAGGCCACAAGCCCATGTTATCTACAAACGTCATGCCTCCTCTGCCTTCAGTCACATTGTGCAGTCCATATCAGGAGAGCAGGCTTTCAACAGTACCTGTGGTGTCAAAGGTGAAACATGCACTGAGGACTTCACAGTACACGCTTGATAGGATCTCAATTGTTGTTGGTCTTGTCAGTTTGGTTTCTTGGCACCAGACAAATTAAAGCATTGCTAAAACACTTTTTTTTAAGATTTCAATTTACCAGGGGCCATCTTAAATGTGACTCCAGAGGTAGAAATAGCAGATTTTTCAATCGTACAGCACAAATAATTTCTTAAGAGACAGTAATTACACAGTATAACTGAGCATGTCAAGTAATAAATACTACTACTGCAGTACCAATCCTAGTCATGTATGTGAATATATTTTTAATTAAGACAATCTAATTGATCCCACATGCTCCCCTGATCTCTTTTGAGAATATTTGATTAGCAGACATCCAGTGAAAAGGCACCCAGGCAGTTGGCTCATTACTTGTACAGATGAAAATATAATTTGACTTAATTGAGCTTCGTAATTCAAGTGCAGCCTTAGCAAACCATGAAACTGTAACGTCACATAGCATATTTCTTTGACTTACAAATTGATCCTTGATTCTCTTTTGTATGAGGGCAGAGAATAAGTCAGTTGGATGTCTTTAATATTCCACAAATGGCTTGAGACTGTTGAACTGTCTTGGAGGTTTGTACAGTTTTTGTTGCATTTTGTTGGAAGACAACATTTGCAGAAGGAGTGATCCTACTTGAGTATCAGGGATGTTCTGGGATGAGATAGCCACCTGTCTCTGAGTGAGTTTGTGCATGTAACATCTAATTGGGTGTCTAAAACAAGTTGGCATCTGTACTTATACTGTCTGGTGCTACACAGCCTTTAATCATTTTTGTACACAGTTTTCAGACGAGTGTTTAGCAGACACGCACAACATCTTACAACCAGAAAACGTCCTGGAACACCCCATACTACACACATCAATGGCATAATTTTGCAACATCTGACACAACGTAACAATCCTCACTGCCCTGCTTATACATGAACGTCTCTGTTGGGGTCTTCTCCCCAGATCCAGATGGTGCTTTGGAGCGTTTCGAGAGGCAACGGGAGCGCTGGGAACGACGCCAGCGAAGGAGGAGTAGGAAGATTCGTCAGCGCTCCGTCAGCAGGGAGAAGTGGGTGGAGACGCTGGTGGTGGCTGATGCCAAGATGGTGGAGCATCATGGAAGCCAGGGTGTGGAGAGCTATGTCCTGGCCATCATGAACATCGTGAGTTGCCTAGGGCTTTAGCGCCAGCCGAGGCACTGTGTCTGTAGTTGCCAATAGAGTGTAAATGTGTGGGAAACTAAGGAAAGGATGTTTCATTACTTTTTCACATCTAGTCATGTTATATCTAATAAACCACTGGAGATGCCAGGGGTGGTAAACTGTGACGTTTTCAGTGGTAATTCCTAAATTTTGAGTCAAGGATACTATAAGGATTTAAATAATTGATTTGACTGTTGGCAGACAAGTTAATGCATCATCATGCTATAGGCACCCTAATATCTCTTGGTCTCGCTCTCTCTGTCTCTCACTCTCTCCCTCACTCTCACACTCTCACTCTCTCTCACTCACTCTACACAGTTCAAACCTCATAAAAAGAAGGAAGTACGAAAACAGAGTGTGGCTAAACATGTCTGGTGAATCTCAGATCACACATTATTCATATCAGCTGTCCTTGTACCTATCAGAAGGCCCTTTACACCTGCTAAACATTCGACTATACCTCCTATAAACCCCATGGTCTATCAGAACGGTTCTTTCTCTGAGTTCACAATATATATATTTATCGGCAGACAAATCATTCAAGATTCTACAGACGCCACAGACTTTAAGAATTTCAACTTGACTAATTGTAGTGCTCATGCTGATGTGTGTGTGTGTGTGTGTGTGGGGGGGGGGTTGGCTCTCTTGCCAAAAAACATGGTTGTAGATGTAATTTACATGTTATCAGACCTCGATTTACTTTATTACTAGCAGATCTACTTTGTCTTATCTGTTACATGCCATCCCTCAACAACACACACACACATCTACACACACCCAAACACACACATACTTACTCTAAATTGTTAAGACAGTGGTGAGCTTGTTTTGTATTGTAGCTGTCTTCCAACTGTAACCTTGATACTCCCTTGTTACAAATGACAACAGCTTCCTGTCCATTGACCCTTGTGGTTTTACCATTTCCGAATTGGGGGCCAGGCTGAAGCCAGCTGGCTTCATCTATTGTCAGAACATTAGCTGTGTTTTCCAAAACACAGTGCGCTTGGTCTGACCACAGCTGCTTAAATGGGTTAGCAACGGACTGAGTCTCAGGAAAGAAGGCCGCAATGCCATTGTAGTCTCACGTTAGCCAGCTTCACAACAAAAAATACAGAAAGGAAGCAGCCTTTATCCTCCCCATCCTTCAAGAGGTCTTGTTTTTTGCCCACTGCATCTCCCCTTTGAACTTGAAAGCTTTAAACCTCTGTTTTGGTTGGAAACGATAGCATATGGTTTGCAAACTCCAAACAAACAGTAATGGCATCATCTTCCTCTGGGTCGACCGCTCCTCCATTGTCTAAGGATGTTGATCCAAAATGTTGAACTGTCAAAGGGGTTAACATTCTTATCAGGATGTTCTTGTCCTTGGAATAATCCTGCGGGCAAACTTAGGACCCACCTTGAAGATTGAATAATACAGTACTGAAAGTCACATGAAAATGGTATCCTCGTATTTTCTCTTATGACTGTTTCATCTATAACAACAGTTTTCAAGAGCTTCATGTGGAGCCATATCGACCTAAACATAGACACACTAGGATACAAGTACACGTAGGAGTTATAGTTATGCTCATGTAGTAGAAGTCAAATGTAAGCATAGCTGCTATAGCTATGAAACAGGAGCATTTTCACAAATTAGTCACCTGCGAATGTTGTTAAAGGTTAGCATTTCCCTTTATTTCATAATCATTTTGTACAGTAAGACTAGGAAACAGTGTGCTGATATGATTGATATGATTCATTATTTTATTTTTTTTGGACGTCTGTTAAAAGGCTTTAACAATCTGTTGGAGAAGTTGAGTTGGCACATGGCCTTTTAAACTGAAACCGCCATCTTTTTAAACGGTCTTTTCTTCGGGTGAAGGCTGAGGAGTCTTAGGGATAAACGGCATGCTGATGAATGACTTCCATTATTCATTGTTTTGAAGCTATGCTAGTCTCCAGTGTCTCAATGACAAAGCTACTGCACAGACAATGTGGTGTGGACACATTACAAATCAACAAGGACAATGATTGGAATTTGACCCTGATGTTGGGGAGAATGTTGTTGAAAGTCAATGCCCATTTAAAAAGCTGGTTTTGCTTAACATGGCGTCCATAGTAGAGAAACGTTTTGTGTTGTTAGATGTACCAATTAGATGTATATTTTTATGTATTATAAGAAGCAGCAGTATTTTCCTGTTTTTAATATTATAAATTCAAGTCTTACATACCATGTAAGACTTGTCCTTTGCAATATTGGCCTTTACTCCAAGTACTTGGAAGAATTGGAACTCACAGAACCAGGACAACTTTGCAAACTGAAAGACTGAAAATGCCATGAAAATCGTTCTTCACAATGTTCTTCAGCACATAATGTTTTCAGGGAATATTGGTTAACCTTCAATGGTATGACTAATTGCCAAAACTTTGGGATCCCCACAGGACTTTTGTTCAATATTGAACTCACCTTTTTTATTACATCCCATTTTTGAAACATCTAATATATAATTTTGTAATAATAACTTAATAACAGGTCTTTGTCTCTACAGAAAGATAAGTTACAAAGACCTGCCCCTGTACATGCCCTCAAGGGCCTATCAACAGCAGCTGCTAGTTTGCATTTATTATTTGGCCTTCAAGGTGTTATCGGTCCTCATTCTTTTGATGGCTGCTACTCTGAATAGGGAACGTATTGTGTGATGGCTTGACTTCAAATACAGTAGTAAGGAGGGGTAGGGAAACCTTGGTCTGATGAGTTTGGAGTTAGATAATGAACCTCTTAAAATGCAAGTGCTGAGCCAGGCAGGCAACTGCATATTAGCAGTCTGGAACCTTCTCCTTTAGTAGAGGGAGGAGAGGAAGCCAGTGCTTGGTCACTTAGAGAGATTAGCTTTCTCTTCTGTTCAGCAAAGTGGCTTAACGTTCATGTGTTTGTGTGTCTGTGTATATGCATGCATGCATGTGCATATGTGTATGATCACATCTCCAAAGTTGGATTAAAGATTGAGCTTAATATATTTTGTGAAGAATTGTTATTAAACTAGACTTGGAGTGTTCTTTAGTTTTACATTTGAAAAGAGTCCAAACAAATGTCAGGCCTATGAATATGTTTTATTTTTTATATATATATACAGTATATAAATGCATGCATGCATACATACATACATGCATACATACATACATACATACATACATACATACATACATACATACATACATACATACATACATACATACATATATGGCTGTTTCAAGGGGAAATTGTAAGTGTGGAGTGAGGGAGGTGTTCGGGGGCAGTACAAACAAGTCTCTCGGTGGTCTCTTGATCTTTGTCTCCGTATGACTCATCGTCATTTTGGTACACAGTACACTGTCTTAAATCAATAGTTTGCCTTTCAAGAGTTGGGCAATGATATTAGTAAACCCTTCGGGTGGACTTGAATTGAATGAAGCATGTACTTTCTAGAACTACATATCACTTTCAGCCCATGGGACGCTCTCATGAGATCCATCAATCACATTTATCCCACATTTTTATTCAGGCGTTTTAGTCTGAGATGAGGCATGTTCACTTGAGCAGCAGATCTTTTGTTCACCATTCAGTAGAACTGAAATCTGTTTTTGTAGTCCTAATGAGTTCTGTTGTATATATATTTTTTATCCTGTTAGAAAAAAAAAACATTCTCACTGTATGCAATATTCTAAATAGCTAATTTAAAATATTTGGGGGGGGGCTTGTTTTAGGTGTCTCTGATTTTTCGTGATGCCAGTATTGGCAATGCCATCAACATTGTGGTGGTTCGTCTCATACTACTGGAGAAAGATGAGGTAAGAGACGTTTGCAGGAACACACCATGCAGGGATCATTTTGCCATGGTGATCCAAGATGGCACTGTAGAGAACATTACAATTCAAGGCTGCGTAAATAGCGTCATAAAAATACTACAAATTAACTGGAAGTAACCAATTATACTTTTTTTTCTCGGATTGACCTGACAAAAACAGTTTTCATGGGAAAACAGATGGCAACATGTCCTTCTTATTCTGTTTCTTAAACACTTTCAGATAAATATTTCTTAATGGCTCATGTTAGTAGTCCCAGTAGTTTAATGTTTTGTAGTTCCACACACAGCTAACAGGATGTGCATGTGCATGAAACGGTAACACTTAACTTTGTTGCATGGGATGAAAAGCGTTGCATAATCAAATCTTCCAAGCACATAGTACAGTACATGACATGGAGATTCATCTACGTGACCTACATCAACTGGGGGAAAGTTTAAAGACCTCAGCTATCTTAAAATAGTTCACTGAGAACTGGGAAATTACTGTTTGTGATTGCTGTTTTGACAGACAAATAGATAATAGACTCCATCTTATGTTTGAATGGGCAGAAGAAAGACTGCACACAGTCAGTCAATAAAGGCAGGCTGATGATTTAAACACTATATGAAAGTATTAACGCCAATTATATTTTGTCAGTCAATCTCTATGAGCTTTTATTAATGTCTGAAAGAAAAGAAAATTGTAGTCTTACCACTATGAATTGTAGTCTTACCACTTATCCAGCACCATAGTATTTCCATTTGACATACACACTACAAGGATGTGCTTGTGCTTGACAGGAGGAACTGAAGATCACACATCATGCTGACAACAGCCTGAGCAGCTTCTGTAAGTGGCAGAAACGTCTCAACATGAAGGGAGATGAGCATCCATCACATCATGATGTAGCTGTCCTGCTCACAAGGTACAGAACTACAGTGTCTTTTTAAGGCACTTTTGCAACATGCCATTCAACTGTCCATCCACTTAATTCACTTCAAATTGTATGTACCCTTTCTTTTTCATGTGGTTCCCTTCCCTTGGTCTCACCTTGTGTCTCTCAACTTTTGTCACTATTAATACTGTTCTTAGGAAGTCATGAAAGGATGTACAGGAGGGTTTAGAGGAGTATCCTAAGGCAATTGTTATTTTTCCATGGAGTGTTCAAATGTCCTTCTTAGTGTTACCTTGGCGTTTTATTTTGTAGCGTTTCCATTCCTTCTTCTAGGATTGCATTGAATTATTTTCCACATGGTATATAAGATTGATGAGTTGTACTCTCGTTCAGGTATAATGGGTGTTTACATTTAATAGGAATATATGATTACATATAGAAATGCACCCTGAAATACAAGAAATGTCCTCCCTATTCAATTACAGTTGTTTTTCACTGGTATTTCTGCTCCTTTTTCTTTGTGCCTGTTTTCCCCTCTCTCTTTTCTCTTTTTCTGTGTTCCTTGCATGCAGTCACTCTCCCTACCTAATCTAGCAAACCATGAATGGCTGCTCATTAACTGAGTGCTTGTTTGTTTAATGCACCGAAGCAATTGAAGTCACTCAAATGTGAGAAAAATGAGGGAAAGAAGGTTCCGACTGTGTAGTTGACATTTCTCAACCTTTTTGGACAGCACAGAGAGACAGAGATTGACTGTGCCATGTCTGGACCTTGATTGGTTTCAGAGTTTTATTCCAACCAACCATCTATATTTTGATGTTCGTAGATACACAGTTTTTGTGCAATTTTATTTCACGACATCTTGGCTCATTAAAGGAGGTATGATACTACTGTACACATTTGAAAGTCTAACACATCTTCTCTTGTCCATCATGTCTTGTTCTCTCTCACTCCTGTTCATGCTGTTTTTGTCCTTTCTTCATCCCTTGTACTTTTTCACCCTCTGACAGAAAGGACATCTGTGCAGCCATCAATAAGCCCTGTGAGACTCTGGGTCTGTCCCACGTGGCGGGCATGTGCCAGCCTCATCGCAGCTGCAGCATCAGCGAGGACACGGGCCTGCCACTCTCCTTCACCATCGCCCATGAGCTGGGACACAAGTGAGGTCACCTTGCTCATCTGAGAATACACCTTCATAGTTTCATATCCTCCTTTCAATTGCTGGACCCTGCATTTAGTACAATACTAAACACGATACCAAAGACAAATTTACACTGGTGTCATGTGTACATATTCTGTTGGGATCGTGGTGTTAAATATTGGGATATTACATTTGTAAGATTTCTAAGTGTTTTATACATGTTATATGGCGCTTGTTTATTTTATTTTTTAATTCTTGAGAATTTAAGTTTATTTAGGCACAGTGCCATGAGAAATCCTTAAAGCCCTCTAAAATTGCTTGTAAAAAGGGCAAAACAAACAAGATCTAATCAGTCAAATAGGGTATACCAATGCAAGAGGAAGTGGTATGTTGCAGAATGTGCAATGAGGCATCACATGAAAATACCAAGACCTGGAGGTGCCTGCTCATTTCAGATGTTACTCAGACAGTTTGTTCAGCAAGATTTCCAACATGTTAAATACTTAATTATAACTACACACTTCTTTGTTTATTGTCATTGATAAACAAGCTTGATGTGGTTAGTGTGCAAATGATTTATGCAGAGCCACCAAGCAACAATTTTCTTCAGACATCTATGCCCATACAAGAAATTATACTGCCAAAATGGCTTAATGTTCTAGTATCAAACCTGACTTAAAATAGATCTGTACAACAACACCCTACGAAAAACATGTCAGGCATGTGTCATATATTGAAGTTGTGTTTGAAATGCATCTCCCACTCACTGTCTTGAAAATCCAGATATAGTCAACTCAGGAGTTATTGACACTCTTGGCAAAGATGAGGAAATAAAAGTTGTCAATGTCACAAAATGACGGCTTTTCATAATTTAGCTTAATGTCACATTGGAAAAATGGAAAAATGTGACATTGAAGAACAATCCAACTTTTGGTTCCACAAATAGACTAATATGCTGCACCTTTACCAGCAAAATGAAGTTTTAGTACGAGGAAATCCCTCAAAAGAACCAGTAGACGGATGGATTACAACTGTGTAGACAACCCCGTTTTTTTAGACACCCATTCCAAACACTTGCAGTGTATTCCATAGATGATGCATTTTTTCAACCCAATTTAAATCCCGTTCACATGAGGTATGTTATTTAGTCCCACTTTCTACAGCGTATCATCCACTTTGGTCTGCCACAACACTGCAGAGTTTTTTCAGTTTTACAATAACCATTAAAGCAAGACCTACGGACCGTTTGCACAGCAGTAATTAAATCTATGTAGAGAATAAATTAAATTTCGACTACTAATTGTGTAAATCTTTTACCAAATGTATAGACTGTTTCTAGGCTCAACTCAATTCAAACTAGAAGTTATCAGAAACTGAACGACTCTGACCTTATTAGTTAGAAAACAAGATTGATCACTTCCAACTAAGCATGGCATGGCATGATATAAACCTTTGTAAATGAATTACTTGTGAGGCCCCCTTTAACGATCAGTTGTAAAGGGCATGCCCTCCATTGCCTGTAGGGATGACGGTGTCAGGAATGTCAGCATGAGTTGGACATCTGTCTGTGATGAGATAAATGTCTTGTGTGTATGCATACGTTTGTGTAGGTGGTCCTACTGGGCCACATTTAAACACATTTTGTTTACCTATTAACTGTAAATAACCAGCTTTATTCTGTCTGTACTCAGCATGTGTTTGCATGCTTGTGGGTGTTTTTCACCCTCTCATAATCTTTGGGCATGTGTGCTTATGACAATTGAAGACTGTGTTGATTGTAAACCAGGTTCCCATCACCGCCTGTATGTTCTATGTAGGATGTGCAGTGTGTTATGTCAGACAGCAGTTGTGATATATATTGTAGACTTTCCACAGTATAGTACTCATAGTACCATCATATGTGTGTTCTACATTTTGCCCTGCAGCGTCTGTCCCATCAAGCCCATCCCCTCCCTCCTCACTGTTTCTGTGGGATGTGCTTCTTCTATGCCACAGCTTTGGAATTCAGCATGATGGCAACGGCAATGACTGTGAGCCCATTGGGAAAAGACCTTTCGTCATGTCTCCACAGCTCCTGTATGGCAGCGTATCGCCCAGCTGGTCACTCTGCTCCCGCCAGTACATCACCCGCTTTCTTGAGTGAGTGGCCCACGCTTGTGATGTCATTGTGTGTGTGTCTGTCTGTCTGTCTGTCTGTCTGCTACAGTTTTTGTTTGTGCTGACTATTTTGGTTTATCTCATGGTCTTCTTCATTCTCATTCCCTTTCTCTTTATCATTCTCTTTCTCTCTCCTTCTCTTACCTTCTTTCCTTCACTCTCCTTCTTGCTGTCTGTTCCCACCTCACTTTTTTACTGTAAATTGTTCAGAATCTCTCTTTTGCTCTTTCTCACGCCACTTCTTCTACCTTCCATTCTTTTCTACATGTTCTTTGTGGTTAGCCTCCAACCATGTTTCTTATCCGCTCCAATTACCATTCTTTGAATTCTACTTAATTGCATTTTTTTCTTTTCCATTCCATAATGACATAAGGCTAGAGATCTCTTTTTTCTCATTTGTAATCTTCTTTTTAATAACTTTTTCCTCACACGTCTTGTGTCATGTGTTCTTGCGCTTTCCAGTGTCCCATAGTTCCCATTTCCACTTCTTAGTTCTCCATCTCCCTCTTAACATACAGGCTTTTGAACTATACAGCTTTTGAGTATATAATAAGGACCCACTCTTATCGAGAAATAATAGATAAGCACTGGATAATTACAAGGAAATTGCTTTGTGCCCATTATATCTATATAATATAACACTAATGCCTGATATTTTGTACATTTTATTGATACTCTGCTAAAGGTTGCTTCAAGAATTCTGTTAAAGTGAACAGCATAACAAATCTGTTTACAGTCTTGTCTGGGAGCCAGTTCCTAGTATCTTGTAGAATTCTGTCTCAGTGTTATGTTTCTGTTTGCCAGATGTAGAGCCGACAGGTTGGAATCCCCTCTCCGCCCCCTTCTCCCATAACATTGTGCATCTAGCCACAACGGGTGTGGGTTGAATCTCCTGTCAATGTTGCCCTAGTTCTGCAGCTCAAAGTACCATATGGAATCCATTAACCACGAGTGAGGGAAGAGGAATTACACTCACACATGGGAGTCCTTACACAAAGACCTCTTACCACATACATGGATGGGGGACTGTAAGTGCATGCATTGTGTACGCACACATGCGTGCATGTGCAATAAGTTTATGTGTTTTGCAAGAGCTTGCCAACAATTTCATCAATTCTTGACCATAATGCCTGGCTAGAAAACTCCTTTTTGGTCCCCTAAGATTTATCATACTGCGAGAATCCTCTTTCAATGATACAATCATTTAAATAGTTGTACCCGCACCAACAGAAAAGCTGTGTTAGGAGTTCACATCTGTTTTCTGAATGGGCGTTCTTAGAAAGTGTGTCTTTTCTGCTTTTGTATTGCAAGACTTATCCCTCTGTATCTGGTTGCAGAGTAAAATGATTTTGTTTATTCCTAAAAACTTGAAAAAAAAACTGCAGGGCATTTTCAGATGAGTGCAATGACAGTGCTTAGGAAAAGATTATGCCATGCAGTTTCTCATTCACGCAAGGGCATTGAACTTTCTATTTCACCACACGAAAGTCTTGGGAACATGTTTGACCATCTCACCTCCTTTCCTTTTACCTTGTAAAACAATTTCCCTTTTCACACTTCTCTTTATCTATACTTTCCCCCTGACACCTCACCCCCCATTTCCTGTTATTTTATCTTTCTTTTCCTACTGTGCCTCTCCTTTTCCCCCCTTGATAGAGTGGGATCATTGTGGATCAGAAGGTCAGGGTTTCATACTCTGCCTGTGCCACTTGTTGGTGCGTAGGTGTTCGTATTCCGGAATGTATGTGTGTGTGTGGGGGGGACTAAACTGTGTGTTTCAGGTGGTTGTCACCGATGGACTGTGTGGACTGCCAACAAAATATATATAATATATAAAATATATATAATGTGTGTAGACTCTGAAGAAGAAGCCTAAATAAAAAGCAGCTTTTAACCACCGGTATCCCTGTGAACCTCAATTCAGTCAACCCCAGGCAGAGTACAAAGTCACTCATGGAGAACAGTTTAATTGCTGTTGCATAGTAGCCAGTAGTAGGTCTGCCAACGTGTTTGATTACTTGATTAGTACTTAACAACTGGCCAGTGAAGTCTCACTGAGAAGGAGGTTTAGTGTTCAGGTCAAAGTGAGGTGAAACAAATGTTGCTCATTCTTAGAAGAGCACTATGTGCAGTTATTTTAAATAGTGCTACCCTGAGATGCACTCATTAATCCTAGTTTTGAACAAGGGAAAAATCATGGATATAGTTATGGACTAAACTGAATGAGATCACTAAAATACAACAATATCTACATTATGTGCACAGCAGAGTCATTTGCAGCATGAAAGAGAAGAGAAGATATTTTAGAAATTACAATGTATTATGTCTTGTATAGTCAATTATCTGGACTTAGTGTGTGTTTATGTATTTATTGTATAGTCAGGTAACTTAAGATGCTACAATATTATCTTGGTAACATTCGTCTAGGGTCTAGCGATTTGAGTATTTGACTATTTAGTGCAGCTGGACAAAATACTTAGATCACTTAATTTCAGAAATATGCATACTTAATCAAAGCCAACAGTCCTCTTCTAATCTAAGATCTTTTTGGTTCAAACCCATCGCCATGTTAGATCTAGTACATGATTTAGGTCACTTTGAACTGTCCCGGAGGTTTATTGAAATTCACCTCATGCTTCTGGAGAAAACCCGTTATCACACTCTTGATAATGGCAAGAGTCAGGAAATTGATTATTTTATGCAAATGCAGTACCATATTGTCTTGATTAGTTCTTGATTCTCAAGTTCTTGATTGGTAGTTTAAAGCTCCATCCTTCACAACGAGGTTAAATGGAAAGTATGGAGCTACAAAAACAACTGGGGTAGGGTAGACCATGAAGGGATGTGAAGTGTGCGAAGGCTTTGCTTAATGTGAGATGTCATGGGCACTTCTGTCAAGTCTGTCACTTACCGTTCTGTCAGCCTGTCAACATTTTCTAGCTATTTAAATTCTGTCACTGTCAACACTGTCACGTAGAGTTCTTCAACTCCACGACATATTAATTCATTAGAGGATTGCCAGTCTAAGTACATGTTATGTTCTGAATCAATAGAGGTAAAATATTAATGTATACTGCATATGTAACGTAAAATACTGAATACATGATTGCATATGCCAGTGTTTTTATCCATGTGTGCTTCTATCTATCCATCTATCTGTGATTATCTACTCATCTTTACATGTCTTTTCACATGACGTGTCTCTGACGTTACCATAAAAGAGTCCACTTTAACTACTGTGTATCATTGCCTCCGTGAAACAGTCGTGGTTGGGGATGGTGTCTGGATGACCCCCCAATGAGAGATGAGCTGGCTTTGAACACCATACCTGCCGGGGTTCTGTACAACGCTGCTCACCAGTGTCGACTGCAGTATGGCTCTGGGTCCCTGCTTTGTGACGACGTTGATGTAAGACACCCAAACAACGAAGCAATACCACATACACACATGCCCACATAGTACATGCACACAATGCATGCACACAGTACATGCATACAGTACAGCACAAGCTGCCTTATCTACCTCTACACACTAAAGCTCTCTTGTACCAACACACATAGAATGTGCACTGTTTCCCACATAACCTTGTGTGTCACTTCCACACGTATCTTTATCAAATTAGCTCTTTTTTAGTTACACACACATGCTGCACAAACCATGCTTACACACATGTGCAACCCACCAGCACACACAGCTGGAAAATATTTTTTTTCACACAACCGCCACGTCTATTACCACAACACCCCCTCACCCTCCTCTCTCTTCTGCTGTGCGTCATGCATCTGCAATTTTGAATGTGACGCCAACTCCCCCCCCCCCCCCCCCACACACACTTTCCCACTTCTCTGCTCGAACCCTCTACTTCACCCTCCAATCCTGCTTATCCCTTTCTCTTTGATGATCACCAGTATACCCTTACAAGAGGATCCTCTTCTCTCCCTGCCCTCTAGTGAGCTTCCATCGCTCTCTGAAACCTCTCGAGCTAACATTGCAGGATTTGGTATCGTTTTCACACCACCTCAGGTGCTTTTGCACAGATTCCGTTTCGCAGAGTTGAACATGTGTTGGGACATGGTGGCAGGTGGCAAAAGCAATCATAACTTGGGGTTAATTCAGCTGAGGGCTTAGCAAAAGGCATTTTACTGACCATATAGGACAAACCATGTGCTTACCAAGGCTACTAACAATGGAGGAAATTGGCTGAGAGACCCAGTGGCAACCTTGCATGAGAGCTAGACTCACGTCCTTCTCACCTCAGCAGACAACATTCTTGTTTGAGGTGGAAGCAAGCTGGGAAAATGTATACTCACTTATCCCTGCAGGAATTACTGTGATTTAAGATGGATTTACTGCAAGTGCCCCTAAACAAAGAAAACTATTTGTATTTGATGCTTTGATACAGACTGGATTGAAATGTGCGGAAGAGAGATGAGTGGGCCCAGTGGTGGGTGCTGAGCTCACAACCTGAGCTGATTGGACAAATACCTGGAGAAGTCAATCCAAGGTCATTGAAAGATAGTGTTCTTTTTCTGAGCTTTAACTGAAGTGATTTTATGAGTGTCCAGTTCCATGATTGTGTGTGTGAGAGTGTGTGAGGTTTTGATTACCTTAAGAAACACCCTCTTGGTTGTTCCCAGCTGTTCATACAGTTTTTGAGAGGCTTTATAAAAGAGAGGGGAAAAGGTGAGGATGAGAAGAGTCGTGGGAGGGGGAAAACAAAACACAATGTCAACAAAGACAGCAGGAACACAGCACAATTAAGAAAGATACTGTAGAGGGGAGAGAAAGTCAAGGCAAGGGGGAGGTGAAGGGTCACAAAAACCTCAAGAGAAAGATGGGTTACAAAGACGATGAAAGAGAAATTGAGATGAGGATAGAGTGTAAAAGGCAGGAGGGATACGCAACAGGAGAGCGACAAAGAGACTAGGGAAAACAGGAGAGGGAGATAGGCGAATCACACATCAATGCTCCAAGCTAGAAGTAAGAGTGATTCCATGACCATGAATACCATTCGTTTTATAGAGAAGCCCTGTTGGACATATATGCAACCTTTGGATAGACATCAGTTCACTGCTTTGATGCCAATGCCTGTCAACAAGAACGGCTATCCAATTTCCCTGAATTGCCTGTTCACGGGTATGTTGGGGATATATTTTTCATCTGATTTGTACATACTTTGAATAAGAGTTGTTTGAAATTCAAGGAATGATTCTTATCAATCCATGGGCACAAACATATGGAAAAAAATTGAGAGACAAAATGTATGTACGTATGTATATTGAGTGCTCAAATTGAGCTGTGATGTCAAGAGAGAATGCTGGCATTTAACTGATCAACACATAAACACTCAGAAGACTTATAAGACTTGACATTAAGATTAAGCTTGATCTGCTAATGAGTGTTGAATATTTCAGCAGAAGATGCCAGGACATGTGACTTGTTTATGCAGATGAGGCACAACAAGAAAAAAGGTGACATTATTCAATTATGTATGTATTATCAACATGGTATAGCTACACACAGAATTTGACCTTAAAGTATTATCATCTTCTAAAGTACACGTTCCTTTTAGTATTATTGTTGGACTTACTGCAACAAAAGCCTGATCACAACCAAAGTGTTGTACTTGGGGTTGCTTTAGGCTGCTGTCACACCCTCCCAAGTCCCTAGTTGGCCACTGACTACAGCATTTTCTGATGTAACAAATAATGTAACTTTGCTAAACAGATTTTGTTCATTTTTGCTCTGGCCCCCTTGAAGGTATTGGACCATGCATGCGTACTGCAATTTTGAGACAACATTACTAAAGATAGAGGGGAAATGTCCCTCACATTTAGAAAAGTGGTTCTGTGTTTGTCCTCTTTACTTTTGTATTGGTATTCTTAACTGATACATATTCAGCCTGATACACATCCATATGCAGTCTGATAGACACCCATATAGTTATATTTGGTTTTACAACAAAACATGGGTACGCAATGCATTTTTGAGCATTATGTTTTCCAGACGCCGGGCAGTCCTCCTGATGACAAGCAACTGCGTAATGTGTGACCTTCCCTTTCTTGTCACATTTTATCTCCGTTGTGACCAGCCAGCTATCAGTCTCACCAAACACACTGTAATTGAAATAGAAGGGCATCAGATCCGTCACAGCTCAGTACAATTATCTATTGTTGTTTTCCGACGTCTGCAAGATCAACAGACATAAGTCCCCCTAGAGCCAAAGACAAAATCTAAAAAGCTCTCACAACCCTAGTCTAATCAGAAAGAACAAAATAGACACCAGTTGTTTGCGCCAAATGTCACCACCTGAAATCTACAACAGACGCCTGAGAGCAACAACAGACCTAGTTCCACATCTCAGATAATCTACCAGCTACTGTCTCTGATAAAACTCCAAACTGACCTTTTGGGTTCTTATTGCCATCTCAACACACAGACACTGCTAACTGAGGAAATAATCATGATATCATGCTTGCTCTCTTTCTCTACCATTCTCCGGTGATATTTTGAGGAGCTTCCAAGTACATTGTCTTGTCAGCATCTTATTTCAAAATCAATACAGAGATGGTTCACTGCACAGTCTCTGACTCCTGTTCAGTCCTTTAGAATGAATTTAATTTATCTGACATTGGTCATCTGCATGATGACAAGGCTGAGCTGTGCGATCAGCGACAGGATATCTACCTATGTTAACACAAAATATATATATCCAATAATATATCTTGAACAATTACAATGATTAAACCCTGCGGCAAACACATTTTCCGAAAGGCTCATCTGACTGCAGGGCTGAGCATAAGTAAAGGAATCATCAGCATGCATCGGGGGAAATAGGAGATTATCTTGACACTCTGGGGTACCGTTTGATGGGTATTTGCAGTAAATGCTAAGATTAGGTTTTGATCCATTCAGAGTTTTTAGAAGTAATCCTAACAACCTCAAATGTGCTATTTTCTTGCTGAGCTTAAACCCTATGGAAACTGTATTAATAATCGTAAACGTCAGCTGCATAGGTCAGTGCAGCATTTTATTGGTGAATGTAATTTTTTTAATTCTTTTTTTAATTATGCGTGCACATACAAACACACACACACACACACACACACACACACAAACACTCCAAGTATGAACTCCACATATCTACTCCAAGTGTACTAAATAATGTCTGACTACTGTACAAGACAAAAACCTAATAGGAATGAGACGCTCTATATTTATTTGCACGTTAAACTGTAAATGATAGGTCTATGAATCTGCAACCGCTCTCCTTCCATAGAACATCTGCAGTACATTGTGGTGCACCGTGGGGTCAACCTGCCACTCCAAACTGGACGGGGCAGTGGACGGGACCAAGTGTGGGGAGGACAAGGTGACAATGCCGCATTCTGCTGCCACAACATTAATTTCCCCTTTTACAAGGAACTTCTTGACCTATTGCCACTCTTTGATAAAGTATAATAACTACTACATAACCAGAAGCCAAGGTGCCATATCATTCTGGTAATGCAGTTGCAGTGCTTGCGACACAAATTACATAACATGGTGATGTATTTGCTCCACGTAACAACGCGGTGTGTTTCCCTCAGTGGTGTTTCGATGGAGAGTGTGTGGCAGCAGGTTCCCAGCCAGAACATGTCAACGGAGGCTGGGCGCCATGGAGCGAGTGGACATCCTGTTCAAGAACCTGTGGGGCCGGAGTGCAGAACGCCCAGAGAGACTGTGTCAACCCTGTGTAAGGTTTTGACAACCCTTAGATGTTTCTAAAGCTATTTCATATTCGTGGAGATGGACATGAATCTGATTCTGATTTCTCCTCAGAAGTCTTTGACAGGCAGTATTTTGGCTTTTACTCTTCTCACTGTTGTCACAGGGTCACATGAACAAATGAAGCAGGGTTTCTTTTGAACTTCAGAGGCTATCGTACTGTATGTGTGCTTCTGTGGTTACTGCTCATCTCAGCAGTTTTTTTTTAACTATAGAACCAGCCATAATAATACCTCTGCAAAAGTATTGTTTCTAACGGTATTGCAGCCAACTTTGTACCTATAAAGGGTAAGTTGTTGGTGTCTTGGAAATGTAAATGGGGGGGGGGAACTATTCCATTGCCATTTCTGGTTGCACAGACAAGAAAAAATATTTTGACAATGTGGAATTGTTACTTGTAAGTCCTGAGACCTCAGTCTGTCATATCCAGCTTTCTGTAGTACCAGAAGGATGCCTCTAAGGTTATGGAACATCATTTAACTTAGGTGAAACTCATGGAAACAATGCTTTGTGTGGAAAGAGCTAGAATATGACCTATGTGAATAGAATATGATCTGTTGTTCAAACTTGCTGACCTTGGCAAAATTTAGTATATTCTGCTTGCTGTATTGGGAAAGTTAGAATTTAGAAGGAACCCTAAATCCAAACCTACACCTACACCCAAAAGATCCTCTGAGATTATGAAGAATTTTGTATTGATGGCAAGCAAGCAAAGCATCTGTATTAGGTCTTAATATTGGTTTCCTGTCCAGTGAGAAAAGGAGGGGAGACATTTTTTTGATGAAATCGTTTTTCCATGTCCTCTAAAGTGTGCAAGTGGGGAGAGGGTGGAGGTGGGACAGCTGGAACTGCCATATCCTTTGGTGGAACAGAGTCACAGAAAATTGTTTCAACCTTGCCTCCCCCTCCATATTCCATTACCCTTTTAAAACTTCTCATATTAATGGTTGAGTATTTACAGAGGACTCACTTGAAACAGCTTGAAAGGTATTCAAAGATGTGAATGTATATCACTAATGGCTACTGTGATTACAAACAATAGCACTGTGCTAAACGTTTAACTGTGTCAGTTATGTAATGTCTCACATGGCTTATTATCATATTTGGTATTATGAAATTCAACGTGTTTGTTCTCTGTCACTTTGGGATAATGAACTTTTTTCAAAAGGGATTTGTGATATTGTTTTTCTGAAGCCACAAAGAACTTGCTTAACATATCTTATTGTCTCTTTAAATCTTATTGTTTCTCAAACGTTAGACCCAGCTTTAAGTATAGGATTGAATTGAAAAAGGTCTGTTTTGTTTTTCCTCCTGTCTGATCTTCTAGGCCAAAATATGGAGGAAAATACTGTGTGGGTGAGCGTAGGAGATACAGGATATGTAACACTGCCCTGTGTCCTCCTGGACAGCCCACGTTTAGGCACAACCAATGCAGCCAATTTAACACAATGCCTTACAAAGGCAAGATCTACAAATGGGTGCAAGTCAACAACAAAGGTGAGTGTTATCAAAAGTGGTCCAAGGTAGGAAATCCAGTGAATCAGTGGCCTCCAGATTCCACATATCTCAATCCAGTTGATAGACACCACAGCACACAGAGGTCTAGGGGAGGACATGCCTTGACAGATCAGGACTGTGTTGGAAGGACAAAGGAGGACCTACACACTATCAATTTGTCAAATTTGAAGACACATTGATAGTTTTAAGATACATTGATCATTGATGGTTAAATAAAATGAGTGGTGTTTTTGTTATCCTTTGTTCTTGTTTAGAAACACTTTTATTGTCTATGTTTGTCAGTGAACCCTTGTGAGCTACACTGCCGTCCTCTGAACGAGTACTTCTCTGATAAGATGCTGGATGCAGTTATCGATGGAACCAAGTGCTTAGAAGGCAGCACAAGTCGAGACATGTGCATCAATGGTATCTGTAAGGTAATTACCTATTTACGTTTATTCCACCTCTACTACAACCTGTCTAGTGTCTTTGCTACATTATACATGTATTACAATGTCCCTCATCTATCAACAGGTTAAAACCAGGGTCACTGGTGTTTGTTTTCAAGGTTATCTTACTGACTCAGTAATCTTATTGCATCATGGTGTTCAGGGACTGCATTGGATATGTGCATTTTTACTGTCAGTCTGCAGCTTGTTGTTTCTTTGGAGAATTCCCCCAGATGTTTTGCATACCGTCTGAATATGCTTTTGTTAGTTGAAAGACATACATGCTGTACAGCCATTAACTGTTATATGGAAATCAAGGTTGCAGAGTTGTCCTGACTAATCACCGATGTAACAAGATGCATATTTCTCATGATGGTTTAGTCTGGTTATTTGAAGCGTGAGGAAAGGAGGTTGGTTATCTTAGCTTCAGTTGAGCCGTTCAGTCGGCTTTGACGTAATAGTTTTGGCTACACATTTGTAGACTTTGGACAAGTTACTTCAGAATTGATGTTATGATCCAACCTCTTTTATCAATTCATTTATGTGTTCCTCCAGCCTAATCTTTTTCTAGTTTTTAGATGAGAAGTTACTCGAAGATATGATCTAAGAAGTGAAAGACAAGGACGTTGCTCTACTGCAAGTTCAGTTGGAAAAAAACAACTAACTTTAGTTATCAAAAGGAATGAAAACTTCCTTCTAAGATTTCATCTTAAACTTAGTGAGATTGTCCTAGTTGAGGAGTTTAGACATTGACTTTAATACACTTTTATGAAGCAAGAGGGGAAACAATGTGGCCTTAGTTCAACTTCTGGTAACTTTGAAATTGTGTAAATGTCAAATGTGATTTTCAGTCATTAAATTGTTTCTTTTCAACTACACTATGCTCATTGAGGTATGTTGTGCTTTCAACAGCATACATTATCTATGGTCTGACACTTTTCACTAACTTGGGAGATGATTATACAAATCACAGTTTGTATGCTGATAGCATGCTTTCCTAGCAGGTTTCAATGCTATTCACACATTCTCACAAAAATGATGGATGTATTTTGGAAAGCTTGTGTAAGTGGTTTGTATGGATCTGTTCTTCAGTGAATCTAACTCTAATGGCTTTCAGAAAATTAAAAGTGTGAAACATTCCTCAATCCGTGGTGAACCTATACAGATGAACACAAAAGTACAAATCATAGCATTTGCACATTATCATACTGCGCCTTATCCTCTAAAAGAAAGGCTATCAATATTCAATGCTAGCTGCAATGATTACACCTAGAGTATGCATGTGTGGGTTTGTCTGTTACAGAATGTGGGCTGTGACTATGAAATTGACTCCAATGCTCAGGAGGATCGCTGTGGCGTTTGCAATGGTAACGGTTCTACTTGTGAGACTGTGAAGAAGACTTTTAAGGAGAGCGAAGGACTTGGTAAGGCAGCCCACCGATCAGCCACTGATTAGTTTTAACCTTTGAAAAGCTCAATCTAAGGGGAAATAGCATTTGCAGAGGCTGACTCCGATTGACAGATACTGATAGATTAGTACCCTGGGGCAATTTGGGGGAGTTTCCCATCCCACTCATAGTTGAAGGCACATCTTGAAAGTCCCTTTCTCTATGATAATCTCTCAATATTTTGTTTCTGTTCCACCAAATGCTTTTCCTGTTCTCCTAGGCTACGTTGATATCGGACTGATTCCAGAGGGTGCGCGGGACATCCGCATTGAGGAAGTGGCTGAAGCTGGAAATTTCTTGGCACTCCGAAGCGATGACCCAGAAAAGTACTTTCTGAATGGTGGCTGGACTATCCAATGGAATGGAGACTACAAAGCAGCAGGGACGATATTCACCTATGAGAGGACAGGGCACCTGGAGAATCTGACCTCCCCTGGACCAACGATGGAGCCAGTTTGGATACAGGTTGGAGAGGCTCACACATGCACGCAAACATATTCACTCACACACAAGCTACCAATAAACTAGTTAAACTGAAGATAAAACATCACACATTTGGTAAGTACACATACTGTCCATTTAAGCTCATAAGGTCTTTAGCAAAGTCATTATTTACTTTGATCATTATTGTTCACTCACAGGCACTAAAACTTTGCAGCTCCCTCATTTAAGACTGATTTTTTTTATTGCTGACTGATAGTTCCCGTTAATGGGCATTAGTAAACAAGTAATTATTCTGGGTGAATTGGCCTTTGAACTAAAGGCTTTGGAGGTGTTTGCAGTGACTCACACTAACTCAGAGTTTGTCGGCCTCAAAGAGATCCCTAAATCAGTCAGGCAACCTACCAAAACAGACTGTTGCCCCCAATTTAGAGTCTGTCTTCACCTTATCTTTTATTTGTGTTGTCAAATGATTGTTTTGTGACTGCTCTGGAGTTCTTGAGAAACATTTCAGTAAAAGGAAATTGCAACCTCTATGACACTACAATCCTCTTTGAAGTGCAGCTATTTTCATGTAGCACCCCCAGTATTTCTGTCTGATGTTTAGTGGGTCTGAACCCTTATCGCTTTTATTAATTAAAGAAACTACGCTGAGGACATGTTTTTCTGACCCTTTGAATTGAATGCAACAGCTTCTGTCATGCCCACATGAAAGTGGCGGCTGGCATCATTAGTGGACTGGACTGAGCTGGATGGGGGAGGACTAGGGGACCGGGGGGCCGGCAGGCAACAGGCGGACGTACAGTAGAAAGAACTCTTCCCCACACAAGCTGCATATTGACACATGCACAAACACACATATCTAGGTATGTACTGTACTGTCAATACACACACCCATACTAAACATAATCAAAACACTCACAAAAACTGACGGGATAGATCACTCAGATTCTGATTGCTTGGCAAATGTTTCAGTTCATTGCAGGGTAGCATTTTACAGATTTTGCAAAGCAAATCACAGTTTTTCAGCAGCCTGTTAAGCTGGAGGAATCCCGTATTGTGCCCAAGCCTATAAATCTATGTTAGATCAGTATTCACAGCCAAACGTCTGTCTCTGTTTGCTGGGACTTTCTCAGACTTTTAATGCAGTGTCCCAAGATGACCCACAGAGACTTTGTACTTTTGTTGGTGTTAAGCGTGTATTTAGCAGGGCTACCAGAGCCTCCCTGCAACCATTGATCCAAGAAGGTGAGTGGAAATTAGGGCTTTGATTAAACTGTTCTATAGCAGAAGCTTTGATGGCTCTGGAGAACCAGGAGGTTACATGGACTATGGGCAGCATTCCCTGCAGTGTGTTTACATTTAAGGTATTCTCCGTAATAAGTGGCACCTAAGAACATTTCTACATCCATACACACACATGAATGCACCCGCACATACACATATACACCACGCACACATACACCACTCGCACACACACCTCCCACACATGCATTCACACGTACAAACACTAAATATATTATATATATACTTGTATACTTCCCTAAGTTGCTACAGACCACAAGTGCACATGTAATCCCTGCTGTAAATCCCATGTGTACTGCTGACACGCTGAATTCTGTATTTTCACAACATGCACAACACCTCAGACGCACTTATCGCAGAAGTCAGCCTGCCAGACAGGCTGCCTAGGACTAACACGTTGCACTCACTCAATGGAATCTGCTTGAGCTCCACCAGAAAATGTAGTCCATCCTGCTTCTTGTTCATTAGAACAGTACCAGTACTTTCAATGGAAGTCACGTGACGTGTCCCACAAGGCAATGTGCCTGTCAGCACGATCAGGCAGCAAGAGAAGTGAACCCTACTCTGTTAATTTATTAGGGCATTTATGACAAGCAATGTCCCAAACGCCTTTTCCTAAAAGTACTGTTTAGTGTGTGACGGTGTATGTGACAGTGTAGACGTGAGCCACATATAGAGTTGATCTCTCACTATCAGTGTGTGTGACTGTTATTTTGTGAGTTGATGTTTCATAGATCTTTAATAATTATTATATGAATTATACAACGACTTTTTAAAACTAATGAATCAGACCTATATATTTCACACATGTATACTGAATAAGTGCATATTCGTTTGTCACAGACGACCACAAATTAAAAACGTAATATTCTTCAGACTTGAGACATATTTTGCTGATTCAGAAGATTAGTACAATTAAAATGGAAGTAAGCTCAAATAGATCACTCTTTGCGACAAGCGAAATGGGTGCATGTTGACAGTTCTATTAAGTAACATTTTTCCCTGTCTGTTTTTGTGCTTAAATTAATCTTAAATCCATCTTATTTCTTGTCTCTGTGTGTCTCAGCTTCTCTTCCAGGAAACTAACCCTGGAGTGCGCTACCAGTACACCATCAGTAGGGAGGGCTCGGAGGACTCAGACAACAGTATCCACAGTTCAGATTTCTTCTGGAAATTCGGCTCATGGACTGAGTGTAGTACTACCTGTGGTATTGGTAAGAAGCTATATTGTAACATCATATGGGTTGAAATGATTTAAAGTGAAACATTTATGGAAAAGATTACAAATGGTTTGGTGTTGTGAGCCTGCTACACATTTAATACAGTATTGGAATTTGGCAAAAGAGATTTTTCTTCAGTGGTTAGTTGAGTCAGACAAGTGACCACTTAGCCTGCTGATTAGAAGGATTAAATCTGCATGATTACTTGCTAGTGAATAGATATTTTGTGAATACATTTGATAAATTTCTTGTGATCATTTAAAGTATGGAAAAGGGTCCTCGCTATATTTTCCCTCACTGCATTAATCATGTTGCTATTCTACTCTTCCCAATATTGGTCCATTTAAAAACAAAATGCATACAATGGATATCCACAGTTGCATTAACTTTTTCTGCAGGTGTTATTGCACTTGATGCATGATTCAGCATGATTCAACAATCACCATACCTCCTAACTGGGGATTAAGTATAGTTTGAAGAGATTCTTTTCATTTGTTAAGACAAGTTCACCATGTTATCAAAATGTTGTGGCCTAAACATTATCATGTGTTCAATTAGTCACAACACATTTGCTAATATTGTGGATGAACACTCAAGGGCAAGTTTAGGTGTAAATGTGGACTGGCTTGAGAGATTAGAGTTAATTTGACAACAAGGGCCAAATGTGTGGTCACGAAAATTAATTTTAAGTTTGACAACAAGGCACTTTAGAGGAATAAAAGGCATCATGTGATGTGCTGGTTCTCCTAGGGGTTAAACAAGGATGCCTTTGGGGCAGACATGGCTGGCTGGCTTTCTTAAATAGCTTTTAGAGAGATTTTCCAAACAGGCTTTTGTATTTTTAACACCAACCAGAAGGTGACGGATGATTTGTTGCCCGTATCCATATGGGAAGTCATCCCTGAAAAAGCCATACTGTTTGAAAGTGCACTTTCCAAAATACTTGGCCAGTGATTGGACGATTTATCACCATCTATCATGGGCTAACTTCAATCACATCCATAGCTGGCAGTAGTTACTCAGATCAAGATGATTGGTCGGAATGACTGTGATTCAGGCACAAATTAAGAAGGCTGTACTCCAAACATGTTTTTACAGCAGCAGAATATGAGGGGAGGCCAACTACACTTTCAATATATAGCTGTCACACACACTACAGTCTTCTTTGTTGTAGAAACTAGAAGAAACATCTCTCGAAAGTTAAATGTGATTTCAAGTATATATCTATGGTAAACAACAAAACCTACCGTTTAAAGGTCAGGTTATGGTTATTTTGTTTGGAAAATAAGCTCTGTCAAGCCGATACTAGGCAAGTGTCCATTAGCAAGGTAATAAGGCATGGATGATGGGTATCTACGTTGGTCCCACTGTTGGTCCCGCTGTTGGTATGCTGTTGGTATGCTATTGGTATGCTGTTGGTCCCACTTTTGGTCCCACTGTTGGTACGCTGCTGGTATACTATTGTTACGCTGCTGGTATACTGTTGGTACACTGTTGGTCCCGCTGTTGGCATGCTCTCACACAATCAGGTGTTAAGGGGTTATCTGACTATGCCATTGTTTGCTTGAATTATGCAAATATATTCCTGATAGTTATTGTCAATCATCTCATTGCCCTATAATTTAGTGTCATAGCATTTACATTCCGCTCAGAATATAGGGCAAGCTTGCCCTTGCTTGCGATTAAGCAATAGATAAGACATTGATGAGAACATTGCAAATTGCATGTCTTTACGAAGGGAAGCTTTATAATTGGAGTTACAGTAAACTTATTTATGCCTTTAAGGTTTCAATAAAAATACAACATTTAGTACATATACATTTTTTATAATTGAGTTCTATATAATTTTGTATAAATTCTTGGACTGTGTTTGTTGGTATTTGTTATTTTTAGCTTTTCAATGTATGTAGGTTAAAGGTGGGTTGATTGTAATACATAAATTACCCTCTAATCTTGGGGGCAGAGAAATCATGCCATGCAATGTCCAAATGATTTGATTTGAGTCGACTCCATCAAATGTCTATACCTTTTGAGATGGATAGATTACTACAGCAAACTGATAATGATATTTCTTCATGTCTGAATAAATAACCAAATGACATAATTACAGACACTCTCCTAGCCATTGCTTCATCCTTGTTTAATTTGACGGCCAACCAATGACTTCTGTGGCTATACAAACGTGCTTGTTTTGGAACCATGTGATTTGTTTCAGTTTTCTAACTGAAACAACTGTTGAACATTGAATGTTGGAACATTCAGTTGTGTGTTTCATTTTAGTGTCATAAGACTTAAAACAGTCACTTTCTACACTGTTCTTTCAGAACGTGTTTCTCACAGTCATTGTGTACAGTTTTCTTGTGTCTTTATACAAGGGTTTATATTTTCCACAAGAAATATCTTCTTTCTGTCTCAGGCTTTACACTATAAAGGCTACTTTGTTCCAGCTATTATCGTCATTATCTTCTCACGTTTTGATCATCTCCTGTATATCACAGCATCATAGGTGGCAGGTCATTCAGTTGCACAGCAGTCATTCCACACACAACAGACTCAGCATGGCCCTTGCGATGATGGGTTGATTTGTAGGTGGGGGCAGTGGGGCACCCCTCTGTGTTAAATTTCAGTAAGTTATCTGGATCTGGGACTCTTTGAAGGTTTCAGGATAACAGCTGATTGAAAGGTCCGATGATTGGATGGGAGTTTTGGTTTGGGATCCCTAGGGCACTTTCTATTAGATGACGGCTAGGTCCTACGTGACATTGTACACTGGTTGGACTGGAAATAGATTACAATCAAGGTAACAAAACAAGTGTTAACAAGTGCAAAGACGACCCTTAAGACATACCTCCCTGGCACTCATGATAATCCACACACCTTGTGGTCAGCAGTTACACCATTTTCTTTCTACCAAAGATCTGCCTGGACCTGTCCAGTGTCATCTTTATAATTAATTCCAAAAGGGCAGTTGGAAAAATAGGTCATTCTGATTTGGAGCGAACTGTCCCTTCAAGCCATAGCTACAGTAGGAAAGAAGTTAAGTTAACGTAAAATATAACTATAGACACAGCTTTCTGCTTCAAGTAAAGCTTCCCTTTTGGTTTAAATGTGAAAATTATGCATTTCTGAATTTTCCAGCTCCGTATCCATAGTTCAGACAACAGCTTTTTCAAGGCATCACTGGCACCTTTAGAAAAGAAGCTTGCCTCTCAGCTTCTGTGACAGTGGGCGTTTTATCCTTTACGACACATTGTCATCAAGCACTTTCTCCCATTAAATCTTTTGCTTTTTAGTTTTTCCATGGAGTCGTTTCATCATCAAGAAAAGAATGTTTGTCTTCTAGATGGACTATATGAAGTGTATTATTTTTTTCTATATCCATAAGAGTGAAGAGTAATGCATTTGTTTTTTCCTTTTCAATTAGCTGCAAAACTCACAGTTGACTGTCCAGATGACTCTTGATAATTGCCCTGACTTCTTAAACAACAAAAGACCAAAACTTTGTCATGATAATGCCAATTACTGCTGAGACTTGACATTTTTTTGTTGTCTCTACTTCTGTGGTGCTGCTATGCTATTCCCCTACAATATCACAACATTTATAAATGAGGATTGGGCAGAATGCTCATTTGGTTTACTCTGCCAGGCAACCCAGAAAATCAGAGTAACATCCAGTTAATTGGTTAACAGATTGATAGTTTATAAAACCATTTACACTTTAATATTAACGTGCGGAAAACACAGTTCTATTAAAATACAATTCCCAATAGATGTAGAAGTGTCTTTAGACAGAGGTTCCAATAAATAATTCAAAACAAACAAATGAAAATATATATTAAAACCCCACACAACAGTTGTCGGAGACCCATTAAATTAAATTAATCTTCAAATGGTATTTGAAATGAAGTATATTATGAAATCAACTTTAATAATTTTTTCCAAAACTGTTTGAAGTCATCTTCACTCTTCTACGTTAACCAGGCTTTACAAAAACCTTATGTATCAAGGGAATAGTGAGGGAGCTATTGTTGATATTGTATTTCCTTCCTCATGGGTTAGGGTTAGGGTTAACCCTAACCCTAAGTAATCCAAAGAAAGTTGTCCAGTTACATTGTCTTTACCAAAATCTCCTTACCAGATGCACACAGATGGTGTGATATGACTATAGCCTAGGGTTAGGGTTAACCCTAACCCTAAGTAAATCATGGGACAGTTTATATGGGGTGCTTCCGTGGAGCACTGTATTAATCCCAGAAGTTTTACTCCGAAAGCAAGGTTTATGTACTTTCCAAATATTTCATGTGTGTTTTCCTGCAGTGCAGCCTACAGATTATTAGCCCACTCCCTTAGAGGTTTTCTTTGATTGAAATACTAGCATGATGAGGTCTAAAAATATCTCTGTTTTCCTCATTGGTTCACAACTTTTAATTAGCTCCGATGGGGCACCATATTAGTTGCTTGTTAATGCCTTCAGTGTTGAAACTCACATTTTACTAGCCTTCTGAATAACAGCTCAGTTTAAACGTCTGGAAATTTGAACGTTTTTATTTAGTTGTGACTGACTGAAAAGGCTATAGTCATATCACACCATCTGTGTGCATCTGGTAAGGAGATTTTGGTAAAGACAATGTAACTGGACAACTTTCTTTGGATTACTTGACCTTTTGTATAAACCCCTGACATTAACATGCAAATTCAGCGTGGACAACATATGCATGCCACATTTTAAAAAGTGTCTATTATTCTGGCGTATCACTGCTAATTGCTTAAGAATAATGAATGAGAAGTTGTTCACAGAACATCAAATAATCAGAAGTAAACATCAACATGAAACCAATCAGCACCTCACTCTCTAATAAAGGGACTTGAGTCTTTAATGTTAGCAGTTTAATAATGAAGAAGGATGTTTAGCAACTTCAAGTTGTGCTTTATTGTCATTCCGCTACATACAATGATAATAAAAAACTCCCTTTAAGACCCCAGACCCCTTCTTCTTGCCAAGTAAGGTTACAGGTAAACTCAGTGGTAAATATATAAAAAATATATATATTTATCTGTTGTTACCAGCTATTGTACTTTTTTCAAACATATTGTATTTCCTACCATATCAGGGGTTTTTACAGTGTGGCAATTATTATTTTAATTTTTCAGTTTAATGTAATAGAATGCTGAGGCTCCACATTTCCTGCTATGGGAGGGACTTTAGAGGGCCGGACTCTTGTTGAAAGAAACAACCGAATTTGTGGCTAAGATTACAGAATGATTTAAATGGAACAGGGGGCTAATGTCCACATAGTGGATTTAAAACTTTCTTATTGTGATAGTTTTGAGAGTTAAAACAGTGGAGACTCAGTATCTGCTAAAAAAGGATTTCTACTGCTCAAGCATCAGACATTTCTCCAGAGTATTGCACCATTAGGCATCTCTGATAGCAAAGCCCTCCAACACTTTCCCACCATCTGTCTTTTCATGCTGCATGTCTCCCTAGTCCCTTATCAAATGACATTCTCCTTCCTCCCAGCAGTCCTCTTTTACTTATCTCCTCCTTCTGTTGCGATGGACAGACACTGGAGAAGGCGGCAGAACGTGTGCTTAAGCTTGTTCCATCCCTCCCTCATTTCTATCTGTCTGAAGAGATGTCTGTGAAAGCCTGAATGAGCTAACAGACATACAGTATGGTATAACTCTCAGTGGACCATGCTGACAGGAAATGGGGAGGTGAGACGAGGCCCCTGCTCAGCTAGGTCGGAAGCCCCTTAGGGCTAAAGGATAATTAGGGGGAGGAACATCAGAGGAAACAGATAAATCTGTGGTGACACCAGGGGACGTCTCTTGACATGTGCTACTTTGTGCTGTTTGAAATCAGCTCTCAACCCACCATTTACTGGGAGATTTAAGCTTGCTCATGACTTGATTGAGAGATCTGGGAACCGACAGTATATTATCTGTGGAATTTGTGCACTTTTGATCTCAGTATGCTAAACAGACAGACATGTTTGGGAAATACAGAAGTAATTATTTGCCATCAGTAACCTTCTTGCAAGGATCCATGTCACAGTAGCAAACAGACTGCTAGTTGTGTAGATTGTGTACAAAAAATTCAATGAACCAATTTAATAACATTATTTATCGAAGTGGTGTTGTTTTTGTGTTATCTTCTGCCCATACATTTGTTTTTTACTTCTTCCTCTTTTGTGAAGTGAGAGTTTTCGGGCTGAACTTCTGTTGTCTTAGACAACATATGTATAGTGTGTGTGTTCGTGCAAGACTGTGTGCAGACACAATAACTGTAGAGCTATACCATATGGATGTGTCTAACATGTGCTTAACATCTGTTTCACTCTCCTATGGCACTCCAGGCGTCCAGCGTCAAATTGTGCACTGTGTAGAGAAGACCTCAGGGATAGTTGAGGAGCACTACTGTGATGCTCTGACCCGCCCTGATGACAAACGGGCCAGCTGTAATGAGGAGCTCTGCCCAGCAATGTGAGTTTATGGTACAAGCAGCCACGCACAAACAAAACTCGGTAAAGCCCACCATTCATAATACAGAGATACATACAGTATGCAAACAGTAAACATTTGATGCATGCACAGCATCAGCACCGAATAAAAACCAATAAAAACACATGTATCCAGTTTAGCCTTACTTCTCTCCACAGTGGTTCAGACACACTCAATCACAGACACACACTAATAACAACTTCCCTTGAGCATCAAAAGAATAACAATCCTAACAAGTTTCACTTAATTCATCATTGAATAGACTTCCAGAAATGACTCTACATTTACAGTCCCTATTGTTAACCCAATCTCTCAGATGGTGGGTGGGTGAGTGGCAAAAGTGCTCAGCCCTTTGCGGGAGTTTAGGCCTTGCCAAGAGGACTGTGCTCTGCATCCAAGCTGTGGGTCTGGATGAACAAAGAGCCCTACAGCCTTCCCAGTGTCAACACTTGCCCAAGCCTGTGTCTGTAGCACCTTGCAACACACACATCCCCTGCCCTGCAGACTGGACTGAGGGCAACTGGTCAGAGGTAAGTTTCATGTGAATGTAAGTCAAGTCAGCTTCTGAAGCCCTGGCGTGAGCTACGCGAAGAGGGTAGAGGGGTAGGCCTGGGGTAAAACTGGCCTGTTCTTGTTGATCTTGAAAGGCTTCTGTGAAATCTGGAACCTTTTGAAGTGTTCCTCGCCCAAGTAAAGTTAAAAACGAACAATACAGCTTTGCAGATACTGCCACATACAACAGTGCAAGATACATTATTTCAGTTAGATTAAATGAAAGATTTCTGCATCCTTTCCAAAAAGATAATTGACCAACAGAGTTTTTTTTACTCTGGAAAGTACAAACTCTTAAGTACATTCTGTGGTCATTCCTTTTCTTAAAAAATGTCAAACTGTGTCCACATTGTATGTAAAGATATTCTTTCCCTGTGTGTGTTATTTTAGATCTTCTTCAAACATATCTTGGACCAGAACGAGTATTAATCTCAGTCCCTCCTCTGCTCCCCCACAGTGCTCGCTAACATGTGGCAGTGGCATGCGAACCCGGAATGTGACCTGCTCAAGAAACAGCGGTGTCGACTGTGATATCAGAAAGAAACCCAGTGGTGTCACTCCTTGCTACCTCCGGGACTGTCCCCAGGTCCAAGACATCCTTGGTGGCAGTGACTGGTCTGGAAGTGGTTCGTTCAGCAAAGAAGACTTCAACGAAATCAACTCCATCCCTGATGCCAATTATCTGCCCAAACACAGCACAACACGAGCACAGCCAAAAGACCGCAGTAAACTGTATAACAGAATAGAAGATTTCTCCCCCAGAAATTCAATTGAAAAAACACAAAACAAGCCCGCTGACAATAATGTAAAGGTTGATGACTTCTACTATGACTATAACTTTATCAAATTCCACGAGGACCTTTCATACGACTTTGACTTGGGGATAATCAGTCCAACTGAAAAGAAAAGTATTGAACTAGATCCACAACAAGAACCTAAACCCAGTTTGGGTGTGAAAGAAAATATTGACAGAGAAACACCTCTTTCTGCGCCTGAATCTGCGCCTGAATTAACAGCTTTGTATAATTTGCAAGATAGCAAACAGAAACCTAGTGCGGTGGATGTTGAGGAGAGCAATTCATCACTAAAGAAACTCATTGATGTAAACCAGGAAAAGGAGGACATTTTATTTTCTGACGACTATTTTCTGCCCGTTGCAAATACCCCCCCACCACCAGGTTCAACCACAAGTTTTTCAAAAACATGGAAAGAAAGAAACGGTCTTCTTGGCTCACCTCTGAATCCCAGCACAGCACACAGCCTTGTATTGACAACTAAAGTGGCCCCTGTGGACATACAACGAGGCCACCATGAAGAGAAACCAGTTGGAGATAAAGATTTCAGCCAAGAAAAAAGCTATTATGGACATATTGATGTCACAGTAGAGGCCACTACACCATTCAAAAAGGTGAACAAAAATGAGGGGCCCCCCATAGTGGTAGTTGGTGAGGATAGTGAAAAAAACATGCCTATCCCACAACTCCCTGACTCCCTTGGAGAAACAGACAGCAAGACACCACATTCCCATTTTCCTCTTCAGACTACCACATTTGAGGTGAAGACGCACAAGGACAGCTTTTTTGGTACAACTTTGTCTGAGTGGGATGAAACAATGGTCGGCACCATGTCAATAACCACTCATCTTCCATATACATCATCAAACCCAGCTTCCACTAAAGAAGGCAATCATGATAGGCTTTCACCTGAAGAAGAAGCACCCTTGGATCGACATGACATCAGCATAGATCCCAACACTGGAAACAAATCTCATAATTTAGGAATCACAGAAGGTTATGCAGTAACCTTCTCTCAAGAGATACCTACTCCAACCCCCACTCACCTCCGTCCCATCTCAGAAAACCAGCAGAACATGGATCCCCCATGGACGATTGGAAAGGACACTCTTCTTCCTACACATCTGGAAGGAGGTGCAGGCTCTCCACCTCCCCCCATTGTTACCCAGACTCAGTCTGCTGCTGCAGCAACGCCTGGGGAAGAGATTTATACCCCCTCTATTCCTCATTTTGAAGTCTTCCCTGAGCAAAGAGATTCTAGTCTTCTGACTCCTTCCGTAAATCCTTGGAAAGAAATAAACCCCTATGAAATGCGGATCCCCCCAATGGTACAATTTAGTGACACAGACCCCTATTCTAGCACATATCAACCCTTGACAGATGCCGTCACCTCTGTAACTAACACAACCACTCTCCAGGATGGCACAAGGCCCATGTCCACCACCCAGTCCCATTCACCACCCCATTCTCTCATGCTACAGCCCCAAACAATCCCAACACCAACCCAAGTCTTCCCTGCTGCCTATTGGGTTACTGGCAACTGGAGTGCAGTGAGTGACTACAACTACGTTTATGTATATACATACAAGGTGTAGGTACAGTGATAAGGAACAATGCTTTGCAGTGCAGCTTCAGTAACTATATAAACAAAATGGCAACATTTTCAAAGTTATAATCATCTGCCATTAAAATATATCCATTGGCTCTTGCTGTATGAGAAATACTTGTTAATGCTCCGAGCTGTTGAGCTGGCACATTCAGAATCCTTATTAAAAAGATCTGTTGTAAATATAAAATGGCTATGACACATTCAGAGCAGCTCTACAGAGAAACACTAACAAAAGTGTTATCACAGCAGGACAAAAAAAATTGTAACATATTTCTTTAGTTAATTATTCAACCCATTCTAAATGGGTGCAAATTAGGTACTTGTTATGCTACACAATCTCATTATTCCGTGAAGACTCCAGTATATAGCACAGAGCTGCAAGACCACAGGTGTGACATCCCTTATTAGGTAGTTCTAGTTAAAGTAAACAGTGAGCTGTTTAATTCAGCGCATACTAAAATGTTTGGAAGTGTCAATCAGCTTGCTTCAGGCAGTACATCAAGCAGGTTACCATTATATTAATCCTGATTAAAATGCATTTTTACGTGGGTAACAAACTAAAAATGGTTTCATATCCTCCTTACTACTATGATTTTTGCAGTGTTCTACTAGCTGTGGCCTGGGAGCCATATGGAGGCTGGTGGTCTGCAGCTCTGAGAAGGACACAGACTGTGACCTAGCAAAGAAGCCTGTGCCGGCCCGTCGCTGCTACTTGCGGCCCTGTTCTGCCTGGAAAACAGGCCAGTGGAGCCAGGTAGGGGCCCTTGGCAGTTTTAAGGGATCCTTGCTTTTTATGTCCTTTTAATACGCAGTAGAGTTACTGAAGTGTTTGATTTGAAACCAAATCCATTTTAATATTCCTTAATTAAACAAAATACATCATGACTCCGTTGACACACACGTAAAACATTTTTTTTTATTGTGAAATACCTTATCCCAGTGCTCAAAGAAATGTGGTGGAGGGGTGACCTTGCGTGAGGTTCAGTGTTTTGACACGAGAGATCAGAGGTCTCTTCGACCATTCCACTGCCAGCCAGTCTCCCCCAGGCCCCCTGCACGCCTGCCCTGCAACCCCCAGCCCTGTTTGGAATGGTACAGCTCATCCTGGGGACAGGTCAGGACCTTATCTCTATCCACTCTGGGCTATGAGTGGATGGAGGTATATCAGTATCCCTTTAGTACAAACGTATAGATTCACAAACAACCTCATGCCATTGGACATGTGCTTAAAATCCATGTGTATGGTTTGTGTTTGTATATCTGTGGATGTCCAGTGCTCAGAGGTGTGTGGGGGAGGGGAACAGCAGCGCCTTGTTGCCTGTCCTGAGGAGGAACAATGTGATGAGGATTTTAAGCCCAGCAACATCCAAGCCTGTAATAGCCAACCCTGTGCCCAATGGGTCACTGGCTCCTGGGGACAGGTATGGATAAGCCAATGACATATTGCATGACATACGGTTTACAAAGTACACAAAACTATTTGACTAAGAGTCTCACTAATCATATGAACAGAAATTGCTCTGTTTAATTACCGGTAATTATCGCAAGGTAAATGCACAATCGCAATTTATCTTGCATCATTTATCCACCTACAATTACACGACTTGCATGAGGCATATGTCCCTTGAACTCCATGTCTCTCCTAAAGCCTTTCGTCAAAGTTAAGAGCTGACATGCCTATGTGTCCTCCAAAGTGCAACTAACCTCAGAAGCCCCCTGTGCGGCACGTAGTACACATAGAGAGACACACACACACAGACATATGTATACAGTATAGTCCTCTTATACTATATATTGAACATGACATACCAAAAATCACACATTCTGCTCAAATGTACACATCCACATAATGCATTTTGTTGACCTTCATATGAAATGGTGTGCTCACACACTTTATGCTTTGAGGCTACCATAAACACCACACACAAACATCGTTCTTTCCTTCAACACATGGCTCAACACGTGCTCCCATATACGTGAGAAGAGACACTGTCTAAAACAATACTACTGGTGTTGGGGTGTGTTGGCTCACCTCAAAGACTGAAAGCGGTCAGCAGTTTTTATGGAAGAATTGAGGTTCAAGTTCTGAAGCTGGATTTTTGTGATTGTAGGAGTAAAACCTAGGCTCTGTTTCAATTATTTTGTCTCTTCCTTCATTCCATCCTTAATTGAAGTAGTACTCTAAGGAGCACGAAGCATAGAATTACTTTGTGCCATAAAACCTGTTAATTCAGTGTAGTGACTAAATTATCATATTAATCAAAGAAAGAATATTGCCATGTGCATTTACAAAATTCATGGATGCTTGAAAAGGTCTAAATGATTAATCAGATTAAACAAATCCACTCTTAACGTCTACACTTTAACTACAACAATTGTATTATGTAAAATCAAAAGTGCTGGAGGTTAGAGTATTAATAGGATTAGTGTGTCACTGTCCAGGGATGTGATCCCTGTCTGATACAGGGTTAACATGAGAAAAACAACATCACATGTCCCTGTCAATGAAACTTTTGTGTGAGAGCGAGGAAGTTTTTAAAGTGCCTCTTTGCCTGCAGTGCTCTGCATCCTGTGGCGGAGGAGTGCAAAGGAGACTAGTCAAGTGTGTCAACACGAAGTCTGAGACAGAGGAAGAGGAGGAGCATGCTCAGTGTGACCATGAACCATGTCCAGAAAACACTCGAAAGTGTAATATCCAGGAGTGTGAAAGCATCACATCTGGTAAGTGTACTGTATGCAGTCATCTCTAAAAGACAAGTTAACATACCTACTGTATAAGGCTTAATTAACATTAAGAGATTAAGAGATTCATGTGTTTTAGAGCAAAATAGAAGCATTTTTTACTATCTAGTTTGAGATTTATGTTGGGTATCAATTTCCATAACATCTCTTCTTTTCATCTATTTAGTTAGGAGAGCTGGCCAAGTAATGGAACTGCTCTGTATTTTTGTGGTCTGTCAGGTTTGTTTTGGAAAGTCCTGACATCACCATAATATCCTTAATGTATACTAGTTAATGTTGGCTAGCTAGTAGGAGTTGGCAGGCAGTGCAAGTCAAGCAAGTCACCATTTTAGCTCAATAAGGATTCAGAGAACTCATCTACTGAGACGTTGGCAAAATGTGCTTGCAACTTGGGAACATGGTAGTGATCTGGAAAACAGCCTCAAGCACTCATACATACTGGTTCCAAGCTGGTTTGAAACCGAATACAGTGAGTCAAAAGGACTTATTCAAAGGATCGTTTTATACATTCTGACTTGTGTGTGGCCATATGTCCCTGTTCTGGTTTCTTTTCGTTTTTCGTTTTGTTACAGAAATTAGTCAAACAAGTCATTCATTTGGCATAGCACACAATTGTCCCTCGGTTTGTGGTGTGTGCGAATGTGTGTTGAATGCCAGAGTGGTTCAGTCCAGGGTCAACCTGAATGCCATAAACATCCTCGGGCAGGGATTGAATGCTTTAACAGCTCCCTGACTCCACTGTCACCTTCACGTCAGCTGTGTGTCTGATGGGTCACTAGCTTGCAAGGCAACTGAAGTTTACTGCCCACCACTACCCATCCAAACATCTCCTCTCTGTGGAATCCTTCCCCTGTAGAGAAGGCTTGCTTGCTTGTTCCTTTAAGTCAGACACTTTGAAAGTCTACCAAAACAATTTGGTAGTTACATATCAATTGAATAAAATGCTGCACTGAAAGGTAGGGGAGGCAGTATATGTGTTTGCACAGGTTTAGGGTTAGGACTCCAGTCACGTCATCCCTCACATCCCTCAAAACCACATCCAAGACTTTTGGAATATAGTCCCCATTACTTGGAAAATGACTTGGTTGTTATTAAAACATCAAGAGAAAATTGCTCGAGCAGTTTTTTCTAATTAAAATCGGATTATTGTACAGTATAATGATGGGCATGGAGTTCTGGATGGAAATTCATTGAAGCCCCATTATTACCTTCAAATGCTCCAATGTATTGCACCAAACTGATATTGTTGAAAGACAAATCTTTAGGAAAGAGGTAGAAGTTTAGAACAGAGATTGTTATCGATAATGTTATCCTTCAACAGTTTCCGCAGTATTAAAAGGAATTTTGTGTAGAGCTGCCTGGAACCTTTTTGAAGTCTGCCTCTTCCTTTCATCCTTCCCGTTTTAATTCACCCTCCCTTTTGAGTGAGAGAGGTGTCCTCACTTCAAGGGTCACTCATCTTTATTATTCAAGCATAATTCATTAGACCTACACTGAATCTTTTAGATGCAGGTTCCATGTCCAATACTTTCAATACTCCAAATACCCCCAATGATATTGACATCAGAAGCTTTGAACTATTCAGTTAGATAATGTAGAAATGATTCCGATCAAGCTAACCTGTGACAGCTTATCCATTGACAGCAAAGAAATTTGAGTTGGAATGTCATTTTTGCACTTCTTCCCTACCCTCTAGACTTAAAGTAGTGTGAAATTATCGTTACTTTTGTCGCTCATTTCTTTATACTTCATTTAAATGCATCTGAAGTTTTGAGTTTGATGTGAAGAGAAAGATAACGAGTGAGTGAGTGAGTATGACAGAGATAGACAGAGATGTATAGTTGACTGTAGCAGATTTCTGATGTATTCTCTTTCACAAGAAGAGATGTGTTAATGTTAAAGGTTCAGACCATTCTCAGAATAGCTGTGATCTATTATTGTTGTATTGCAGCATACTGTGTGTACCAAAGAGTGGGTTGCTGGAAAATCAAATCAAAGAATCAGAGCATGCTCATTGCTTACCCAGTAAGCAGAATGGGCTTGTTTGCTGTGTGATGGTAGGCTGAGGCGTATCTGTCCTGAGATGTGGAGAATTCGATGACAGATAAAAGTTGTCAGTTTAACTGTAAATCATTCTTAGTCTTCTTAGCAGTAGGACAAATTTATTCTCTTTGGGTACCCGTCAACATATGACTAATTGGTTAATTTAACTCTAAAACATTATGCAAAAACAGGAAAACATTCAATTTGTCATCATTGTATTTTAATAAGATAGCATAGTGAAAACGCCTATTTGTGCAGTATCATTAGAGTGAAAATGAGTGTCATTAAAATGAATAGAATAGTAATTACAACAAAAGATTACTACTAAGATAATTGTCTTGGCTGCCATACCCCTGCTAATAAAGTGCCTATAATCAACAGAAATCAAGACTGTTTCTGTTTAGCCCTACAAGTTACTAAAATATACAAATTTGTCAGAATGAAGCGAAGAAGTAATATTTGGGAACCTGACCTTTTGTGACATGCACATATGTATGTCCTCACAAACAATCCATAAGTCTTGAATCCATGAGTCACAGAACAGATCTATTCTGCTGGCAACAAACATTGCTGGAGACATGATTTGAGCATGTTCGTCTTTATGTACGTATGTTGGTATGTATGTGACCGATACATCTCAGGAGCATCTCAAGGAATTACTTCTTATTCTATATATAAACATTCGCTTGGACTCAAAGATGAACTGATTAGATTTTGATGTTCTAAAGATAAAACAATATACATGTATATTGGTAATTGAAAAGAAAAATAGGGAGATACGACTGTGAGGTATGAGTTTTTTTGTGATCATTATTCTCTGGCTAATTAGCTTTGGCAAGATGGCCAGATACAGGCAAACAAACAAACTACATGGTACTCAGCATACAGCGAAGCAGCACAATCTTGACTGCAATTAACAGCAACAAGCTATGGTGCATGTCATAGCCTACACTTATCAGTATTTAGTGAGAACATTTGTTAAGAACGACTATAGGAAATAGGAATCATTTGATATTTCTAAAGAATATTATTGAAGGTGAAGGCACGGGAACTCTGTCTTGGGATATCCCTAACCAAATAGACTGCACTATATATGTTTTATTAATTTTAACTTGGCTGGCTGGCAGTGGCATATAACCGTGAGGTGGATAATCCTAGTTGTTTTATCTGAGAGCTTATCTCAGTTATTTGCTGTGGCATATGTCTATATGTATTTTTAATATGGCCAAAGGAAATTGCTGTTGTTCAAGACCATAAGCTCTCATCTTGTATTTGAGTAGTAATCCTGAGTATCTTCAATGATATTCACCACTATCATGCATGTTGTTGTTGATTTTTCCCCCAAGTCTCTGGAAGACATAATGTGTGGGGAAATGGCATCGTCATTCCCTTTGCTCTGATTTTCCTCAACCTGTTTGAAACACTAGAAATGCTAGAATATTCATCTGATAGATTTTTGGGACATGCAGCATCAGTACTGTACTTTGTAGTCGTTCAGTATCAAAACACTTTGAACCAACCTTTGCTTGCGAAGAACCAACAACCCGTGACAAACAGTCATCAATGATGGCATAATTTCATGACATCAAAGCTTGAAACAGGTTCCCTTTGTACATAACTCTGCTAAATTGATTTTTCACCTGTTGCACCAGCAACTGTCTTGTACCGTCCAGCACTAGTCACAATTCTCTTTCTTGTTCAAGTCATGTGTCATGCCAAGTATAACGTCTGACTGTCTTCAGATCAAAGCCCACCTGCTCAGTGCCTTTGCTACACTTCAATATGACGTCACACAAAGCCTTTCATTGTACCTTCACACTTTATGCTTGTATACCTTTGAGGAAGTACACACAATATGACATCCATTCTGTTTGACTAGAAAGGTGAGAGATTGCTTGGAGAATCAAAAGAAAGCAAGTATACACCATCAACAACGCTTGTTTAATGGTTTCGAAAATTTGGACCTGTGTTATCTCACATGGACACCTGTTGGATCTGTATAGTGAGATATTTTAGGTGGCAGAGCCTTCCTGCTGGGAAGTCATTAATTCTCCTTCCATGTTTATACCAGGTGTAAACACAGCAGGTGTTGTTGGTGAAAGAAAATGTAGAGGAAGTATTCAGAGATGTTTTATGTTCCAATTCTTCAAACAAAGAGCATGTATTTGGATAATATCTGTAAATGACATGTTATTCCAGATAGACTGTCTCAAGGTCAATCAGTTCAGTCTGTTAGAACCAGATTCTTACAGCTTTCAGTTCTCTTTTGATACAAACTGACAGCATCCATTTGATTATGTCACCCATCAGGTATAGATCCTCATCCATCCAAAATACCTGCCTAAACAGAGAACTTATGATTGAATACAGTAGGTGAAAGTGATTTATGTGCACAGTGTACAACGAGGTCATCCTACAAAAAGAAATTCGTTCAAGAAAGCAACCACATATTTAAATTGGAAACATTCATTCAAAGCTCTAGCAACAAAATTAAATAAATTAAATAAATTATTAAAGCAAAACGTAGCAGTACATCTGTGGAGAAAGGGAATACATACATATGTATTGTTATCATAGAGAACGAAAGATTCCAAAGCACAAATGTAGGAGTGTTGACAGATATAGTATATAACCATGCATCAGCGGGATAGAGCATATAACCTTGTCTTTCCAAACTTAATCTAAATGTGCCTTTCCTCCCCTTTGTTTCCCTGGTGTCTCTTTCTTATTTATCTGTCTCTGTCTCCACCATCTTCTTCATTCTTTTCCCTCCCCTTCTGTCTCTCCTGGAGGGAGAAGAGAGAGTTGACAATAACAAGCAGCTTCCGTAGACCAATAATGAGGGCTACACTGGGGAGTCTATACCTAGGGAGAGACCTACCAAGGCTGACAGACAGGAAGCCAGGCAGACTGTCCCAACTGCTCATATTCTTTCAACAAAGCTCATCTACAGGCCAATCTGAGAGTCGCTTTATACAGATGCTTCTTAGGTTGGATATTTTAAAATCAGCAATGACAGAGAACTGCTTGGATCACTGATCCATCTCTATAGCTCCTCAGTTTCCATTGGGAACTTCTCTGTTAAAGCACAACCATATGTAGTTTCTCTGACAGGCTAACCATTTTAAACCATTTTTCTGCTGACAAGAACCCTGACTTGTTGATCAACAGTGTGGCATATGAGTTGAGCCAGAATTTTAAAATCCCCCTGATGTTAAAATAGCCAAGGGAAACGGATGTAGAGTGGCCGTTTGTGGTGAGTGGGGAAAAGCTAGGTTTGAGACAATGGAAGTCATTCTGTTAGCTGTTGTTCACTGTGTGCTGCTGTTATATGTGTGAGCCTTGGTAAGGTTTTGTGCGATTAGAGGAGGGTGAGGGGTTAGTGGGGGAGTGGGTCCCTGTCATCTTACAGGACTTTCTGTGGGACTGTCTTGCAGCTGTGATCCCTGACCCTTCTGATGTCATCATTCTCTGTTCTTCATGGGGGAAAACATGATGGTCTGTCCTGACAGCAGACTTTTTGAAGCAGGGGATGAATTGGTGGCTGTGTGAACACTAAAGACTGGCAAATGAATGATGTTCTGTTGGAAGAACGAATACTGGGCTGATTGACTAACTACACTGCTCTCATGCGTATTAATCTTTGGAAACCTTGATATTTGTGCAATGCTGTAATTTATTTATTGAAATTACTAATAAGATGTTGCATGGTGGATTGAAATAAATATAAACCTTTGCCTGTCCAATTATAAATACCTTGAAGGTGTCTCGAATCATTAAAACATCACCTAGGGACACAAGTCTTCATGTGCTCCATGTTTCTTGATAACGTTCTTGATCTGTAAGAAAGTCTTAAATGGGGAATACCTTGCTGACAGAGAATAAAACTATATATTTTCCAACATTTTCAAAATTATGCAGTAAGCTTACCAGCCTACAGTCCGTAGTGAGCTTCAGTTAACAATACCTGAAAAGTAACTGACAATCAAACCCTAATTCACCTGAGTCAGCTCAAGATTCCAGGTGGCTGTAGCTATTAGAATAGCATCACCCATATTCCCGGCCAAGAAACAGTCATTTAGTGTCAAAAGCTTTAACTGTGATGGAGTTGGGCTCAGGGTAGGGTTGTGCAGCCTAGTTTTATATTAGATGAAGCCTGCGGACATTGTCCAAACTGACGGACAACCACTGTCAATCTAATTGGTTCCCTTTTTTATCATCGGATTAGAAAAAAGTGTTTTCAAACACCAATGTTCTGAAATATTTGGTGGGCAAAGGTCAAAGCGTTATGTAAACTGACATTCGTGTAAGTAGAATGTGTATCCCTGTTTTGTGCACAATTATGGGAACATACTTTTCCTTTCTATTAATCCTCTCTCTTCTTTCTCTCTTTCTCTCTTGTAGGAGTGATGTGTGTTCGGGACCGGCTCACGTATCGGTTCTGTCAGACCCTTCAGTGGCTTGGTCGCTGTAACCTCCCCACTGTTCGGATGCAGTGCTGCAGAACCTGCAGCCAGCATTCCCGTGGCAATGAGCGCACGTCAAGTCGCTGAGATTTGGAGAGACAGAAACACATAGCCCTCCACATGTGAACGCATAGACCTCCATGCATATGCATCGTATGTGCATGGAGACATGGACACACACACACAAACATAACTAAGGTTTTGGACTAGCACCTATTTAGCATTTGTTATCTGGAAGGCGAATCAAGATCACACTTTATTTTAGGGTTCCTATCTATATTATTTGTGTATCTACAACATTTGTGTGCTTTAACAGGTAATAGTTTATATTATCTGATAGTGTGCTGAATGTTTATTGACAGTAATTTCAGCATCTACAGACTATTTCTAAATGTCCTCTCAGGTTAGTTTTTCTGGAATCGGTAGGTGAAAATGAACTCTGAGATTTGTGTGGATCATAGTAGTATAGTAAAACACTTGGTTTTACAAGAAGAATCAATGCGCGTGGCAGGGATGCAACCAAAACCAATAATCCATCCCAGAGAAGGAGTAGACACTGTCTATCACCACTATACATGTTGTATTTAATCTGTTATCTCAGTTCCAAACCGTCATTGCCGCACAACCCTCACAACGACTCCCTTGTAGTTTCTTTACTTATAGACCAGAGTTTGAAGGAGGAAAAACGGTGCAGCTAACAGTTGATGTTTTAATTTAGGTCTGGCTCATACCGCAGCAGCATGGGATTTGACTAGGGTACTGATTTTAGCATCCAATACTTTTAACAGTATTAACTTAGCTCATTAACTAGTCACAAGGAAAGATTGTTCAGACAATGCTTTCTATTGATAGCAGCTGACACTATGCAATATATCCAAAACAGACTTGGGAACAAAAAGGTGGGTGCAAGTCTGGAAATCCTCATTTATAAATCTTTCTGTAACATACAGCTTTGTTGATTATCCACAGACATAACATTGCATAACAGTTTCTTGAGTAGTCATTAGTGTAGTGCAGTGAGGGATAGATGAAAATATTACTTTTATGTTCGCTTTTTAAATTAGTTATTCAACAATACATGCTTTAAAATAAATATTTGGTGTATGTAAATGGCGCTGCAATAATGACTTGGTGCTACAGTATAGGTGGTCGCAGGTTTAAACTCTTTCATGGCAGGTGTTGGGCAGGCCCAGTGCCTCTTCTACTTGAATCTAAGTGTTTGCCTCAAAATTGCCTCAAAATAATAATCTCAAGTGAAATGTAATTTTGACCTTACATAACAACAGAGTTGTTTAAGAGAAAGTCAATTAAATATTGTGTGCAAGGCCTGAGGGGCCTTCCATACTTTCCTTCTCTAGGGGAAACATTTGGTTTGAGAAGTGTCTATTATCCAATGGCTTCTGTAACTTCAATATATTCATAGCCTAAGGGGAAATTAATCACATGGTAGAAGTTGCCAAACATCCCACTGTCAGTTAAATTCAACAAGAAGTTTCAGTCTTCACCCTCATTTAAATGCTATCTATTTTATTGTAGAAAGGAATTAATTCAGTTGATGCCAATCAACACAGCCATTGTGTACATGTATATTTTTTGTTAAATGTCATTGCAGGGCTAACTAGGTTGTCAATAAATTATCACATGAACTATTAAAGAATGTTCTGGTTAAGGTGTAAAAGTATGTTTCCTAATTGCATAAGACTTTAACTCACAACTGAGTTTAAGTAATTAATTTTGAATTATTTACTTAGCACATCGTATAAGTTGTGAAAAGCATAATTATTGTATTGTCAAAGCTGACTTATAAACATGTTTTAAACAATTGATAACTACCTTTTTTACAGGTATTTCATTTGAATCATGAATAATACTGTCTCTCTCCACTTCTGTGGAAAAGTAATCCAACAGATTATTAAAGCCACAATTCTCTGTGAGCGAACATTATTATAAGTATTATTAGTCTATTTCTGCGTAAGCAATTCCAGGCATTAGGGTTCATTGCAGCCTAAGAGAAACAGTGCCCCTTACTGTTCCCTCATGTCCATTACAGGAAGTTCTCTCAAATTAATCAATTTTGTGTACTGGTTGGAAAATCTTAAAATGGATTGGTTTTCTCGTCAGTTAACTATCATTTGTCTGTTTTCTGCATTGAAAAGGTAAGGATAAAAAAAACAAATTCATACATTTCTCCTCGGGTAGATTATCTCAATTTCATTACTTCATATCACATGTCTTGAGGTTTAATAATTAAGGGATGCAAGTGTTCTCCTGGCAACGTGTCTAATGCTGTGTGTAATTCAGATATTAAAAATGCCAACATCTGTTTCACACACTTCACTTGAGAGTGTCAAGTCAAGCAGCAAAGGCTTCCACCTTAAACTAAGACCTTTGGGGCTCTAAAGCAATTGCAACGTTTGATTGCAATGCCTTCTGTTAACATTCTCAGTTTCAGTCACACACAGCCAAGGACAATGTTGAGCCTTGAACAGGGTAGCTTTGAATCACTGTGTATTTGTAATGCACATTATAGATCAGCTTGATTCCAGCACATAAATTGTATGGGAAGGGACAAGGATATAATGAACAATAATCAAAATGGAATAGAATGACACAGGACCCGTGTGTGCATACAGGATGTCTTGCCTTGCTTCCACAGCTACAAAAACAGTTCAGAGAATAACAACATCAAAAGAGAAAAGGCATCAGCTATGGTGACACGTTCATTGTGGTTCATCAATTTGTCCCAGTTGTCGCTCTCTTTGGCTATATCCAGATGAGCCCCATGGTCAAGGCTCGCCCACCAAACGCTCCCCTTCCAGGTCTGGTACCAGGGTTTTCACTTTATAAGGACAGGTGGTGCAAATCCTTGGGTGTTTCATATGAGGTCTAGTGCATCAAGTTACTTAAAAATAAACAGGTTTCATCAGAACCTACATGTAACCCTACTGTTGCGTCCACCAATGGTTCAAATACATCCTACTTTTTTAGAGCGTTTGAGATAAAATTATGAATATTATTCAACATTAAATGTATCGCAAACTTTATTTCGTAAAACTGCAATACTGTTTGATTCTCAGCACATGTCACCTTGTCTAGTCTATCTGTCAAGTAATTGATTTCGAAACTGATATTCGTCAATTATTTTGAGATTCTATAGACATAGACATGTAAAGCCATGTAAGGCCTAACGCTCTCTATGGTTTTGTCTAGATATAATAAATACTATCAATGAATCAATGAATACGTTGCATATTTTGTGACAGTGAATCTTCCCCAACACACCAGCATGTCATCCGCAAGTGCACGAGGTGGCTGCAAATCACAACAATCTTTATTGTCTTACATGATATTTAGTAGGGGGCGTGGGACAACTAGTATCGTTTACTCCTTCGTCCCTCTCTCATCTTATCCCATACCGCGTCGAGGTCTCAAGTGTGAGAGGGCTGGCAAATATAGTCGATGTTAAAAACTTCAATTGCTTGAAATAACAAATCTATTTTGCTACTCTACTACTACGGTTCATTGATTGAAATTCTACATTAAAATGGGTTGGAATACGCTTGTATACTCTGCAGTCATCGCATGTCTCTTGAAGGGTGAGTAGGATGTTTTTGATTTCATTACAGAGAACATGACTGGCTATTTCTTGCTCTATTTGAGCTTGTTTTAGATCAGCTTCTTCGTCATTAATTATGTCTTTGGAAATACCTTAATTGGACTGTTAGTCTGTGAGCGTTCAATTAAAGTTACAAGAAAAACCGTTACAGTTGGAGAACTTAATGGTGTCCAGACTTGATTCGCGACAAGAATTTGAAGTAAAGTTCTGTTTTAATTCACCGTTGAAACGTTTCACTTTATTAATAATTAGAAGGCTTGCTTAATACATGTGTAGTAAACGTTTTTTAGTTTTAAGCCTGTGATTTAGCTGTCATCTTTAAAAAAAAAAGTTGCATTATGCTTTCATGCTTCAATAGCACACGCAGTTCTGCATGCGAAAACTATCTGCATGTCCAATATGTCCAATATACACTATACCTGGCAATTCATATTTTATCCCATACATGACCATAATACTCACCTGGTAATGTATTTTTCTATGCTTCTATGCACTCTCTGTTAGACTTAATTGCATTTCCAAAATGTCATGGGTTTAAGCCAGTGTCCAACTGGTTATTGAACTGTCTCATGCTTTTGTTTTTGAAACTGTCAAAGCCCTCTGTTTGAATTTATGTTTACAGTGTGAGCTTAAACACAGATATTTCCTTCTGGTGTCCATCAAAACCACGACACTTCTCTGTTTTGTTTCATACATTATTACGTTACATATACATTATGAATTGGGCCTGAGATAAAGAAAAAGTGAAAGACTTGTTCTTGGACTGCTTTAAGCTTTGTCCACCTTGTCAACATTTGCATGGACAGTGAAGTTGGTAGAGTTACTGGCAATACTGTACCTTTCATTTTGGTGCCTTGCTGCTTCTCTCTCATTTTGGCACGATGCCAGAAATCATCTTTGTATCTTCATGCCAGTAATACGCTCAGCTCGATGAATTAGATCTTTGCACAATAGAACATTGATGTCATACTGCTGAGAGCAATACTGAAATTTGATTATTGGGCCAAGGGTTGGGGGTGAGTGCTGGAGAGTGAGTGGATGGCTTGGGAAAGATTCAAAGAGGATTTTTAGTCCACAGGAACAAAAGCGAGCTTTTAATCTGATCTTTCAGTTACAGTCCCTTGTCTGAGAAACACATATCTGATGAGAGACAGAGAACCAAAAACCTCATTGTAGAGGAAATGGAAACTATTTCTAAACAGGCTATGTCTTTGTGGCTGCCATTGCCAAATTGATGGAGCCAAGTGCATTCCCATGAGTGTCTTCAGAGTAATTGTTCTACGGCCATTAGTAAAGTAAGGCAGTTGGCAAAAAATGCCCAACTGATCATCAGTGGGGTAAAATATTATCCAAGGGTTAAGCTCGAAAAGGGTGACAAAGAAATAGCAAATTTACTCTAACATTCAAAAACGTCATATTTCATCAGCGCTGTCTCATCAGTGCTGTTTCTGTGTGTAAATGTTATAGTGTCTCTACAAGGGGACTCTCAGCGGAGACTCTACAGAGATCTGATGGTCAGCTATAACCCTCTGGAAAGGCCTGTCTTCAATGACACCCACTCCCTCACAGTCTACTTCAGCTTTAGTCTGATGCAGATTATGGATGTGGTGAGTCAAGACCGGTCTGCAACGTGTCTAGTTCTGTAACACACGTGCCTGCAGTTAGCTGATTGCGCAGTGTTAAAAGTGGTCAGAAAATGCTGATCAACTCCAGCTTACCCACACGCCCTGTCGGCAGACTCATGGTTCGATTTTACAGGACTGTGATTTAAAACATTGAATATTTAGCAAGTCACAGCATTTGATTTTAAGGGGTATTTGAAAAGGGATGGATATTCTGGGACTCAGCAAGCAAAAAAACATTACTGGTTAAGAAGACAAGTACTGTGGCACCATACATTTCACAGGTAACAAATATTCTATGAAAGTTTGGTGTCCAAATACAGGTAGCTATTCTGACCCTACCATGAGACTCTTTATTCCAATGTCTTGTTTTCACAAGATGATGTTAACACGTGTCTTCATCCTTTAGGATGAGAAGAATCAAGTGCTTACAACCAACATATGGCTACAGCTGGTAAGCAAAGTTAACACAACGGTATATTTCACATTTCCCTGATGGTCCAATCCAATATGTGAATTCAGAAAACAGTTGACTACACCTTTCTTTCCATATTCAGTGGCTATTGTGCCATCTTTTCTGTCCACCATGCAAGGGGCACACAAGCTCTCCCACTATCCCATTTGGATTTTACATCAACTTCATGTGAATTTAACCTCAATGTAGAAATAATTCAGGCAAGCAGGAATTATGTCTGTGTGAACCTCAAGTGGGGATGGAGAAAGTCAAATGAATTGTGCTGAACCTCATTACTCTTTACTAAAAGAGTTTAATCTGTTTCAGTGCCAAAGAACATTTTGATAGATCCTCTGACTTTGTAGAATTTGCAAATAAACAGCTGCTAAGGTTTGTAATGTGGCCAGAGGGCCATTGTCAACGATGTGCCTTTCATTTTTAAAGTATTACAATGTATTCTTTTTACATAAAAGTGGATGTCTTTTTCTTCACCATCAACTACATAATTTATAAAAAATATTCAGTAATACGAGGAATATTTTGCCAACAGCAATAGTGGCATCCTCAGCGTACAGTACAACTTAAGCCTGGCTTGACAGTGTATTCAAATGACTGATTATTCACTTAGAATCACTGGCTAAACCATTTCCTTAATCGCCTTTGCTGAAAATGTGTCTGTGTGTACAGATGTAAGTAGAATTAAACATGCATGATGTCTGTCTCCCCAGTACTGGAATGATTATTACCTACAGTGGAACACTTCAAATTACGCAGGTGTTACTAATGTGAGATTCCCTGATACCCTCATCTGGAAGCCTGATATCCTCCTGTACAACAGGTGAAGTATGGAATTGCATTTCTCTTCTACTCTAAATGAGTGAATTATTTCCACAGTAACTATTCACACAGAATGTTAACTAAAACAGCTGAAGACAGGATCTTCTGCATTTTTTATAACCAACAGACCAGATTCCAGTGCCCATGGGCTACAATAAGATTCAAAAATGGGTTCTTCCATGTTAGTCCTATTCCTACGTGTGCAATTCTTTTAAATTGATGGTTCCATTTTTGTACTACAGAACCTGCTTAGACCATGCAATGCTGATTATCAAACAAATTAATCAGAGGAAACTAAATTAATGTAAAGGGGGAATATTAACTAGTTTACACTTTAAGGAAAGAAAATAGCTTCAAGCCTCATTCATCACTGTTGTGTTTTCCAAAGTCGTTGATTTAGATGTGACTGCACCTTGGTGCGTAAGCTGCTTTTTTCTGAGGGAACAGCAACTCTCTGAACTTCAGATCACCTTGCTCTGTTTCAATCTACACCCCAGGGAGTTCATTTAGAGGGATCTATTGTGGTTGACTGAAGAGTCAGGCTTTCAAAGATAATTACTCTACTACACTAGAGAAACCACTTTCTCATGAGGTACCCTGCAGCTGTACAGGAAGACACTTAGTGTTTCAGACAGGATAGTTTTAACCAGTGTATTGTTGATTTCTAAGGGCACCTATTGCTTTACAGTGTTTCAATGCTTTATGGTGTTTGTTGTGACATGCGTTTTGTTTCAGAAGGTTAAATGAAGACTCTGTTGTTTCCATAGTGCTGACGAGAGGTTTGATGCTACCTTTCACACCAATATTCTGGTCAACTCTTCTGGAACCTGCTCCTACTTACCTCCAGGTGAGATCAATTGGTTCCCCCATATTTGGGTCTCTGGATTACCTGGCAGTAAGTCAGCTAGTCAGTGTAATGATGATATCTTATTGAGAAATAATAGTGAAATAACGTTTTTTGAATTAAAGGTTAATTTGTATTTATATTGAGTACAGGCCTGGAATAATTCGTTAATCACAGCCTGGTGCTTGTTGGTCAAATTTTTCAGTGGGAAGATAACATAACTGTGTACACATCATTGAAAGGGTGTAGGTATCTGTCATGGGTGAGTGCAGGTGGTGGACCCTAAAGCAAGGAGACAACGGCAGGTGACAAGAACTTCATCAAGCATAACAAGAGCATGGCAGGGATACTCACATCATATCAACAAAAGGACTGACAAGGACTGACAAAGGGGCAGAATAATCACACATGGACAACTGCTGGGTAATTGGAAACGAGACACATATGTGTAGGAAGGCAGAACAGACTAATAACCAGGGCCAGAACTCGAACCTAGGGAGAAAGACAAAACACTAGGGTAAGGAAAACTGGAACTCAACATGACATGAACAGGGGCACTGCCATGGCAGTGACTGTACCATGACAATATCGTAATTCATCATGTACTATAAGAGCCTACCGACTGGACGCCTCATTTCATGTAAATAGAAATGAGAACTGTCTGCAAGATGACATATAACATTGATTCAAGACGTGCCATGTCTATACTATAGTCTGTCATTTAGTTTTAGCTTGGCTATGAAAGGGTGACAGAGGCTGCAGCTGAAGAGAGAGTGAGTAGTGTTTCAGCCCCGTTACATATTCTGTTTTAAATGCAGGATGCACATCCAGAATATATAATCAAATCCAGTCTTTGATATACTATTCTGACAACTCAAATTAATAAAACAAATTATACAGTATACATATACTGTATATACTTACAGTATATACATACAGTATACACTTACAGTCTATATATATACAGTATATATACTGTTTATATACTCTTTTACCATGAGGTTATGAACAGTTCCTAGAGAACAGTGCACATCTTGATGTAAGAAATCTTTGTCAGTGTTAGAGTCCTGTAGTGGTCTTTTTTCAAGTGTATCTTTAAGTTATTGTGAGAAATGGGGAATCTGAATTCGATGTTCAATTAGTTTAATTGATTTTGCAGAAAAGCACTATAGATGGATTGACCACATCAGTGTTTATTGCTGCACACATTTTTGTGAACCTATCTTCCACTGACCCACTCCTGTCATTAAACAAGGGGTCATAATGTTCATAACACTGTCGTTTATCATTCCAAACATACACAATCACAAACATACAATTAACCAAAGAAGAATTTTCTCTGAAGCGTTGTCACTGGCATTACCTACTTTGTTTCTGGACCAAGTCCACTCTCCCTTTTATCCTAACTCAGCAGAAATACTTTGCCGGGCTGCTTTAGCTCAGCATCCTGATCAATACAGGCGTAAATAAATTCCATCACAAGGTTTCTTCAGGATTGATGGTGGCCCTGCAAACAAATTGCTTCCTAACTTTTCAAAATGCATTTGCTTTGAATCTTACAAACCGCTGTGCCACGAAACTCTTGTCAGTACTTTACTGCTAAGTCATCAAGCAAGTCCAGAGCGGTTGGGTGAGGTAAAAAAAGAAATAGGTTGAACCCTTCTATTGAAAGATCAGTGTTGGTGAACCAAATTACATTTTCAGACATTTGTCTTTACAATGACAGGGGCGTTTTTTCCTCGATCCATCTCCCTTCTCTCTGTCTCTCACGATTAATGTCCTTCTGCGTCTTCTTTTATAGTTTTTGTCCCCCATGAGGGAGACTGCTTGTTTACTACCGCCTGCTCGTAATTTTTCTTAAAAATAATTGGGTTATTTCTGTGGCTGTCTTGTCTTCCTCCTGAAGGAATACATAGCCTGGTTGTGTGATTAAATTTTACAATTGCTTCTAGAATAATATCTCATCTTATTATCTCATTATCTCTCCAACTCTTTGCTAGAACAATTGAGTTTTCCAACTTCTTCATGTGTGTCATGTATTCATAACATACAAAGGTTTGCATCATCACCCCCACCACTTCATTTTTCACTCTTCTTTTACCTTTTCTCAACCTATAGGACAGTTCCCATATTACTACCAATATCAAAAACTCTTCCCTTTCCGAGTATCTATGTTAGTTTTTGTATATACTGTCTGTTAGTCTACTCCTTACTCTCGCATTCTTAATTTATGACTCTGTTCCTTGTTGACTAATGAGACTCTCCTATCCCCACTCCTCTTTCATTTTTCACTCCCCAAGGCATCTTCAAGAGCACCTGCTACATCGACGTGCGCTGGTTCCCCTTTGATGTTCAGCGCTGCGACCTTAAATTTGGCTCCTGGACCTATGGTGGTTGGTCCCTTGATCTACAGATGGTTGAGGCAGATATTACTGGGTACATCGCTAATGGAGAATGGGACCTTGTGGGTAAGAGCTCTATGGCAGGGGGCGCGATAAAATACAGTGCTGTAAAGTACTGTATTCCTTGTAGTGTAGTTGCACATGAAGTACCTCACAAACCTCTCCCTTTTACACATGAGGAACAAACAGTTTAACCTCCAACCATTATCAAATCATCCCCCCAATGGCGTGTGTTTGATGCAGAGGTCCCTGGACGGAGAAATGAACGTTTCTACGACTGCTGTCAAGAGCCCTACCCTGACGTGACCTTCACAGTGGTGATGCGCAGACGAACACTCTATTATGGCCTGAATCTGCTTATCCCCTGTGTCCTCATCTCCACCCTGGCCCTGCTGGTCTTCCTGCTGCCAGCAGACTCTGGAGAGAAGATCTCTCTAGGTGAGGAGACTTTTTTGTTTCGTACTTGCCATTTTTTACCCTGGTGCTGCCTTCAAGTCACTGTGACCCACCGTTGTGGTACAAAAGGTCACAATGACCCTAGGGCCACACCGGGGTTAAGGCAGTCTTACTGTAGGTTGTCTGCCCTTACAAGTTTGTCTGCCCTGAATGCATTTCTGCTTTTTCTGAGATTAGAAGACTTTTATTGTTTGCAATTTTACATGGCAGTCTTCAAGAGGCAATCAGAAGAATTCTCAATAGTGGTTCAAACTTAAGAAAAAAAAGATTGATATAATAGTAATACACAGCCTAGTTTATGAAAATACGAGACGGCATGTCTATTCCTTTATTCGTAGCTTTGGGATCTCTTCTTGAAATGATGCCAATGCTGTGTGGATCAGAGACAAGACTGTGGAGACTGGCATCAAAGGAGAGATGGAAATATAAACCCTGCCTTGTCTGTTATCATACAGTTTGATCAAAGGATATACAGTACATAGTGCAATGTTCAAAATGATTTGAGGCCATGAAGTGAAACAGATATTAAAATCTATTAGATACAGTTGACTAAAGCATGATCCTCATCTTCTTTCTTCCAAACATTGTTTTTGTCCTTTCATGGTATTCACTTGTTAACGTCAACAGGTACTATCTTTTAAATGTCTCTAATGTTTCCTAATCTTGCATTATTGTGATCTTTATGCACACAATAACAGCTACCAATCCAGCAGTCTGTCAGTCAGTTAAAAGGAGTTTGGGTGGCAACATTATACAGTACATCAAAAAGAGGATAGAATTATGATAGTTGTCATTATCTTTAAACAATTTAAAATATCTATTAATCCTGATTCCTCCATGAAGCCTGCAGTGAAATCCTCATGCGTGCCTTTCTTATTCATATTCTTGGATTATAACTACTGCTCTAGTGTCACCTTAAAAAGCTCATTCTGTGGTTGTATGCCAAGAGAATTCATGTGTGCTTCTGTTAAGTAAGGTTTTTGGTTTCTATACAGCTGGAGAGTGACTTACCATCCAATATAGAGTGAGGAGTATTGAGAGTCTTATTCCAAGTGCTGCTGCCTGGTGGAAAGCCTCTGCTGACTTCAAACTGTATAAATTGTGGAAATTCTTCTTGGGTGAACAGTGCACCCGCAAGGGTGGGGATTTATGATGACGCATCTCCTTCGTAAGATTAGGGGTCTGCAATGCAGCCAGTTTCCCTAATTAACAAATCAGTCCTTAAGAGCCAGATGTGTGTGTGTTTTAGCTGTTCTGGTTCCTACACTCAGTCAGGCTTCTTTAATCAAATCAGTAGAGAGCTGAGGGCAAGACATAATCATGTTCGACAATTAGTCAAACTGAAAATCAAGTAAAATGTACTGTATGACGTCCTGTTTTGTTTAAATGATTACATGTGTTGGCAAGCAACAAAGATTTTTTCTCAAGGTTTGAGTAGGCAGTAAAACGAGTAAATCTGACTAAAGACTTTAAATCATCCCGTTCAAATGTAAATATAACTACTCAGCAATTTTTTGTAATGGAATAATGACTTCCCATGAGAATCAAAGTCAACCACATCTCTACATTACATACATTACACTATTGTACAGCATTGATCCATACATAGAAGGAAAAATTGTACAAAGACATTCACAGTTGCTACAATTTCAGGGACAGAGTACAGTACCATAAATATTTTAGCAGAAAAAATGATCCTGAGCATGTGCCAGGTAGTAACACACATTCATGCACACACAGATTGATAGACCCAATGCCTGCCAACATTTTGGACAATAGACCACAGGACGCTTAAATCATGAGTTGCGCCAAGGTAATGACAAGTGCTGTTTTTACATATGAATTTGTGCATGCTTCCCTTTAACTTTTTAATACAAAAATAAGTTCCAGTGGTAATCGATAACAATTTAAATTTTATTAAACAATTGTTTAAAACACCTTATTGACCATTTGATGGCTCATTTGTGGGGCCAGTCAAAGATAGTTCTGAAGTTTGAGACTCCTTCTGACAACCCCTGAGGCTCTCCGAGGTCCTATTAGCTATGGGGAAAAGACCTAGCTGTTGTCATGGCAATAGAGAAGTCTACGTCTTCATCTTTTTCAAGGTATAGTGGTGTTCTCTGAAATTGCCCAGACTTGGACTTGGAGATCTCCTTTCCCAGTTCGTATGCTGAGTATAGCTATTTAGACATACAGCAAGCTCATTAGTCAAACTCAACTGGGAGAGACTCTAAACCATCCGAATCTGCCCTCCAATGCTTGGTGTGGTGTTGACCCCTCCAAGCTACTCTACCTTCAAGCATTTGCTTTTCAGGATCCCCAGTCATTAGTGTTTTAACTCTAAAAGAGAAGCTTCCATCACTCTGAAGACCATCCTAATGAGCATAGACCAGAATACAGTAGCTAGATTATCTGCAGTAAAATGGAAGGTACAATTCAACATAGGCTAGAATACATTTCAAAACTAAATATATAAAATGCCTAACTGAACCTGAGAGAAAACTTGTTGAGAGGGCTGTTTCATACTTCATTCTTGACTGATTTAACTCGGGGAAAATGCTAAATTGTCTTCGTTACAAATGTTTTGACAATGATGTGCTTCGTGACTTTTTTCACCTGAATATGATGTATGAAATGAAAATGGAATGAGAAATGAGTGCAATATCCATAATGAAAAGTAAATAAGCTCAGCATGTTAAAGGAACAAGGGCTGTGAACTCTAATTTGAAGGAAGCAAACATAGGCGGTTGAAGCATCTTCGAATATTAAACATCCATAAATTAGAATATGTATTGTAAACCGAATCTGGATATTGAATAATACCCATTTTTATTAAATCACCCCTCGGTCAAAGAGCTTATTAACTCTTATGATACGGAGCTTCACAAACTTATAATACACTTCGGATAGGAGAGCCCCCAAAGCAAAGTGCTAGAGATAATACTAACTCAATTTTCTTGTTTCAGGAATCACTGTTCTGCTCTCACTGACTGTCTTCATGTTGCTGGTGGCAGAAATCATGCCAGCAACCTCCGACTCTGTTCCACTAATAGGTAAGCCACTGTGGGGAATTTCATGTAAGACACCAGATTTACACATTATGCCTGAACTCATCTACTCAGAGACAGTAATAAGTACCACAGAGTGCTTCTCATTAACAAGTTGACAATGAAAGTAAACTATAATGTATGCTGCCCTGTCATGCAACCCTGACAGTATCTCTTTTTAATTTCAATGTGATTTGAAGCCTTATAATTTATATTCAGATCCAACCATCATTCTAATCATGCTTTTCTTCTTTCCTTCTCTCTCTCTCTCTCACTCACCTCCTCCTCTTTTAATTAATCTTCTCCTCACTTGTTCCATTCCTTCTTCATTACACATTTATGTATATATTACAGCACAGTACTTTGCAACTACCATGGTGATTGTGGGTCTTTCAGTAATAGCCACAGTTCTGGTTTTGCAATACCATCACCATGATCCAGATGGTGGCAAGATGCCCAAGTGGGTGAGTGCAATACCTCTTCCGAAAAATCCCTGACATAACAAAAACACATTATTTAATGTTACTTCTAATGTTCCATTTTGAAAGTTTGCCTGAAAATGCAGTTGTTATTTTTTTGAATATAATTTTAATACCAATTTACGAGGTAAGGCTTCTAAAATGCTTTTTAGGGTACAGTGCTATCTGTTATTTGGGTTTTGTACAATAGATTAGCCATGTTCAATGGCTGACTTAAAGGGTTTATGTTAAAAGCTTTCCAATTATATAAATCTGGTAAATGCGAGTAAATAAATGTGTTGAGAAAGGTTCACGCATTAGTGTTGCCTAACTTTGTAATTACTTGTTTTGTATCATGAATGATAATACCAAATGTGTACGCTCAATACCTTTCCTCTTACTCTCTACCTGCAAAGACGCGAGTCATCTTGCTGAACTGGTGTGCTTGGTTTCTGCGAATGAAGCGCCCTGGTGAGGAGCGGGTACGCCCAGCATGCCATAACAAGCGTCCTCGAGGTAGCCTCACGAGTGTGGACCTGAATGTCAGCACATCGCCTCCCCAGTCTACAAATGGCAACATGCTCTATATTGGCTTCCGAGGCCTTGAGAGTATGCCATTCTCCACCGCCGCCACTTCCCCTGACTCAGGCGTTCTTTGCGGACGCCTCCTAGGTAGGTCGGGGGAAGACGAAGTTCTCCTACCCACAGGGCCAGCCTCTTCAGTTGGCAATTCGGAGCCTGAGCTGGCCAAGATCTTGGATGAGGTGCGCTATATAGCCAAGCGCTTTCGTGACCAAGATGAGGAGGAGTCATTGTGTAACGAGTGGAAGTTTGCTGCATCCGTTATTGACCGTCTCTGCCTCATCGCCTTCTCACTCTTCACAACCCTCTGTACGATCGGTATCCTCATGTCTGCACCCAACTTTGTGGAGGCCATCTCTAAAGACTTCTTTACATGAGGACACGAAACATTAACCTCAAGTCTGAAACACACTGCATGTCTTTAAGTGAAACCAATGGCTACATAAGCGTTAACTTCATACAGCCACTTCTCCCACCATATTTAGGCCTATGAGAATTTTTACATTTGGTGATTCCAGCAATAGCAGTGTGAGCCATTTTGTGGAGCACTGTTGGATTTTGAAGGCATCTATTGCTAAATAGTCAATTGCAGAGACTGTCGATTAAACCTATATAATTTTAAGTAGGTTTGAAAGTGAGATACACAACTTCTTATTGTAGTAGGCCTACCTAAAGCCTTTCTCGTCACACTAAAACCTCCCACACAAAAGCAAACACTAAAAACCATTACCTTGAGTTTACGTTTTGAAGTACTTTTCTCCTGCTGTTGAAGGTCAAATATAAAAAAACATCCACAATACTCGTAGTAGTTGTTTATAAACAACACCACATTTACATGTATCATTCCGACAGAAAGGGATCCTTATGGATGAGGCTTATTGAATAAAGCAGGCAGTACTAAGTCAAAGTTTATTTTTTATATATTTATAAAAACTTCAATTTTATTGCATATATATGATCTTTATTATATCGTTCAATTTATACATATGACCCCCATAGTGCACAGCCCTTAAAAAGGCTTGCAAAGAAAATACATATTATACACAAAATAAAAGATTAAATGTTAAACCAACCAAGTATGCAATTGTCTTCAAATAAACTATGCACTTAATAATAAAACCATCAAAATAAAATTAATGGCTGTAATTTGGATAGTTGTTCAGAACATAATCATTTCCATGATATAGCCAACATTAAGTACAGTCTGGAGGGGCAGCATTGGACAATGTTGCCTACTGGGTCCAATATTAAATGACAATGAAAAATCTATTGAAACATTCCCCCAAGTACCCTAGAATATTAGCATTGGACAAAGTTCAAGATAAAGTACTTGGGCAACAATTAAGGTTAAGATTTAGTACTTGGGTAAATAAGTTTATTTAGGTTTTTGATGCATTTTAAACTGAGCGTCAGATGATGCTATAATGTATTGTAAGCTGGTGTCAAGAAAGTAACCGAGATAGTAATAAATGTTTAGTGTAGTGTGTTGTGATTGTTGTTTGAATATTTTGAACATTGTAGGTACAGTACTTTGAGGGTTCACCACCATATTAACAAGAGAAGAAATATAAATTTACTTACAGGAATAATATGTATTAGCATACTCTGGTTCTAGGGTTGAATTGGAGCAGATCTGGGAGATGGGTGTGTCCAAACAAGGGGGCATGTTTGTTCAACTCAGCATGTCAGTAAAACTAAGCGCTGCAGAAATCGAAATCCCCGACCAATTCAAATGACATTAGCATTAGTTCTGGTATGTACATAATTGTCAAGCACTAATGCTAATGTTGTTTCTTGTATGGCATGTTTTGTTTTACTGCAGCTGGAGGGTCTATGTGCAGCAGGAGCAAGCGTCAACAAGCAATGTTTAAACTCCAAAGATGTTATGCTTTGTTGAAACAACTTTTTTTTTTGTAATTGAAGGCACAATAATGACAATCTGACTTTTGTCTGTCACCGATTGATGCTTGTTGGTCACTGGTCAACGCTTATTTTTTTCACTCTATAATCCTGCACTTGTGTGGCAAACATATTTTTGGTCTTTCACAAATAAACGTATTTTTCTAGATGTGAGAAATGTGTATCTGAATTGTTTTTAAACAAAATAATGTATTGTTGTTGGCTGCACGAGAGAACTTCAAAGTATTTCACAAGCTCTCTGTGAATAGGAAAAGACGTAATTTATATACCTAGAATTTCGTGCAGCTGACATTACTTGCAGTAAGATCAGTTCATTGCTTTTCTGATTTTGTTCACATAATCATCTGCCACATTAATGAAAAATGGACTTCTGCAAACAATAATTGACATTAGGAAAACCCCATACACTTAATGTACTTTCCATGCTCTCTACATACAACCAGTACCTCTTCATAGGTAGGGATGTGTTTAAAGACTGGTCTGAAGTTGCTTGGCTGCCCCTCTTGCAGGACATAAAAAATGATCAAATGTCAAGGCCTACTTCTTTGCCGTGGGATTGTGATTGTATGTATATAATGTAACCCACAACATTAGGTTTCATGAAATGAGGGTTGTTCTGTGTGAATCTGTGGACAACCACCAGAATAAACTGTTCTTCAATGGTCCAGCGCTTAAGCACAAGACATTGTAGTACACTGCCATCTAGCGACTAAACATTGATTCATGAACTAAGCCTGAATTTAAGGTTATGAAATCTTATAAATCGATGAAGTTGATCCAAGTATATATTGGATAGTTTTTCACATATATATATATTTATAATGATATCGATTATTTTGAAATCATTTTTACACTCTATTCTCACAACAGATTACTTTTGTGTAACCTGGGAACCTTTGTGTCCAAAGCAGTGTTTTCGACAGGAAGAAATTTATGTTGCACGGATGATGCTGTACTCTGACCTGACTCAGACTATTACTTTGCCGTGCAAAATTTTGTTAGTATTCCATGATGTCGGACGCCTTGCTTCGTTGGTGTGTGGACCAATTGCACCATACATTTGGGTTGGAAGCTTGTGAAGACATTGTCCAGTAAGTGAACTATGTGTTTGGAAATGGTGTGCAAGACACCTGGCTTACTAGCGAACCCTACACAAACCCCAACACTAGCTGGCTGTCAAAAAGTCTCACTAGCTTGTAGCTAGTTTAGATAGTCCGTAATAACCTGCAACGCTTGCTAGATAGTAGGTGAAGGTGCATGTTTACATAGCTTGTCTCCGTTTACTGTACCTAGCTTGGCTACGATGATGACTCTGTCAGTCATACCAGCAGCCTACTTACTAACTACTACTAGCCTACTATTAGCCTACAAATGATTAATGTTATGTCACGACGTGGGCGATGTCCAATGATGGACATACGGAATCAATGGTAGTCAAAGAAGCCTACATGTATGACAATATACGTTTTTGTCTTTAGATACATTCTAGCCATAGACAACGCTGATGAGATAGCTGAATATGTTGGCGACCTCCTCCAAGGGACGGACGGGAGGAAAAGACAGTTTATAGATGAGCTGCTGGACAGGTGGCAGAAGACTGTTAGACAGCCACCAGACAACTCTACCATGCACCTCCTCAAAGACTCTGTCACAGGAGCAGGTAACATTCTTTCTCATGGCATAGTAAATTGAACAGAAATGTTGTTCGTAATTGCTGTTGTGTACCAACCATGTTTTGGTATTTATATGACTTGATTGTAAACCTAATGCCTCCTAACACTCCTAACACAGTGTATACAACCTCACGTTGCCACCCATGTGATTAATTTACAAAATGATACTAACACAACGTTCTTATTATTACTTGAAACTTAATTCTACAAGTTCATTAATAACATTATGACAATATGGCAAGTTGTCAACAACCATTTTTGTCTCTCCAGATGGTATAGATATGACCAAAGACTGTCAAAAGAAATCCAAGCGCAAGGGCAGGAACAAGCAGGAGGTGATGGCAGTGAGCCAAGTGGAGATTGAACCTGAAGCTGTAAAAACTCCTATTGACTTAATGAAGGCTAGTACTCCTCACCATGCACTCATCATCACACACAGAAGTTCACATGCACCAAATTCTGGAGGGTCTTGTATCTACACTATCATTTTAAGAGGAATGTAAAATTATATCCACAGGCCCAAGAGAGTGGAAGTTCATCCTCACAAAAAAAAAAGAATAAGTATGTGAATCTCTATGCCAAAGAAGGCCAGGACAAACTGGCGATCATGCTTCCTGGGCGCCACCCCTGCGACTGCCTGGCCCAAAAGCACAACCTTATCAATAACTGTATAAGCTGTGGCCGCATTGTGTGTCAGCAGGAGGGGTCTGGCCCCTGCCTCTTCTGTGGAAGTCTGGTGAGAGAATCTTTTTTTTTGACTGTTTTACATCAGTTTTACTTTTGAGTTCGGATCTGGTTTTGTGCTCTTCACTGGCTTGTGTATATATATATATATATATATATATATATATATATATATTTAGGTCTCTGTCATAATGACTATATAACTTACAACTTCTCGATCAGGTGTGCACCATAGAAGAGCAAGAAGTCTTGCAAAGAGATTCTAACAAAAGTCAGAAACTACGCAAGAAACTAATGGGAGGTAAGAGGCGAAAACGTTCCAAATAGTTTACATTTAAATAGGAAATGTGGTATAGTTGTAAACCTTGCATGTCCCTGTGTGAGACAGAGGGGGACAGGGACCACCTTCCTCACCAGGAGGCTCGGATAAGTGCAGGGTTAGAAAAGGCACTCCAGCACAAAGACAAACTACTGGAATATGACAAGAACAGGTACCTCATCAACATTAGATATGCCCAAATGTCTATCTGTAATATCATTGCTGAACGTTTTGATATGCTGTGAAAATCATACTTTTATTGTACGTTGAACATCTAAATTGTTGTCCTTGTGTTCAAAGCCAGAAAATGAAATAGGCTTTATTTTGATTTTGTCATCACATAAACAGTGTTAAGAGAACCCAGGTTTTGGATGATGAGTCCGACTACTTTGCCACTGACTCTAACCAGTGGCTCTCGCCAAGCGAGCGCGATCATCTGAAGAAACGGGAGGAGGAGCTTCGAGAGCTTCGCCACACCTCCAGGAAGGACAGGAAAATCACGCTGGACTTCGCAGGCAGACGGGTTCTGGATGAAGGCCAGAACCTTAACCAATACTATAACAAGTGAGACCATTACATCCCCAATGACTCCCCAATCCCTGCAGGGACTCCTCAGGATTACATTGTTTAATCTCCATACATTTTGTGTAAAACATTCTGAAGATTTGACCCTGCTTAATGTTGTAAAGGTTTGATGAGACAGTAAAGGCTCTCAGCGCTGGCTCTCAGCTGAAGTCACCACAACGCTTTGAGGGACCAGGAGGTCCACAGCACAAAGGAGAGTTGGTTAACCCCAACATAGTGCAGTCAGCACCAGAGGTTAGTTACGATACATAATGTTACACAGTGACTTGAGGCGCACATTTATTCGCTTCTCTCTTTAAAACATGCTGCGTTGCCAGCTGATCAATTAAAAAATTTAGCAAGCTGTGAACATATTTTTGCTGTAGTATTTTCTCTTAATATTTACGTCTTGGGTGTACTGTAAGAGGAGCTGTAGTACATATTTTATAACTGTTGTATTCTGGCCACCGCACACCTTAAGAAAGAAGCACAGTTTATCCAAAGCAGTGTCAGACAGGGCTGCTCTCCATCCCTGTTCTCTCAGAGGGAAGGCTGCGTATGTAGGAGTTTTTTGTTGTGTGCCAAGATGCTAAGCAGGTCAACATGCTTGTCCATGTGCTTCCAGTGGGTGAATGTAGGCTGCGGTGAGAATTACCGGAAGAACCTGGACAAAGCCCCGGTGGAGGAGGCTACCAAGGTGGAGCGCTCCAGACTCCGTCTGCAGGACAGGGAGTTGCAGGAGATGGCTGACGGAGGCTGGTGCCTCAGCATGCACCAGCCCTGGGCCTCGCTCTTGGTCAAAGGCATCAAGAGGTACTTACACCACAGGGCATGGCAGGAAAGCAGAAGCATCAAGTTACGTTTTGTAATATTGCTTGTTAGAAGTGCTTTACAAATAAAGTTGGATAGGAATTGGTTTAATACCCTTCAAGAATAAGTGAGTAAGGATCTTTATTTGGTCAAAGGTATCAGAGGGGGGTACTCTAGCGCTGCGGATGTCAAAAATGGCCTCTGTGACAATACAGTGTGATTGTGTGTGTTGATGCAGAGTGGAGGGGCGCACCTGGTACACTTCTCACCGGGGTCGTCTTTGGATTGCTGCAGCAGCCAAGAAAGCCACTCCACAGGAGATCACTGAGGTGGAAAACATGTACCGGCAGATATTCAAGAGAGGTATGCTCCCATAGAGGTGGTCAGAGGCAGAACAGCTGTAACTGGCAGGGTTAATGGACAAAGTCATTTCTTAAAATTTGTAGTCATCCAATTTAACAAAAAATAATAGACCCAAATTATTTAGAACGTGTTAGTGTCATTTGCCTTTTCCTGTAATATTTTACAGATGTCTCTTTCACTGTTGTTCCGATTTGCACAGATCCTAAATTTCCTAAAGACTACCCTACTGGCTGTCTGCTGGGATGTGTCAACATGACAGACTGTTTGACTCAGGAGGAGTACAAAGAACAGGTCAGTGTGGGCTTATAAACACACATACTCACTAAAATGTTTATGACACACTGCTTGGAAAGTTCCTCTTCTTGCTGACTTATCACCAAACATTTAGCCTGCAGCGGTAGTTATCCTTCCGTTTTATAATGCAGAAGGAGACATTGCCTCTCTTTTACTTAAAATGTAAACATATATATTCTCAATTCCTAAACTGTTTACTCGAAGTATCACGATTAAGATCATTGTTCTGATCAGATCTGGGGCTGGTCTTCTTACATACATTTTTACTTCTGCGATGCTACATCCCATCACTAGAGGGCGTACAGCTCCACACCAGTCTCCTCACGACCCTCTTTTTTTGCACTGCAGTCAACAACCACCCTTCTGCCCACCCACAGAGCAACAACACAATCCAGTCCCGGCTTATACCAGTCCTCTCACTACCTCTGTAGCAACAATGAACATTAAACTCCCAGATTACGATGCCTCTTAAGTGTGGATGGGCTCGATGCAGGACAGGGCTTATTGCAGGAGGGTTAGGATTGACTTGGTTCCCTTCTTGATGAATAATAAATCAATAGTCTCCACTGCTGCTCCCTGTACCTTTTTATCTCTTAGCTTTTCATGCTGTTTAAATGTCTGGATGCCTCCGCCTTAAACAATTCTTTACAAAGAACGGTGTTGTCAGAACACAAATAATAACAATGTTTCTGAAGCTATGATGTAGACAATGACACTACACAGAGTTGTTGAGGCCAATTTTATTTTGTACTCCTTTTTTAACGTGTTAATTTATATTTACTTTTGATCAGTTTAGCCGACGGTTTTTATCCAAAGCGACATACAAATAATGTATACTGCATTTTAAGTTATTTTATTTGTATTTTTTTCTCAAAGTGCCAGTCACTTTGTTGACCTACAAAATCATCTGTGCTTCTTTAAACATGAAACATATGCGTTGGCCCTTTCGTTGGCGTATAAATACATATTTGATCACATCCCTTTGTGTGGTTGCACCTGTGCTTGCGTGTGTGTGTTAGTGTGCGTGTGTGGCTGTGACTGCCTGCGTGTGTGTGGCTGTGACTGCCTGCGTGTGCCTTTGAGCAGATAAAGCCTGGCTAAGCATCCAGCCTCTAATTTACCTCGTTCTTTGTTTAATTTCCTCAATGTGATTGTGACAGTGCGAACATCTGTGCCTGCCTCCACCACATCCTTACTCTCACACACACCCACGCACACACGACACCCTCACACACACATTAGCTTTAATGAGATATTGACACAGACACAGTTGTTGAAATTGCACATGCTTCTTTTCTGCTGAGACACAAACTGCACTAGGGAAATGTAATTGCCTCTGATTAGGTTGCATTGACGTGTGTATGTGTGTGCGTGTGTTGGGGGGGGGGAGTGGGGTGTCGACAGTAAGTAACCATGATACTGATCGTTCATATCTGTCCTCATAATTTATGCAGACAACATGGAACCACCATGAAGGTCCGATAGATGTGTGTCATGCTCCTTATCGTCCAGCCAGTTTGGTGGAGATACTTTATACTGTGTAGTATTTTACCTCATATCCCCTAGGGTCTGTTCTTTCCACCTCGCTATATTCTTTCAAGGACCAAAGGATCATGGATTTGCTGGCTGTGTGACTGCCCTTTCACTGTGTGTGGGTGTGGGTGTGGGTGTGGGTGTGGGTGGGTGGGTGAGGGAGTCATAAATAACCCTGCCACTCCACCGTACTCCATGGCAGTAGCCCTCAGAGGAAAGCAAACAGGGAGAGAGCAGAAAGCTCTTGAAAGAGAAGGACATAGAGAAACACGTTGACCAGTTCTGGGGCACAGACGCTTGTAATTATAATCCTTACTGTGCACTCAATGTACGCAATACCAAACATGGTCAAAATAGCATGTAGCAGCAAATGTATCACTTTAACTCCTGTTTTTGTTAACATTTCAAAATACTTAAGAATTGCATGCTAGGAAAAATGAACATCTTGTCACTAACCCTTTTAGTCGCACGACAGACAAGTTAGCTGTTTAGCTGCATGTGTTGGAGAAAGGGATTGGAGTGTGTGGGTGGGTGGGTGTGTTTGTGGTCGGAGATGGATAGAATGGAGTTGAGGTGGTGCATGTATTTTCAGTTCTACATGATGAGGCAGCAACACAGGTTAGTGGCTGTGTATAGGAAACATGAAATGCATGATGCAATCAAAGTATGAGGAGATCTTTTGTTTTGAATTCACGGCAACACTTTATAGTACGAATGCAAGAACTCTCATGTAACTACATACCACGACCTAAAATAGCCACGTTGTAGTAAGTTATGAACTGCTATGTAGTTCCACTTGATAACAGGTTAGCTGTACAAGTTATTACACTTGTAAAAGGTGGAATTGTTTAGGCTTTCCAATGGGAAAGCTTGGGTAGTTGGAAAGTTTACCTGACAAGAGGGGGTCTATTTAAGTGATAAGACAAAGCAATACAGATCATTTTCAATGGAGAATGTGCTTTAACAATAGTGTGTTAAGTAGAAGGAGGTCTATTTGTCCCCTCAGGCAAAAGGGATTCACATCGGCTTGACCGGACCAATCCTTCCTTTCATTAAACCATACCACTGTATCGATCTTCTTCCAACGTCCCTCCGTCTCTCCCTCTGCCTTCCTCCCTCTCTCCCTCTGCCTTCCTCCCTCTATCCCTGCCCCCCACTGGTGATAGGAGGCCTGTATGATCTATACCCCTGCATCTCCACCTCCCTCTCTGCTGTGCTCACCCAGCATGGGAGGAAGACATGCAGTTCAATGCACTTGTGGGAAGGAGGAGAGAGAGACAGGGAGCCATTTACAAAGGACACAAAGTGAGCGTCAGCAGTCTCTTCTCATTAGTCTAATTGTGGTTTATTGAATGGGACTGAATATCTTGTATTTTCTCCCTAAATGGGTATTTATATATATAAAATATACTAAAGATTTCAAAGCCAGTCAATGCGAGATCAAGTTGATTTTTATATTTGACAGATAATCAGGGAGAGATCCCATGTGTTAATGCACTCATGTAGGGTAGGCGCCCCTATGTGTGCCCAATGGCGCATGTGAGCTCTGCATCTCCAGCTCATTGCACATCCAGCACACTCAGCCTCACACTCAGCCTCACTCTCAGCCCTCACACCCAGCCCAAATACTCAGCCTCACTCTTAGCCTCACACTGCGCTCCAATCTATTTTGAAGCAGCATCTCCATCTCCTTACTCAGTCAAATAGAATTGATTGATCTGAACTGGTAATAAGGCCCTGGATCGACTCTCTCTGCTACATAGCTTAGCTCGGCTTTAAATGAAAATGAAAAAGCCATCCTCATATATTGCCAGTTAGGGATCATACACATGGCACAAATCAAGTTTAAAACTAAATAAATTCAGATGCTTTACATTTGCTTTAAATGTGCTTTACATTTCTAGCCTTTAAGCATATGAAGATTTTAACCTTTAAACCGAAAGGGTTTCATAGGTCTGGACTTGTATGCAATAAGCACCTTGCTTTAGGAGAAGAGGGGAATACATGTATTAGGTTATTTGCATATAGCCGAAGGAGTTAGAAAATGGAACAGTTGACCTGTTTTTTTTAGTAGAACACATCGATAGTTGAGATGAGGTCACCTCGGTGTCTTTTCATCAGCCGATGATCAATCAAGTTCAGCAAATTGAATCACTCAAAAGACTTAACTGGGTCTCTAAAGCAGTATGGAAACTGGAGGCATCGCAGTGTCTTGTACTGTTTAAGAAGACACATTGAGAGCACTGAGGCCCTATTTCACCATCAGTGAGAGCTGAGTGTTTGTATTGATTTGTATTGACCGCGCATGAGGAAACTTCAGTCTGTTTCAGGATAGAGGTTCTACAGTGCTTCAGTGCATGTGTATGTGTATGTGTAAGGGTACATCTATATGTGCTAATCTGTGATCTTTCCCCTAACAATCTTTGTCTATTAATAACACTGCGAGAGAGAAAAAAACGTACAACCTAATGGCCGCCTATCTCTCTTAGCACATGAGCACTTGATGATGAATCATTAAAACAGTTTGCAGTAAGTATGCATTTTGGGGGAATGGCACATATATAAGTGACGTGAATCTCTATTCTATTCTATCTATTAACAGAAGCGATAACATGTTATAAACTAATGCTTGACCATTGTCATTAAGCAGGTGAGTCCCATGTGGGACGTTCCGAATGACTTGTCAGTGGTCAGACCTCCAGAGAGGCTCCTCTTGTTAGTGCAGCAAAGGCTCCAACTGGTGCACACGGTTCTTTGTAGTAATGTAATATTTATACGTTAAAAAGCCCATCCACAACACACACTTTGACACACACTCCCACCAACCAAGTGCACACAGACAGTCTCACAGTGAATTATTAGAGAGAGACCAAAAGATGTCAGGCAGGCCTGTGTTCTCTTCTTTTTCCCTCTTTAAGGCCATATGCCTTTTCTGTAGTCCTGCTGTCTTTCCTTCCCCTTGTCTCTATCTCTCAATCTCCTCATTTTTCTCCTTCGCCTCCTCAAGAGAAGACATCGTTTTTCCTGTTAGGGTCATGAGTGTGGACATGGTCACGGGAGAATTCAATTTTGCTTGGAACGGGCTTCATTATGTCTGGTGTGTGTTGGCGTGTGCAAGTTAATGCTTGAGGAAAAGAGGGAGTATGAGTAGAAGCACGTGCATGTGAGGAGAGTGTTAGCAAGTGAGATAGACTTGGAGCATTCCCCCAAATTTGTACAAACCCCCGCTCACAACCTTGACTACAGTCTTGTCAGCACACACACACACGTCCTCTCCGTTTCCATACTAGGAAGTTTGCCACAGCGAAGAGGTCAGACAGCATGTGATTCTGTCGTGTAGAATGCATTCAGCAAGAGTCCCTGCCACTGCAAATGACAACCAGTAAACCTAGCCACAGGTCTACAACACTGAAACACATTGGGCCATCTGCCAGAGTAAGTCGTTTAGTTGTTTTCAAATTCTCAGACCGCGTAATGTGGCTTGCTTGCCATTTCAGTTTGTGGAACCTGTCATTTTGGGTCTTTTGTTATGTCTGGTGCTTTCATATTAGTTTACCAGTGACAGCTGAGGAGTTATTGATGTGCATGCCCTTTATGTTGACTCACTTTAGCAATTAAGATAATGCTTGACTATAATATCTGAAGAGTTCACAAGAGGTGAGTTTTATTAAATATGCAGTGCAGTCTATACAAATCTGTCCTTTATATTGGAACAGAGCGATGTTGACGCATTGCAATGTTTTGTAACTGAGCCACATAAGTTAGTCACATTAGTTGGCTTTACTGTATCAGGGTACAAATGTGCTGGACCCTAAAATTCTAAGTTAATGGCTTATTAAGGGTCTGTCAATTCTGTTTATCCATCTTTTCATACACCTCATTGAAAATAGCCAGGAAGGAAGAGGTTAATGTCTCCATGAAACTTGTAGACTAACAAGGAGAGGAAAACAGGAATTCCTTTGCCTGAAATGCTGCAATCCATCAGAACCTTGCCAAAGGCAAACCCCCCTCCTCTTTATATGCTTTTAATGAAGCAAAGAGTCAATATGTTTGCTGTTCTTTTCTACAGTATCTCTCCACATCTGGCTCACACACTGGAGGATGCCCCAAAATGGCTTGCTGTGAGGCCTATGTCGCTGCCAGTTTTCTGTTGGTAATGTTTTAATGGAAAATGGTGAGACTCGAGGTATTCACACCAAACAGCCGTTTCTCCTGTTATTTGCACTAATTAGAAATAGGAAATGTGTGACTGTGCCTGTGTGCACTTCAGCTTTCATTACCACAAGATATGTAACACGTTCTTGCATGTGCAGTGTAACATTTTTGATGCAGTTGGCATCGCAGTCATTGCTGCCTCGTTTGATACTTCCCTAATGCCTAATCTTTTACAGAGGGGTGTGTCATCATCACCCGTTGCTGATTCTTGTCTCAGAGTAAGACTGTAGCCACTGTAGAAATCTGTCTGACATTGTAGCATTATTATTTGAGTCAGAAGCCCACAGCCACTGGCTTTACCATCTTTTCATCTCAATGGAGACAACTGGACAGTCACAGTTTGGGTGCGTTGTCACATATTAATAAACAAATATAGTTATTTGATTTATTTAGCTGTGGATGAGATGTGTGTGTGTGTGTGTGTGTGTGTGTGTGCGCGCGCCCGTGTGTGTGTCCATGTGTATTCATCGGCTGTGTACAGAGGCCATCACCCTAGCAGCCCAGTGGCATCACGACCTCAGGCATCTGTCTTCATAGCTCAGGCGGGGGGGGGATGAGAGGAGAGATAGAGGAGAGAGGGCTGGGGAGAATGAGAGGAGTGATAGAGGAGAGAGGGCTGGGGGAAATGCAAACCTTAGGGTCAGAGATTACAAACTCTATTGTGTTGTGGCGGCTAAGGGTTGTCTGCTCAGCAAGTTCCTCCTGAGATGGATCAGAGGACGTCCACTCCAGCTCTTCCTCCTTCTATCTTCTCTGTGTGTCACTGGCACAGTAGAGATATACTGCCTTTTTTGAATGCTATTGGTTTTCCCCAGAGAGAAATGCTCTTGTAGTCTTATCCAAGTTGGAGTACATAACATTTCGTCTTGTGCTCACATACACTTGGAATGGAACTTGAATGGAAATGGAGTGATATTATATTGATATGATAGTGCTGAAATTCTACTGTAAATGTTTATGGAGTATGTGTAGTCCTATTTGACAAATTCCACCTTAAGGGATTCTTTCTGGTAGTATTTTTTCATTACTGTGTGTGGTTTTTTTCATTCCCAAACTGCTCATTGTGTCAGTTGTTGGAGATGTGTTAACAAGCTTTTATTTTACTATCTCACTATTCCTGAACTCCAAAGCCTCACTTGAACCATAAGGTCAAAGAAATATGAGTCCTTTAGAATCATGTCAGCTCGATCCTACTGTACATCTGTTTTCAACAGTTCCATGTGCAAGCTGCCAAAAAAGAAAACCAGACAGAGAAATTGAGAGAGGGAGAGAGAAAGCCAGTTATTACCCACTGTGTCTGAGTGAATACAGATGGGGGGGCAACAAAAAAAGAAAGGGAAAAAAGAGAATCAAAGCAAATGCTCACCTCAGGAGACAGATGTGTCATAAAGTCCCACTCCTTCTCTATTTCCATATTATGAAATCAAAATGCCCGCCATGAAACAGTTTGTTACCTGACTTGAAATCAGATCCGTTCGACTGACAGCGGCTGCGCTAAAAAGGGATGGATTTGTGGTGGTGATAAAAGCACATAAGGGGGGGGGGATAAGAAGTTAAGTTTTAATGCTTCACATTCCCATGGTGTTCTTTGATGTCTGAGTTGGAAGGTAGACTTGGTAATGGTCACCAGGGGAGAGGTGTGTGTGTTTGTGAGTTGTGTGTATGATAGCAGTGTGTTGGTGTAGTAGGTGGTGGGTTAAAGGCTTGTCCTAAGCAAAGAGTTTAGACTACCCATCTAGCTCAGCTGTAATGGGATCCAGATGGTTGGTAAGTCAACAGCTTAATCAAATGTGTGCCATTATCCAATCATTTAAAAGTGCTTTTTTCCTAGTACTGTTTCTATGACTTTTACCATTGTTGCATGTCATAAGGATCACAGTAAGTGCTAGAACATGTACTATATTTCCTTTCCACATGGTCTAAGTGTATTACCTATCCAACAACTGTACCGCAAATAAAAGTACCCCAAAGGCTGAACTTTACTCACAGTTTACTTCTTAGTCCACATGTGTACTGTAGATATTATTCACTCCATGATTCTTAGACACTTTTCATATCCCTTAACAGTGGACCAACTGTATGTGTGAGACATAGCCCCATGCCAGGGAAAGTTCCAGCACTTTGACTCACTAAGTCTAAAAGAGCTTGACTGTTGTGAGGCAGTCTTGTTTTCCTACTGCCTCAAGGCCCACCACGGGAGGTGAAGTCATAAACATGGCTGGGAAAAGTAGAACCGGGCTAAGCGAGGCAGCCTGTGTAAATCTCCCTCCTGCGCAAACACATGACTTCACTACACCTGTCATCGCCAGAGCTAGCTAAATGGCTAATGTTTGTCTTGTTCTCGAGGCAAGGTCCTCTTTGTAAGTAAATCGTTTGCTGAGGGTAGAGGTAGAAAACGAGCCTCAGCGCTAATCAACAGGAGAGCTTTCAATAAATTCAATGTGTTCCAATGACTTATACGATGTGCATATCATGAGTCTTTAAGTTACTTAGTAACTGACTTTTTCATATGATTAACAAAGGATGTTCCTTTAATTGGAGCATTTGTGTTTTATGAGCATACACAAGCAACATTTGTACCTTTGTCTAGTTCGATCACAGTGACAGCTATCTTAAAACAACATAATCTGTCTTTTTGCCAGTAGGCGAGGGCTGCCTGTAGTATCAGATAATGTTGTATTTATCCTTGAATGTCTCAATGGGGTGTGTTTTTGCAGTAGAGTTCATTGACACAATGGCAGTCAAAGGAAAAAAAACAATACTAGTGCTGAGCTCCTTAGAAGTAGACACGTCTACCCTCACGTTGAAGGTATTAATAATTTAAATATTCAAGAGCCTACGTTGGACACTCTTCGATAATTAATGTTCACTCTCCAACTTGACACCAGTTGATTCTGTGGCTGAGGGAGTGTGTTAAATTATTAATTCTCATCTCTGCTAAAACTCAATATGACCAAGTTGGAGAAGACCTACTCAAGCTGCCTACTCAGATGGAGCAATTTAATATTGATTTGAATGACTCTCTTAGAGCTTTGTGGTAACAGGGCAAAAAAAACAAGGTCTGTATTGAAGGTTTTCAGTTCCAAAATATAAGCGTTTTATATGCATGTTGGCTGTGTCAGCGAGGAGTAGTTAGGTTCTTAGAGTTAATTGGGTGTGCAGGCTTGTAAATAAATGGGATGGTTGGATTCTCGGATCCAAATCTATTATCCTTCTTGCCATAAGTCTTTTGGTAAGATGTGACATATTGAGCCTTGATCCAGCAGTTTTAGACTTTTCAGTGGTTTACATTATTGTTACGAATCAGCCACTTCCAGTTTTTAAAACCATTAGGATGTCAAATACAGCACATCCCCATTTAGCTACAGTTTAGGATAAGTTCATTTACTATTATGGCACTGTGAAAGATAAGTGTAATAGGATATTGGAACATAGTAAAAATGATATGGAAATAGCAGGGCAGCTTAGCACCGCCTCTCATCCTTTCATGAAGTGATCCCCTGAGATGTTAACACCCTCTCACCTCAAAGGCGTCGCTTATCAACAGGGCTGACTTGAATCCATCTGTCTCTTCATTCTGAGGGTTAAATCACCCTTGACAGAGCCCTCTACTTATTATTTCACCTTTTCTCTTCCTTCCCTGGAGAAAACAACTCTCCTTTTCACCCTTTTTTCTCTCCTGCTCTGTAACCCCACCTGTATGTCTCCCTTGCTGTCTAATCCCATATCTCCCTTTGTCTCTTACCATCCTGTCACACTGGTCCCTTTCCCCAGCTCTCCTTTCTCCCTCTCTTTCAGCCCCAACCCCTTTTCCCATCCTCCTCATTTTTAAAAAGCCTTTCGCCACATGCTGTCTGTTCCTCTGCCTTGGTAGCACTCAACTGCCAATGAAGGCTGTGTTCATTGGGCTGAGATTGAATGCAGTCAAGCGGGGACGTGGCTCAAGCTGGGGGCCGAGCCAGATACACAGCCCTCCTATTACCACACAGACACCTGACCTAACCCCATTCTGCCCTCCCCATCTCCCTCTCACCCCACATTGGTGAAGGAGATTGCTTGTCTCTGCCTGCCATAATTGCCATCAGCAGAGTGTGTTTTCGGACTGTCCCATGACTAGTTTTCACCCAAAAGATTCTGGGTTCTGGTAACCAAGAGTAAATAGTTCAGGGAATTCCGTTTATTAAATTCATATTAACTCAGTTCTTTGTTGTCAACTATCCTAGACCTGGAACAGCAGCCTACTTTAGTGTTGTAGAAAAAGGTCTTGGGTGGGCCACTATGGTGGTTGTGTCCTTTCTCTGCCCTCTGATCTAGGATGACCCACATCTTCCCCCCTTCCCCTCAACCAGACTTTCCTCTTTGTACTGTGTTCTCTCTTCCCTCAGCAGACTCTATGAATTTCATATCATTACAGCTGGTTATTGTTGCAGCTCCACTAGCAATATCCCAGTAAATTGAAAAGAATGGGTTTTTGGAGAGAGAATGGGTCAGTTATTGACTTGGCAGAGTTGACAGAGGCAAATGGCAACGTTTTTTCCCCCTCCCACTGCTTCATTCGCTTTCTTTCTCTCTGTTTATTGGGCTTGAATGTTCATTCAATAAAATCTGAACTGCAGCAAAGTATCTTGCCAACTCTAAGGAGCTGAAGTACATGTAGGTTAGAACCTTTATGTTGACTAGACACTTAAAATATAATGAATCTTGAGAATGTCAGCTGCTGGGATAGCTCTTAACATTGTTTTAGCTAGTCTACAAGAAACTGTTTTCTACAAATTATTGTTCTGCAAAAAAAGCTGTCCTTAAAATAGTCATTGTCCTTTATAGTTTAACAGGTTTATTTGAAATTTATATGCGTGAACTGTGCTTAGAAGTGGTTCTATGACCATTGTCTTTATGGAAGTTGGCATTTTATTCAACTAGAATTTGTATGTGTATTTGCTCATGTGCTTTGAGTAACAGCCACAAATGCTTCCTGTGTTTCATGCCCTTCTATAACACAACATTGGAACAATTAAATGAGGGAGGGGGGGCAGAGTGTGTAAATTCAACAGCTTTAAATGCTAATTAACCGATGGAGGATGAGAGTGGAGGATGAGAGTCGCATTTAACGAGTTCACTTGGCCACTTTGAGTCCAGTTACACTCCAGTCATTCTACTTCCCTTCACACCCAAGAACGTACAGATTTACCATGAAAATATAATGAAGGTTTGACTTGGTTTAGATTAATTGAAACTTAACCATTGACACGAAAATGTTGTCACAGTCCAAGAGCACATAAGAGGTATAATATGTTGTCACAGAAATTGTACATTTCTTTCCAATTAACCATTGTTTCTTGCTTCTTGTTTGCGTGTTGTTATTTTTAACAAAATATGCTGCTAATAAATACCATTCAGATTTCTTCCTGGCACAAATCGGATGTTTCACCATTGTGCGTCAGTCACCGAAGCAATTTAAACGAAACTCACTGATTTCCTGTTTAGAAGCCATGCATGATCAGCTCACTATTGGCTCCTCCATGTTTAACCTGTGTTATTGAGTGTGAAAGGGACATTACATTCACATACCAGCACTACGTCCATCACCATTTATTTCTACTTTTTTTTCTTCAACATGAACAAAAATAATACTGAAGTAAAATATTTCCAGAAAATAATCTCTTTAGTTGATGTGTAGAGTGAAATAAGAAAAAATGGAAAAATATCCTTCGTAAAATCCTGCCTGAACAACAAGGATCACAAGTGTTTACATCTTTTATCACATAACGGGTATTACAGTAATCCCTCAACATGGACTGCAATCTGAGATAAACAACTCCACCATCCTTCTCACTTTGTTAGGGACCACACAGAGAGACAGTGTGGTTGTCGATTTTCACCTTAAAGCTCTTGAGTTTATCACAACCTGCAGTAGTCCTTTGAGAGGTAGAGAGACACAGAGACAGAGAGAGATTGAGACAGAGGTTGTAAGAAGGAGGTAAAAGCGGGCAGTCGTAAAAAGCTGATGCTTCCTGGCTGCGAAGATGCAATCATTGGCACTATCTGATAGCAGTGGAGGAAATTGGATGAGCTGAAAACTGTTAGCCCCAGACAATTTGGAAAGATGACTCCTTTGTCATGGATGTGTCAGTCAACCCCTCACCCCCAGCACCACTCACACCTGAACAGACAGTAAATAAGACACGTAGAAGAAGAGCCTTCTTGGCTACATTGCAACATTTGGGTCTAATCGAGTTGCTTATTTAAGATCTCGTTAATTTGGCATTAAATGTATTGTTGGTGCTAGCAACCACTCAAAGTGGGTGATCATGTGTGTTGACAACAATATTTTCCAACTCTTGTATACAACAAATTAATATATTTCAGTACAGAAATGTTCAAATTTGTTGGTACACTTACAGCTTACTGAAATAATACCTTAATTCTTCCCGAAACGATCTACCAACAAGTAGTCACTGTTTCATTTGGTATCATTATGACCCAAAACACACAGCTAAGCAAAGGCACCCATCAACTCTGAGAAAGCAAGGGGAAGAGTTTGCTCAGGAAGAGTTGGCCAAATTACTTATAAACAGGTGCATGCAGTAGATGCCAATTACTTTAGTCAATTCAAATGATTTCTTTGGAAATTGCACATCCTTTGTTTGTTTTTGTTATGGAGAGGTACAAATAAATAGGAGCACATTTGGATTTTGTGGTTTTGGTTCTGTCTTTCCTCTAGGTGTTTCCAGATTTGTGACAATGTCGCTTCACTCGCATACGCGGAAGCAATGCATTTTCAAGTGTGTGTAGTTGAGAACCAGCTCTGCGAAGTGATAGCTCACTGCTCACATCCCTTAACTGTCTCCTCCCTGCAGTTTCCCAACACCTGTGAAGAGTCGGCGTCTCCATTTGTTTTCATCTGCACCAACCCTCAGGAGCTTGTAGTGAAGTTCCCCATGAAAGGGAAGCACAAGATCTGTAAGTCCTTCCTTCTCCATGTTACAAATAAAGATGTTGACATTTATTCTGTATTGCAGGCTAATGGAAAGTATACAAATAATATATACCAAAAAGATACAAGAGAGAAAGCACGCATAAAATACTCATGTTTTGTATGATGTCTTGATTAATATGCACTTGAGTAGTAGGTAAACGCCTTCTCTCTAACACACACAAAAACACATTTTCTCAAGCACACTAGTGCCTTTCAAAAAAGCCGCCTGAAAGGGCAGGATTTTGTTACCCAGACGACGTGCAAGGCTCAGTTTCAGCGATGTTGTCAGTGCATTGTGTGATTTATAATGGGCTGAGCACATTCCCATGCAGTAGCTAGGCCAGAAAACAAAATGTACCTGGAGGTGATTTTCTTAATGTTTCAAAATCTCTCAGGTAGGAAGAGGCAGTGCTCCTTTTTAAGGTCCTTTAAAGTTCAACTGTAGATTTTTGTAATATTTATCATAAAAAGGCATGATATGCCCTTTTGCTCAAATAAATAATGTTTTTCTTGAGATGAATGCCAATGTGTGAAATCGTGGCACACTTCCAAAGGGTAAATGTCCCTACGTCGTGCTACTGAGCCACATGACATACATCTGAAAAAAACATGCCTTGAGGGGCAGAAGATGTATATAGTCATTGAAGCTTTCACATATAAAATATTTACTTTGCGTTGAAAAAATGTTTAACGATGCACCTTTTTATAGCAGAAGGGTAGTGAGGGAACTTGACTAGACCAGCCATCTCATGCTAGCTGAAGGTCTAGTGCCTGTTAGCTGACTAGCCCACTTACTGCATTTCATACTGATTTAACCACTTATGTATCTTGATTTGTATGCCAATACAAGGATATTCATGTCTGTGCTTTTGTTGGGAAGGCTCGTAGGAGGCGCTGTATTTTACTTCATTTATCCAGGCACACTGACTGTATTCCACTCTCAACCACTCATTACTTCATTTCAGTATTAAAGCTGAAGGTTACTCCAAATGTCTAGAGCTGTTGGATAAACTTACAAGTGTCTCTATCGCAATCGCTTTATCCTTTTCTTTCTCTTGTCTGTGTGAATATGACTTGGTAGAGTAAGGGAGCTCTCTTCCTATACGAGAAAGGGCTTGAAGTGAACCACACGCACACATCCACACAAAGCTTGGTTGTTTTGGATCAATTTTGCTTCCATGGCCAAACATATGACCTGTCAATCAATCTGTCAGCGAGGGAGCACTGGAGAGTCAGGTCATTTTATCAGAATGTGAAGCTGATGCCCTACCAGTACCTGCAGCTTCATTTGGGGTCAGGTAATAGTCTGTAAGACCATCTACTCACAGTCACTATATATCCTGGGCCACCTTTAACATGGCCTTTAATGGTTTAGTTCATTGGTTTGGCTCATAATTATATTTATAAAACTAATGATTCATTGAATCACGAAGGAATCAAGAACCAGAATCACAAAATGCCATTAAATGTAATCTTATCAAGATCATAAAGCATCTTCAATATGGATTGACTGACATTTGAGAAAGATTGCTTGTTAGTTGCTTGTGTGTTTGTTTCCTCATCTAGAAACATCTGGATTAAAAGTGGTAGTCTGCTTTAATATGGACAAAGCCTGTGGGAATACTGTGAGAATTAATTTGAAGCATGTTAATTTACCTTCTATTTACTTGTCAGTTCTTGAAGGTGACATGTTTTGTGAGTTAGTACATCACAAGCGATGTTTACGCTGTTTGTATTGTTGGATCCCATACATTCTGTGCCTTTCTCACTCTAATCATAATGTAATTTGCATTGTTTGCTTACATTAACAAGCACTGCAATATTGATGGATTTTATCCCTTAGGTGGTGGCTTGCATACAGATTTGCCTGGATATTTCCAATGAAGTTGTGAGGAGAATTTGTTGTAGCAACCATCAGTTGTACTATTACCTCGTGGCTACCCTTTTGTTTCTCGTGTGAAAACAAGGCACCATGGGATTGAAAACAGAGAAAGCCAATTAGCAGGCCAGCGTCCAGCTTTTCTCCTGAGGTGGTCATGATTTCTTTCCTCCTTTCTTCTTCCGCTGTGCCCTCTCTCCTTCTGTCATCTTTTCCATGCCTCTCTTCTGGGGACACAGAAAGGGTTTTAGAAAAGGAGGAAGTCTTTTTTTTCATTATTTATTCATGGATTCCATTTAATATTCATGCCTTTTCCAGGGCTATCTGGGTGCGGAGGAGAATTTGCTGCCTTGTAGGCGGCTGGGCCAAAATCTGGTTTCAGCTCCAATGAGCCTAGCTGATGAAGGGAAAGAAGGAAGCGCAAAAGAGAGAGAGGAAGGTGGAGGGTTTTATGTGTTCTCCAGTAAATGCGAGGCAGGCCTGAAAGGTGACAGGCTGTGTTTATTACTGAGCTGTCATGCGGTTAATAGGGAGAGTAGAGTGGAGCTTGGCTGCCAGAGAGACTCGAGCAGCCAGTCAGCTAAGCTAGTAGGTAGAGAGGGGGTGGGGTGGCTGTAAAGAGACCAGCCATAGGAAGACGGAATTGCGGTTGACTGCTTGAAGGGCAAGGGATTTATACAAGAAATCCTGATATTTATCTCTTTTTCATCTCTGTTACATGTGGTCATGTTCCACTGTGATAGTCCATTTTTCTTCTGTTATCTCTCCCATCTTCTAATCATTCATTTGTGATGACTAATTCCTGATTCCTTCCCACTTCTTCTGTCTATTCTCTCCCCACTTCACTGTCCATTCCTTTCTTTCCATCTTCCTTTCTATTTATCTTCCTCTCTGCTAAGCCTTTTGCAGTAGATTGATCCTTGGTCAGAGCTATGCAGGCAAATGTAGACAGATGTGGTTGATAGTGATCAATGACCTTGATTAGCGAGAGATTATCCGGGTGTGAGGCAGTACTGGCCCAAGCTAGCATTGATCGCATTTAGACCGCTGCCTTGTTTTTGTTAATGTGTCAGGTTAGGAATTGAGGATCAATAGCAGGTTTATTTGCCTATACTGAGCAGCACAATGGATGAGGATGTTATTATGGGTGTTTTCAATTGGTCACGGTCACTGACTGGGCTGGGATATACTTCAGGGCAATAGCTTTCAATAATTTATTTCAATACATCTGCTGTAGTTAATCATGATTATTCTCAAATAGTTACATCTCTGAACGATTGTAATACTGCTTCCAAAACATTGTGCATTCAAGCTTAAGGAATCCTACAAAGATTTGTACTTGTTGCTGATGACATTGTCTATGGTGCTACCATGCACAAATGGCAGAATATTAACCTGCTGCATTTTCACTCTTTCCTTTACGTGGAGACAGAGATGCAATAGCTATTAGACTGAGGCAGACTTCACATCCATGTCAACATGGCAGACTTTTACAGACCGTGTGAAGTCAAAGTAAACAGCGCTTGTGTAGGGCCTTGTGTGGTGAAGCAGGAACGACATTTCCTTGTGACTCCAAACAGACCGTGACTCCAGTACTCATTACAAGAGCGGGTCAGACCACCTGAGTAGGGAAAATAAATAATACAGAGATAATCTGAGTGCTGCCACCTCATTGACACCATACCCAGTCCACCCCTGCTCTTCGCCATGTGGTTGAACCCAGATCCTGGTGGAGTTACAGGACATATTTTAGTCAGTAAACCCATTATTTTGCACCTCACTTTCTTTTAGATCTTTTTAATGGTTGAAAAAAACCTATGTTACCTTATTCAGATCAAACACATTTCAGGCATACCCAGAGGGACACATGACAATTATGTTTGGCACATCAACCATGCCCTTTTGCTGATATATTTGTCCACCATATTGCTCTCCAATGCAGGTTCCTGCTTGTATTGGTAATGGCCAACAGCAGCTTTGGTCTGGAAAAAACCCAATTGTTCAAAATGCAGTAATTTATCTTAATTCAATCCTATTTTTCTCCAACTGAGGGAACGAAAAGTCCAAGATAACATAGTTGCAATTCCAATTAAGTCTTATAGCAGTCGTGAGCTGATAGTGATATTTCCTCTTTATGTTTCAATCTTTGTCCTTCCCCTTTATGTTTAGCTTTGAAAATGTATTTCCTACTTTGTTACTAGGAGAAAGAGCCCTTGACTTGTTGGCCCCAGCCTCTGCCAAGACAGCCATTTAAACAGTGATTAAAAATGTATATCCGAGTGAGAAGCATTGCAAGGATGAGGAAGGAAAGGGGGAAGGGAAAGAGAGAAAGACAATTCCATGGCGAGATGAGAGTCCACATTTGGAGGGAGGAGCAGCCCAAGCAGCAGCTGCTCCCTGATAGCGGGTTGGAAGGTCTCTTCAGTACTCGGCTGTGTTCGACTGCTCGCCTCATGCCCCGCCATGAATATTGCATTAGACAACTACAGGGCCCCTTGTGTTAGGCCCAGAGAGCAGAGTAGCAGCCATGGTACTAGAGCGTACAAGTGAAGATCTCACACACTTACTCTCCCTACCCCCACTAAGCACCTATCCATGTTCTGAATGCACTGTGTTGACATGGCAGCCACCATACCAGTTATAACACCATATAATCCCCTGGCTCAGAAGGACCACTGTCTTGTAATTGAAGTTGAAGGCAATTACATGTATGTGCATCTGCAAAAATGTATGTAATTTGCCAAGATTTCTAGAATATGTGACTTTTTAGTTATACTGTATTTTTGGGTTAGTAGGGTTTTCTGTAAGGTGTGGTACGATTCTGGTTCTGTTCAGTAATAACAATTTAGTATTACAGAGAAAAGTATGCAAATACAGAAATAGCATATGAGGGCAAGGCTGTCATGATAAAACCCATTATTGTTTATAAATGTTCACCCCAAAGGTAATTGAAAATTGAAAGTGGAGGGACGGCCTTTTTTGTAAACTAGCCAGTATTACTATTAGCCATTAGCCTGAAACCTTGGCCCTTGCTCTGAAAGCTAAACACAAACACCTTGGAGCCAGAGGGTCCTGACCCTGAGTTCAACCAATGATGAGCAGAGGCTTTCATGACCCCCTGTGTTCTCCACCTCGCCCTTCCCCTCCCCCTTCCCCTCCTACTCTATAGTCTTTCATTACAGTGTTTCACTGAGTCCATTACCCAACCGTAATGTGCACTTAGCTGCCTAATCTCCACCGACATGCGACTCCCCCAGTGCACTACACACACTGTGTCTCATTTGAACGGGGACATCCTCTGAGGACAGCAATTTACGGGTTATTCAGATGAGGAATGTATCCCCTCCCCCCTTTCCCAGCCAGATTTCTGTTATTGCAGTGTATCTCTCTCTCTTCTTGCTTCTTACGTAATTTGTTAATTCTGTCCTATTTCCTTGTGGCTGCTGCTGCTCTTGCCGCTCAAGGTGCTATTTGCAATACTAATGAGGCAAGGCAGCAAGAAGCGGGTGGAGGAGGGAAGAATGGTATCTGAAAAGATGAGGATATGGTAATACGGCAATCTCAAACACAAGAGAGGTGCTCCAGAGAAAACGGCACATTCTGTTCTTTTGTATGACGTGTCATATAAGGAACATTCAGAGAAACCATCCATTGCTGTTACTTGTTCTGGACTTTTGGTATTTATTTCTATTTGAACCGTTGCGATGTTCCTGCTCAATTTTATACCATTTGAATATATTTGAGTTTTTTGCACCCAGCTTTTTTATCTGGGGGTAATCCCCTTTTCCTTGCTGAATCAGGATTCATGTTAGAAGCCAGAGGGTTCTCCTCTCTGGAGAAGTAAGGAGATGTCAAAGTCATTGTAGCACCTGCAGGCACTTCCTGCTTGGTGTTTCCTCCCCCTAACTCACCAGCAGTTGGTTTAAAATAACTTCTGTCATGAGAACCCGAGCAAGGACCCCTCAAGTGGATTTATGAAGAATTAAAAGTTGCCTCAGAGGGATCCTGGATTTTGTTAGGAGATCAATCTTTATTTACGTCTTTTTGTCTCCAAACCTTTGCATTATGTTTGTCAGCTGCCTTGGAGGGATCAATAGTAGTTGGTCAGTGTTGTCAGTGTTTTTGCTTATGGTCATAGTCTCTTTTTGTGTCTTTTTCTTTAATCTCATTTACTCAAGTCCCCAATGCAACTTGGCACCATATTGTTTGTGTGCCAAGTGCCTTTGAAGAAGCACTGATATATTCGACTTCTCATGATGCAACACAACGTTTTAAAGCTTATACACTAACACAACTGTTGTGTCAATAATTACTAGACACAATTGATTTGGCTAGCTTAGTTGGCAATACTTTTGCAATATAACTTGCTAACTTGATATACTAACTTAACAACAAAAGGTGAAACAGCAGACTTTATGATACTAACAGTATCATAAAATAGCTAAGACAACAATATCACAGAAAAAATGCTTGGACTGACAGTTTTTATTTCAATATTTATGACATGATATTGAAAATGAGAAATTTTCCCCTATAAATATGGACTGCATATTGTTATACATAATGGTGACTCAACATATTTTTTGAGACTGACATCCATCCATCAACTTCTTCCTGACCTAGATGTTAAGACTCTAGAGATAACTCTGAGTCAAGGAGTTTGGTATTCCACATTGTTCCATGGAGCATATTTATTCTTCAAGTGCCTGAGCTAACTACCTTAGCACTGGATCAGAAGCTTGAGCAGGATAAGCCTTCGTCTGGCCTCCCCCTCCCCCTATGTCCATGTTGGACTAAAAAGCAGTAACTGCCACATCCTCGGAAGAGAGCCACTTAGAAATGCCCTCCAAGCACCACTTAACACGATATCTCTCTTGATAGCGACCCTAACCTCATTCTACCTCAGGGGGAAGGGGGAACTGACCTCATACTTCCTTCTTCTCAGAGCTGACAGTATTGGAATTGGTTATTGCTATGTTTTAGACTCCTTATGTGGGATGGGTTTTGAAAATATAATTATTTTTCGAACCTCACAGCGATTACTTTGTGTATTTGTTTTCACCTTCCACTTTAGGTCTTAGAGGCCCTGTTCCTCTCCCCAGTTTACTTGCAGGGGTATTAAAGCATGGCTTTATCTGTCTATCCTCTGGTTGCTATTGTATGTTTTGATTGTAGACCTGTTTGCTTAGCCAACTACTTATGTAAGTGTTAGTGGTTAAACCTTCAAATATGACTTGTGCTGTCAAGGAACTGAGGCGTAATAAGCAAATTCATTTGAACAGGAATTCCTTGTTAGATTCTTGGCAGCTTTTTGGAATTGTTCAGTGTGCCTGTAGGGTTCTCAAAAGCACCGGCACTATAAACAACACACAGACCTCTCAGATGTGACTCCTAGACATAAGAGTTTTACTGCTTGAAGTGAAATATTTGAAACAAACGACAAGACAAACACTGTGTGCAGTAAATACATAGACATAACCCCTTTTGGCTGACTTTATCGCAGTGAGCTTTGTTCCCATGCTAGAAAGCAAGAATCAACTTTGTGTATATGGAAAGTCATGCGGAATTAAGTGAAGGGATGGGAATGTTTTGGTAAAGGAAAGGCTAGTTTTAAGTTGAAAGGATAAGTAGGATGTGCTGTGTAAGAGGTTTTGACTCTTAACTTGTGTAAATTCTCTTTGAAGGCACGTGATTCGAATCCACCCTCTAAAGTGCGTGAACACCAAAACACAGACCTTGGTAGCACTGGAAATCCATCATTACGTCAAAATCTCAGTTGAAAACATGTATGTAAAATCACCCTCTTATAAAATATGTATTTACTTATGGGGATTTTATTACTTCTTTATTTTACATTTCCTTATGAATGTAATTTCTGTGGAATTCACATCCATTAAAATAATGACATTGTCTAACATTCTGGCCCTGGTCATATAAAGGGATATGTAACAACAATCTTTTATGTTTAAGTATGCTAAAGCCGTGTTTAATCCCCAGTGTAGTTTTTGTATTGTTTTTAGTTTTAGTTTATTACTGTGTATTATCTTCCCCATTTCAGTCCCTTTTATTATTAAGATAATGAAAATAGATGTTTTGGTAATGTGTGCTTCCTGTGAAAGTACGCTATATATTATCTGCTGGGGGGAAAGCCTAAGCCTTGATTCTCAAAAATAATAGACCCTGACCAGTAGACAACTGACAGGTGAATCTGCTGATTTGAATTTAGAATATTGACTAAATCAAATGCACAGATACGATCATGTAGGTTGTTATTTTAAATAGTTCATCTGCCTAGTTCTTTAAAATGCAATCTATTATTAAGTTTTACCCCGATGTTGGTTTGTGAGTGCTTGTGGTGTAGTGTAGAGACACTGAAAGCCATTTTGACACATGATTGACAATTTTCCTTGGGTGTCCCACTTGAGCTTCACCCCACATCACTTCCTGCACCATCTGACCTAAGCGTCACCTTGCCCTCTTCATGCCACTTCTCCTGAGAACACCCGAGCTTCAGGGAGATGAGCGCAAACATGTGTCTCAGACACATGATCCTGATCCTCTCTGTACAGTGCTGCTACAACAGCATCATGGAAGCAGTATGATCACTTATACTAGGGATGGATATTGCTTTGGGCATAAACAAGTCAAGCCCAATGAGATTTACACTGTTACACGCACTGTCATCACCTACAGTCACTCAAAGTTCATTAATTGTTTTATACGTTTTAACGTTATTTTTTAATACATTTTTATATATAAATTGTTTTTTTCCCACTCACATAGCTTACCAATGTGGTGGATTAGTCCTGTTTATTCTCAAGTTGTTTTAGTCCGTCGCTTCAATTTTGTCAGGTAAAACAAAGTATGTCCTTTATAAGAAGCATTTCAACACACTGTAGTCCTTACTAAACCCTCCTTACTAAACACCTACTCATTCCCACTCCACACTTCCCCCTTACTCCCCTCCCCCTACCATTCAACATGCAGCGTCTCTCCCATCTTCTCTTCTGGATCATTATTGAGCATGCTGCCTAATTCTCTGACTGCTCGTTAAGCTTTCCAGGAGCAGGGTTGACCCACTTTGCATGTGGAGAGAGCCAGAGGGCCCTGAGTGAATGGCTTTGCTGTCTCAAACGAACCACACTGCCACACAGTAGGAAACACAACCCTTGCACTCACTGCATAGGTTTGTTACCAAAAGACAGGCGAAATGTACACACTGTTGCAATACTCTATTGCAAAGTCTAGGTTTGAAACAAGTCTGAAAGGTGAAAACAGGGAATTTAGGGATATTTTGTCCCTGATCAAAACATTGGAGTTGGATCTCCTCTCCAGACTGTACGCTGAGTATTTTGAGTCAGTTTATAAAAACCATTGGATACTTTCACTGGCCATGCATTGTTCACATCTTGTTCAATCTTGTGGGAGGTCTCTTATAAGAGGGAACCCTGGTAAACAAACAACACATGATGGCTTAAAACACGTAGAGACAGTACAGCCAGTGCAATACACACATAAGACGCACATACTGTGAAATAGCATAAACAGACACAAAGGAAAGAAAGATAGTCGTAGAAACAGTATGGAGCAAAAAATATATTCACCTATTTCACCTATTTACCTATTTTTGCCTCTATGGCTTCAAGCACTCCTGTTTCATAGTTCATGCTTTTAAAATAAAAAAGCTACCTTTTATATAAATATGGTGCAAGGTTGCTCCTTTTAAGAGATGGTTAGCCAAACCTTTGAGACTGTCCTAAAGCCTAAGCTAAGTCATTTAAGGATGTTGTGATAGACAGCATCAGGTGGTTTTAAAGTGGATGCTGTTGAGCGCAAATAAATTGTCACTGTGAAATGTTGCCTGAACCCTTTATATTCTGAATGGTGTTGTGAAACAGACTTTATTTCATTAGAACAATCTGTGTGTTGCTTTCAATTTCTTTATTTAATTAACATGGATTTTATTAGACAGTCTATCATCCAGTTATCTAAGCATTTGAATGAGGATATCTGTTGAATTTGAATCCCACTAACTCCGCTAAAACTCCACTTTAGCAATAGATAATGGGTTTCCATTGTAGATTCAACAAGCTGACCTGATGCCAAGCCCAGCTTTCACGAAGAGACGATGGGAACACCCTGCACCAATTATCTTATCTGCCCGGCATGTGCCGGCCACAACTGAAGTGCTGCCAAACTAGCTCTCAGAACAATTATTGCCTCGTCATTCAGAGGTCACACACTGGGCCATCATAACTAATCCATCTTTGGCTTTGTCGATCGCCAACAGCACAGTTCTCCATAAAAGCATGCAGTCCTCTTAGAAAATGCAGACCATTAGATACACTCCGTCTAGATGCACCCCCCACATCTACGGAGAAATCAATGTCGGCCGATGGTGCGCGACTATGTCTGCTTTGTGGCTGAGAGCTGCAAGAAGCCAGAGGTTGGGCTTGATTGATTTAGTACCACACCGGTTTTTAGAGATGATGGATTCAGCAATGAGACGACCAACCTTGGCCTCTTGCTTGTTTCTCTGACGACAATAACTGTGTGTAGATATTTTTAGTTTGTCCCCTTTTTACTGCAGGTAATAATTGTCCTTCAGTGTACATTAATTACAGACTACACAAAAATACCAGTGACAGTAATGTTATTGTAACACAGGAACACCTCTTTAAATGTGTGGAATTAGTAGAATAAGTGTGTGAGGTCATGAGTGAAGTTGAGATTCTACTTAATGTCTATAAATCTAACCTACAGCCAATGAAAGACTTCCATTTCTCTGTAGTCCTTTTTTCAATATCCATTTATACACACAGTGTGCTACAACGGTTGTCAAGAACATGTCAACAAATGTAATGTACAAGCTGCAATCAGTTCCTTTGCTCATAGTGTCAGTCCTTTCATAAGCGTTGTCCTTTAATAAGCATTTGACGTGAAACAGTGGTATGTTAATGATTTATTATTATGAGAGAGCCAATTGCGTGTTGTGGCATATTTTGCTTAATTATCACTCACCACCACTGCCACCACAAAAGGCGGATTGAATTGTTAACCCTCTTAAGTGTTTAATTTGGACACATGACAGAAAACTGCTAATCCGGAAGAGGATTTAAGAAATCATCCCTCTTCTTTATCTCAGTCTTTTTATCCCTCAATGCCCTCCCCCCCATCCATCTGGTTTTCTTACCCATTTATTTGCTTCATGCGCTACTTTGTCTGAGAAGCACAATAATAGTTGGAAGGCACGACAGTCATGTGTGTCTGTATGTCTGTGCCTCTATGCATTCACGCATACTCCTCATGTAGGACTGTGTGAGAGCAGCATGGCTCAATTTCCATTTTTATTAACAATCCGGTTACCTCTGTCTAGGAGACGGATGGCAAAGGGGCCTGCTGGATCAATGTCATCATGCCTCTAGCATGCCAAACAGCCTTACCCATTGTGTTAACCACTTCCTATTCTCCTTTCCACTTCACTACACGATCACACACACACTCGCTTCCCCCTCTGCCCTTTCTCACCAATCAGTGGGCTGGATGGAGATTGACAGCCCCATCAGCACTACCTCATAGAGACAGGGACACGTCAATTGCCTTTAGAGACTGAAACCTAACCTTGAGCTAACATACCCTTGGGCTAAATGGGCTACTTAGTCTGGGCCAATGGATCTTCATATTTGGCTTCATTTCTGTTCAGCATGCTGCATTCATAAATACCAAAAGTGGCCTCTCTAAAAATGGAATTCACTGCATCTCAGGAGGAGTATATAAAGTTACAGACATTAATGTCTTCAGATAGAATTTTATGTTTCACAGCGGTGCCCTCAAAATATCAGTGCTGCCATAAAAATGCCCTTTGCAAAAGAAAACATTATTACCGTTAAACAACTCTGCAAAAATAGCTTTTGTCTCAATTATATAAAGGTAGTGAGTATATGCCATCAACATTTCACTGGTAGTGAAAATTTGGATTCCTTTATTGAGTTTCAAAACTGTAGGCCACCTCTGAGAAGATCCGTATAATCTATTTAATGTCCTGGGGTTTGACTGTCAAAAACTGTCAGCTGAATCCTGACTAAATGACAGACAAATCTTGTTTAACTCTGTGTTCAAGTATCTGACACATTCATGGACATCATGGATGGACAAGCACACACACAAACAAACACATACACCATGGGTGTATACATACACCCTGGGCAGACACTCTGAAACACATACACTATGCTACAGCAGAATTGCATGTGCTGTTGACCTGAGCATAAGAAATGCTACTGACAGTCTCATAGAAAGAAAGCATGTATAAAGCTTCCTATCTCTTCGCCTTAAGCCGGTGTGTGCGTAATGCATGTGCACACGTACTGTAATTTTGCATGTCGATATACTTACCACTGTCCGTGTGTGTGCATGTGTGTAGACGCAACTGAAGAGTGTGCCTGTAGGGGTGTCAGCAGAGGTTTAAGATATTCAGCTAGCTGTCAGCACTGACACATTTCTACCTCTGCACTGCTGCACAGATATGCAAATGCAGCTTCCCCCCAGAATCCAGAGCACTGAAACAGCTTCAATTTATACCCCCTACCACCCACCCTCTACCCCTCCCCCAGCCTGCTCTGATTCTTCTCTCACTGCTCTCCCAGGCTTTCTGTTTGGTCTTGGCTGCTCTGCTCATGTCATATGGCCTCAACAAAGAAATAAGGGGAAGGAATCCACCGAGACCATAAAGCACAGGCTACTGAGTCTCCCATATAAGTATGTAGATGTCTGTGTGCACTATACACTCAACACGCCATTTCTCCAGTGGCTCCATAGTATTAGGATTGTGTGGATGTTGTACACAAAGCACTTCTCTCCCCACTCTGCCTCTCTCAAATTAACCATGATGCAACACTGATAGCCCTTACTGCCACTGGTGAAATGCAATTAGTCAGTCACCAAGCCTCTCCAAGAGGCTATCTCACCAGCACACGGTGTCATCAGTAATCTAGTCTCTGCCTAATCTAAATGCCAATGTCTATCCCCAGTGATCCATTGCAAGCCCATGGTACATTTGCATTCTAATTAGATGTGGGTAGGCGTCTTTTATGGTGCCTTTCCTAATAACGGGCAAGATTCACCTTTTCAGAGTCCCACAGAGGCTGTTAAAAGTAGGCTACACTTTATGATATGCTGTCCCTTTGACATTGAGGCAGCCAAAGAATTAAAGAACGCTTTGAAACCACCCAGCGCAACCGCATGTAGCTTGATGAGCCGTTTCCTCGAACGTCACATTAATTCACATAACGCGTTCACTGCGTGGGAATCCTGAGAAATATATAGAAGGAGTTCAGAGACCCTTTTCAAAACCACTAACCCCATTTATATGAAAACCCTTTCTTTCATCAATATTGCCCTTCTTATACGAACATTTCATGTGAACATTCGAAGATAGATGTGTCATATAGGCCGTATGGTCATATTTTTTGAATCGTCTGTAAGCTCATTATGTTACAATCTTGTGACATATGCATTGCTTTATTGGAAGACTATTCATAATGCGAGACCACTTGCAATGGTAGCATGAATTATTTCTGTCTAAGCTGTGAAAACTGCATTGCTAATCATGCAAGTGTTTAGAAGGGTTTGAGTGTCCCTTCTTTAGGATATTAGCATGAACAATTTGTGAGCCAATGATAGGATGTGATTCATGTGAAAATAATAAAACCTCTAAATGTTGCTCCATTGCCAAAGGCATTCACGCAGGAATGACATGTGTCCAATTTACGACAGGACAGCTTTTCTGTGCAGTCTGTGCTCAAGAGCAGGATGGCACACCATGAGCAACCACCATGAAATAACTTGGAACACTATACATAATTACATAGCATACAAAGAGCAGGCCTTCAAAACAAACAACTGATGTGATGCCAGTCACTATCATCTTCATCGCTAAACGTCATTAACATATTTCCTTGTTTTTAACGCTACACATGCTGTTATTCAACAAAGCCCTTGCTGAGTTTCTGGGTGAGCCCAAGTTTAAATACAGGAATCGGTTGATCAAGGACACATGCCATCTCCTTACATCACAGCGCACAGTATCAGAACGCCGCAACAAAGCGCTCAAGTCTCTCTCACTGTGAAAGCCTGAGGTGATTGATAACCAGCATGGCGCCAGCCCCCTTCCAGGAATTACTCATGGCCACAGGAGGAATCTGCTCTCTCTGTTGGGGAACATTAGCTCGGGCGACCCTTGTTACTGGAAGATTTTTCACTCCTGTTGCTGTAGACAGCAGGTTGGTAAGATAGAATGATTGGGTAGTTTTGAATGCTGGATCTGGGTAAGAAAGAGAAAGGGTCATAGATTTTCATTTTGGGCTATGGAAAGATAAAGTAGGACTCTGAGATATTCTGGTAAATTGACAGATTAACATCCTCACCATTATTTTGGATCATCATATTTAAACAGGGACTGAGTCAACAACCTGGTGGCATGCCATTTTGGCATTCCAACTATGTTCCTGCGAAGTCTGTCATGTTTCAATCTACTTAGACTACCCTTGCATACTGGATTCAAAACATAGATATCAACCTACATAAAATAGAGAAGTAAGATGGATGGATGTTATTCAGTAAACAACAAGCCTACTCAAGTCTCACACATGGCACCGTCCTCCTTATAAATTCACCAGCCAGAGTGCAGGTTGCAGGAAGGGAATGTTAATTAGATGTGACTAACAGCAGGGTGGGAATCCAGGCTACCCCCACCTAAACTCCCCCTCCCTCACCATGGAAAGATTTGTTCACCTCGACATTGCTGCAGCGGAGCTCCCTGGGGTATGTTTGGCATGTAGGATAGTTCACCTCATGCGTACTATTGGCTCAAGATTGGCTCTAGATTAAAGATATGGCCTAGATGTCCTGGTCTTGTAATGGGATTATATTGAGTTGCTGACTCAAAATTATGATGGTGTTGGTGTGTGGTCGTGGGTGGTGTATGCACGCATTGTCATGCTATGGCTTACATGGTCACTTAGTTTTACCTATAGTCATTTCTCAGAGTTGAGAATGACTTGAGATTCAAGTGTGTCATTATCTTTATATGGCTATTTAGCTGCATACTAAACGCACCCTGTGATTCTCAAGTATGCAAGATTTTCTGATTCCTCGCTAGGTAAAATGCATTGCTTGCAGACATAAATAGCATAGCCCACTATTGTGATTATTGCATAGTCAAGGCTAATGTACTTCACTACGCTCAAAGGGGATCAATTGCTTTGTAGTAAAACTGTGCATGTATCTATATTAGCTCTGTTGTGTTTCACTGAACAGTGTTTTTAAAAAGTGTTTGTATGCAGTCAGAGTAGTGAGGTATAGATGCATGTCAATGTGCTGCCTGGCAGGCAGTGCGTCTATGTGTGCACATGCTCTGGGGAGTGTATTTTACTGTCTTGATGATTGAGAGCTAGCCCTCTGTGAACACCCTGCACCTATTATACGGCCCCTTCCAGCTGCACAGGGAGGGTAATAAACCTCTCTACAGCAGGCCCCAAACAGAGTAGCAATCAATGGGAAATTATCTCAACCGATCGATGAGCCAGGCTTTCTATCTCTCCCTTTCCTCCCATTACTCTTTCAGTCTGTATATATTTCTGCCTCTCTTTCTCAGTGTCTTTTGGCTTTGTGCTCTCTATACCGGTCCTTCGTAGCGTCTGTCTGATGTCCACCCGACACACACACGCTGTATCACAAATATACTCATACACACACTTCACTATTTCTCTCCATGTTTTGGTTGCTCCTCAGAAATACTATGGCTCAGTACATGCAGCGCTATTAACTGTGTCAGTCTGAACAGGCATCAGCACGTCCTTGAAACGGTCATTCCCGCTGGTAAAAACACAGCTCTTAATCCAGCATTTGAGAGGTGTAGTGTCATCTCTATTTAGTGCATGTCAATCGTTTGGAAAAATAAACAGTGTTTGATGTAAAAGCAATTGAGGTGAAAAGACTGATACGCCTAATCTATTTTAGGATTTTATATCACTTGATTTGTTTATTTAATCTTTGTTCAAAAGGCAGTCTCTGGAGCTTTTGAATGCAGATTGTAACAGGCAGTAAGGTCTCCAAAATATGGATGTTTATTAGAGAATATAACCTATTTAAATGCAGTTTCTGGCTACAGCAAAATGCACTCCCTTTGCTGTGTAAGTTTTGCTCCAGGCAAAATAGTCAACACTTTATGAAAATGCTGACAGTATTTTGGACGGGACTTTAAATGATGAACAAACAGTGCTTCTTTCTAACACCTTGTTTACACTGCCACTATCCAGGTTCAGAGTTAAGTCTTAATGCGATGAGATGGATAACAAACAGAAGAGACAACCACCAACGCTGCCTGATACACCGACATCATGATTTTCCCAACTCAGCTAGTGGAAAATACCTATTGTCAGAGCAGAAGTTCGGAATTAAACTTAAAGTTCAAGATTATTGTGTTAAACTGTTCACAACTGGTTCCGCACAGGTAATCAAAGGCCTTTTTCACACCAAAAACAACAATTGTACCTGCTATATTGAAGTGGGTCCGACTACTTGTCTGATCGATTCAAAACAAACATTCAACACCTGTAATTCCTTTCTGTTCCAGTTCATACCAAAGACTTGTTTGTCACAAAAGTAGGGCAGTTTACAGATCCCTAATATCAGGAATTGAAGTTGGTGGGCAGATGCAAACATATTGATTTTTATTAACCCAGTGCTCTGCAGTGTGGCTTTCCTCTCTCTCTCTCTCTTGACTCATGTTGTTTTCCCAGGTCACTGGCCAGGGTTTCCATTTTCTCTGTGTTTGTGGGTTGTGTGTAAATGTAACATAAACTAAAAGTTAGCATTTGATATCAAGCCAAGGGCATCATGTGAGTTAGCAAGGACAGTGCTAAAGGACAATTAATTTGAAAGTTAACAACAATAGAATCGGTAAATCATTCATTTTGATCTATTTCTGTTGTTCGTTACCTATTGTTTTTGTTTGGTTCAATTTTTAAAAGAATACAGAAAGATGAGAGCCAGTAAGTTCTATCAATCTCAGTCAAAGGAATCTCTTATCTGGCTTGCTTACCTCATGTAAAATATGTTTTAAACAAACTTCCTTCTATTTTTGTTATCATTATGATAGTAAAAGAAAACACAAATCATTGAAAAAAAAGATCCTTCTGTAGTCTATTTTGTTTTTCATATTTCTCTTTGTCATACGTAGAACGCATTTCTTAATAAGACATTACGTTTAAACGATGTACTACAGATCTTGGCACTACTCCCGAAAAGATGGCTGCTAAGCGATTCGTTAAGTGTTCCGTAAGGTGGCTGAAAGGCCACGCAGGTAAAGCCGTTCCTGTCAGATAAACGGCTGCAAACATCCTTCAGGTTTCCTGCAGTGGAGCAAGGCACTAGATCGGCTCGCCAAGTTTTATTGTCTGAGCTGAACCCCAAGCAAACGTTTATGTTTATCTTTCAGCTACCATCTCCTCAATTTCAGGCAATGAATCACTTAGTAGAACATGTTTTCTCATCCATTTTGCTGATACAAATTGCAATTACTAAGTTATTCAAAGATATAGGAACAACACTATAGTCAATTGAATGTGCTAAGTTAATACAGCAGATAACATGAGTCAATCAGATCAATTTAGGAGATGGAATATGGCTGCTATGATACTATCCAAACTGTAAGTTATATTTAAATACAAAGTTAGTATTTCACTCTTATACAGATTAAATGTAGTGGATTGTCACCTCTTATCTCCTCTTTTCCATGCTGTTAATTTACTCCTACAATCTACAGAAACTTTACAAAACAAAGCTTGTTAGTACTTCTGCTAAAGCTATATGTCAATATCATAGACGAGTGTCGATGAATTTTATTAGAATCATAGTTTAGAAGCTACAACTGCCTGACTAAAAAAGACGTGGTTTAACGTCCCTACAGCTAGAGACAACAAGTTAATCTCTGTTAGCCGTAGGATAAACAACCTCTCTGGCCTTTTCTCTAGCTGCCCACTCCCCCCCCCCCCCCCCCCCGTCTGCCGTCTATCTGCTGAGGCCGCCTCTAATCAGTGGGCCTTGAGCTCTCAGAAAGGTCACACTGTCCCTTTGATGGTACTTTGATTCATCCCTTCCTCCTCTCTCTTCCCTCCTTCCTTCCCCTCTCCCCTTATTCCCCCTCCCCTCTCAAACACACAGGGAAGCTGGAGAGCCAACACCACCAGGGTGCCAAAAAGGGGCTGGTTCCATCGGCAGCAGTGTGAATTCAGAGAGACAGAGGGGGAGAAGAGTGAGATGGAGTGAGATTGCGTAGGCAGTCCCAGCTGGAGACGAGACGGAGGTTGACAGAAAGAGAACTACAGACTCCAAATCATCTGTCTGTCCCCTGTGTTTTTTTTATCAGGATGGACAAGCATGTATAACTGCTTCAAAGCCAGCTACATCTAATCAGAGGTTTTACAGTTTATGAAAGTGACAGTGGAACCATATCAGAAAAGAAAGTGAATATTTAGCCAAATGACATTGCCTTGAGCAGCTGTATTTTTTTCAGTAATAAAAATACAATATCTTCCATTTGTTTAGCCTTTTACTGTCATATACACTCATTCTTTATTATCAAAATGTGTCCATCCTCTTTCTTGGTTTAATGAGGCAGCAAAGGCTAGGACATGCCATTTCTCCGGTGACTATAAAGTACCAATTGGCCACAAGAGCGATTAAGTCCCTGTTCCCTGTTCATTATTTCTGCAACAATGGCTGTCAGAGGCAGGCCTCTCGGTTTCCAGGCCTTGGTGTGATTGAGAGTCCTCTTGGTGACAGCAGCATCTTTACCTCAGTGAGAAATGAACAAAGGAGTCAAATGAACACCATGACTCCATACAGAGCCTTAGCCTGGGTAAGCTGGAAGCCCTGGAGCCATTTATTATATTTGATTCAGTGTGGTTTTGCCACTTTAAACCTTCAAGCTCATACAAAATATGTCAAAAGTCTTGTGTCAAAACAGACTCAGTTGAGTTATTTGCTAGATTATTTTAACTGTGGTATAACTCCTTGAGTTGAGGTCTGTTTATCTCAACTGTTTTGACTGGGTCTTTGACTGTTTCCTGCCCAAGGGTGTACTTTAAAGTCATTTGGACGATGTTGCATGGATCTCCAGTACAGCCCATCAAATGCCATTGTGTTTTTGTATCCCCATGCCTGGCATTGTAATTCCATTGATTGGGAAAGATTTACCCTTGTTTGAGTTGCAGATTAGCCAACAAAACCCTGCTCTGCAGTATTCAGCATGAGACCACCTAATTGCTGCAATACTCCCAGTCATATCAGCCACCCAGTGTGTGTAAGTGCTCTCCTTTGTGAAGTTCCCCCACAAAAGGTGTTTTCCTGAAGGGGTGTTCAAGAATTTGTGAAATTCAGCCTCAGCGAATCAATGATGACAGCTTCTTGCCCTGTGGGTGGCCCTTATTCCCTCCTCCCCCAGTTCTGGACATTTCACAGGAAGAGAACAGACAGCAAGTTCAGACAAACAGATTGTTTGTGTTACCCCAACAATCAAGCATTTTCAATTTTCTCTAACTATGTTTAAATAAACATGCTGTATATCATATGTTGACATTTTTCACGCACAAATGACTGAGATCTAATTATGGGCACAAAAGGCTTGCGAGAGTCATTTGAATGTGAAAGGACTGCACTTACTCCAAATAGAATGAACTCTCACGGATGGTATGCGAGCAACAGCAGCTCTTCCTGTTTCTCAATCACGCTAGCTTCCTCATAGTTCTTTCTCCCACTCCCTCTCTGTCCTTGCAGAAACTGCCTTGATAGCTACAGTACTTCACAATAGCTGTATTCTTTTCTTACTCTAATGGTTGGGAAACAACAATAACTGTACTTGAAGCACTGAGAATGAAAACTATCCAGCTTCCTGAGGAACTGTTGTACTGACTACTGCCTCGTTTAATGTCCAGTTTTGTTCATTCCAATGCAGCACCATGGCTAGATAATGAACCAAGATATGTAAACTTATTTCATATTGGTCAATAGATTTACATTGGAATGACCATGTTGTCTAATACAATTTCCAGATAAAAGAAGAAGGGACATGACTCGAACCAAGCAAGAGTACTTAGAGCAGTTCCTTCTGCTTGCCTCCCTGTAAGGGTAGATTGGTGAACATCCCCCTACACACACAAACACACACAGTCTGGGATTGGAAACCACCCACTCTTCAAGAAAGTACATTTATGCTCGGTGTTCGTTCAATGAAATCCATCAAATCAAACATCACATATGCAAGGGGAATATAGATTGTTGTAAAACAGCAGTTAAAAACAAAATAATTTTAAGGTACCGTGTTTGAATCATGCTTGCCGAACTTGCAAGAACACCAAGATCATCATACTGTTGAATGTCTTCTATCAGATATTGTATAAGGAATGTCATCCTCCTCATCACACCCATGGTTGCCTGTGTATAGGGTGTGCCACAGATTCTTTGATGTAAGACCAGGCGTGCAACGCTGTTAAGTAGAGCAGAAGTCCTGTCAGCAGCAGTAGCCTGCCATCTCCTGTGTTCATCTGCGGAGCCTGCGGTTTGGCTCATGACTCGTTGGCTTTGGTTAGTCAAGGGGTCTAAGCCAGAGATGGTTGGAGGAAGTGAAGCATGTGAACTTGTGAAAGCCTGGTTCCCTCATGCTAAGTGCTTAAAAGCGAGATGAGAAAAGTATATACAACATATTGTGTCTCCACAAAAAAGACGGGTGGCAATCAAATGTTTTTGTCCTCAAGGGTAAAACTGAGCTAGGTGGGATACCATTATCTATACTTGTGAGTGGCTGGTATTGGCTAACTTGATGCATTATTCATACTACATGCATTGAATTGTTTTTTTTTTGTCAGACAATACAACAGATCTATTGATTAGTGATCAATTTTCCACTTAACATATTTATCTTGGTCACTCAAATGAAAAGTCAGAACAATAGTCTAATGTATCAATAGGTCAATGGTGGAAATTGTGTAATCCTACTTTATGATCATGTCAAAATGATCAGCAATCTAAGTCAAGCTAAAGGTACACAAATCATTTTGGATGGATGTGCATAATGTAATCTCAAGAACCAATATTTAGTTTTTACTCTTACGATTATGTATTTCTGGTTTTCTTATAGTGTATGAATGCTATTGTGCTACAGCTGTGAAAAAATGTGCCCCAACGAGTCATTTCAATTTCCTCAATTTGAGAACCCATCTGTCAGCAGAAGTGTTTTTCTGATATTTCATCAAGCTACCAGACTCCTCAGCTCTTGAAAACTGAAAAGAAGTAACCTCAAGGCTTCTGTTCTCTCGTGAAAAAAGAGATCTTACAGGGAGAGGTAAGCTGGTGTGGTTACAGTGTCTTTGTATATGATGTAATTTTAAAAAAATCACCAGATTGATTGCTATCTTAAGTGGTGCTATTTAGTTGAAGGAGAGAGACAAAAGAGGAGATGCAGAGTGAAAAAGATGGGAAACATCACTGTGAAATGATCATCCTCTGGAGTCCTTTATTTTTCACAGCTGTCAGAGAGATAAAGTAAAGTATGTGGTTTGTGTCTTTTTTCTTCTTTTCTTCAAACTGCCGGATTGCTTTCAAAATGTTCAGCCATGGAAGAATGGTGTTTCTCTTGAGTTTTGACACATCCTTAAGGAATATTGAAGTATAGCTGAGCTGAGACATTACACATTACATTTTCTGTGCAGTTTATGATTTCAGTTGTCAAGTAAAGATTGCCCACGTCAGACCAAATAGGCTAAACAACAAAAACACAGTATTTTCCCTGATATTTAAATAACATGACTTGGATGACATAATGACAATCATTCAAATACTTTACATACTGAACTTCTAGACTTAGCAGAGAGTGATAAAGGATGCAAAACAAATTAAGCCAGCTGACTTGATTATTCCAAATGACTGATTGATTAGGCGTAGTCATTTTTGCGTGAAGAGAAATACATGTTTTGGACACTGCTTGTTCATTTTGGGTTACGTCTGGCACGCCACTGTCACTCTGACACAGGGACTCTGTTTGAAGCCTCTGACTAGAAGACCCAGTCATCAGTGATCTCTCTCCCCACTGTGCCCACTCACTGTTATTTAGCTTTCCGATGGAGGCTGGCTGCTCCCTTGGGGAGCTATGAGTGTTTCTGCCAGTGGAATCGCATGGAGGTAATGGAAAGAGGGAGGACAGGGACTGGCTGCTGCTTTTCCCTCTGTGTGAAAATGAGACCATTAATTCAGCTTCCCCTTCTGCCCTCCCTATGCCTGTTGTCTCTGTTTGTTAGTGAGATGATTCCTTCTGTCATGTCAAAGGCAACATTATCATATTCTTGTTGCCGGGGAAACCAGCTGAGAGAGAATCTCTTTAAGCTGCCACAACCACGTTTGAAGTAAGTAAACATGATAGTTTATCTGTGGTGCTTTAGGAAAAATTGAGTACTGACACATTTTTTCAACTATCCTCTGACTGTGAATATTTCACATCATTCTATGAAAAATTCCCAATTCTTGAAATGTGTCTAATGGACTCAGCTTGTCCAGAGGACGTTAAATGTTCAAGTTTCACATGATCTTTTATTGACCCGACCTTCAAACAGAGAATTAAGACCAGAGGAAACCACCATTACACTAATTAATTTTGCTACATGGGTCTATGTTAAGCACAGACATGTAGTGAAGTAGACTAGATGTTTTGTATATCTCACCATGAACAGTTGGACCTGGCCATGAGTGAAAACAATTATCTAAACCCAATTAGGGTGACTCGGTGAGTGGTCTATTGAAATACAAAGATAAAGTCAGAATGCAAATGTGTTGGTATGCTCACTTGAAAAACAAAATCCAGCACAGTTTTTTCCCCACTATTCCACAAAACAAATAAGTGATAGTGAGATCATCTGTATGTTACAAGATCCACAAGGAAATAGTTATCTCTTAAATTTTTGTATAACAGTGACAACAAAACTACCACAGGAGACATCTAATATTATCTAAAAGTCCAACAAATATGATATGCTTGTGATAGTATGTGGCTTAAATAGCCGACTGTAACCTGCACATGATATTTAAACAAGCCCACACATTACAGTGGTCAAAAGTTAGAAAGTGAGAATGTGTAAGTGGAAAACATCCATGAAAAATAATAAAGGTCTCTACTAAAAATATGGAAATGTGAGGTTAAATTCCCATTGCTTTAATGTAGATCTTATATGAAATAAGAATTTACTGAAAAAATGTCAAGGGTTCATTTCAATCTTTGTGACAACTAAAATGTGCATAATTCATTTTTGTAAAAAATCTAGTTGAACACAAAGAAATGATTTACGAAAGGAAGTTATTCTAGATTCTCCTTAGTCATAATCAGTGCAAAAATCACAGTCCCTTTTACGATCCAGTTCCGTCTCTTTTTACTCGAACGCGCCCCCTCTGACAGTTCAATCCGAGTAGAACATTTGTCCTGGATTTCCCAACCGCGCGCGCTGCTTGTTGGTTACATTGTATCAATCTCTACTGAAGGAGATAGCTGCGAGCAACCAACAAGACTGTGCACGGAAGGACACATCGAAAGCTGAGGAATGATCCTGGGTTGGAATCGGCCCTTCTATGTTGGATTAATTATGCAATGAAGAAAGACATAAATCTTTATAGTTTGTTAATTTTAATTTAAAGATGTCCACTTGAGCTGGTATGTTCTATTTGGAACGGGGAAGAATGACGGCAGGAGTCCAGTGAATCGCTGGCCTCTCCTTCCCTTGCCGTTTCGTTGGATTTCTTGGGGAGTGCATTGGTCCTTGGGCATAAAGGCTGATTTTGACAGAATTTGACCAGATTTTCGTGAATAACTTTCAGTCATCTTTATCTATGGAGTGTACATAACGAGACGTCGCATCGGAATTAGAAAGAGGGGTAAGAGTTGTCTTAAATATCCCGTTGTTGTTTTTGGTCCACTGCTAGCACTACTAGCTATGAAGCTGCCAAGGGGGGGCTAGCTAGCTAGCAAGCTTTTTTTTTTTTTTTTGCTATCTCGCTAGTTAGCTTAGCACACTAGAGGGAAGCCAGCTAGCTAGCCATGCAGTTTGAGTCTACTTTGGCTTTGCCTCCGATCTCATTGTTTGAAATAACATGCTAACGCGTTTTCCAAAAGTTCATTGCAGAAAGCAAGTTGTTTAAGGTGTGCATATTCCGACTCACTTTTAACGCTCTCAAAGTAAAATGTTTTTCTATATAGGATTTCTATGAAGATTCCAACTGGTATAGTTTAAACGTAATGCAACTAACTAGCTTTGTATATTGTACTATTATTGTAGCTAGCTAGCTGGCTAACAAGCCTAACCCGAAGCGTACTAGCTTGCTACCGAGCACAATGCCTGATTGTAAAAAAGCTTTAAACATCATGCAAGAGAGTTCCCCTGTTTGCTTATGTCCAGACGTTGTATTTAATGTAGCTGGAAATGTCAGGTTTTTGGTGCACAATTATACATTAGAAGACCTAACTTGGTATATGAACCCAGTGATTAAATTGTGACTTCTCATTGTGAAGCACGTCTTTGAGCTGTTTTAGGACAAGGGCTACAGGCTTGGTAGTGACCCAGAACGAAGATAGAATTCATCCAATTAGCCATCAAATTATTGAAATGTTGGAAAACACTCCATGTGCTGGTTTACAATCCACAAAGTGTAACTATGTCAACCATGTGTTTCTTATGAATACCATTTGAGAAGAATGATTATTGTTATATATAGATGTATATGTATATCTATCTATATATATCTTGATGCAGACACACCAGGTCACCACTGTAGTGGCCAACAAATGTAGGTTTTGGCACAAGTTTTATAACATTTAGGTCAGCCATTTACAATTGGAGGTAGGCTTAGGTATGTTGTGAGTAGTTGGCTGGCAGTGCCTCAAATTAATCAAGGGGATTTCCAGTATGTGTGTTGGAGCTGTAAGTATTTGAAAGTAGTTGTATATTGGTATAAAGCTTTACAGAGGATTAAGTAAAACTCCAATCATTTCATGCCACTACTCCAGTTGATGACATACTGGTGATGTACACTTAAAGGTAATGCAAGTCTGTGACGTGAATCCACTATGGTATTTGTAGATTTATGGCAACTAGAAGTGCCCCCAAGCCGCCATGAACGGCTAAAATCAAACTATTCTTCAGTTTTAGTATTTGTGTGTATGGGTATGTTTCATTGTTGAACAATCAACTTGGTGGGACCAACTTCTTTCATCGTTTTTATTGATTGAAACTTGTTTACTTATAGGTGGTGAAAACAACATGTTAAATCCAAAAGCACAACTGCTAGCACATCCGACAGCCCTGTACCATGTTTAATGACGTAGGGTTGTTGATAGAAATGCAAAGTCCTGCACACACAATTTACCTGTGCACGGTGCATGCTACACACTTGCTTGATTTGCAAGGCATAGTTGAATTGACAAACAGCAAAATGGCACTGGTTAGTTGAGACGGTTAGCTACACAAAATATGAAGATTGTTTTTCAATTTTATTTATCCATGCTGTTGGGTACTAATGATGGAGTTTACCAAAGACTAATGACTCAGTTGTGCAATTGTTGCAAATGCAAAATATTAAACTGTTTTGTGTCGAGTCGGATCATTTCCCTGTATCCTCAGCATCATCTTCTCTTTGGAACGTTTGTGCACATGATATAAAGCTTGTGTAGAAATGTGCACTTTTGCCACTCCAAGTTCAGATTTTTGGCAATGCCAACCTTGTGTTTTTACTGTAGCTGAAGATTTCAGTATCATTACGTCAGAAACAGTCTTCGACATAGACTGCTAGTCTCCCCCTTAATGAAAAGCACTAAATGAAAAGCACTACTTTTTCATGTAGAGTATAAGATTCCAAGCAACATCTCACTGTTCGCACTTATGTGTCAACATTGTTTTTGAGGTATATAGTAATGTAATTCTTGGCTTATTTCAAAATGAAAGTAATTTTGGCTTGTATGCGCACAGACCCACAAACAGAATGATGTGTAAGATTATCCCATTATACAGTATATGGACAGACTAGAATTTTTGGCCTCCGAAAATCCACAGGTTATAAAGTACTTATTTGTGGTGTATTTGCACATGAATGTATGTATCAAAGGGAGACTGATGGCTGTTGACAGCAACAGCAACAAAATGTAGGATATCTACTTTGACACATTTTGAATCTCACCTTGTGTCCCAGTACCCATAAATGTGACCCAGTACAGGGGCACCCCGATGGCTCGCTAGACCAATGCACTAGAATCTAGTTCTTTCTAATTAGTAAATGTTATTTTCACATTTAGACTATGTTTTCGAAACTGTTTCTTATTTATTTCAAATATTTGAAAAAGCACAACTACTAAGCATGTAAATCCAAACACAGGCTTATAAATGCTGTCGTAATTCCCCAAGATAGGATACGTGTGGCTAGATACAGTGTGACTATACAAAGAGGAATATGCAAATGTATTTGTAAATATTAGTGCCATTCTTTGTATACAAAGAATGTTAATGCATATTCACTCCACATAATGGTAATGAATCTTAGCTTGATAACTAAGAACACAATTAGCCACCAGTGCATTAGATTGGTTTTGTGTATCCAGACAAGATGGGTAGCTGGCTAGCTAGGTAGACTGATTATGATTCCATTGGCCTCTTTCTTGACAGGGGTTGGAAGTGCTGACATCCTGTGAAACTAAGGTGCTTGTCTAATTGTATGTTGAACTCTATTGCTTTTGTAATGTGTATATGTAAGGGTGAGTAATCAGAGTAATCCTCTGGTTATGGCTTTAATAGGCGTTTTAATCCTCCCCTTTCGTAGATTATAGCTTTTAACAACTTCGCAACATAAATCACATGCTTGTTTTGTGTCTCACTAAAATAATTGGTTCAGTTTCATCATATGTGATGTCCTACATTTGTTTGGTCTCAGTATTTTGTTAGTTTGTTATGCTTAACCTAGTGTCTTCAAGCTAGGTTTCCTACCGGTAGACTGGGTGCAGGCGTTGCGATGTTGATGTTTGAAGTGGATGTGAAAAATGGTTTCCATCCATGCAGTCTATGCCCTCGTTCTAGTCTAATGCTGGATTTAAGTCCCAGATCCACACAACTCAGAAAACCTTGTTAGTATGGTTTAACAGGCATCATTATGAGAATTCATCTATGTGGCAAATTTTCATATTGCCCATACACTGAAGTGTGTAGCTATGATAGGATTGCCAATGAAAATGTTGGTATGAGATTGGCTATGAAACCCCCCCCCTGTAATGTTGGCACAATCCCTCCTTTTGCCTTACGTCTCCCTAGTGTTCTATCTCATCAAACTGAAATCCTATTTTAAACCTTGTTTGTTTGCTCAACCTCTATTTTGTGGACATACGAACAAGCACAAAAAGACAATTTGAATGTGAAAGGCACTTCTGTTCATGCCTCTCTGGTTGCCTGGTTGTTTGACTCAACTCACTCTTACCTCCAACCATAGAACCTTGGTCAGTGTTTTCCTTTATAGTCATTGGACGTTAGGTCACCAGAATTAAGAAAAATATGAGAGTAAGATGAAGAACAGGACATTATTCAGGCAAGAGATCCTCTCTTGAAATGATTCAGGAATTGTCTGAATGCCATGGGGACTGAGACTGGAAATGGAGCTGCTCTGGTCACTGTGGACATCCTTTTTGAGCACAGAAAAAAAAAATCAATCTAGCAATTTGTCAGACCCCAAAGATAGGACTTCCCTATATAACTGCTGCCAGTGTGGTATTTTTTTTTTCAAATTTCCTTAATCAGTTAGGTGGTGATATTTGGTTAACTGCATAACATCTGTTATCTGAATGTACACTCTTTCTAATATACATGGTTACATGTATATTGTTCATATATATATCATATACATGTTCACTGAAACTGTGAAGCAAATTTACATACACATGCCTGATCAGTGTCAACTGGAAATGTGCCTATTTACCAGAAATTGATTTTTAAGGTCAGGTACAGGACTCGTTTGAACACATTTTCTATGTCTGATAGAAAGCAATTTGATCCTTTACTGTATTTAGAAGGGTCTTCATGCACACTAAGTACATTTTAACTGGCTGCTCTTTTTTAATAAGATCGTTTTCTAAACCCAGATTCTCACTAGGTTAGGAAGTAAGATGCTCCTGTATTGACATTTGTTGAGATTGATGCTGGCTAACCCACAGGCTCCTGATTCTCATCACCTGGAGCAGCCCTGTGCATTTCTATTTTGGTAACCAGCTCAAGCACACAATCCAATTACATGGAGGTTACTGTGTGCCTCTTTGGAAGGGACCTGTCTTTAACCAGCAGGCAGAGAAAAATTGCATCCTGGTCAGATTCTGCACATTCAATTGGGTTATTACTCTGCCACAGTAAATGATTGCGCTGTTCATGGCATGTGCCAGAAAATATCTTTATAATCTGCTGACGACTCTGTCAGCTTTCTCTGTGGCATACCCCTGTGATTTTTTGCAGAGTGGTGTTGTGAGTGTGTTGTGTAGGAGGTGGGAATACTTTCTCTTTTTTCCATGGTTCTTCAAACAATGATATTGTGTTGAGGAACTAGGCCATCTGAATTGTTCACTGATGTTGAGATTAATGTTTTGATATTCTGCTCACATCACACGAGTAACTAAGCAGCTTTAACACTAGATCAATTCCCATAAAACAGTGTGCAGCAGAAGAACAACAGAATGCATTGCTGTGGTGATTTTACTTGTCACTATTTCTATTCAGGCACTGTTAGATCCTGGTTATCCATGACTGATTAGGGCTAAGTGTGCTTGTCTCCAGTGTATGCACAGATGGTGCTCTCTAACATTTAGATGTAGAAACGAGATTAGGCCATTTAATTAAAGTCATTCAGAAGTGAAAATATTCAGTATTTTGTTTTTTGTTTCCTTACTGCTTTCTTTTTTTATTCAGAGATAAAATCAAGCCGACATGGCTTCTGTGATGTAGAGGAAATCGGATCTTTGAATGAAAGGACAGGCTCTAAGGGAGGTACTCAGCCCCATACCTTTTGGTCAACACGCTGCTCACTGGGACGTTTCCTCAGCAGGTCTTTTCAAAAGGGCTTGCTCTGCACTTCTCACTAAGGGCAGTACAGTAGGTCAACTGCCGATAGAGTTACAACCCCTCTTTTGTGGAGGTGTCGGACAAATTAGACCCCGCAACTGTTTACCCAGCCAAATGGGGACAGCTGCATCTCCCTACCCCCAACCCCACCACTAGCGCCACTTCACCACTGACTGCTCTTCCCATGGGGAGCCATCTGCAATTGGTGAGCAAGCAGGGAGATCAAATGGCAGTTGCCCAGTTTTACCTCAGTTGCCAATTGTAATGCAAGTTCCATGATTCACTACATGATGAAAACCTGGTGAATTGTATATCTGCCAGGTAAATGTGACAAACTATACTTTTATTCTGCTTTATTTCCTTTAGCATGTTCCAATAGGTCAGTGGTGACTAGTCAACAAAAGTAAAGAGTCAAAATGGCAGACATAGACATAAAAGGATCACTGTACCAATATATTAAGTGTATTCTGCATTGGACAACCATTGAAGATACTGTTCAGTTTCTTGAGAGCAGGAATTAACACAACAAACATACCATTGACTAAGACAGGAACACAACAAAAATATCACAACCAATGGTTTTCAACTCAAATCTGTCCACCAGATAGCAGAATGTTTTTCTTACTGCACCAGTGGAGGTCTTCCTCTCCAGCTCAGTTAATGAGTAAATCATTGACAGAAACAATAAAGTAGGTTGTCAGTAAACATAAAATGTTCAGTGTCACTTTCTTAAACTGTAACTTATATTTACTGTTCTGTCCCGGAAACCATCTTACAAAAATGCTCAAACTTAGTTTAGGTCAGTTTTAGGCTATTACTTATTAATTACTCCGTTACCAGATTCTGCCACAGAATGTTGAGTCTCATAGATGTTCTACACCCACCAAAGAGACAAACTTGTCTTAGTCAGTTTTTTTCCTGATGGTTCATTAAATTGGTGTACTGTGGCCTTTAGTACTTGTATGTTATCCAGTCTCCTCTCCACAACCGGGTCGCGGGGATTATTTGACTGGGTTATTTTTTGTTGTTCACACTGTTCTGCCCCATGTTTGCAGCACAAAGAGCATAATCAGAATTCAGCTCTCTGAGGGTGTATCGATCTCACCTCCCTGTTTTCTCTGAAAAGTCTTTTGTGATGAGTTTGTTTGCCCCTGCAAGTCCCTTATCACAGAGGGAGAGGAGCAGTGCAGATGTGAGTGTTAATTATTTACTTCTGGGTTGGAGGGGTTGTAAGGGGCCAGGGGTCTGCGATGTTCAGAAAGGGGACAAGGTCCTGGCCCTCGGTCAGCCCACCCCATGCAGGGCTTGAAATTGCGACTATTTAGGTCACATATGTTTGTGAAACTGTCTGAGAGACCGAAAAAATTCAAAGCATTTGTGCGAGTGCAAATAATTGTTATGGTGCAATTTTTCTTTTCTTACAAAACACTCGCTAATTAGTTTACCCAGTACATGCCTGCTATAAACTGATCATTTGACTGGTCCACCATTCTAGCCAATGTTTCATAACCACATAAACGTTGTCTTTATGTTCTAAACCTTAATGCAGATTCTGGATTTAAATCCAGTCTCACGCATTTGCCGTGAGACTCGCTCATTCCAAACATTTCTCACTGTCTTGGGCAAAACATTGTATTGCACGCATTCTGAGGAATTCTTTTATGCCGAGTTGTGAGCTGTCTCAAGTTATAAAGTCAGAACCAACTCCCCTGAAGCCCTAACATACACGTATCTTCTGTGGTGTTTCCTTAATATTCGGTGGGGGCCCCTACATTCTTGCTGATGCTCCTTACTTCCCAAATTGAGAGCAGCAGTGTCATTAACAACAACAACAACAACAAAAAGTTAATTTCAAGCCCTCCCATGTACTGTTAAATGTGAAAAACAATTGTACATTTGTAAATGGATGTTATTTACAGACATTGTAAAAATAGCAGTATCATCAGCAAACAAGCCAAAGTCTGTAGTTTGGGTATGTTTTGGGGGTGGGGGCGGGGTCAGGTGACAGTCAAAGAGACCACCTGTTCAGAGAAGGAGAACACAGGCATACCAAGCGTAGCTGTTTGAGCATGGTAGGCAAACCCTTGTGATTAAATTGTTATTTTGTCAGATAAATCAACGGGTGTATCTTAAATAAGGTATCAAAGGGACAGAATAGTTTTGGTTAATTTCTCCAAGCTTGCGAAGTAAAGCTGGAGAAATTTCTGTTGGAAACTTCTTGGGAATGTGGGATTTTACAGGATTTCTTTAGAATTTTGGGATTGTTTATACAAACTCATGAATATAAACACACAGTTTAATGTTATTATTTTTTACGTAGAACTGCCATCAAATATTTTCTTAACGAGAATGTTTTGAATGAATTTACAGTCCTAGGTCTCTTCGAAATCTTAGTGTGGCTTCACCACTGTAGTATTGTAGTTAGGCTATTTTCTTTGCACAGCATGCTCTGTCTGTATGCTAGTGTGACAAAAATCCATTCATCATAATCAACTTGTGTATCACATTTTAATTGTGTTGCATACTTGTGTATATGTTAATATGAAAATCCTTCATTTGACAAGATCTGTTGTGAGTAAGGCATATTGTAATAGAGGTAGGCTACAGCCTATTTATAAGCGCAGTAATTTATTTTCAGAATAATGCATCTACTTCAGCTAAAATGAGAGGGCTCCATCTCAATAAAGTCATGACCATTGCGTGTGGCCTAGGCCGGTTTCCACCAGAAATTGGGTTAATGTTTTGGTCTGCCTTCCCTGATGTAATTGAATTTGAACTGGAATCAGTGAAGCAGTCTTTGATCTAACAAAGATGGAACATAGAAGTGATACCAAGAAATGCTACCAACATCTCTCAGCATGCTTCAAAATGTTTGTGAGCCTGTTAAAACGTCTAGCCTGCAAAACATTACTTTTACCAGTTCTTATTGATACGTACTTAATATAAATGTAATACCAAGCTTGATTTGTTTCACTGCACTTCAATCACTTCAGTCTAATGTTTTTGAAGCAACTAAAAATGTAATTTTCAGTTCTCACTGTCCACTCAAATAACATGTCTTGTTTAAACCTCTGAAGGTGAGTCACAATCGTTATCTACAGACTTTAGTGGAGCGAGAGCCGACTCTCAGAACAATTGGGCCTCATTGTCCGTCAGTTAGGATTTGGTACACTTTCGTATGGTTGCCATAGTAACCTTCGGAGGGTCTTAAGATATCTGAGCTAGGCCATTGGGATTCCCATGGAGCCTGCCCAGTGGTTATATTATTGTGTTTGTTAGGAAAATGCATGTAAATGCATGCTCAGGGTTGACTGCACTGTAAATAACTTGGACCTAAGCTTGGACTCTTAAAAAGTGGCTGCCTCTCTGCAGCCAATTTTTAGTAGAAGTGTTTGGTGTTATCTCAGCTAACTCTGTTTTTCTTTTTCCTTCAGGGCAAAAATGTGGGTAAATGGGAAAGGAATACCTAAACCGTAAGGATTCTCTAACCCCTGCCCTAGTGCCCCAACCGTCTGAGAAGGTGTCAGACCTCATTGAGGCAAACCTGGGCCGTTGGCACTAAAATGTCCCTAAGTGGTGGCACTGCAGGCGGGAAAGGTGTGGACTCAAATGCGGTGGACACTTACGACAGCGGTGATGAATGGGACATCGGTGTAGGAAATCTAATTATTGACCTTGACGCCGATTTAGAAAAAGACAAACTTGAGATGTCTGGCACGAAGGACGGAGGGTCCATGGCAGCACCGCCAAGCGCTGTGGCAGCGTTGCCTGACAATATCAGGTTTGTTAGTCCTGTGTCTGGCCCTCAGGGCAAAGAAAGCAAATCCAAATCTAAACGCAGCAAGAACTCTAAAGACAATGGTAACAAGGCCTCAGCTGGAGATGGGGCCAAGAAAGACATTTTGGGACGAACCCAACCAGAGCCAACGGGCACAGTGAGTAGTGCAGGAGCCCCTGCCAACAATTCCACCACTGGCAAAAGCACAGAAAAGGGTGGCAAAGCCTCCCGAGGAGTGCTTAGTGGTAAAAAAGACAAGGAGGGGGCAGGTGGGAAAAGTAAGAAAGAGAAAAGTGAGGGAGGCCCAGTGGTGGCAATAACCACTGCTGAAAAGGAGGTTGTTTCTCAATCCCAAACTACTATGGGGGGGAATCGCAGTGCCCCATTTGAGAACACACAATCGACAGACTTGGCTGGAGCTGATCAAATGGGGAATAATGCACTTGAATCTGTTGGGATAGTCCCAGCGCTGACCATTAAAACTGAACCAGAGGAACTGGAGAATAGTAATAATGAATGCAGAACACTGAAGAAGGTGAAAAATGAAAAGGTAAGAGTTCTTTTTTCATTTTCTGCTTTGGATCATCCTCTGACGTTCTGGGAATCCAAGAACAGAGCTGAGCCGTGAGCTTTAGTTCTTGTCTCCCAAATGTTGTGGCCTTCCCGAGGGTATGAGTGCTGATAGATGTATTCTTTTAGACCATTTTGGTTGCCTGGTGTGGCTGGAGTTTTATTTGAAGGTTGTAGATGTATCATTAATCAAATCCTCCACCTGTTATTTTTCCTTTATCTCTTTTGAAACCATAATATCACAAGATCAAGTAGCTAGACTACAGCAGGGCACATTGTGCCTCTGGGGATTGATCTTATTGTCAAAACATGTTTCTCTCAACGTTTTATGAAGATAAATCTATGAAAGCCCTGATAACTAGTGCTAATTCTGGTTTACTAATAAGTTGCTTTGCTTTCTCCCATCTGAAGGGGAACGCTGTTGGAGTAAAAACAAATTAAGTTGCTTAACTTTTTACCCGCTCATATCCTGTCTCCTTATTGAGCTGGTTCATCAGTGTGTCTATTGTGCATAGTAGAGCAGCCTTTTCATGGTCATGCAGTACAAAAGCCTGCAGTGCTGGGAGGTGCTAGGGACTGTTTTGTCTGTTGTTGGGCTCCATTCTTAATCCCACAAGCCCCAGTAATGCCTGCTGGAGCTGGGTGGGGGAAGGGTGAGGCCAGAGCGCGCCTTGGCTTTCCCTGCTGCGTAGAAAGTGAAGTGTTTGGGGGAAGGGCTGGAAGTAGAGGCCAGTTTGACTCCTTATAACCAAGTTCCCCCTGTCAGGAATACTTCAGAGTATCCTCAGACAACTCAAACATAGACAGAAATATAAGGGTAAAATCAACCAGATAATACTCAGGCTGCTCAGGTAATTGAGCATGCGGTAACATATTTCAACAAAGTGGAGAGGTCACCACTAGGTTAAAATTGTTTTTTTGAGTCGATAATAGTATCCTTATTTGTCCTGTGGATATTTTCCACCTTCAGATGTTTTATATATTACATGCCTAATTATTTCCTCATTTTTATATCAGGACATGTGGTACTACCTTGAAGTATGTTGCACATGAATCTTTTCTCATTTGTTCCATGAACTTAACTGCTATCCATACCAAGTCAAATAGACAACACAGGCTAATTTGGACCTTTCAAAGTGTTGAGCTTAACACATACTATATTAGTTGTAATGATTTTGACCAGGCCAAGGTTTTTGTATGTGATTGTCTCACTAATAATTCCGAATGCAGTTTTCTCTGTTACAATTAATCACTCAGACTCATAGCTAGTGTTTTAGACTGTTCTTCAGACAATCTCTATCCTATGACAGAGACCCTAAAGCATTGGCTCTTGGTGCTGAAATAAATCATCTCTGCTCCCTCAATTCCAATACTGCTTCCCCCTCCCCCATCCCTCTCCCGCCTCTCATTATACAAGCCTGGAGAAGCCAGGCACTCGTCAGCTGCCTCAACGTGATGCTGGCCTTGACGAATGGAGCAGCTCTCATGGAAAATTACATTGGCAATGTCAGTTCAAAAGAGGAAGGAGTGAAAAAAGGCTGTGCTTAAGAGTGAAAGAGCATGGCCCCCACTCAGTGTAGCTGCTGATGTGCTGTTTGGGGAGAATGGGGTCTCATGAGAGCTTGCTTGATTTCCTTTTCTTGCCTGTGACCGACTGACTGGTGCTATTGTGTTACAGCACATTCCTTTTAACTAGTGCCAGGGCTTTAAAGGGCTCTGAAAGGAGATGAGTGGGTTTTGAAGAGAGGGAGTGCATAGAATGTCTTCCCCCGGCAAAAAATGACTAATTCCTGTGGATGTGTCGTTAGGTGTTTCCTTTGCAGGTTTGTATTGGTACACTACCGTTTCCATGATCTCTTTTCACTTTTTTTCTCCAGGCACTTTTGATAGAATGTTTGCCTGGTCCTGTTGGGTTGCTTTCCCATGAAACACTTTTTTTTAGACCTTGTGGCCACACATCTTTAGTCCATCTCAATATGTTTTATCTACTGCCTAAAGGCCTTATTGAATAAAAAAATCTCCAAGTATAGCCTATGTCAACTTGGGTGGCCCATTTTGTGCGTTTTTCCTTAACCAGTAGTTGAACAAGCTGTTGATAATCAATTATTCGTTAAAGGTCTTCTAGGCAGGTCGTGCGATGCTAGTTTTAGCTTCAATTCAAAACGATTGAAACCACTATTTCCCCACCCCCTCCCTTCAAAACCACACCAACAGAACTATGTTAACGCGCGTAGGTTGGTAGACAGATCAATTGCAGTTTTGCGACGCCCACAGATGTCAGATTAATTTAATAGTACTGTAAAATCTGTCAAATGTATGTATTTGTTGCTATCAAGATAATAATAATCATCACCATCATAAGAACAACCATCATGATGATAATAATAACAATGATAATGATAATTTCATTTCATCAAGCCACCGCCCATAAATAAGGCTTTGTAGTAGTAGGTCTGTGATTTTTCTAAACGTATTTTTTTAAATGTCGCAGTTCCTTGCCACAGAAGATGTAGCTTTCAACAACATATTTATGGGATCACAAGATAACTTATTTCATTATTTGTAGCCAGCTTACTATAATTATTACTTGACTGAATGTTCGATTATGTTGGCCCTCATAAACCTTTTGAGAATTTTAACAAACCTTCTTTCTTTGCTTGCACGTCTACACTCTCCCATGTTGCATTTTGTTACGTTAAGTCTTTATAAACATCAGAAGTAGTGTATAAAACCAAACAATGAGGCAGAAAATTATGCTCTCCTCTATTTGTGCAATACTGGTTACAAAGATGCGGAAGATTGTGAAATTGCAGAACATTCCTTGCAACGTCGGTGTTAAAATTCTGTATTGTAATTGTATGATGTGCCTGGTGTGAATGGGACTGTGACACATTTTATTTCCAGAAGGCTCTACTGCGGTCAACACAGTAGTCATAATCCATACAGTATGGTAAATTCATACTGGTGTATTTCTATAGTGTTCATATCGTCCACCACTATATGGAACTGACTTGAAGTTGAAAAGGTTTTTAGATCAATTGATGTGGGAACTGTGGACACAGATTTTATAAAGGATTTGGACAAGATACAATTCTTTTCAAGAGCCAAAAACTCTTCTCAGAATTTGTCTGCAATACCAGACTGAACACAATGATGTTGTCGACCGACAACAAAGACATGCTTGTTCTAGAAACTAGACTAACTAGAAATGTTTCAATCAACAAAGGACTGATGAAAACATCAGAAAACAACATACAAGATGAATATGAATATGTTTTCCCAGTTAAAGAATGAATGGTTTCCCCCACCTCTTTATAGTCTACAAAGTGTTTTCTTGCATGTAAAGTAAACTTTGAAACCCATGCTATTGGTTTTAGTTTTGTGATTTGTACATTCTGTTGTTGTGCATGTAGGCAAACGTTAGTAGAAGTAGTTTTTATTTGATGTGAGGAAGATCAATAGAGGCGTTTTGCCTACAGCTACTGAGATTCTTCCATGACTGCTTCTGCCATTTTTAAACAGTTGCCCCTGGGGAGCCCCTCACTACTCCAGCTAAAACACTCAACGCTAATTGTTTTCCACATGTCTGCCATTAGCCCCTGTCTCCAAAACAATGTTAACAGCTTTGAGGTTACAGGGAAAGCACAAATACAGGTCTGTAAAATGAGATGTATGAAGTGAAGATTTTGAGGGACATTTTGCTACTGCATGCCCACCACTCCGGACATATGGTTTAGTTGGTTGTTTGATGTAGCTGTGGTGTTGAGGATCTAAGGTTGATGGTCAAACATCTTGACAAAAAAGAAAAGTAGAGCTTCTACTCTGACTTCCATATAGCAATATTTCATTGAAATCTTGACCTTAAAATTATGGTTTTTTTTATAGGACACACTATTTGTTTACCTATATCTTTTTGTTTCCCTAAAGCACTTGATGCAAACTGTTAATACCTTTTGTTGGGGTTCTCTTGCATAAGAAGCAGGAATGTAAAATGGATGCAACATTTTCATATTACACTTAGGGAAAGAAGGCATTAAAAAGGGTAGAACACTGTAGTTTTTGAAGGGCCCATGTGCGGCAAGTGTACCATAACAATCAATAGGGTTTGTTACATTGCGTTTAAGAAATGCTTATAGCCAGATAGGTTTGTTTCCTCTTTAACTTTCCAATGAAAATCGAGTTATGAGAATGCCTCTCAAGAATTGAAATGGACTCAAAGTTTGAAAAGAATTGTAGCTCATTGACTTGAGTACATTGTTGCTTTCTATTACAGAAAAACTGAAGCATAGACTACTCCCCATCCCCCATTCCCCAACACAGAGCAGAAGCTCTGCTCATGAATGGTAGTGGCTACGCTGCGGGCCACTGAGTTTATAGTCTTGTCGGACAGTGTTCCAGGAAATCCTCGTCAAGAGTCACGAGAGACCCTTGTGTGGAAATATTTAATATTGGAACCTGGTCCTTTCTGGCCATAAACAGTGTCTGTAGACATTTAGCGGTCTCCTTGACCTTAAAAAAATGCTGGCGCTTGATTTGTGCCCTTGTGCTCTTTCCTAAAGGCTCCTCGGAGTGGTGACAGATTTGCTTTTGTACACAAAGGAAAATATTTAGCCCAAGTTACTTTTAAATGGCAAGATGTTTCCACCAAAGCTTTCTGAGATGGAAAGTGTTCAGTCAAGCTCTATCTACAGCCCTGAATGCCCCTGCCTAACTGTAGCCAAGAATTCCTTGTGGCCACATATCTTTCGCAAGGCATCCTAGATGTTTAGACTTTGTCAACAAATTCTTACACAAAAACAGGATCTCCCTCATTTAAATGTGTAGGTAGCAAGCAGTGTTTATCTGGGCCTGACAAAATCTTTAATCCAGGGCATTTTGAAAACCGAACATAACATTTTCTGTAATCTGCTTTTACTCAACATATGGAGTCATTGTTAAAGAAGGGTGTTCTTGTTCTTTTTTTGTGTTTTTTTTGCGCCTAAAGGTGTTGCAATAAACTGTTGACTTTCACAAAGCTTGTTGAGGAGCCTATGAACCTTGCCACACCATGCTGGGAGTCCACATGCTATTTTGTTCCTACTGTATTAGGATAACAAGGTGACTTTGGCAGGAACATTGCAGCACTGCAGCTTTCAAGCTGAAGGATGATAGTTCTTTGCCAGCATTTTCTTCCGTGCTAAGTTGGCAGTTGGTCCCCAAATTAAGAAAATAAGACTTTTTGTGACCCTTTTGTTCCAGAATTTGAAACGTTAGATGAACAGTAAACTGAAATGGAGCAGGCTCACTATAGCGATTCCTCGTCCTTTCTTTCTCAGGTAGGTTATTTAAATTGTTCTGGAGTGTATACAACAGGAATATTCTCATTAAAATGGATGGGGTTGGCTACGTGGACACAACATCTTGAGTGAGTCCTGCAAAAGTGATCACAGATCTGTCAAACAAAGCCCTGTCGTGCCTAGTCTTCCCTCTCCCTCTACTCCTTTCTCTCTTCAGCTTTGTACAAGGCGTGTGTGCATTTGTGTCTGGATCAGGGCGCTGCGAGAGAGGCATGTTGGGGGAAGGGTGAGAGGCGAGCTTGCACTGCTAATTCAGCTCATGAAAGACTTATGCAGCAAGAGCAGCTGTCTTCCATTGTCAGCTAGCAAATTTCCAACGCGCCTCATTTCGCCTCTCAATGCGTGAGTAGCAAGAAAGCAAGGGAGGGGGGAATAGGGTGGAACAAACAAACAAAGAATCAAAGGGAAAAGGGAGAGAAACCCAAGATTGGAGAATTTGATTGCTTCTTGTCAATGTATTTTATTTCTTCAAGGTTGAGTGAGGTATAGGGTTTGAATATGTTCAAGTAATAAACTATTCATCTTATCCTACCCCTGCTATGCATGGGGAAATAAAATGGCTGTGCTTTGGCCAGAGGAAAGAAAGGGCACATGAGTGGTAGAGGAAGAGTGCTAGGGGGGAGAAGACCCGAGGTTACGGAAGGAAGGGGGAGGAGAGGACTGTGTTATGAATGGTTGAAGTCTTTAACCCCCTACACACTCAATAGTTTGTTTGTGGTCCTTCAGCTGCATGGGACTGGTGGAATGAGAGGGAAAGGCTGTTGAAAGGGCTAGTCTATTAAGGCAGACACAGTTCCAGGCTTACTGAATCCTTGAGGCATGTGGTCTGATTAGCAGAACAAAACCCACACAGTGGGGAGGGGCAGACATGGCTCTTTCCATTGCATGGAATGTTCTCCCCTGGCTCTATAGGGAGAGCTGGCAATACGTTTACTCCTGAACCAGTGTGGTAAACCATATTTCAAGACTCTAAATATATGAAAACACATGTTACCTTAAATCTCAAATGAAGTCATGTCTAAATATTTTTTCTTTAAACGTAATCTATAATTAAACCAGAGGCTGGTTTAAATCTAAGCGGTACATGATGAAATGCTGACTATTCTGTAAGTTATCTGTTAGTGTTTGTTTATTTATTACAGTTTTCCCTTGAGGGACTACTGTATAAGCTGTTGTTCTTCCTCTCTGTCTCACAACTCTATAGGAAGTCATTAAAAAAAGATCTGGTTTCAAACAAGATTATCTTATTTAACTATTTGCCTGTTATGCTTTATGAAATAGAGAACCTTTGGTCTTTTACTGTTGTATAAATTCAGGTCTACATGTAAAGGTCTTGTTTCTTAAGTTGAGTTAATGTTAGGATGATGCATTGTTAGCATTTTCCAATTGGTCTGGTATGCTATCACAAAGGCCAAACTTTAACGGTCTAGAAACAAAAAAGAACATTTGTGGTAGAAATACAGTTCAGGCATTTGTCATACAGGTTCTACCTGGTTATAATTGGCCTACAGCATGGAGCACTGCCGGGTCATGTTGATGGTGATGTTAACGTGGAGCGCGTACCAACTGCTCCAGGGCTCGGTTGAACCAGACTAAGGAAGGCTGGTGTGAACACTCCCTTCTTCTAGTCTGTCCAATTGGTAAATTCCTCAACTATTCTCCCTCTGAACCAGGGTTGCAAATGACAATTCACCCTTATACTGAAACCACTACAGTCTATTTCTAGAATGCCAGTGTTTCATAGTATAATCAGTGGTAAGGTGCTTTGACAATTGTGACAACAATAAGACGATTGGTCTAACAACATTACAGTGACCTGCCTTACTGTTTGTAAACAATCCACAATTTCTGCCACTGACTTTCTCAACTAATCTTGTTCCCATTTTCCATGAATGACAAATATAGACGATAGCATACATTTTTCTTGTGTTGTCGCAGTGCAGTTTTTGAGCGTAAACTGAATCATATGCAGCTTTCTGAATGTCTTGGTAGACATGGATGTCTTGGTAGATGGCTCTCAAGACAAACCAATCAAATAACCAATTCATTGTCCATTGCGAAGTCGATACCTTGCAGTGTATCCGGTGCACTTATATCAGTCTTGAGCTGTGGCTTTGTGGTTGAAACTTATTTGACTCTAATGAGGTTAGTGTCACAGACAGGAATCCGCTAATGTGATTAAACCATTCTGAAAGACAGCAAATTGAAAGTACATAGGCTTGTGAGGTGTGCGATTTACTTGCAGATTATTGTAATGGGAGTAAAATTCATATTGTGTTGACTTGAATCATTTCAGACAGGGTCAGCAAACCCATTTAGTTACCTTCTGGTCCTCATTAATTACCACAAGCCTTATATAGTGGCTTTGTCTGGATCAGTTGTCATGTAACAGTTACAGTCAAACGATTTATGCGTATTTAATAAATTATACACTTAATAATAACAATTAATCATCTTAATCATAAATACACTTAATGCTAGCCTCAACAGAAATCCTGGTGTAAATTTCCAGGACATCTTTGTTTCAACAACAGAAATGTTGTACAAAGTAAACAGGCATACAATTACATGATCTGTATTTCATCTTATGAGAGTACGTAACATCGAGATGTGCTTTACCAGCAGGAGATTGCTAGTAACAAACTAGCTTTGTGCAGTAGCGTCATCAGCAAGTCTCAATATAGGCTACATCAACTCAGTACAAATTAGTCATGTTAGTCTGCTGCCTGAAATCCAATGTCATTGGTTTGTCAGGCTAAGGGTTGTATCTGTTTTAAGTTTATTTAGATGCTAAGATCTTCCCTTCAGGATCAATGAAGGGAGTCGAGTTATCTCAATACACTTGCATTTGCTCGGTTGAGCAAGGTAACTGAGCAGTCATCAACTTACACTCTAGTACACGGATCAAATGTCATGTTTTCAAGCACAATTATTGCACAATATTGTCACTGATCTCTGGAACATGACTGCTTACCTGTGCAATCACTAGGCAAATAGTTTTAGAGATTTACTGATCTGATACGTCAACCCCTTGATTCTTGGATGATTAGGCCTTATTAACTTTTCCATATCAACTTTCTTCATGGGTATCTTGGTATATGTCTAGCTGGAAGGCCAGAGAGCAAAGCTTTTATGGGGCTTTACTCCAGTTGGGTGAGAACACAGTTTAATTGAATATCATTTGATTTCCCAAGAAAAAAATATTTTAAAGATGGAAATTCATAAATGACTTTTCTGCTTCCTCTGGCATCTGTTTGTGGTGTGTAAATTCTTTGTAGCTGGGAAGTTTAGATCTGAGATGAAAGGATTTATTTTTCTATTCTAATCCATGTAGACAGCTAGGCCCTTGTGATCATTGCCACCCCTTCCCTCTCCACTCATCTCTTTGAATACAGGGCCTTTCTAAATCACCCTAAAAAGGATTTCCAATGGGATTATGCAGCTGATAGAAATGAAAGAGAACACTGTCTTCATTGGGAGCTGTGTCAAACATTTTGGATTACAGTGCAGGAGTGTGCCGTTCAAATTATGGGATTTTATTAGGAGAGATCATTACCTGTGCTTTCCTCCCTGCACATTCAACAAACCTGTAACTGGTAATGTTAAGACTGGGGAAATAATTATTTTTATTTAAATAGGTTGGTAACTTTTTAAAGATTTTGGTCCTTTCGATGTTACTTTTCATTGTTCTTGTCTCTGTCTTTGTGATGCTTTTGTTTGGACCTGTGTCTAAAATCCAGCGCACCCCTTTCCTTTAGCCCATGGTGAAGGTGTGCAGACCACAAACTACGAACAATTTGCTATTCCCCCCCAAAATAGAACATTGTTTTGTCAAATCTTTTCCTACCTTTAGCAGTGTAAACTACATCTGAGTATCAGCTAGCCTTCTGTCCTTTTCAGGATTCCCATTTTAACTGAGAATAAATTAAAAAAAAACAATAAAATGGGTCTTGACATCAAAAGGTTTGCCTTCTCCTGGCTTACTGATATGGAATCATGATTGGCAAAGTCTGCTGGCCAGTCAGTGTTTACATGATTTACATTAAAGCAGTTGACCATCTTCCTGTCACCAGGGTCAACTTGGTACATAAATAAGCAGAATGCATTAAATGATGGATAGTAAAGGAGTATGGTTACGGTACAGGGGTCCACTATTATATGCTATTAAACTATTGAGACTGGTGGGTGAGCAAGAGTCTAACTGTAGACAATTAAAACCCAGGTGAAATACAATCTGCTTACTGGCAGTGGGTAATGTCATTTTTTGCTAACCAACATTTTTAGGAAAGGGTGAAAGATTTCTTTGTATTTTTTAAATTTATGAACTCTATTCATTATTCAAGTGCATAATTGTATTCACTTATAGAAGCGAATTTAAGCGCTTTCAAGCTGCCAGCATTTCTTCGATCTATGAATGTCACTTCACAAAATGACTAATGTTTCTTGTTTTTTTATGCACCTTTCTTCAAAACTTGGTTGTGTGACGTGGAATTCTTAGGAGCTTTGATTTTCAGAGTTTCCTCAAAAAGATGGGTCCAGTTCAACACTGAGTCTGGCAAGGGCCGAACCCAATCGGAAGCTGTCAGTTTATTTTTAGTTTCCTGTGGGCGCTGACAAACGTGTTCTGGACGCAATTGGATTTTATTGAACAGTTCAACAAAATTATGATAGTGAAAAAATGATCTTAGTTACCAAAAATGCCTTAGCAACAGTCCTTTGTACAGACAATGAATTATTATCAGATAATATCAGATTAACAGTTGTTATATGCTGAAGAAAATAAAAAACGACCTGGCAGATTCGTCTGGTTCCCAGGCTATCAAAGTCATCTCGTTAGAGAACAACTTAACTTAAGAATAGTGTAATGTCCGTGAATGAACTAGCCCTAAGCATACCGTCTTTTTTAGAAAAGAAAGGCTCTTTTTCAAAATATTTGTCTTATCATTGCACCTGTCCCCATTCCTGAAGTGACCTTGTTGTCCGGATAGTGGCACGTGACCATTCTGCTGATTTTACATTTTCAGATACCTTTTTTATGAATGAATATGATTATTGTGGGAATTGAGGAGCAATGTGTGTGGTACAGATATAGCCTGCTTGATTTTTTAAAACTTTTTCTGCCCATGTGTCTTTTGTGTTAGGTGGATAAATTGCTGTAGCATTTGGTTTTGCTTTATAGAGCATGTAGACGGTGCCCAGAATGTGCTGGGCCCATTTGAGCCTGTACTGCCAACAAATAGTGTCCCTTTATTTCTCCCACATAATTTGTTTACACAAGTAATTATTTCCTTCAGCTAAGAAACGACATTCCAAAAAATGGATGCATTTGCCTAGTAGTATGTGAAAGAGCGTGGATCAATGAAGGAAAGTCCTGTATGGTGATGAGATTTTCTTATAAGATAGGCTGGGGAGTAGTTTAGTGGTTGGATTATGTAGAGGATTATGTGTTGGGGCCTCTTGCTCCACCTGCAAAACAAAATCATTTGTACTCGTATCAATTAGTTTGAGGTATGCCTCAGAGCATGAGTGCCAGCAAGTGTATTTATTCGCGCCAAATTGAATTGTCACTTTTCCCTATTCCAGAGCTCATACTCAAGATTCTGGTAATTGGTGTTTTTTAACTAATAATTCATGGGTTATCAGGAGAAAAACCCTTAACTGCAGAACTGCAGTTAACCGTAATACTTAAGTGTTCATCACAACACCTTCTGCCCGTGTTTTAAAATCTCTTCATATACCATTTTTCATATTGCACATTGTCAAGTCACTTACCTGTGCTCCGTAAAAATAAAAAAAAATCTCACTTTGGTATGTTGAACAGCTGTAAATTTTAGTGCCCACCCCTCATCTTTTTCTGTGAGGTTGCCAGCAAGGTCTGGTGCCAACCTCAGTCTGTGAAAGATTGGTTTGCACAGACTGTGCACCGACAGAGCTCTCTGGTAAATGGAGATGGCGGCATCAGCTGTGCCCATGGATAGCAGCTGTGTGTGGGGGGTGGCTTGCATGGCTGCCTTGCCTGTTTATTTTTATCAGGGCATTAGCAGATTAGGCACTCGAACTAACGAGGTCATCAAACTATGATGGCTGGGCTGTAGACTTCTGCTTAAGGGACCAGTAGAGAGGAAATAGGAGCTTTTATATTTGAGTGAATTAAATTCACTTTCACTCCCTTGACATCTCGTACCGACTTCTCTGTTCCTTAATGATCCGAAGGGCATGCAGATGTAATTTGTTTAGTGAAATCCCCTACTAGTGGTCCATGACGCCCCGCTGTTTTTGAACTGACACATTTACATGTGCCTTGATTATGGAACTGTCTCTGGGATTTCTGAAGCCACCATCTGACATCACAGACACATGTGCATTGTCACTCGGTTAGGCTTAAGTACTCCTTTGGTAACTCTTGCCTTTTATTTTAGATTTAACAGCACCATAGTTCATGACTAGCATTGTGTTTAAACTCAAATTATCTTTACTTCATGAGGTCTGTCCTGCCTTAGCTTGAGGTAAGAATCTAATAGATAAATCCAACTAATTACTAAACCATGGACCTCACCACTTTTAAAGTTAGAAAGAGCTGGATATTTCAGACCATTACCATACCTTATCATATATTCTTTAAATGCTTTCAGGGTGCTGAATGGACAATTGTTTTGCTGACTACCCAGTGCTATTTGGTGCAGTGTGTGCAAGCGTGTTAATGCAAAGGAATGTGAACCCATAAATCCCAAGTTCAGGAACTACTTGAAGTGAGTAGGAATGTTTATCAACTTATGTGAAGCTTGACATGACTCAATGGGACTGTTTTGAAACGTTGGGCTTGATCCAAGCAGCAAGTCTTGGCTAGTTTGAGAGAGTCAACAGGCTTGTGTGTGTTGCCACTGCTATTTCTAGACACCACCCATCCCACACAAATGGTACGGTACTCCCCCAACTAAAGACCTCATCTGACTTTTTATTAAATAGTTCCAACCTACTTGGAATAGAGTGGAATAACTAACAGTAGGCTAGACTTTTATTTTAACTTGCTCTATATAAACTTCACAGCGTGATACTGTCATGGTTGAGTGATAAAGGTTTGAATAACATTTTTTAAAGATTGTATGCTGGTTGGCATGTTACTTTAGCCTCCATTTTAAAAGTAAAAATGCCTTTGAAAGATAATGGCATACATTGACTGAAAAACACATACTTATAGTGAAACGTTGCAAAAATGTCGCAAAGGAAGCATGTTTAATGTTCTCACATTTCTCAATGAAAGGCAAAAACATTTGCACTTTTGATTAGTGTGCTAAATTCAACCCACTAGTATAAAAAAGTAATAAAAATAGTACACCCACTAGGTGTAGGCTTTAGTTATTTAATGGAATAATGTAAATAATTTGATGAGGAAAGGTTTGTTGAGAAAAACAAAACAACAAAAAACACTTCACAAATTAGTCTTTGATGGAGTGAAAGATGAATATGAAACCTACTCAAACTATTAGTCTGTAGACCAATATCATTTTCTGCTAAGTTTGTACCTACTCCATAATTACTCCTGTAAATATAGGCAATATGCATTTCCAAACACAAAGCACTTATGTTCAACGAACACAAGGGTTTCTTCTGAGTGGTTTTAGAAGGAACCACCCACAGGGAGCCTCTGCACAAGGGAAACGAGCAAACACAGAACTTCTATAAATAGTTTGTCGTTGTGGTCTCATGAGAAATCTCACAGCATGAATAACAACTTGTTTTCCATGTCTTATGTGCAGGCGATCCCTAAACATCCATTGTGCCTAGTTGGTTGTGGTCCTCATAAAAATGCTAGTGCTTTGTATTGTTGTAAAACTGGAGTCTCCAGTGCCTTCAGGCCCCCACTCTTTTCAAAGAAAATGAAAGTATATTTAGGACTCAAGGACATGAGGATTTATTTATGAGGCACCAGTAGTAGACTAATGGCCTATTGTTCCAATGTAACTTTGCAGCAATTTTTAGGGGAGAGTTTGTGTCAAAACCCCTGGTGTACTGTTGGCTTGCAGGTGGATAGACAGTCATGAACCTGTTACTTTGATTAGCAAATCACTGCTTGTTTTTTTTCTTTTTGTTCTACCAAACATGTCTGTCAAAGCTGTGTTCACATGAAGATGTAAAGGGAATAATCATCGGGTGTTTGGATGGGAATTCAACTGGGCTGAGCTGTCAGTGGCAGCTCCAGAGTTTGGTTGTAAGGTCTCCCTTTTGTGTGAGATAAGGTTTATTTCTATGGAGGGCTGGGGAGGAAGAAATCCTCAGAGGCTCAGCATGGCTTATCTGGATTTCTGCTCCCAGTTCAGGCTCTCTCTTTCAGAGCCAGAGTGGGTGACCTTGACAAGAATGTGGCTTATTATTGTAATAGATACCGTTGTTGCTGAATGACTTGCGGTCAGAGTAGGAGGCTGATGTGAGGGGGGAGGGGTAGTGGGAGGCTGAGGGATGTAATATCTGGTATTTTACTACACATATGGAACTTTGTCAAAGCTTGCGATGAGATACTAAAATTCAAGGTCCTCAAAAAAGTTTCGATTTCAGAAAAACTACATATTTTTCAGTTATTTCCTCACAAAGGTTACCGGTTATTAGCTAGTTGGACTTAGTTTGACTTAAACCATTAGCAATATGTTTGGAACTACTCAATTGAAAATTAGACAAGGGAATTGCGTCCAGTATCTAATACAAAAGTGAGGAGGAAATGGTTGCAATCAATTTTCCAGACAGACTTGCCCTTTGCCATCGCAGACCATTCTGATATGCAATGGCCTGTAAAGGCATTTTTTCTGAAAGAAAAATATACATTTCTGCCTGGGGACTCAGTGCTGACAATATCCTACAGTCTACAAGAATGTACACCTACCCCACCCCCACCCATAGCCCTGCCAGCTAGCAAACAATACTAGGCGCAGTCCCAAGGCAGCCAGCTGCAGCAGTATAATGAGTAGAATGGGGTGGTGGGGGTTGGTCGGCCAGGGTCAAGTTGGATCTAGCTATGACAAGAGGCCAGTGTACCAGAACACCTGCTGATATCAAGCCAGTTAGCCAAACAGTCAGCAAGACAGTCTGCCTGGGAAAGAAGAGGATGTTCAGCCATCCTAAACCTTCAAAAATATATAACAAATTCAAAAAAGGCCATCTGATGACCTAGTACTTGTGTAGGGAGAGCCATGATCTCTAGAATTATTGTGAATGAACTTTTTAAAAATTTTGTACTGAAACTTGACTCGTGTGTATATTTATTTGATTTATTGACTCAGCAATCATTTGAAGTTATCTTTAGCTGCTGTCTGGCCATTATTGAATGACCCTCTACAATATTCAAACACTGTAGCTTGCTCTACTACGTGCTGATTAAACTAATGCCCAGATTTCAGAGTACTGTGAAGCTGTAGACCTCTCATCACCCTATCAGATATGATGCCCCCCAGGGATTCAGCCTCCTCTCTTCAAATATCTTGTCATGGCCACACACTGCTGCTTCTTTTGCAAGGTAAAGCTCAGATTTTCAGGGACACCAAAGTATAGTGTGCACTTAAACTGGCAAAAGTTAACAATAAAATAGTTTGAAAAATTAGCATTTGTGCCTTCAATTCTGGTTTGAACTCACTAGGTTTCTTTGAGCATAAGTTTAATTGACAATGGTTTCCCGAAGTGAGTCAAGGAGAAAGGCCTGCCTAGCCTAAGGCGATTGGCTGGAACAGGATTGCTGGAACATGATTGTCTGGAAAGTAGCGATTCTCTCAAATTTGTAATTGACATTCCTCTGGCACTGAGCTGTTAGTGTAGCAAAACTGTTCTTAGGGCCTCATTAGCTTGAACAACATATTTGTAGAGGACAAAACGTTTTTTTCCCCTGAAACAACCTTACTTATTGTACATTTAGTCCGTGATTACGTTGGTGGTAGCTAGTGTTGTCACTGTATCAAAATATCAGTATTCGGTGTTCTCATTTGCGATAAAAAATATTGTAATTGTCATCTGTCTCACACCCCAAGTATTTCCATTCGTGGCTCTTGCACTTTTTTGTTGACGTTTAGCAGAACTCCTGCAGCATTAGCTGTTTATCCAATGTTGCCAGTTGATACTCTGCTCAATTTAGTGACTTTTCAAAAAGCCACTGATGACTTATGTTGAGTTTTTTTGGCAACCGCACTCAGTACTACTGTAACTTCCTAATTTTCTTTTATTGTACCATCTTTGTCGCCTTTGCTTGCGACAGCTCTAGTTGCTATAACCCTCCCTGTAGTTCACCCTGCCATGACCGACATTTGTAATCCATGTTGCACATTAGCACCTCTGATATGAGTAGAACAATTTCAGTCATTTTACTGGCTTGTCAGTCATTACAAATACTACAAATACTTATCTTACAAATAAACTGAGGGCTTTACATGATCTGTAAGATTTGTCTTTTGCCTTCATAGTACTTTAAACGTTACACCAGATGTTGCACAAGGAGGAATTTCAATTTGAATGCATTTGTTGTTCCTTTCATTACAAAACCTGGCGCCTATTTAGATCTAATTCATCTTGCATCCCTTTCTGGAGTGCCTTTACTCTCTCGTCAGTAGGGTACGTACTTTTACATCTGTGCAAATCACTTCAATCGCAATGCTCTTGTAGCCTCAGGCAACTGCGTCGTTCACCTTGACGAGTGCTTTGTTTGCCCAAAAGGACAGTTCATTCGATTTTCTTCCATTCATATCTTGATGTAAATAAGTAACAGGTCAGCTTCAGCCCAAGATGTTGCTATGGTCTTAGAGATTGAGATAGTCAATTCAAGGCATGTCTTTACTTTTTTTTGGGGGGGGGATCCTTTTATTTGATTGTACGGTTTTACTCACTACACTAAGTTGTGGCTTGCAAGTTTACAGTGTTTAACCAAACAATTGATTGGTCAACTCATTTCCCTCAATTTTAAGATAAATTGTATTTCAAAGGTAGGCTATACCTACATAATTTGCCACTTATATTGTCAGGTGTCTTAAAAACTAGCCTAAAGAACTAGCCTAAATAAGGTGAATAGCCTGTTTAATCTTAAGAAGGTGAAATTCAATCTATAATAGAAAACTGAAAAGTCTGCATTTGCCCTCCAATGCTTTCATCCCCCTCTCTAATACGTTGTTTAGAATGATAAACTGGATCCGTAATGATTTTGAAACATTCTAGGCCATAACATTCTAGTTCTCTTACAGTTTATTTTTGTGTGTGTGCTTTTGAAAGGCTGCAATTAGAAGCTGAAACAGTGAGTTGCCTGGAAACTGAAAGTGCCCTTTACCAGCTGTTGCTATCAGTAATCTGTGTTTGTCTTCCGATTGTCTTTTGTGATTTTTTTGTTTTGTTTTTTGTTAGTAAATGTAACTAGAGGTTCCATCAAAGAATGGTTGTGTCAGTGGGCAAAAGAACTGGTAGTAAAGAGAAATATATTAAATGCAAAATTGGATTAGAAAAAATAATTACAATGAGGTTAAGATACAGCCAAGTCATTGTTTTCTGTATCTGATTTGCATTTAATGTTGTAATTTTGTGGTCCAATTATTGCTTGCCATGTACATCATGCTGCTTTTAATGTAATGCCTCTTGATGAAATATGCACAAATTTGACATTCAAATCCTGTGTATTTGTTCATTGTATTTACAGGCTTTTACAGTTGTTCCAAGAAAAGGTGGTTTTCAAAGATAAAGATTTCACTGGAGGCCATATTTCGAAGATTTAAACTGTCAATTGGCAAAATCATTTCATGTCACCTCATGCATTTGCATGTGAGGTTAATGAAAGGGGTTCGAAGCGTCGTATGAAGGGACGTTTCAGTTTGTAGTCCGTAGTTTTTGGTCCTATACATCCTACGCCGTCTTGTGGACCGACAATGCAGCCATTGGCCCTTTGATGTACTACACATAGCTCCTGATCCCTACCTGACCATCATGCTGATCCTGTAGTTTCCTGCCCTGTAGCTGAACACCACCCAAATAATAGTGCAGAACACTGCAGTACTCTTCTAACTCAGAAATCAGAAAATATGTGTGCCGTGCATTCAAATGTTTACTTTCATCTCCAATCTCACTGCATATTTGTGTACCTATTATTCATTTATTATCGCAGATCGCCTTTCAAGAATGGGATATCTCTTGAAACCTTGAATTGCCTAAGGTTTATTCCATTTTTCGTCTGAATTCTTCCTTGTCTTCTTTGAGGGTTTTAGGCTAGGTTACTTGCAGTTTTATGGGCATTTGTGAAGCCCTTTGTGAAATTGTAAAAATGAATATATATGTATATGTGTGTGTATACACACACACACAAATATTCAAGAGGTTGTTGAGTAGTCCAATATCTTTTTTACAATACTGTGGTAATGGTAAAAGCAAGTTAGTATTATTGGGGGGTAGAACATTTCAATTGACCTGCATGGTCCAACTTGATGTCAGATGAGCATACTGTAATTCTTATGATTATATTATATTAGGCTTATTAGAGTGACTTTGCAATACTTGTTTATCATTTTCCAAATCAAATTTATATTGTGTAACCCTTTTGTACAAGCATCGCAACAGTGGGCTTTACATGTCCATGGAACTGCATCTGAACCAGTCATCAAATCCTTTCAGTAGACAAGGGAAAACTCCAAAGAAAACTAAGATACTTTAAAGACCTTGGGAGGAGCAGTTAAGTGTAGAATACAATTCTTCCAATAACAGTCAGAGAGAGATGCATAGCATTGGCTGAACGCTATGATGCAGCAACTTTTAAAATGCAGTTAGCTAGGACCAGTGCTATCATTTACCACGGTTTCATTGAATGCAAATAACTGATGGAACTCCTTTCCAGTCCAACAATAAGATTCAGGTCTGGCAGTTATTCATATGGCAATTTTTTGGCACTTCTAATGCTTTCCCTCAATCCACAACAAGACCATCAGAATTTAATGTAGCACCAATGTTTTGTTGTCCACCAAGGTACATATTTAACTGGTTTGCTAAATGAAAGTGAGATAAAGTGTGAAATAAATGAGTGACGAAATATGACACTATGTACTATCTCATTGTAATACTTGCCCTAGCTATGCACTTGGTTTCTTCATTCCAATAAACAAATTAAAGCAGCAGGCTACAAGTTCCCTCCCCCAATCCATAGAAATCTGTTTACGGTCACTGTGGCTTTTCCTATTTCTTAGAAAATGGCAGGGGACTGTTATTGTAGGATAGGCTTGCGTGACTATGCACAAACCTCTCAGAATCTTGTGGGCTGGGGAGATTTCTGTATAACCAGACTGTAAATCCTGCCCTAAGATTTACAGCTGTTTTGTGCAGCTACAAATGCAGCTAAAGTGTCGAATGGAGGCTTGTTAACAAAAGTCCGTTTTGTAGATCATTTGCATGGAGATTCTGGTATCCAGATACGGACAAGCAATCTGCCACATGCTTCTCTGTACTGGTTTGACAAACGTAAGTGGTGGTGTGTTGAGAATGAGAAAACCTCAAAACAGAACCAGGAGCCTCTATACTGTCACGAAGGAAGTCTCAACCACAACCATTATTTTTGGACTACATGCAAAAAATATCTCACTTTTTGAAGATGGTGTGCGTGGATTCAGAAGTTCCCTTCCTGTCTACCTGAATGTAGTTAACTATTTGACAGTAGTGTCATGAAATGTATGGTCACATGCTCAGTCCAGTATGGACATTCTGTACAAATACATTCTTTTGACGTGGTAAGCAACAGCTATGTAGTGGCAAAAAAGGACAAAATTGATCAGAGTACAAACATGAATAAGTATTTAAAAATAGCCTATAGCAATAAAGCAATACAATAATGGCAAAAGATTTATCAGAAGAAGAGTGCCTGTGGGTGGCCTACATAAAGGTACACATCTAGAATAGGTACATTGCATGTCTGAAATCATTGAGGTTAAATGTAGAATCAATGTATCTATGGGAAAATCTATCCCTGGTTTTTCAATAAATGGTTGGGGAATAGATACGTAAATAGTGTTTATTCCACAAAATGAATAGCAATAGTCATGTTATAGCATTCATTTGTCTTTTCATACAGTGAACATTGCTGTTTGATTCTGTCATTTTTTCTTGGTTGCATATTCTTTTTTAAAAGTACATCCAGTCTAAGAACATGCTACAATTCCTGACTGCAATCAGATCTGAGTATAACCCCTGAATTGACTGGAATAGTCCTAGAGCTATGCACCTCTTAGCAGAAAAGATACAGAGGTCTTTGTGAATACTTGGGTTCCACACAAAGACAGTCCTTCTTAGGCTTAGTGTTTGCAGTCTGGGGAATCCTTTGAATTCATCACTTCCTGGAAACCTGCCGTCCTGTTGTCATTGTTTTTGTTCTATGCAGCAGTCGTTCATTTCCCAGGGAGTGTAAAAGGAAAATTTACGATGCCTTGTTATTACATAGCTGTGATTGTCTCAGAGTCCATCTTTAGTAAAGCTACTCTACATAATGTAATAACGTAATACGTTTATAATTGATTCTGGATGATGTGTAGTCCTGGTCAGTTTAAATGTAGACTCTCAGGGATTATTGCAAAATACCCTGTATAAATGTATAGCTTCAGGTTGAGTTTAAGTTGTTGAAGTAGCATGTTTGAACTGGTGAGGTTTCAGGAGAGAACCGTGTGAAAGATCCTCGTGGTGACAGCGCGAAAAGCGAAAGCAGGTGTAGTGGCTTCTCTCTTTTAATTTTTTATTTTTTTAAAATTTGCATTTCACTGCATAGCTGTCACTTTGAAGGAGGGTTCATTGTGCGGGCTTGTCGACGGAACACTGCACCTCCTATAAGCACTGGGAACAGAGCAGGTTGACAGCTTGGGTGATTACGTGTCCTGTCCCATTCACTCAGCCTAGCCCACAGCTTGGCCACGTCATGCATCATAAACTGACACAGAATGATGACGATGTCATTAGGCCCCAGCTCATTGCAACTTCTGCTACCTTCATTTGTTTCCTTGATCTCCTGCGTAGTCAACAAAGATGTCTCAAGTCTACATCCTTTCAAAATGTAGGAAGATACAGCATACAACCTTTACTGAATACAGTATAGGCATCTGTCATTTATCTCAATATGTATAGTTTGTTGTTTGCACCTTTGGAAATGTTTAGATTCTAAACTTAAGAACATCAAAATGTTGCAAATTACTATAATTATCGTTAGTCTCAACATGTAACGGGATGCCAATTGAAATGTATTCAAAACCTGAATAGAATCCATCCTTGGCAAAAATACCATTCCCAATTAATGGATAGTGTTAGGCAGTGCTGTTGCTTATTCCATTGCTAATGATCTGAAGCACCTTAATGGAGGCTGCTTTGAATATTGAGCTCTAAGCCTTATTCCACCATGGAGCTTAATTCAGACTGTTTCTGAAAAGCTTCACCCCCATGCATACCCTTTTTCCCTCCGCCATTACAGTTCCTCTGAACAGGTGGACTCAATTACTGGTTCCTAACAGCCCCCTTCCTTCACCACAACTAGCTTCTTAATTGAGCAAATTAGTGAATGATCAGTCCATGAGATGATGTGGTGTCAAGACTGTGTGGCAACAGGGGGAGAGCTTGCAAAAAGGAGAGGGAGCATTCACAACTCCCTCACCTTTTGTAGGGGTTTGAAAGGGTTCAATGGTGTCCTTGCTAAACAGATCTTGAAGTTGGGGGGAGGAGAAAGGTCATGGAACCGCAACAGACCACATTTAGTATAGTATAGCTATGCATCAACTTTACTTTGACAGACTCACATTCCTGGGTCTCTCCTATGCTTTGAACTGTTTGTTCACTTCCCCTCTTTTTGGCATTTTGTCATCAAGAATCTGCTGGCACATGTTTACATTTGTTTTCATTGTAAATCAAGCATCTAATGTCTTCTCTTACATTTTACCTCCAGATGGACTCTCCAGTGTCCACGCCAGCCCCTCCTCCTCTCCACCTCATGAGCGCTGTGGGCAACACCGAGATTGCCTCGCCATGCGAACAAATCATGGTTCGTACACGCTCCGTGGCTGTGAACACCACAGATGTGGCATTGGCGACGGAGCCCGAGTGCTTGGGGCCCTGCGAACCAGGCACAAGTGTTAACCTGGAGGGCATAGTGTGGCAGGAAACAGAGGACGGTAAGTGCAATCCAAGGTTTAACCTTACGAGACTGAGATCATTTCCACTCATAACACTGGGGACTTCAGTGTAAACAAGAGGCCATTTTCTGTAGTCGTGAATATGAAAGCATTTGATAACCCATTGGATCAGTTTACGTGTTTTTAATATCAAACAGCTTCCGTAAAATACCTAACACTGACAGATACAATTATGATGGATTATAGGGAAAGGCTTGACATCCTAAACATTTCCTTAATGCTATCAGAACAGGTATTTTAAAATCAAGCAACATAGTGAATGTCAGTCAGTTTTTCAGTGGTCTTAATTTTGTTTGGTTGACGCATACAGACCATTTTCCGCAGTATACCTCACAACACAAATCTGCACTTCTTTAAGCCAAAAAGCAATAACTTTGGATTCTCCCCTACAATGTTGTTTGGTCCGAGTGAAATAAAGATGCAGAATTCCTCCCTTTTGATGTGATTTTTTTTAATGGATCACTCGCAGGCCCAGTTTGTCAGTTCTGAATAACTGGCCTCATTTTCAGTTGTGCATGCAAAATAATGCAAACACCTAATCTTCAAAGAGACTCGTGTTCCATCGCTCTGCAGGCACGCTGGGTACAAATCACCCACGCAGACACTGTGACTGTCGGTCTTTTCACAGCCACTGTAGAAAGGTCCCTGCCTCATCAACATTCCCACAACAGTCTGCTTTCAAGTGTTTTTCTTATTTCTCTCTTTATCGCTCACTCTCGCTTGCATCGCTTTTTTCTGTAGCTGTGGGCACTGTCTGATTCACTCTCCAGCATGTGGAACAACTAGTCTTTCCCTCGCTCAGTCTTCTATCCAAGGAAGGGAAAGCAACTGCAGGGTGGGGCTTCGGGACGGTGCAGGCGGTAGACAAGGCCATGTCTGTTAATGACACGACTGTGGCAGCGAGCCAGCCGGAGTCTGTGTGCTGTTTTTTTTTCTCTGCTTCCCACAGTGAAAGTGTGTCTCCTCCTCCTCCCTTTGGTGTCTTTCTCCCTTCTTCCCCTCCCCTCATTCTCTCAAGCAGCTATTTTGGCTGCTCAAAAGAGGTAGTAGTTAAAGTTGACAGACCCCTGTTTTTTTCATATGCCTCTACCTGGTTCAGCAGGGTGAGGTTTGAAGAGTGTGGAGCCAAAGGCATTCTTGTTCTGCAGGTGTGGAGGTGACCACTGTGCTGAGAGCTGTGGAAAGGGTTGTCTGAGTGCACATCCCCTCATTTGAAGCCTGTTTTTTATCGTCTGAGGTAGATCTATATCACAGTCGTTGTGGGTGGAAACCCATGGACTTTGTCCGAGGAACTTCAAAAATTCGCTTTAAGAAATCTGGTTAAAAATCAAATTTTATGGCATTGTTAGATATTTACACTTATCGTTACAGCCTTCTCCTTCCTTTGACAGTGAGGCCTACAAAATGGATGACCAGTTTATTTATCGATTAGCTAGGTATAGGCACAAAAATGTGTTGCAGCAGTTGAGCTAGCTAAGTTAGCTAGCTAAGATATTATGTGAACATTGCACATCTTAATTGGTTACGTGATGGAAAAAGCAAAAAGCATGTTTCCTGGGGGATTCTGGACCTTGAACTGAGTTTTACACTACTGGTGAAGTAGACGTTAGACCTTTATTTTGAAAGTTCTAACGCCACTAGCTTATCACTGCTCTAACTATCATCAATGGTGACTTAAAAGCAGGATAGGCAAGTTTGCGAACCCAGCTAATTTAGTTTTATTTCAAAATAAGTTAAACTAACATATCATACCCCTCCCTTCACAGCTTCTCCTCCAGAACGTGCTGCTTGATTACTGCATTCAGTCTGAAGGCCGTCCAGTTATTAGCGAAGGTCCAACTTTAATGATTGGTTGTGTTTACTACAGTCCTGCAACACCCCCTGATATTGGATTTATTTTGTCTTATGGTCAAACTAACAACATTTCATACATACAAATATTTTCAGTTGTATCAAATCAGGTATGAAAGATACAAATCTTTAATTTGCACCCACATTAAGTTTTACACAATTCTTCTTGACCTCAATTTACCTTCACATGGAAATGGCTACGGTGATAAAATATGTACATTTTCTTGCATTCCCACTCTTGGTCAGAATGATTTTCCTGAACAGTTTACACTCAACAATATTCTGTTATTGGTTAGACGCAAAAAAACAACAACAAAAATGCCACGCTGGCAAGCTGACCTGTTCTTTTTTTATCAGCAATGTCTTCCTCACTCATTTTCTCACTCCATGCTGTTTCTGTTGTCACATTTCGATGGTGCCACTTAACAAAACAGCATTTGGCTGTTTGAGCGTGGCTTGTAGCACTCACCATTATTGAGGGATATGAGCCAGGGAGCAAGCGTATTTGGAGTTTGTTCGCAAACAAACTTTACTAATGTATGTGCCCTCCCGTTTGAATTGAATGTATTTAAGTGGATTAACATATTTATTGGTCATTCTATCAAGGACTTTCCTTGTTGTATTGATGACATGTCCGTCAAGTGACATACTGGTTGGCTTTTGGCTTTTGTTGTTATTGCCCAGGACCTGTAGTAACATAATTATAAGAAAGACCCTTATTATCGTCTACCTCTTTAACATGAGACACTTGAGAAGTGCATCTCTTATGTTGTCAAAGCCTTGGAACTTACAAAAACCAAACAAGGAAGTCGGGGCTAATCTATTCAGGCTGCTAGGAGGATCGACATTGTACAGAGGCGCCACTGCCATATGAGACGCAACCTAATTAGTAATGATGCTCAGCAGTCCTCTTCCCCCTTCTGCATGACAAGACTCATATTGAGCTGCTTAGGCATGCAATGTGGTGTGTGAGTTCTGTCGAAGCTTGTTCAGAATGCCCAACAGCAGCTGCTACTTTACCTCTGCTATTCGCCCTTGCAAGAGAAAACGGACAACATACTCGAGCTAAACATCAACACCTCAACAAGGCGTAAAATGCAGAAATATCATTCCCTGGTCAGTTCATATTTTGCCCATGCAAGTGAGCATTCAAGAGCTTTCAAATGAACAATTTGTCCAATGTACTGTACGGTTGAAGCGGTTGACGGTGAAACCTTTTGTAATGGATTTGAGTAGAAAAAGTCGACCTTTTAAAGAGTAGTATGGATCTGCATGCGAATCAATGAGCTTTCATTGCGTTTACGTGTATTCTGAAGGTCTAATGCATTCAACCCTTGACATGAGGAAACTAGTAAGAGAGAGAGCGAGAGATCCTGCCATGTAAAAACCCCCCCACAAAAATCCCCTTTGAAGCACATGAAACAAAGAGCAGGGGAGAAGCAGGGCTGGTATTTTAAGGCTGAGCTTTGACACGAATCCCTCAGCACAAGTGTGGCAATGTTGTCGTCAGTGGCAGCTCGGGGGTTATGGGGGTGGCAGCAGTGAGCCAGCCCCTCTCAGGCTTAGCATGCTGATACCTCCAAATGTCATCTCTAAAACGCTCGGGAAGTTTATTGCTCTTGAAGCGCGTCCCAGAAAGCTCTGGCTCAGACTCCCTGGCTAAGGGAACACAGAGAGAGGGACCATCTAGCCAAATACTCCAGACTTACGCCAATATCCCTCTGCCTCCTCTTCCACCCTATGTCATACCATCACCAATGCATGCCAGCTGTTCACTAGTGGGTCCTCAAGGCACTGGAGCATCTTAAAAGATGAATAATACAGGCTGAGAATTGGGATGTGTTCGCTTTATATTACGCTATATTCTTGTGTCAGTGGAGAAAGGGGTTAATATGACACTAATAATTTCTTTTCATCGGAACACTTGGAGAGTAATCTTTAAGCCACAACTGACTTTTATTTCAGTCTTCGTGTCAGGTTGTTGGAAGGGAGTACTTAAGTCTGAAGCACAATTCTGGCCATGCTTCCTTGCTCTTTTGAACACCACCTGTCAAAGGCCTCATTGAAATGTTTTTACAAAGGGGTTCTACCTTCTTACAGCAAGCTTGCTTTAGCAGTATGCCCTTGAAATATGGAGTGAACATTGACAAGTGGCCTGCAGCTGTCGGCACTGGCCAAAAAGAAAAAAGAAAGTTGAGGTATCTAACATGAACAACCAACTTGTTCTAACAGTAAAGGATATGTTCTGAGAATTGGAAAACCCAACGAGCCCATGCATTCTCTCCGCTAGCATTTGAATAACGCTCCTTTGACAAAGCTATCTTTGCTTAATCACTTTGTCATCTCATTTGAAGGATAATTCTTCAGGGTCCATTGATGAGGGACTGTGAATTTGCTTGTCTACATATAAAACCTTTTCCGCAGCACTGTAATCATATTCAATGTAAATTAATTAAATGAAAGTCAACAGTACACAGTGGTCCTACTCTCCTTAGAATTTCCACTGCCGTATTTAAATAGGCTTCTTGCTAATACTCACTCCCATGATTCATCAACATGAGCTGATGTTCTGTATGAATGTAAAGTGCTTCTTATAAGTGCTGCTAAGAAGTACTTATGACCACATGAAAGACATACTACTGTACAGCTCCAGTAGACTATTGGTTTTGGTATGTGGACATATGACTCATAAGACCATATGACCTTTGTTAACACAAATCCAACAGTCACTCATGAACTTGGAGTAAAGGGTCAGCAGCTTTAAATTTACAGGGAATTTTGGCTTGTGTAGGTAAAAGAAATAGTCAGAAAGTCAATATAAATCTCCGTAAGCTATACTTCCCCTCAGGGTATGTAACCACAATTGAAGAGAAACTGAAAATGGAGGTGGATTTCATAAAAGAAATGATAAAAAAAATCACCTCAGTGATTTAAAATGTGAGGACAAGTCAAGACGTCAACATTGTTTTTCCACAATATGCGCTATTCTTCTTGCAAACAGTCATCCCATTTCTCTTAATCATCATCCATTTTTCTACCTACCAAGCACAAACAACCTCCCCCCTCAGTTTTCACCTCCCATCGCCACGGAGCCTTGAAGAACAGAGCTCTTATTACAAAATGGCTGGTGTGAGCACAGTGCAATCTCCACAGGGACACCGAGCACTTGCAAACCTTATTAGTAGCTCGATTTACATCAGCAGCTTGCGGTGTTGCAGTGTGCGTAATGATAATTAACCTTTGCTGAAAGTGCGATTATGTTGTTTATGAGAGTGATTGCTTTCTTGCTTAAGGTTCACAAACAAGTTATTATTCGATAAGCTTTTATGCAGACTTTATGATCGTATTCTATTGTATATATCTATAATAATGTGGGTAGACATTTCTATTTCTAGAGACCGTGTCTTGACTGAACACTGAAATCCTGTTAGAAATGTCCACTTTTGATCCTTGATCCTCTGCCATGCATTTGTCACTATTTGTACATACCTTTTGAATAATAACGTCTGGTAAATGAATAAAATGTCAAATGTGTCATGTAAACACATTTGTTTAGTGTCCAGTAAGCCTACAGGGGACAACTATTAGTATTTTACCACATTGGTCTGGGAAAATGGTGCAAACCAACTGAAGTGTCATTGAGTCCGAGCAGACCAGAGGTTAGACACTGAAACCTTAGCCTACAGCCGTGACAGCAGCAGGGGACCTGATTATGTAGCCCCAACTGGAACCTAATGAAACACATTGTCAGTAGGGGGGAGCCACTGACCCATGCAACTGGGTACAACCCCCATCCCCTTCAACTGGTTTTCCCTGCCTTTAAGGTCTTATTAAAAAATAGGATTCAAGGGTGCCTGGTGGACGAGGGCCGCTGTGTGTTCCTCAGTGCATTTGAGAGGAAATGAGAGGTGAAATTACAGGCCAATTCCCATCATTAATGTTGGCTTCACTCACTCGGCCTTGGCGGCCCTAATGAGGTTGAAAGGAAAAGGAAGGGGGATGTCTGATATCACCATTGTGCTTTTTTTACTGGACTTCAGTTTAAAAGGAATTGGATTGTTTTGTGAAACCCAGTATGATCATTCCTTCTTTGGGCAAAATAAAAGTATCCGGGCAATAAAAAAGTTCCCAAATAGAAAATTATAGTGCAGCGTAGCTCTTCAGGAAAAGTCCTCAAACTATCAAAACATCACCATAAGAGCCACAATAGCACTTGTGAACGAGTAGGAATGCAAGATTGAGTAAAAGAATTATGATGAAGAACATGATATGAGGTTTATATCTATACTGCGTATATATATGTAGATAGCCATTTATATCATAATCCTGATTAATGAGGTTAATATTTATATATATATGTGTGAATAGTATATCAAAGTAAAGTAATTGTTATAAAGTTTGATTAAAAACTTAAATTAGTTGATACTTATATACCACCAGCTATTATGGTGACTAAAATTAAAGTAATTGTATCTATCATGTAATC